>OX442332.1:17851869-18476869 GCA_949358125.1 Idaea dimidiata | reverse complement strand
CCCAGGAATTAGCGGCATGGTTTAACGTTACCTTACCCACTTTATTGACTCACTTGCGTCAAATCAATAAAATAAAAAAATACGAAAAATGGGTGCCTCATGATTTGACTGATCTGCAGAAAGAAACGCGTGTTGAAACTTGTGTTGCCTTGTTGAACCGGTACAGAAATGAAGGAATATTGGATCGAATTGTAACATGTGATGAAAAGTGGATTCTTTATGATAACCGGAAAAGAAAAATGCAATGGCTGACCCCAGGTCAAATGCCACAACAGTGTCCTAAAGCAAAACTTACCAATAAAAAGGTAATGGTAACTGTTTGGTGGTCTCAGCATGGTGTTATTCACTATAGTTTTCTTCGATCTGGTCAAGCAATTACGGCAGATGTCTATTGTGCCGAACTCCGAACCATGTTGACTAAACTAGCAGTAAAACAGCCCCGACTCATGAATCGATCTTCACCATTATTGCTCCACGACAACGCGAGACCTCACACAGCACGAGAAACCATTTTGACCCTTCAGGAACTGCACTTAGAAACCATTCGTCATCCTCCGTATTCACCAGACCTTGCTCCAACGGACTACCATTTTTTTTGTTTTCTTCCCAGGAGGCAGTACAAAATGCTTTCACACAGTTTGTGCAGTCTAGATCGTCGGAGTTCTATCGCAAAGGCATTAATAACCTTCCCATTAGATGGCAGCAATGTATAGATAATATTGGCAACTATTTTGTTAAATAAATTTGTTAAAAATTTAAAAAGTAAACAATTAAGATTTTCAGTACAAATCGGCAATTTCATACTTTAACCCCTAATATTAAAAGTATTATATTCGGTGTATTACTATTAAATCTAGTCTATATAACTATTATGTCTAGTCTTCATCACACAAGCATAGTGCCTTACCATTAACCTAGGTGATGATATCTACTGTGCGTATTTAAGTGAGTCAAAATAAATATTCCTGTTGTCCGATTTGTAACATTTAAAGTGTTTTATTTTTCAATCACAGGAGAAAAAGAATACTAAACTGCAATTGGTGGCGTCCGGTGTTTTACTATCATGTAACCCGGACAGATTGATCATAAAGAGAATTATACTGTCCGGACATCCTTATAAGGCAAGTTACATATTCATAATAAAATAAGCCAACCTACCTAACACAAATTTTTTTTTTTTTTTTTAACAGATTGATGGCGGATTTTTGTACCGTTAATGTGTTATTTCTCGTATTAGAGAAGATTTATATTAGACCGTCAAGTGCGACGGCCGGGCCCGAAATTCTTTGTACATTGCTCGGCCTCCACTCGGTTGCAACAGACCGATCGACTGCTCGCCGAGCAATGGACAACGAAGCTCGGACCCGTGACGGTCTAATATAAATTATGTCTTATATCAACAACAGGTCAATAAGAAATCAGCTGTAATCAGATTCATGTTCTTCAACCGAGATGACGTCGTCTACTTCAAACCGTGCAAGCTACGGACGAAGTATGGCAGAACGGGACACATTAAGGAGCCTCTAGGTGTGTATAACACTACATTACACCTATGGAACACTATACATAAGACTCTAAAATAGTACATACGCGAGGAAGCCATAATATATAGCTATAACGGCTTATATGGTATTTATTATATTGTTTCCCCACTCTTATCCTCTCGAAATGCGATGGGTGGTATTTTTGCGAGCTTCATCAGTTCCAAATTTAAATTGTTCGGGAAATTACTAGAACACCTTAAAAATATCGGGAAAAAATCGAACGTTGTTAGAATATCCACCATCTTATAATAATAATCTAAGCATAACTTCTAGCTTAATTGTGATTTATGTAGGTAAATGCGTCTTCTTCCTACTAATATTATAAAGCTGTAAGTATGTTTGTTACTCAATCACGCAATTAAACTTGGAATATAGGTAGATCGAGACCTGGAATAACACATAGGCTACTTTTTATACCGATATTCTCGCGGGAACGAGATTTACGCGGGTAAAACCGTTGGCTCAGCTAGTATAGTTTTTTTTTATTATTCTTACGCTTATCATATTTGTAGGTACCCACGGCCACATGAAGTGCGTATTCGACGGTCAGCTCAAGTCTCAGGACACGGTGTTACTCAACCTTTACAAGAGAATGTTTCCCAAATGGAATTACGAAAACTGTATAGTTACTGATAATAAGAGTAATGTAAATGCGATGGAGTAAATATAATTGTTACAAAAGTTATTATTTGAGTTTTATTTTCGAAAGAAATGTATAAAGGAAAGTAGTCTAAGGCTGAAATTCATAGTCCGTACTTTGACTTTGCTCAGACTGAGCTTAGCAAAAACTAAGCATAAACTTTGAATTGGAATTTATAGTCGAAATTAATTTTGAAATATACGAATAAAATAAAAAGAACTTCATAGTCATAACAGAGAAACAAAGTTTTGGTCATAATTTTTGATTGGTTTACATTCTTAATTAGAAAAACTTTTGCTTAGCAAAGTCAAAGTACGGACTATAGATTTCAGCTTAAGGCCCGTTTGTAACTACAGCTATAAGCCATTTTTTTAACTTATCATAGGTCCATGTCTTTGTACAATCTCGCCTTTCACACACGTATTCATAGAAGAGTCAGTAATTTATTACTTTGAGTACATAGAATTCATAGACGAGTCAGTAATTAATTTATTTTGGTAAATCTCAGAACACAGACTTCTGTCGTCAGAATCGTCAGTAATTAATCACTTTGAATTTTCAGGACGTAGAATTCATAAACAAGTCGGTATCTATTAATTACTTTGGGTATACCTCAAATCAGAATTCATGGACAAGTCAGTAATTAAAAACTATTAGTAAACCTCAGACCATAGATGTCGTAGACAAGTCAGTAATTAATTACTTTGTATAAATATCTGAACAGATAAGTCATAAACGAGTCAGTTAATTTGGGTAAACATCTGAACAGGGCCCTGATTCTCTAAAAACATAGCATGCGACAAGCAGGCGGGATGCATGAGCTTTGCAGAAGTCGATTTGTGGCAGGAGTAAAAATAATAGCTATTCTGTAACATTTCTAAATACTGAATTATTTTGAAGGCTACTTAACTAATTAAGTAAAATAACATTTACAGAATACGAATTAACGTACATCTCCTGCACGTCGCCTGCTTTCCGCCGGCATTCCGCATGCTATGTCCTTACCGAATCGAGCGCCCCAGAATAAACATGGTGTTCAATTAAAACAATAAAATATTTTCACATTATTTATTGACACATGAAGCGCGAAGGCCTACAGCAAACAATAGGACTCGACAATCTGTCACTAACAATAATAATCTCTGGATAAGGCAGTGAAATTAATTACATCATATCTTCATTATCTTTATATTATTGCATTCAAATATCAACATTATTATTTCAACAAGGCACTATTTCAAAACAAAGTCTAAGCTAAACTATGGTCAGGTTACGGAAGGGTTCGGGAAAACGAGAAATACAATAAAATGTAAATTTTGGTTAAAAAAATGCGCAGAGCTTGCGGGCGAAATTAGTTTTTTTTCTAGTTTTTTTCGATAAAATAACCAAGTTGAGCAACGAAATATAATTCGTTTTGCAATTAGCAACCATAGGGCATTGTTTTTCAGTTTTTAAATACTTATTCAGGCTTTGAAACCACATTAAATTTCGTTACAACAGTAAAATCCACACTTTGGTGGCTATTTTGTAGAATACTTTTTAATTTATACACCATCTTCAATTAAAACCATGATTTAAGCCTTAATATAGTTTTGTAACAAATAATAACCATGTAAGGAGTTTAAATTAGTTGATATTCGATACAATAATCTAAAGATTGTGAGAGTTATAGAGAAAGATAAAAGTTAAATTAACCAAAATTTCGTTAAAAATAAAATTCTCTGCACATCATTTATTATTAGATATATACTTAATATTCTTTTATTTACTATATTATAATGAATGCACACGCAAATTGTACTTTTCGGTGAACTAGATATGAGTTAAAGAAATATTCGAAGTTGCAGTTCTGTCTGCAAGTATAATTGTTAATTTAGAACATACAACCACTAACCAACCATTCAAGGAATAAATCTGTTTATGAGCTGTACTATTTTCCCTCGCTGCACAGTTATGTAATATAACTAAAATGTCTCAAGAATGCCTCCAGACAGAATTGTTTTTTCTCGAAAATGATTCAGCAATTTTTACTAAAAGCTTTAGCAGAACTGCAAAATTTTCAAAAATGTTAAACCGATCGTGGAGGCATTGTTGAGGGCACCTTAGTTATGGAGTACGTGTACGTAAAACGGTGCAGATTTCGATTTCTCTCCCCCACTTATTGGTCTTGAAGGGTGGGCGCAGTGCTGCGCATTATTGCTATCGATAAGCGGTAACAACATTGCAACATGCTTACAGAAACACCTAACCATGCATGCTAACCTTACTATGATTTATGTATGACCGGCGCAGCGAGTGAAAAATTCTATAATACATTAGTTTTCTTTTGCGATAAAAAGCAATACAATGTTGTGTGAACGTTAGGAATTGATTGAGTGAAAACCAAGTGGTGTCACTAGTTTGATGTCAGAGTTCTCATGTCAATATTATTTTTTGAGTAAAATGTTTCTTTTCTTGAACTAAAAAAGTCGAATATAAATAAATACGCATGATTTTGTACTCGATCAAAATACAGGGCACGTATTCTGAACTAAATTGTCTCAACAACGCTTTAGCATTGTTTGATTTTTCACTAAAACGGATCAGTAATTGATGGTAGTTTTGCCAGAACGGTAGTTTTAGCTTTAAATCTTATTTATAAAGGGGGTCTCGTGAACAAACTTTTGCAATTTTGTACACAATATTTTGTAATTTATTTATTTATATTTAAGTACTGGCGAAACTAACTTCGTAAAGAAAAAAAATAAATAAAACAAAGCAGAAACAAAATTCGTACCCCGTTTTTAAATATTATTTGTAGTGACATTACTAACACTTCAAAAGCTTTACCGAAACTTTGCAAACATTGTTGAACCGAATTCGAAAAACATCAAACGATGCCGAGGCGTTGTTAAGACGTTTTGGTACGAGAATATGTGCCCATGTCAAAACAACGACGGGCTTCAAATTAAGATATTCAACATTGCGGCAATCGATTTTATAAGTAACTTTAAAAAAAAAAAAACAATTTTAATGTTAATCATTGACTTAGTAAAACATTATTTTAAAAAAACTTAATTTTGAGAGAAAAACATAAAACTACTACTTATGTACACATATTTTTGAAATTGACCAGTTCAAAGATTCGTTTCAGGGGGTTACTATGTTTCTTCGAACGAAAGATTTCCTACTTCGGTTTCTAACAAATTTTAAATTAGATTTTTCTTCTTTTTTCGCGATGTTTAATTGAAATTAAACTCATTTTTCGGTTTATTAATTGCTCGATGGTTCGAAACCTTTACAGGTCCATATTTCAGGCATAAAAATTTGGAAAATTCTTTGAAAAACCTGCACCCATATCATATATCCAGTGGATGTCTGACAACAGTAGAAATTGACAGGCACTATACAGTACATTGCTGCTTTGACGTAACGTGGATATTACCGGTGATCACCTCAAAGCAGCAATGTACTGCATAGTGCCTGTCATTTTCCACAGACGTCAACAGATAGATAATATGGGTAGCGATCGTTTGAAAAAAGCTAGTAACACCTTAGTTTCAAGTTATTTTGTTGATGCATGTTATCTTCTTTACTTAAGTTAAGTATATCATGTTAGGAGCTATCAAAGTGATCACATTACAATCAAAAATGGACCTTATTTCTTTAAACTAAGACACATTTTAAATTTGACACACTGCAGTTACGCTGTATAAAGTGAAATGCAATCTGAGAGGTTAAAATGGCCACATCGATTCGTTTTTCGACGAATTTTAGGAGAACCGCGCAGATTATTCCTTGGCGCAGTGGGATTTCGATGCCCATTACGACGGAAGATGCGCGGTCAGACCCCTGTATTCCAATACAAATCCATCGCTCAATGAAATCATTTTAGCAAGAAGACTAGAGTCTTTTTGTGTCTCGAGTCTTCAAACGCGATCTAGACCCGAAGTTCTAATAACAATAATGAACAGACATCGTGTCAATTGTACCATTTTAGCCCTCCTGAATCGCACTTTATTTAACAGTAGTTAGAGTCTATATTTAAACGTAGGTTTATATTTATAAATGGGTCCGGCAATGATCACTAGTCGAGGTACTATATAGTTAGGGTTTACTTAGGTTTGTTTTTGCGTCGTTTTTTAGCGTCTGTCGCGTCGGACGGAGGCTGCGGGGCTGTCGGAACTCCCGACTTGTTGTACAACGTGTTCAGGAACTCTTCCAGGTTGGGATCGTGACTGGAAAGAAGAAAACAACTAATTAAATAAATATAAATAAATAAATATGTAGGTGTGTTTAGTTTTAGTTTTTAATTTTTAAGTTATTGTTGTGTGTTGGATGTATTTTAATTTGATTTTGTAATTGTATGTTTAATTGAATAAATGAGGTGATTATAAATAATATAAATAAATAAATATTGCACTACATTACACACAGCGCAATCTAGCTCCAAACTAAGCACTAGGCTTGTATGTACTATGAGGATTAGACAACGGATATACTACGTATTACACTTTTTTTTGTAAATACATACATATTATACATAGAAACAATGAATTGTAGATAACAAGCTCCGTTATCTCGGAGGAATATCGAAATAAAAAGTATTCTGCGTGTTAATCCAGGTACATACCTTATTCCCGTCGAGTTCAACTCGACGTCGATTTGAGAATACTATGCTGTCGATAACGGGGATGAAAAAAGCTACCACGCACGCAGCGAGCAGGAATTGTCGACGTTAATGCCATAGACAATTTCTGCTCCCTCCTTGCGGGGTAGCTTTTTTTCAACCCCGTATTCGACAGCATCGTATTCCACAACCGACGTCGAGTTCAACTCGACGGGAGTTACGCGGTAGGGTCCCAGATCCTTACTTATCTAAAGGTTTGTAAGGTAATATAGTCAGTTAATCGTACTATAATGGTATTTATCAAATTTGACGTTTGTCAAATTGCAATTTTACGAAATATTTCTTTTGGAGAATACCGATTTCCATACATTTTTGGGGCAAAAATGTTGCACTCCAAGTAGCAACTTCCAGTTGCATTTCGAGTGTATTGCTTGCAATGCAATCGGTTCAGCGGGAGGAGCAACAAACACTTGTACTTATACCCAAAAACTTTCACCTTAATGATGTTAGTAGGGTTGATTAGTTATTTACCCTGTAGAGCGGTGTTGGTCTAGTGATGGATACCCCGACTTTCATTCCGAAGGTCGTGGATTCGACCGAATTCATTTGAATGTCTTTTTCCGTTAATAACATCGCTCATACGGTGAAGGAAAACATCGTGAGGAAACCCACGGCTTAGTTAGCTCCAGACGTATTAACCAGTTCTTTCCTCTGGGCATGGCTGACTAAGCTGGAAGGTGCTGGGCAAATCTACTCCACCCAACAATGTCCCGGGCACACAGCGCTATAGGTTAAAAGTTGCCTGCGCTGTATAAATATTTTAAAATACTAGCTGCGCCCCGCGTTTCACCCGCGTAAGTCCCGTTCCCGCGGGAATATTGGGATAAAAAGTAGCCTATGTATTATTCCCGGTATCCAGCTACCTATATTCTAAGTTTCACCGCAATCGGTTTAGTAGTTTTTGTGTGAAAGAGTAACAAACTTACATACATACATACAAACTTTCGCGTTTCTAATATTAGTAAGAAGTAAGATAAATCATCTAAAATGAGATGAAAAGCCAATTATGAATTACCCTGTGTTGGGGCGATGGTCGATGTCCGCCGCGGCCTTGTTCCCGAGTACGATGCGGTACTGCACGGCGTGGCAGTCCGGCCGTAACTGCTTTAGGTTCTTTTTCTGTACGACACAATATACATACATATTAGTTCATATTCATTTTAAATCCGATACTTTAGCTAGTGCAGCCACTAAGGAAAACGGGTCGGATCTTGTTCCACTTCCGTCTTCTATGGTCAAACGCTCATCTATCGTGTGTAAAACAAATGTGTGAGTTATAAATGTTAAGTTTGTATTACCTGGCAGCTCGCCCACTGTGTGATCTGGTAGACGGCGCCGTCCATACATGCGTAGTACATCACTAGCAGACCCAGCATGCTCGACTCCGCCCAGATGTCACCCTGGGAACAACAATACATACAGGTTATATGAAATGGACTACTTAATACTCAATACTCTAATAAGAATCACCCTCTTCAATTTTTTCCTCTAAAACCGATACCCAGGATTTTTCTGGAATTTTACTAAACCTACAAGCCGCTACCACTTCCAAAATATCGATAACATGGCATCGATAATTACTGTGGCTTTTAATAGTAGTTTTAACGAACATCCTGTTATTGTGTCTGGTGTAAACAATTATCATTGAAAAAATCTATTATCCTTACATATAAAATTCAAAGTCTAGACATAATTACTGACTGACTGAACTGTTTATTAAATTAACGCACAGGCAAAACATCTAGTCTAGTCCGAAAGGGTTATGTTTCCACGAAACACAGCTTTAACACTTGTTACTTTAACAGTCTGGGCCCATTAAATGTCTAGAATCTAGATCATCATTCTAACAATGGGTCCCAATTGTGAAAGTAGCTGTTTCGTGGCTACTGGATTTGTTTTTTTTTTTTTTGTTTTTAAGCAGTCGGGTTTTTATTTTATTTTATGGTAAATTACTAAATAAATATTTCCGGACGTTGCAATCTAGCCCTCATACATACATACATCAAAAAACAATTATTTTGTAAACCAAGTACATACGTACGTCAAGAAATCACCTAGTACCAAACTCAGCATTTCTGATCAGTAAAAGAAACTTGTCTCTGGCGGGAATCGATTCCGCAAGTTTCTGCAGCGCAATTTGACTTGTAACTTGGAGTTATCAATAAAGATCTGTATCTGTATCAACCAACGCATTCGCCAAACGCGTCAAGATGGCCGTTAAACAACTTCTCTGGGACTTACGCGAGAGAAACCGCGGGACACTACTGGTTATTTTATAAATTTCAAGTACCTATTCGATCCGTCGTCCTGTGGGTGACCAACCATATTGATAACAGCAGTTCTATATAAAGGTAACTCAGTCGAGAACTTTAGTAAACGTCATTTTGCTTTTGAGAAAAAGTTGCTCCAGAGTTGACTGTATAAATAACAGCGGAAAGGTAAATTTTATGATTTTGTTACTCCCCCGTTATAAGCGGACATGCTGATCCCGCGGCTGAAATCTCGGAATAAAACGTTACTCCTTCGCGCAAAAACTACAAAACCGATTGCGATGAAACTTGTACGGTATGCAGATAGCTGGAGACTTGGAATAACATAAAGGCTACTTTCATCCTAATATTCCCACGGGACTTATGCGAGTAAAACCGCCGGGCACAGCTAGTGATACAATAATTTTAACACCTTTGTCATCAAGTTATTTGACTGGGAGCAATAAATAAATGATTTACGTAAGTAAAGTTTATATGGCGTTTATAAGTACCATTTTGCCTTAATCAACTACTGTGTAATGCATATAGAAAGTTATGTAAGGTTTATAAGTAAGGGGGTTGATGATTTAACTTTTAGATTTTTTCTTCTGTTTTCGCTATTTTATATTGAAATAAAACTCAGTTTCCGATTTTAATAGCGCAGAGCCTTTTCAGACTCCTTTCTCAAAGTAGACCTTGAGAAAGGAGTCCGAAACGCAGGAACTGCATTGCAACAACGCTGATAATAAAATGAGTTTATTTCCATTTAAGGCCCCTATACGAGCTAAACTGAAAATCCCTGTCAGATTGGTTTGTTCATTATTTTCTGACACAACTTTTTAAAATATTTTCGTTTCTAGCGTTTGTTAATGGACATTTTTCCCGACGTTTTGATGTAGATTTTAAATTAAAATGTCGAAAGGTGTTGAAGCCTTAGCTCATTTTAGACAAAAAAAAAACATTTTCGTCTAAAATGTCCTAGGGCTTTGAAACAATAAGAAGATTTTGTCTTGAAACTACACCAAAATGTAGCGAACAATGTCATTTATGAACGCTACAAACTAAAATATTCTAAACCATTGAATCAGAAAATAATGAACAATCTTACTAATATTATAAACGCGAAAGTTTGTATGTAAGTATGTATGTATGTATGTGAGGTTGTTACTCTTTCACACAAAAACTACTGAACCGATTGCGACTTGGAATATAGGTAGCTGGGGACCTGGATTAACACATAGGCTACTTTTTATCCCGATATTCCCGCGGGAACGAGACTTACGCGGGTGAAACCGCGGGGCGCAGCTAGTTTTAGATAAATCCGACAGGGATTTTCAGTTTAGAGGCTTTTACTTATTTCACAGAATGAGTCAGCAACAACATCCCATTGCATTTGCGGCTGGTCCCATAACGCATCTATTCCAACTGTTCCCCGAAGTGAACAACGAGTCGAATAATGTAGGCCTATTTGTTATGAACCTTAAGCTGGCCACGAGACTGCTACATGACAGGCCCAATGAACGCGACTTTATCATCGGCTACGCATTGACCAAGTTGAAGGGAAGATATGCAAGTTACATCAATACTCATACAAATGAACATAAAATCGTTCTGATGAATATTGAGAATCTAAGATACGCTTAGGTATGCGATAAGGGTGTTGTGGGACAGTTTTAAAAGGCACGAATTCTTTAACTAAATCATCTCAACATCACCTAAGCATCGTAAAAAATTTCTAGAAAAAGGGTTCAAACATATATTGCAAATTTTGTAGGGTTTCTTTCCTTTGAAGTGGTAGTAAATCCTAGCTAAATTACCAACAAACGCTAAACCGTTTTCGCGAAAAAATTAACGATAATCAAAATTGACGACGAGACTGCGACGATTTAGTTAGAGAATATGTGCATTGTGCAGTGTGCATTAGACTCCCTTAAACATCCTATGTCTATTATTTGTAATTTTTTAAATAAAATTACTACTTGAACTGGTTTTTTTGTCTGTTATTTTTTAGTTTAATTTGTCTTTTATTTTGGTAAGTAGATCAAGGTTGTTTATGATATATTTAAAAGTATTTCCTACACTTGGATGGCTATACTAAAAGAAATACTTTCCAAAAATTTCACATCCGACGCAGGACTTGAACCTGCATCTCCGGGGATCCGTCCCAACGCCTTCCCAATTAGGCCACGGATGCATGTTCAATCGAGTCGAAGTTAAGGATTGCATTTCTTATTGTTTTACGTTTTTAAGGCACGCAGCGAACCCGACAGAGCTTGGGCGGTCGAGCCCCTAGATCGATTAGAAATCTATATGATCGATCAAACATGTATACGATAGGAAAGTACATCGAGAGAGAATGCAAGTTACCTCTTTAGCGGAGTGTCTGATCTTGCACTGCGCACAGTACCGCGCGGCGTAGCACGGCCGGTCCGTCAACACGCGCTTGTGGCGACGTCCGCAGTTTGTACATCTGTATACAACATTATATAAAGGTTACCATGGCCCTGCTAATAAAATAAATTATAAGTTACCAGCTACACGCCGCAGTTTCACCCGCGTATGTCCCGTTCCCGCGGGAATATCGGAATAAAAAAAGCCTATGTGTTCCCGGTATCCAACTACTTATATTCCAAGTTTCATCGCGATCGGTTCAGTAGTTTTTGCGTGATTGAGTAACAAATATCCAAACACACACACTTTCACATTTATAATATTAGTAGGATTAACAAATCTCCGACTACTTTAAAAACATAAACATATCACACGATTGGAACTCATAATTATTTTACCCGGGTCTTATTCGCGTATTATTATTTTTAAATTCTCTTACATAGACGTTTCGATCATGTTACTATGATCTTGGCCGTGAGGGGACTGATAATAATACGCGAATAAGACACGGGAAAAATAATTACTTTAAAAACTTCAAACATTAAAAATAAACCTTTTTTATATGCTCTACAATGGACTTGTAGTGTTTAGTTACAGTTTTTGCCACAATAGATCAGAACTGGTCGATGCGAATGATCTTAAGAGCCTATTTATGGCCACTCAAACAATAACAATAGTTGCAGTTTCAAATACTGTCAAGCGTAGAATTTAGAAAAAAAGATACGTGGAGACTTTGGTAAATAAGTATATGTGGCGACCATGGCCCAGGATCACTGTTTGGAACGTCGTTTGGAACCACAAACATGTGATGTGAGGCATGTTTGTGGTTCCAAACGACACCACAAACATAAAGGCTTAGCCTTAGTTACCTGATGGTGTTGGCAGCGAATTCCATTTTATCATGTAGCTGTGCTAACAGCTCACTGAGTTCTCCCCATGCCGCCTCCGCATGTTTGGATTCTAACGTCCTTCTAGAATATTCTTCGCGACGCTCCTAGAAACATACAGCACGATGAGTTACGACGAATTAAAACCAACAATAGAAAGATTTGGCAAATTTTCGGACTGCATTAGACTTTTAACTCTGTTTTATCGTAATTAAATGTTAAATTTCATCTATTATCTTCACTATACTTACTAATACTTGTATTAGTATAGTATAGGTATGACGATAGATAAGTGAATAAAATTCGGGTTTTTTTTTTCTTTTAAATTTCTAACGAAATTCAAGTTCAAGATTACTGTGTAAACAAAATAGTAAATAGCACCGCTCAGTCATTTTACTAAAACAAAGAAATATTTCACAAAGAAAAGTTGCTTATCAAGGTCAAGGTGCTAAGACATGATAGATACGAGTTGCTGCAACTAATGGGAAAAGTAGCGGGCAAAAGACGGGTCGGTCGAGGAAAGAAATCTTGGTTGCGTTGTTACACAACCAAGATTTTTAGGGTAAAGCGAGTGCAGCTGAACTATTCCATCTCGCTAGAAACATTTAGATTATGTCAAATTAACCGCCAACCTTCACTACTTGGAGAGGCACTTTAAGAAGAAGTCGTTTCAACCGTTCTATAGTCCCTACACCCTGAAAGTATCGAGATAAAATGCGACAAACAATCCCAAAGAAGCAATGTATCTGCAAATATTTATGCTTAAAAATAAATATTTGTATCTGGTCTGGGTTTCTATGTTTTTTAATGTGTTTATACAAAAAAAGTAGGTATAATATAGTAGTACCCATAGTACAAGCCTAGTGCTTAGTTTGGGGCTAGATTGCGCTGTTTATAATATCGGTACTCCTAACATACCGGTTCTCCTATAAGATCGAAAGCATGTTGCAGAATTTTGAACGCCTCCTCGGCGCCCGGTTGTTGATTCTTATCCGGGTGAACAAGGAAAGCTTGCCGTCTGTAGTACCGCTTTATTTCTTCATCGCTACAAGTGACGCTTACTCCGAGTATGCTGAAAGCGAAAGGTTTACTTTTCATTGTACCTATTCAATTAGAAATTAAACAAGTTTAAATGGAATGAAGTTGAATTACTTATGAAACAACTGTGAATTAAAATCTTGATTATGAAGTCAGTGGACTTCAATTGATAATGGATATGCTTTAATGGCTATATGAGTTGCTATAAATTAAATAGCTATCAATGAAATTGATAAATAATTTAATAAATTGAAATAGGAAATAGAATAGTGGTCGACGACTTGGTTGTGAGTAAGATTATGTATTCTACTAGCCGTGCCCAGCAGGTTCATCCGTCTAGTTCTTGTTCCCGCGGAAAAAAGGGATAAAAAATGTTACCCTAGTGTTTCTACGGGGATCTTATGTGTAAATCCATTACATCAACTTCCAGTGTTTTAAATTTCAATTATATTCGTTGAGCCGTTTTTGCGTGCATTCAAACAATTTAATAGCCGTACCAGACGATCGAATCTAATCCGGAGCACACCGCCGCACCACTGACATTTTAGGACGTATTCTGTAGCATCGGCTACAGAATAAGTAATAGATTCTGTAGCCGACGCTAAATAATCTACGGTAAATAACTTGACGGTACGGTGTGATGCGGGTTCGCGCGTCTTTAAGGCTATTTTTTTGGCATTTACAATATTAGTGGGATTAATTACCTGTACGGATCTTTCCCTTTACAAGCCAACAGTCGTTTCATCGCTTCCTCGCCCGTTGCCGGTAGCGGTATGTTTGTATTTAACTTGTCATTCCCATTTTCAGAATCACCATCTATAAATTAGAAAAGGTATGTATTACAATAGTATAAAGTTGTTTGGAATGTATGGAGTTTCTTGGTGAGAGGTTTGCAACATGGCGTATGTGTAATAAGTAGTTGGAGGTAGCCCACCATCTTACGTCATTGCACTAAATGGACTGATCAGTCCTCTGATAAGTAGGCCCATATGCAGCCACTAAGAAAATAGGGTCTGAAATTGTTCACCAGTCGTTTTCCAATCTTCCATATGAGCGCTATATCTTAAAGCACATCACTATCTGGCAAATAATATTCAAACACTCATCTATCAATTGCATAAACCTTACGATTTATGAAAACTTTATTGTGCCAAAAATTTAAAAAACACATTCCCTATACAAACAATTACACCAATTATAAGGAAAGTACAACACTATCTTATCGCAAAAAGCGATCTCTTTCAGGCAGCCTTTGACCTTACTGTTATTACTCTTTATTAAGATACTAGCTGCGCCCCGCGGTTTCACCCGCGAAAGTGAAAAACGCGTTATCGCAAGCGTCGGCGGCCGAGCGGTTGCACTTTTTCGTTCATTACTCGGGTTCTAATTGGATTTTGATGCAAAGTATACCACAACCTGCCTCGAAAATAGAACTAGCCAATATTGAAAACCAGATTTCAATCGGATTTGTAGTTTTTGATGGTATAAGGAACCGACAGAGAAACAGACAGACATACTTAAATTATATAATTTTGTTCTACTACTTATCCTAAGTCCCCTAAACCACTTTTTTTTTTATTTACTACCAAGTACAGACTTTTTGTCCTCTCTTCCTTTATTATAAGTATAGAATAGATTGAATGAACTTTATCAGGATATATTCAACAAACAAACCTTTTTTGAACCATTTGATCTTTCTCCAGAATCCTAAACGGGTGTGTCCTAGCTTTCTGTCGATGTAAAGCAAGTACTTATTGTCTCCGAGGCGTGCGAACCAGTCCTTACTACTGCGCCAGACAGCTTGTGAGCTCACGTACGTTTGTGTGAACACTGATGTGCAACTGAAACAAAACATATATTGACAACCCTTTGTCATAGGTACTTATTATTTTGTAATTGATTACAGTCTCGTTACCCGCAAATAGCCTTAAATTGGATCTTTTCTGCGTGACGAGTCATTATTACTTTATTCATGTTCTGTATATTATAAGTACTAAAGTAACTGTCTATTACTTTAGCATGCCAAAACTACTAAACCACTATTAATGTAGAGATAGATGAAACCTTGGAGCTTTCTTTGATCAAAACTTACATGGCCCGAGGGGCGCAGGTCATGTATTAAGTATAGTTTTTTATTTAAAATTTACGTTTATAATTTGCAGGGATTATGAGTATACCTATATTTTTAATTGTCTATCAATTGAAAGGCAGCCAACCAAGAACTCATTGTTAAAGTAATAAATATAATTGGATTAGAGAAAACATATTAGTAACAAATAGTAAAATACTAATTAAGTAATTATATTATGTAGAACTAAACTAACTTTTTCCATAATCAGTTTTATCTGAAAACATTTTATTATTAACTATGTACATGTTCAAATAAAGTCCATTATGAATAGAAGAAGCATGTTTAGCAAGCTAAATCTATTCATTTTCAAAATGATGAATGAAACAGTCAAATTTTTTTTAGAATGTAATTTAATGATTTTTGGGCCCAGTTGAGCCATTACTTCACGTAGTTGTGTTGTCTAATGGATTAGTAAATGTTTGTATACATAACCAATATAGCCATTAAGTCACTGCCTTTTTCCTATCTTCTAAAGAGTACTACAACTTAGATCAAATCATCACTGACAATATTATGCAGCAATAGTGATAATAAAAAGTTATTATTAACACATTTACTTCTTATGTAATTTACCCATCAGTTCTGAAGATAATAATAAATTGATAACTTACAGGTCAAATGATAAATGTAGACTCATTCCGCAAATATCAGATAAAAGGTAGAAAAACCAGGCAATAGCCTTCCAAGTTGCTCCGCCCCAGTGCTCTAAATAGTTCTGAGCTAGTCCTAAGTAACCAGGCTTGTTTCTTCTTACTTTGGTCTGACTTGCCTTCTTTTTATCTTGCACAGGTTTAGTTTTATGGTAACTCCGTGGATCCTTTTTCTTTTTAGACTTCCCTGGCTCAGTTTGCTCTTGGTAAATAAAGGAACTGTTATCTTCTTCATCAAACTTAAAATCATCCTCCAAAACGGAACTTTTATCAGAATTTTTAGACTTATTCTCTTTCTTCTCCTTTTTAGGCTTTTCCTGTTTTTCTATGAACACAAATTGACTCTGGTTTTCTTGAAGGTCTTCCTCGTTGTTGACATCATCTAAAGAAGACCACTTACGAGAAATGTTACTTCGTTTATTCTTAGATTTTTTGGTTGGTTTCTGATGTTTTTCATTGTCATCTGTGTTGACATCGCCAGACTCACTACCGGATGATATAGTGCACTGTTTTTTCTCATTTTTATGCTTATTATCATCATGTTTCGCATTCCCAATATGTTTTTCTGGTTTAGCATTAGGTTTGTTAACTGGCTTAGTTTCAATATTTTGTGGTTTCACTTTTTTAGCCTCAGTCTGAATATTGTTTTTGGTATTCTTGGCAAGTACATCTGAGTATGATGGACGCATTGGCTTCACTTCAGCAACAATGCGTTTTTTGTTACTTGTGTCTGCAAGGGGACTGTTTTCATTCCTCTTTGGAGAGTTTTCAGTTTTCAGCAGATTAGTTGTTTCCAATATTGTATTGTTTGGTAATATATTAAGATTTGAAGCGTCAGGGTGATTCAAAGGGTAATTCTGACCGAACGGTGAGTACGTGCCAGTAGAGTTGGGTTCTAAATTACCCAATAAATCATTGAGGAAATTGGAAGTTGGTAAATTTTGGGTGTGGGTATTATGATTATCCTGGAAGCCAGCGTTAGGTAGAGTAGTGGGTGGGACATGAACATTGTTGGGTGGGACATGAACATTGTTGGGTGGGACATGAACATTGTTGTTCATGGTGCAATCATTGAGAGTGAAGAGATGAGAAGGCTGGGAGTGCAGAGGAGAATCGCGCACGCCCGAGTTGTGGTTGAACAGCTCATACTGATTCGACATTGGGAAGATGAGCTGCTGATTGTTTTCATCGTAAAATACGCGCACCAACTGACCGTTTCCCAAGTTGAGCATGGCATTCCCGTAGTTCTGATTCGGTCGAGGAACGTTGTTGAACGGCATTTTATCATCCATATTCACAGCTGCATCACCCGTCGGCACATTGTACGAATGCTTTTTCATAAAAACATCGTTTACGAAGTTCGTATTCGTGTACATACTGTTATCGGCCAACTCATTTGTGTTGGGAGCGATCGGCACCTGTTTTCTATCGTTTAGTGCGCCAGGGGCACAGTTTTCAGCAGTTTCCGCGCGGTAATTCCATGCATTGTGCTTCATTTCGTTGTATCTCGGATCATCCTTTGGCGACCTTGCCATTTTTGGATGGGTTTTAAAACAACACAGTAAACATAAGAATTAACTGGAAGTCGGTAAAAATGTAATATTTAACTCAAGGATTTCGCATTTTAGATCTAACAAGATAAGTTACAGAACAAGCGAATAAAACGTGTATGGTAATTTTTTATTGACGATTTGACGCTTTTCTCATCAAGATAGCTAAACGCGAGACAGAAGCATTCAGTGTTGCCGACCTAGTTACTTCTTTATGATACAGCAATCGGTAAAATCTATAGGTACAGATAAAGGAATAGAAGCCAAAAAGTCTGTACTTGGAAACTAAATTTTTAAAAGTTGTATTATAGGGACTAAGGAAAAGTAGTGGAAAAAAATTAAACAGTTTTATAATTTAATTTTATAATTATACAGTTTTCAAAAATCATGTCTGTCTGTTTCTCCCTTAAACAATTGAAAACTACTGAACCGATTGAAATCTGGTTTTCAACATCGGATGGTTCTATTTTCGCGGAACGTCCGTGTCGTGATATACCTACTCTACATCGAAGTCCAATTAGTAGAACCCGAGTAATAAACGAAAAAGTCAGCTATGCGCTTTTTCTACGCAGACCAAGTCGCGGGTAAAATTCTAAAAAATATGGTTCGCGGTGTGATTAATAACCTGTCGAGTCAGTTATTATTGCCATTGGAGAAAGAAAGAGATAGAACTATACAATATTAAATTGGTATGAATGTGACAACGATATTCTTTACACGGAACAATGTGTTCGTATAAATTACTTATAACTTATTTGTCTGGGAGTTTCATGAGAATATTGCGTATTTTTAAGAAACAGTTTTCTGTTATAATTTATGTTATTACTAGAATCTAGTGTTCGTATAAACGTATAGAAAAGTTTAATAATTCGGCAGAACAAGGCTACGTTGGCAATATTTGTCAAATCACAACACAGATACAAAATACTATTCTGATGCTTTGACATTGACATTCATTAAACTGTGTCAATTAATGAATAGGGTAAGGACTTGGTAAACACCAGGTAAGCACACATTTTTATATTGACGATACACGATAGAGTGGCACATATTCGGTACAACTATCGCCAACGTCCATACCACGTTGAAAACACCGGTTCTCGTCTGATCACCGAAGTTAAGCAACGTCGGGCGCGGTCAGTACTTGGATGGGTGACCGCCTGGGAACACCGCGTGATGTTGGCTTTTTGCTGTTTTTTTGCAGATTTTCATTACAAAAAAGTAGGTAAAGTAGCTATAATTTTTCGATTTCATATAATAAAGGCAGAAAGGTATATATATATTTTTTATTTATTGTAGGTTAGGCTTATCGGTCTAGGTACCTTCGCCTTGGCCAACACGGCAAGAAAGCGTCCAATGTCATTGACCTTCACGGTGTTGGTACTCTATTTGTAAACGGGTACATTACTTGGACCTACCAACGATAGGTATAGCCATTTAATATAAAAAAATGATTTAGGTATTAGAATAATTAGGTAAATGGTAGTTCCGTATTCCATAACTAAAAAAAATGCGTCAACTAGGTTATGTCTTTATTTTATTGTTGGTATACCTTTTAAATATATTGCAAGAAGTTACTACCACAACACCTAAAACTTTAGTAAAACTTTGCAAGTTTCGAACGTTTTGGAGAAAGATAAAATAGATCTAAGGCTTTTTTGAGACATTTTAGTTAATAGAATAGGTGCTCAGTTCATATCTGCAACTTTACAACTTTAAACTTGACTTGTTAATTCTTCTTCTGGTCTATGATGAATGTTTAACGATACTGTAGGGATGTTGATGGCTGATGCTGTTGATAATAGAACCACCTAGTTTGCAAACACTAGTCAAATATAAAAACATAAACGCGAAAAATTCAACCCTTTCCTTGCAGTCGGGTTCCTGGCAGTAAAAATCGCTTTTCACTGAGCTCATATTCAGGATTCTGCTTTAGAATGCGCGAAATATGAAATACTAGCTGCGGCCCGCGGTTTCATATGCGTAAGTCCCGTTTCCGCGGGAATATTGGGAAAAAAGTCTATGTGTTTTTCCAGGTCTCCAGGTACCTACCTATATTCCCAGTTTGATCGCAATCGGTTCAGTAGTTTATGCGTAAAAGAGACAAAGTCACATACATATTATAGTATACATACTAACTTTCGCGTTTATAATAATAATAAGATGTCGTAAAACGCATTCATACGACACTTAAACATGCACGTACGCGTGTGCTCGCCTCATTTTTAAGTAGGGTAGTCTGGGTACGATTTTGCCAATTTTCATTTAAACGTCCATAATTATTCTAAAAATAAGAAAGCTAGCTAAAAGAGCACAACTGACTGCGCTTGTAGCCTTAGCATTGCCCTGCTTTCTAGACATCATAAAGCAAAAATAATAAGCTTAGCTTTAGGCACAACCGTACCCAGCAAAAATCGCACAACTGTCCCCAATATGCTCTTTCGTAGAAAAACAATCGTCAAGAAAATACAAAACAATCTACGTAGATAGCATAGACCGATATTTATTTGTTTAATTTTAACTTACAAGTAGACAAAACACACATCACAAACAAAAAGACATCACATCACATCACATCATCATTCAATTTGTGACACTATCACAAATAGAACTCGAACACAAAAACTACCAAAAATAAAATTGCCATAATCCAGTCGTCAAAGTCGCCTGCTGGCTGACGCAATACTGTGACACGCAATCAAATGCTCATTCTGCTCCATTATTCCTTTGCACCCACCGAGCTAACTCTTGTAGTTTCGCCAATATAGAGACCGGTATAACCGTCCTGTGGCACAATCGTACCCAGTCTACCCTTCCTAAGTAAGTAGTAAGTAGTATATTTTCGTCAGTCCCACTGAAGATCTAACAAATTCACTGTTATATTGCTGCATTTAGGCACATGTATTGTAATACCTAATTCTCTAAGTAGGTATTACAATACATAATTATAATAAAAATAGATAAAGTAGTATATCTAGTATCCCTGGAGGAATATAATAAAAAACCTAGTTCTAAACATCAACATCATAGTAATAACTGGTTCTGTTCACTTGTAGCCCTTGATGTATCCTACTTCCAAGATCAGGGTGTATGATAGTGAAGAGTTTTACAGCTCTGTCCTGAAGAGACTGTGTGGCACCACCCAAGCTGTATAGAATATTGGCTATGAGTCTACTACGTTCCTCTTTCGTCATCTCATTGGTGTACAGCTCTCTGGCCTGTTCAAAGTTATTTGGGTCATCCTGGTGTATTTCAATCAGTTCTATTCTGTTTTTGTCGACGTAAGGTGCAGGTCCATGGAACGTATTTGGATAGTAGTTGGGAATGTCTCGCTCATTGTCTTTCACGGGCGGTTCACCATCACGATTGTATGTCAAAACTTTATTTACTTGTATCGGACAGTTCACAGGTATCTTATTAAAGTTGACACCGAGTCTGTAGTTCTGTGCGTCTCTGTAAGCAAACCTTCGAGCTTCAAAGACCTTGTCCGGTCCCCCTAAAATGCCGGGCACTAAATTCCCTGGACTAAAAGCTAATTGTTCGATTTCGGCGAAGTAATTTATCGGATTCTTGTTCAAAACGTATCTTCCTAGAGGACGAAGTGGATATTTATCGAGAGGCAGGATCTTTGTCACATCAAACACATCAAAGCCTGCCGTTTCTACTTGCTCCAAAGATAAGACTTGGATATAAATTTTCCAACCTGGGAAATCTCCTCTTCCAATCGCGTTGTACAAGTCCCTCGTAGCGTAATCAGGGTCCACACCAGCGATCTTCCTCGCCTGTTCTGATGTCAAGTGTTTTATCCCAGCTTCAGGTCTAAAGTGGAACCGAACGAAGTGTTTCTCTCCGTATTCGTTGACAACTTGATAGGTGTGGATGCCGAAGCCCGGCATGTGGCGATATCCATCAGGAATACCTCGGTCACCGAACACTAATAAGAACATGTGTAAACTTTCAGGTCGCAGCGTAAGAAAATCCCATAGAGTATTTCCGTCTATCAAATTGGTAGCTGGGTTTCGTTTCTGTGCTCTTACAAATGTGGGGAACAAGATGGGGTCTTTGTAAACGTACATTGGGGTGTCGAAACCTACAATGTCGAAGTTGCCTTCTTCTGTGTAAAACTTGACCGCATATCCTCTGGCGTCTCTGGATGTGTCGATGCCTCCTCTTTCGACGACTACAGGAGAGAATCTGGCTGCTACTGGAGTCTTCTTCCCAACTGCACTGAAGAGAGCCGCCTTGCAGATGTCTGTGATGTCGTGGGTGACTTCAAAGTAGCCGAAAGCACCACCAGCTTTGGCGTGAACCAATCGTTCTGGGATCCTCTCCCTGACAAGGTGAGTCATTGTGTCCATGAAGTACTCATTGAAGATCAGAGGTCGGTTCAGAGTGTTGGTTGCATCTTTGTATTCGATAGGTGCACCTGCACCGGTGCTCATGACACCGACAGGTTTCTGGAATACCATTTAACTCTATTAAATCAAACTAAAGTAAAGGAAGATACAATTTCTGATTCAGTGTTTCAACATTCAATAACTGATCCATTGAAACTTGATCACGTAATTAAGGATAACCTTTTTATTCAAACGTCGCGTTGTTTTCTAATTTTCTTAGGAAAACAAGCAAAAAACTGATTCTAAAGATTGAAAGTATCTACCTACCAACCTATTTAATCGCCCAAGCGTGTAAAGTAAATAAATATGAAGTGTTATTTTTATTTTTATAGCTAAAGGCAACCTACAATACAGTGTGGGATAGTAATCTCTATATATACCTAAAAGGCTTTATTCTGACCGACTCACTGACTGACTGAGGAATCAACGCACAGCCGCTGATAGTAGAGAGATGAAATTTGGAAGGTGTGTTCGTTAGTTATGTGATAAAGGTGTCAGATAAGAAAAGATTTTCCTAAAACCTTAAGGGGGGGAGGGGGGGGGGAAATCTTATATATACCAATGAATCCCTATTTCGCGTGGTCATGGCATCACTCATGAACGGCTGGACCGAATTCGATGATGACGACGAGTTATGATCAGGAGAATATGCCAGAAGTTTTTAAATTTTGGAGAAAGACTTACGCGGGTGAAACCGTGGGGCGCAGCTAGTAAATAAATATAAAATTCAAAACGTTGCACATAGGGATATCTAGCCCCAAATTCAGCAACTAGGCTAGTGCTATTGCTAACTAGAGAATGGATGTAGAGTGCAACGAGTATGTAGAGGTATATTTTTTGTTAATACATACAAATAATAAATAATATACCTACCTATAAATAAAATATAATAACTAAAATATTTTAATGATGTATTTCTAATTGAAAATATTTCTAACGAGCTGCTCCATACGATTTCACCCGTAGCTTCGCTCGTTTTTCCCGTTTCCGTGGGAACATCGGGATAAAAAGTAGCCTATCTGTTATTTCACGTCTCTGGTTATCTAAATACCGAGTTTCATCGCAATCGGTTCAACGATGATGTAGCTACCGTCATACCTCGGTGGTCTTACCTTATGTTTTTCCTTGAAATTGACAATCTGTTGAGCAGCAGGCGCCGGCTCATCCTGCCTCCCCAGAACTATTCCCAAAAACAATAAAACCAATAACTGTTTCATTTTTAAATTTAACAAAAAACCTTATTAAAGCTTGATTTTGTAACACAAGTATTTATCCTAAATAAATAAATTTTCTTTTAATTTAATTTAAAACACCGGTGTACCTACGTTTGCGAAGTGAAACCTAACAACCAGAGTGCTGTCAACAGTTTACCTTTTATATCGTTATTTGTCGACCTTGCGAAGACTCTTTGGCGAAATTTTTATAATAAAATATGTAATTTTAATGTAACAAGCACTGAGTTCGATGCAAGCAAGTTACGATTGATCTTCTAGGCCAGTGTGCTACTTCATACACCGTAATTACTCAAGTAGGTAAGTGATTCTGGAAGAGTAATAGCGAACTTGGAGTAAGTAGATGTGGCCAGTGTAACTTTTAGCTACTCAACCCCAAATAATTTTGGGGTTTTAGCGGATCCCAGGCCCCCAGAGGGATGCAACTGGGAACATCGCTCATATGAGAGAGAGACAGAGAGAGTGGGAGAGAGAGATATATGGTAAGTAAACATCCGGTAAGAGTCGCATGTATTAAATTAAACTCACATTTAGCTAGGTTAGTATAGGTTAAGAAATAAATAAATTCTGTGAACAACACACTGCGCCAGGCTTGTGTTACGGCGACTAGACAACGGATATAAACATACATACATTATATTTCAAATACATATACATATTACTCGTATTATACATAGGAAGACACCCAGACCAGATACAAATATTTATTTTTAAGCATACCTAAATATTTGCACCCGGCGGGACTCAAACCCACAATATTCTGCATTGCAGTCATGCGTTCACACGATGCCCCACAGAGGTCGTCGTCGTCGGACGTCTACACAGAAATGTAGACGTACGTATTGTGATCGTCTACGTTGTAGAGGATGCAGTCAAGTCGTAGACTTGAATCTGTATGATGTCGACACCCAAATGTAAAAACATTGTAACTCAATTTGGTATGGTTTTCAGGAGAGCCATTTTAAACATTTTATAATCTTCAATTCAAGTTTTTTCCCTCAATTTTTTACATATTTTTATCAATGAAAGCTGCTTTGTACTTATTTTTCAAAGCTCTTTCGAATGGTTTGGGTCTCATTGAGCTAAAACTTGCGGAAGTGCCATTTTAAAGTTACGATTTACCTAGTTTTTTAAAAAACATTAATTAAAAAACATTGTATTCAAAGTTACAATGTTTTGTAGAAATTAATTTAGATTTATTTCAACTTAAAAACATCTTAACTTTGGTTACAATGAAAATGTTTGCTGGAACTAAAATATTCTTAATGTGAACATAATTGTAAACTGTGTTACAATAAGAATCTAAGGTATTAAAATTGCTAACTAAGTGTGTAAAACATGGTATGGAAAAGAAAAAATACAGAAAATTACAAAAGTGACTTCATGATTTCCCTTTGTGTTGCCGCACTATTTCCAGAATTTAATCGTTATCAACAACAGCATCGATTGTAACAATAATATAGGATGTTTTTTTTAAATGGGCTTCAATTTTATTTTATTTACTTATACATAAATCAAATCAAATCAATACCTACATAAATAAAATATTAGGTAACAATCTCTACATTTAATAAAACAGTAACTGAAATATAAAATTAGTTTTACAATATAACATCTTTGACATTAGACTTCTTTTTTTAGAATAAATTATATTATGCGTAAAGATAATTATAAACTTTAGAAAAAATGGTAATGAAATACTTTTTGTCAGCAATATTAACATCTATCATTATTAATTATTAATAGTCTTACAAAATAAACTAACTTGGTTTAAACTAATTGAGATCTTTAAGTTAGGAACAAATACAGCGGGTAAACGCAGACCACACACTTCTCGATCAGTCTATAACTCACCGATAGGTTAGGTAAGTAAATGTTGTCTGTGTTCGCCCTAAGACATCCACTAAAATTATGTAGTTATTAATCAAAATAATACTAGTATGCATTTCACATTAATTTAGAAACGTTTCTGGTACCTAGTAAAAATATTAGTTGGTAGGTAGGTAGGTACTTAGGGTTACTTACTAATGTCATTAAATAAACTAGTTATATTTTACCAAATATAACTAGTAGGTACTATGGTAATCTACTGAATAGATTTTCCCAATTCACAATAAAAAATTATTTGACTATGCGTCTGACTAAACTGATTTGAAGTTGTCTGTTGCCCTGTTAATTAATTCGATTGAGAGGTAAAAACTATTTTAAATTAACTGTTACACATCTATCTTTGATCACTGTTAAAATTTCAGAAATCCATTTGTTTATTGCTGTTTTATTTCCATATTTGTAGAGTTAGTATGTAAAAATTATTAAATCATGGTTACTTTAGCCCGGGCCAGTCTTAGCACGATTGTTATTCAGGTTTTCTTATGAGATCAGTGTTGATATTTAAAATTTAGTTTTCTCTCACATAATATAAGAAATACCCAAATTTGTTTGCAAAATGTATGTTTCGGTAAAAATAATGTTTTTTTTTGTCATAGGCTATCTTGTACTGTACAAGTATAGTGGTAACATGGGTCGAAAGAAAACTACTGCGGTAGGAGTTAGGAAATATGGCACCAAAAGTAACTATTCTGAGAAAAAACTAGAGGAGGCTTTAGATAAAAAACTGCAAAATGTCTCAAAGGGATGCTGCAAAATTCTATAAAGGTGGTACTTTAAAATACCCTAAAATATAAATTGAAGGGACAGCATACGAAACCTGTTGGAAAACCAATTGCACTCTCAGACTTAGAAAAAAACATTTTCCTCAGTCATATTATAGCTTTGGCTGATCTGGAAATCCCGATAGGAATGCATGACGTACGTTTTATAATAAAAAGATATTTAGACGATGAAGGGAAAACCATAAAAACATTCAAAAATAATATGCCAGGCTGGGAATGGGAAAGAACTTTTTAGAGCGACATCCAGAAATTAAACAGCGAATAGCGCACAATATTAGTATAAAGAGAGCCCAAATAAATAAAGAGATGATAGAAACATTTTTTGATCACCTTAAAACCGAATTAATGGATGTACCTCCCGAGAATTTGTACAACTTTGACGAAACGGGTTTCCACGATAATCCAAAGAAATTGAAGCTTCTATTTAGACGTAGTTGCAGAAGTCCAGAGATTATCAAAAACGCCACAAAATTCTGCTTTACCGTGATGTTCTGTGGAAATGCCGTAGGCGAGCTTCTACAACCATTCATAATTTACAAGACCAAACAAAAATGGACAAACTGGCTCGATGGTGCACCAACTGGAACTAGAATGGCTGTAACGAAAAGTGGCTGGATCGATGCCGAGACATTTGACGAGTGGTTCCAGTCCTTAGTTTTACCATTGCTTAAAAACAAACCAGGAAAAAGGCAATCATTGGAGACAACCTAAGCTCGCATGTTTCTATGAAGACTTTCTGGCTATGGAATGGGGTGATTAATATTGCGAAGTTTGATCTCATGTTAAAATGTGCAATATGCAAATGTTTTTTAAATATTTTAGCTTTATGTCGAGTCAGTAAACAAGCTTTAAACGAAAGTTCCTAATATTTCACCAAAATTATTAGATTTAATAAAAGTTGTGTTGATTCTCTAATGGTAACATTATATTTCCCCATAATTACCCAAAAATTTAAAACCAGGAGTATCCAAAAACCATGTCTATCGTTCTCAGTTGTATTTTAAAGGTAAATACGTAGGCCAATGTAAGCCCCACGCTTTAAAATCCATAAAATAAGTAAAAACAGCAGGCAAGTGGGACTTGGGCCAATCTAAAACCAGCTCATATGGTAACTTTGACCCAGAGGTTTAATCGATTTTTGCGACTATTTTCTTGAAAAAGACAAGTTATTATTATTTTTACTTAATAAGACCTCCCGAACCCACGATAGTTGGCATTTATTTGTGTATAGCGTAGATTACATTAATGATTCGTTTAACTTTTTTAGCGAGAGTGGGCCAAAGATAGCCAGATTGACTAAATTTTATTTCACAACGTTATTAAATAAATATAAAATAATCAGTTTTGTAAATATTCAGCTATAAGAACATTGTAAAAACAATTACAATTATATATTTCTGCTTTTTGCGGTTTTTTTTCAATTTAAAAACATTGTAACTCTAGTTACAATGATATTTACGCTGTTTATGACCTAAAATAGGCTCTGTGCCAAATTTTGCCATAATTGTATTCTAATTTGCGATGATATTATATGTGAACTATTGATTTTTTGCGAGTTACAATGCATTTTACTGTTGCCTAAAATTAAACCTAATAGTCGTAGAAATACGGTTCTTAGACAGAAATAAAGAGCATTCTTTTCTGATTCCGCTACATGTATAGTTTAATTTCATTGTAACCTGAGTTACAATGTTTTTACATTCGGGTGTCGATGTATAATCTGTATAATAATAATGTATGTATTCTGTAAACAAGTGTAAACAAACGAAATCAATTTTAAAATGAATTTAATGTAAAAATTTAACTAAGCCTAGCTGCTTTTGATTTCACATATACCTAATTTAAGTCTGCCTCATTCTTTAGGCAGATAGCCAAATTACCAAAAGTCTGGATGATAGACAAATACCAAATATATCTAGTAAATTTTGTGTAACTAAAGTAATAAGTTATACAATTCCTAAATGAATTGAAGTGAATGGTTTAATGGTTTCTAACACTGTCACGGTCTATAGCATTATGAAACAATCGTAAAATAGGTGTTGAAATGACGCTGATACTTTTTGTAGATATACATATATTTCAAATTAGGTATAATTTACTTTTTATTGAAAACTAGAATTTAAAATCACCTTTTTGTTAGGGGGAGGGGGGAGGGGGGGGCTAATACATAATACAGCTCACTTGATTATTTCATCCACTTTGAATTAAGCCTTAAGTTGTACGAAGTAAATTAGTGTTTCAAACTATTCTTCATACTGAGCTAATTGTTACGGTAAGGAAATATACACTGTCGCTTACAAAGTAAAATAAAAAAAATAAACGCCTTACGTCCAAGAACAATCTATAAATTATTAAAGTAACATTGCTTTATAAAATCAATCAGGCGCTTCTTCTTCTTTTCGTGTAGTGGTGTGACACACGAGGCGCTGAAGAGTGATTATTTTTAAAACTTTGATTTATTTCTAAGCATTCTAATTATGTACGCCAGGTCATCAAAAGAAATAAAATATGTTTCGTAGTTTTATTCTATATGTCAGTTTTCGGGATTTCATTTTGGCTTTGACCAACTAGTAGCAGAGATGATGTGTACGGTTTGTCGGTAGGTAAATCTTTTAGAGTGCCTAGGTATCCTAATTGTAAACTAAGTACAAAGTGAGCATTAGTGGGCGAATTGAGTTATTTCTATATTATTATTAAAGGGTAAATAATTCTCTAATTGTTTGCAATGGATACCTAGGCTTCGAAACTACTGGACTGATTACCGTAGTGTCATAATAAAGTTTAAGTTAGTTAAATTATTAACTAGCTGCGCCCCGCGGTTTCACCCGCGAAAGTAAAAAACGCGTTATCAAGGGCGCGGGCGGCCGAGCGGTTCTCGAGCGGTTGCACTTTTTCGTTCATTACTCGGGTTCTACTAATTGGATTTTGATGCAAAGTATACCACGCCCTGCCTCAATAACAGAACTATCCAATATTGAAAACCAGATTTCAATCGGATTAGTAGTTTTAAATTATATAAGGAAGAGACAGAGAAACAGACAAACAGACAGATAGACAGACATGAATTTTAAAAACTATGTGTGTTTGTTCTACTACTTATTCTAACTCCCCTAGACCACTTTTTTATTTACTTCCAAGTACAGACTTTTTGTCCTCTCTTCCTTTACGTATAAGTAGGTATACATTTATGTTGGAGACCCGAAGTAGGTACCTACCCATAATTTGTCATGTATACGTATGTATATAAGTAAATTAAATCTAATTATGCAATGTTGAATGAGCACAGGTTACAAACAATTTTGGACAACGTAACTCGAGATGGAAGTACACACTGATAATCAATTTATTTAAAGTAATGTATTGATATCTATTACATATCAATGACATGCCAATATTGCCAATCAAACTCGTATTAACTAGGTAAGTATATAATACCTGCCATTAATCAGTAGGTATACTTGTTCAGACATACATAATAGAATTAAACTACATGGTATACTATTATGTTCGAATTTCGTTCGATTTCTTGACCTAACACCACTCGTCAAGTCCCCTGACTTTGCTGGTATTTCTCGAAGCAGTGGTTTTTTTTTAGATTCATTGTGATGTGTTAGGTTATGTCTTTGTATCGGGTCATATT
Organism: Idaea dimidiata; assembly: GCA_949358125.1. Classification (NCBI taxonomy): domain Eukaryota; kingdom Metazoa; phylum Arthropoda; class Insecta; order Lepidoptera; family Geometridae; genus Idaea; species Idaea dimidiata. The sequence goes on along the minus strand of OX442332.1, from coordinate 18,447,179 downwards.
ATCTTCAACGTGACACCCAGCCGTCTTGGCTTCTTGCCATGGAAACGATGACTTAGCCTAGTTATCGATGTTTGTGTGAAATTCCCTGTTTTCGAGAAATGTTCTTAGTAAATTTTCGCGAATTTTCCTCAAAACCACTCCAAACAAACCCCTCTTACATTCCCTAAACCCTCAAACGCATCCCCCGTACCTATCCCGCACAAATTTTGCATTTATTTTTACACGCACTAATAAGGGGTAACAACCGCCTTAGCTGAATTAGTTTAAAACCCTGTACATACCTATTAATAATTTTGTTTCTTTTTTGTGTTTTAAACAATTTCAATGAATGTATTGTGAACTTAACAGTAGCTAAATGAAGCTCATTATTATTTAGTTATTAAAAAATCATTTGTTAGTAAGTCGGGGAAGCTAACCTACACCCCGATACGCACCTGTTTGTTTTCTAAATCACATACATATTTTTATTACTACATGCCTGTCTACAGCTTCCTGAAAATAGATAGATAAGAATCTTATTTATAAAACATTAAGTACAAGATGTAAATAGTTAATTGAAATGTTGCAATTGTAATTACATTCGTCAGTAAGAATTATTTTGAAATAGTTTAATCACAATTAGTTATAGGTTGATAACCACATACCTACCTACATTAAATATCTTACGCACTTATATAACCCAGTCAGTAACTACAAACTCAATGGAAACTATTTTTCCCGTTCATTTTTAATGTAAACCAACAACTGATATGCAAAGCCGAGCTTAAATATTTGCTATTCGTGATGAATGGTCTGCATAATATTATTAATAATTATTTATTGACTGAATTTTTTAATTTAGTTAAATTTCTCAAAAGTTTCAAATAGAAAGTAAGATCTGACTTTCTTCAAATATGCATTGAGATCATCTCGACTTACAATCTATTTCTTAGAGAAAATATCTACATAATAACTTTATTGTGGTACGAATAAGGAGTGATACGCTCCAGGTGCTCACGATGTGAAAAGGTAAGGCTTCACTCCACTATTGCGTATCGTAGCGACGCTGACTTGTCGCGTACTTACTTCTTAACCTTGGCACAACACACATAGACCATGTTATCCTGTGGCAAACATTCGCCGTAGTAACCACCACGATGACCGCAATTCTGAAATACACGGTGATACACCTATATGCGCTTCTAAGGTTTAGCCAAGAAGAAACCCACATATTATCTGTCTGCGTACAAGGTTTAGCTCAGAAGCTTTGATAAGTAGGTACTAAAAAGCGTCTTTCCCCTACGAAGAAGGGCAGAAGGGAATGCTTTTCACGCCTAGCGCCTATCTATTGAGCGATAAGAATAATGGAATTGAGTAAAGCCTACTACTACTTACTACAATGTAGGCTGAGTGAGAATGATCATGTGATAGAACGCCGGTGGTGTGGCAGACACTTTACAAATGGCTCATACCAAACGGAATAATCAAACATTTTTTTTTTTTTTAATCAATAATCCGAATATAATCGAATTAATACAATTACAGTGATTGCGTTGAATTCTTATACATAATAATTGAAATAGGTACATTGTTAGACATCAAATAATTATATTTCGATTGATAATATTGACATAATTTGATCTAACTTCCTAATGTTTTCATGGAAATTTTATAATTTTCTGCTGTCAAATTCATTTTTTTTGTTCAAAAACTCATTAGAATAATGATAGGTTAGATAGTACATTATATTTCACAAATAACTTGGTGTTTTGAGTTTTCATTTCTTCTGGGGGCATATTGTGAGTATTTCGAAGGTATATATAGCAAACGTAACCATCGTTTACATTAATGGCAAGTTGTGCCGAAAATTGTAAAGTACCTAGACTTAATCAAAAGCTTTAACTTCCTACAGTATATCATACGGTTATCCACGTTTACTACGAATATTGTTTCGCTACTACCAAAGATGTTTTTGTGATGATCATTATTATTGCAATGACGGTAGGTACATGCCACAGGCGGTGACAACGTGCGTTTTTCTAGTACCCAACCACAAAATCATGCCGGTGCAGCGTGGTCGAGGAAGACTGGCGATAGAAGGGCGTGGAGAGATATTGTTAAGGCATATGCCCTGCAGTGGGCAAATACATGCTGCAGAAGAAGAGAAGAAGAAGAACCACAAAATATAATGCTCGGATAATCAGTTTTCCTGATTAGTCAATACACCGTTCTTAACTTCCGACGTAGGTATAGGTGAGTTATTACAACTTAGTCACTACTAAGTTATTTAACAAGACCAATAAATAATATAAGTCTAATTAGCAATAAAACGATCTTTGGTCCCATAAATTAAGTGACGTAACAATGATCTGGATAGGTAGCTCCGTTTTCGATAGTAGATATTGTTAGTAAGTAGCACCTGCCAAAACGTAATTAGCCAAGTAATTAAATGAACTTCCGTTCAACTTATGATTCTAATAGAACCTATTAGAGTATTCTGGGCGTGTAAAGTTACGATTGTTATGTATGTCTTTTTTAGAGGGCTATATAGCAGACAAGACTAGAGTAATTTAGGAAATTGAATGAGTAGTAAGGATGGTAATGCTATTATTATTAGCAAGCTAATTGGTCTGACTATAGGACAAGGGCTTATAGGAAGTCGTTACACGACCTGATTTGGTTACCGTAACACAAGCTTAGTATGTAACTTATCATGGGGCTAGATGGCGCTGTGTGTTGTTCACAGAATGTATTTATATTACATTATTTATTTATATGTACACTAATAACTTTATATGTATTTAGTATAATTTAGTCTATGGTTTTGAAAGTGTTGTAACGGGCCGTCTGTATCAGTTTTACTAGTAATTTTTTACTTGCAGTTTCTAGAATGCTGCCGCCCCCCCAAAATATGCCTTCTAGGTGTTATCCTCACACATACCGGAAAGATATTATTATCACGGCACCTCTTAAGAAAATTAAGCGAAATGTGATGGTTAGTCTATGGTATTCTGTATTAATTCTAGTGGTTTAACGCAGGTTTTACTCTTAGGGTGAGTTAAGCAGTAGACGCTACGGGAGCCTACTTCGGATGTCTTCGGACCATGGTGACTCCTAAGACATGTCGATTTCATAGTATCTTTTCCTTCACAGTAAGAGCGATGCACACATGACGCGACCTTTGCATTGAAAGTTGTGATATCTATCAACAGACGAACTACGTTCTTTTTCGTGAGTTTTTTTTATAGCTTAGTGTCCTTTGTGACATTTTCTTTACATGTTTCCCATTTCTCAACTATGACTTGTCAACTGTCAGATAAACTTGCTATTGGGCATCCGTTTTAGTGTTGAATTGGCTTAAAAATATTCCAGATATTAGACTAGAACTTAAGTACCTGCATTTTACTTAACTATCTCCAAACAATTTGATATCAGACTTAATAACTTACAATGTAAGAGCAATGTATCCGATTCTCACTTTCATGTCGCCAACAAACGGTTTTATTTCATTAGCGGACATTTCAATAGGGATATAATATCTAGTGTTGTTTTCTAGCTTATATTACACACATATCGGACATATCGAATTCTACTTTCTACATTGAAAGGTCTTGCGCATACTTTAGAGCAAATCTTTTACATTTTAGCTTGATAAGTTTACAATCATATCTATGGTTGTACTCTTAGTATTTCCTAAGTAAATTGGTTAACTTCAAACCGTAACATTCCTTAATAAAGAAATATTTTGAAGAAAAAAAATACAACTACAAAAACACAACGCACGGTCGACGCTGAACAGGATTTAGACCAACAACTCATCTTTACTCAATTCGGGAGTGTAACGACTTAGCCAATTAGTCCACAGGCGTCGACCGTGTGTTGTGTTTTTGTGGAAGTAATTATCCTTTAAAATATTTGTATAAACGCGAAAATCAGTGTATACCGGCGAAAATTAGTGAAATTATTATTTTTAACGAGATCATGGTGAGTACCATGATTTCGTTAAAAATCAAACCTATTATAAAATAATCAATTTAAAAAAAAACTTTGTGGTGTTTTATATTTTATTAGCAGGCCTGTTATCGCGCTATAAGAGGACGATAAAATAACGAGAAAAGATCAAGGTAAAGCAGCAGCAGCCAGTCTTTTGAATTATTATAAAAGACTTTAATTATGAAGACTAATTGGGATTTCATTTTCGACATAGCAGAGTAGAACAGAGTATAGATACTTTATCATATCGTTCCGAGTCGCATGATTATTATTTTTTTCTTTTCTTACCGCGACACTAAAGGAAAGAAAAGTGGAAATGGGGAAAGTATGAGATTATTAATTGCAATCGTGTTAGTTTAAAAAGTATTATAGATATTTTAATTGGACATTACGTGGCCTGCATAGATGCTCATTTTCGACAGACTTCCAAAAAAGTAGGAGATTAAAATTTGGATGTACCTATTTTTTTGTTCAGAATTAGGGAGGTACCTACGAGCTTTCGTCAAACTAGGCCTGGCCCTAGCCAGGGTCGTTTGTAGCTTAGTTCTACTTATTCAAAGTAAAGCCTGTGGCGCTAATTAAATAGACCGTAGCTGTAACCTATATTTCAATTGATATTTTCAATTCGAGTTGATAATCGAAATATAGAAATTGATATTTAATAGACAACAATTGTTGTTTACGATTATGGAATCGATTTAAATTTGATCGCTATGAAACGTGCTACTTATTTGGCAAGTGAATGTCCTCGTTTATCTATCAATCTATACACAATAATATAAATTATAAGTCTCTGTTATCACTCATTGTGACACATAATTCAATATTAATAGGTGTACCTACACTACAATATTACAAGCCGTGAAAAAAACTGAGGTACTAAATTTCACCAGTGGGATTTTACACCAGTTTTAGTAGTATTATATGAAAGCGCGACCAATACCATTGTAAAATGGTTGTAACATCGAGTTATGGAATAAATAAGAATACGCGATTAAGACCCGGTAAAATGTTAAGAAATCGTGTGAATTTAGAAGTTTAAATATGTAAGCTATCATAATTATTACACTCAAGTGGATGATCCCGTAGTAATATCGCATAAAGCTTTCAATGTTTTGCTTATCACAGTAGAATACAAAATACGATAAAGGTAGTAGATACGACCTAAGTACCGATATATAAATAAAGCACAGGAAAATCTATCAGGAAGAATCGATTACATAGGTACTTCAACTAGAAACTATTTTTTACATAACCATGGTAAAGGAAATCACGTTTCACGAACCCATCGTATTCATTCCCTTCAAGTCCTCTGCTTCCTCTCTGCGGTCATAAATCTAGCCAAAGAATGTAGACGATACAACGTATGAGAACAATTACATCACGAGAGGAAGTGTGAATGAAACTAAATCAGTGCTGTCGATACGATCTACACACTCACGATGTTATATCATAGATATTACAGCTTGTTTAAATAAAAAACTTGCGTGGTTCTAACGAGAGAGTACGGGTCTTTTTATACAAACGCTTTGGTTCCGTGCAGAGCTTTTTTCTATTCGCAATTTTCTCCACGCGAGTGTACGTACACAAACTACTACATTACGTACGCTATCTAAAATCACACTTTGTAATATATTTTGTACAAACACTGTGGGCAGCTTCATTCTCGCCATGATATAAGTGAAATGTGTAATGTACGTTACTACACGTTACTGAATTTCAAGACAGACATTTCTTTGTTGCTTGGAAGTTTTTATAATAAGGATGTTTTATTTAATTGTTTAGTTAGTTGCATCCTAACATTTTACTTTAAGTATTATAAATCTTAGCGAATTCTTAATTAAAATGAGACATCCATCACTCATCAATCATATTTATCATCATCTATGTAGGTTCTACCCACAATCTGGCCTATATCTTGAATGTAAGATTATTCCCAAGGTAGACGGACTATAATAATTGGAGCACCATAATCTGTAATAAATTAATTGTATTTCGATTGTTGCACTCAATAGGTTAAAAGTTAACTGGGGTTTTTGCAAGATATAATAGAGACCTATTATCGCTTGATGGCTTTGATTTATCGTTTAATATTTTAGTCTCATTATGGTAATCGTGCCCAATCGAGCTATTTGGTCACAAGTTAAGAGACTTTGTTACTTAAACCATAATAGAAGATGCTAGTAACAAATTGCATAGCAGAAGATATTTTCTGTTATCAAACCTTGCTATTTAGGTACCTAGGGATCGATAAGTAATTTTAAATTGAGCTCCGAACAATGGTGAACCATATTTTCACGATCCGGAAAAAGCATTAAAATTCCTAAAGCTCGGAAAAAATATATTCGGTAAATTGTTGAATAATTGAGTTCTGTAAATTCCTAAAAATAAACCATGATAAATATTTTGATTTTGTTTTAACAAATCTTAGAAGTGAAAAGTACCTAGTTATATAAGGTAGCCATTATAAAAATGTGGTTATTCTGCTCTACAAAGCGCCTAACCATGATCTTCTTGTTGCAGGACCTAAATCGGATCTAAATGTACAAATAATAATAAAAAATTATATAATATAAATATTCCTAATAACGGGGCATTTACCATGTTTAATAATACAATCTGGAAAACAACTATGTAAGTTTAAAATCATATAATAATAATATTCTATTTGTTGTTTTTTAAGTGGTTCGGGGTATATAACATTTTTTCTATATTTGTGCGACAAAAACGAGAAAAGGACGACAAAATAACGAGAAACGATCATGGTAAGGTCCTATAATTAGATAATAATTTAGTAAATAATAAAACAATATAAGTTTAAGGTTTACTTATAAGTTTAATGCTAATTATGTGAAATGTTAAAAAATGTGCTTGACTATCGCATTAGGTAATGCCTGTAATGGTAGTTTTTAAGTTTTGATAAATAAACAGAAATCCCATTTAATAGAGACAGGTTTCCAACCAACTGTGAAGCACGTTCATTCTACCCCTATTTTTACCCGACTGCGCGACGCAAAGGAGGGTAATGTGTTTACCGGTCTATGTATGTATGTATGTATGTATGTATGTATGGATGTTTCTATGTGGCGTTCTAGAGGCCAAACGCATGGACCGATTTTGATGATTCTTACGTCAATCGATTCGTCTTAATCTGGCGAGTGTGACTAAAGACATGACAGTAATCCAAAGTAACATATGTCACCACCTGACGCCATATTGTCAAAATTAAAAAATCCAAAATCGTCAAAGTACGTCAAGATGGGTATCGTTGAATAGGTTTTTAAAAATAAATATTAGGTTTCTTTCACCATTTTTCGTTTTAAAGAACCGTTTAGGAAATATAACGGTTTAAAGTTAATTTACAATTAGGTATTCTTGCTTTTTATTACTAACGAACAAGTTTTTATTTTTGTTACGTAGTTACGCTTGGAACTATCAAAGTATAAGCCGTGATGGTACAGGTGACAGGAATTTATTGATATAAACTAAAAAAATATTTACATAAATTGTACCTACCTACTGAATAAAAGCCTAATAACACTTAGGTACCTAAAAACGTTAGAAGAATAATAAATTTAAACAATAAATAACTAAACCCTAACTGAAATAGAATCTTACTAATATTATAAACGCGAAAGTTTGTATGTAAGTATGTATGTATAAGAGTAACCACCTCACATACGTATGTATGTGAGGTTGTTACTCTTTCACGCAAAAACTACTGAACCGATTGCGATGAAACTTGGAATATAGGTAGCTGGGGGACCTGGATTAACACATAGGCTACTTTTTATTCCCGCGGGAACGGAAATTACGCGGGTGAAACCGCGGGGCGCAGCTAGTACATTATAACCCCCTAATGAAATGAATAGATTACGAGACTTACCTACCATCAATAAATGAAAATAACTAAAAAGCGTAAAATAAAAAAAATAATTTATAAAAAAACAAAAAACCCGACTGCGTAAAAAACTCGATTAAAAAATACGCATAGAAACAACAAAAAACCAAAAAGAAAAAAACAAGCCCAGTAATTTGAAATTACGCTAAGTAATAATAGTTTTGTAATCGATACACACAGAACACATAATAAATGAGTAAAAAATTACTCACAGTCGGGACCCATTGGAAAAATTAGATTGGTAAAATGAATGGGTCCCGACTGTGAGTAATTTTTTACTCATTTATTATGTGTTCTGTGTGTATCGATTACAAAACTATTATCACTTAGCGTAATTTCAAATTACTGGGCTTGTTTTTTTCTTTTTGGTTTTTTTGTTGTTTCTATGCGTATTTTTTAATCGAGTTTTTTACGCAGTCGGGTTTTTTGTTTTTTTTATAAATTATTTAACTTTTAAGGAGATAAAATTGAATATTTTTCAATTTTAGGAGGTATGGGGCAAATAAATAAATAAATATTTGGCGGTGATAAAGTTGAGATGTGGACACAAGTCGCCAGTTGCCTACCGCTGCTATAGACGTGCTAATGTCAAGCTTTCCGGTCTACTACTATTTCAAAATGTCTGTGAGCTTTTTTGGCAACGCGCAACGTCCAAATCAACGGATGTTACACGTCAAACGACCCGAAGAAAGCTTACATAACCAGTCGGTTCTCACGAAATCATACGGTCAATTTAAATTCGCAAACCTTATTGACAATACAATGTACTAGTTGTATCTAAGTTGTGAACAGTGTTCGTTAAACAAACGTATTGTGTTTGATCTCTCTTTTTTATTTCATCTTAGATATTGATGTGTATCTATTGATGACAGATTGTGAAGTTGTCATAATAGATAAGATTTTATTTTAATTTGTCTACTTTTACAATAATTTAAAAAAAAATACAGCCCGAATTGAGAACCTCCTCCTTCTTTTTTAAGTCGGTTAAAAATTTCGTATCCGAATTTTCTTACTTTTGTTACGTATGTTTATAAATAAATAAATAAAATATTGCACGACATTACACACAGTGCTATCTACCCCCAAACTAAACATTAGGCTTGTACTTTGGGTACTAGATAACGGATATACTACTTATTATAGTTTTTTTAGTAAATACATACATATTATACCTACATAGAGAATGAAACTTGGTAATCGATAATTTTAATAAATCCAACTTCGAAATGGGATTCTCTTTTCAGTATGATTTTATTAGTTCGGCTATTCAGACTGTCAGCCAACTTTTATATAAATCTTTTCCATACATGATATTTTCATTATTATTTCACTTTTGTGTGCCTTGTAATTAATCAAACTTAGACTATTGAAGCAGAAACAAGGAAATTGTATTTCAAGAATTAATTGACATGGTTACTGGTTATCAATATCAATGACATCTCTTATACCCGGCAAGGTGGCTCTTTTGTAGATTTTGACATCAGTATATATACCCATATAATTTTTTACACACCTACTGCTCTACAAAGTTACTTTATTTGACCAAAAATGTCAACTTAAAGCGAGTCTTTATTCCCTAGGTGCATAAAAAGCTCATTATAACCCTAGGGCATAAAGTAATTTATAATTGGAACTAAGGTTCTGGTAGCATACGGCCATTTCGAACTGGCCACCTAGACACAACACTTAAAAAAAATAAAAAATGGGCTATTTTTCTTCAATTTTATGTCGATGTCGTTTTATACCCTTCAGTAAGGCAAAAAGTTTTAGTAAATACAAGGTGTAACAGGTAAGCCCTTTTAAGCCGAAAGGGGGTTGTTCTAGACGTCTAGGCGAACAACTTTTGTTCTACAACTTTTGGAAATTCGAAGTAGTTTTCCAAAATTTTCTGTTTAAAGTTTACTTGAAAATCAGCTGTTTCTCAGAGTTCGAGGTCATTGAACTTATCTTGTCCTTTCATTAAGTTTAGTCGACAACAATCGAAACTACAATTACCTTTATTTTCAAAAACAGCTGTTTTTTCAGTGAACTATAACTTCAAAATTAAAAAAAAAAAGTTAGAATTTTCAAAAGGCGTAGAACAAAAGTTGTTCGCCTAGATGTCTGGAACAACCCCCTTTCGGCTTAAAAGGGCATGCCCGTTACATCTTGTATAAAGCCCCAATTTTTTTTTCATCGGCTAATGCCGATGTTTGATTTCGTCATTTTGATGTAAGATTGTGAAATTTAATAAATAGAGCTGTTTATACATATATTCAAACACGTTGCATTAATGTATTGTTTTGTTGTTAGTTACATGCTTATTTTTGTAGCTTCTTTATTGTCTTGCAGTAGATGTGTAAAGTAAAGTATTCACCTCGGTAATAAAGCCTGTCTTAATCTTGGGCGCTTGAATCCCGCGCTTCACTCAGGACTCTAGGTACATAACTCCTTCGCTTCGCTCAGGAGTTAAGTTTTTAACACCCTCGCTACGCTCGGGAGTTAACTCTCTAGAGTCCTTCGTACGCTTTGGATTCAATATGACGCCCGCTATATAAGACAGGGCTTTAGCACCTCGGTGCATAAACTACTATTAAATACTTAAAATTTACACCAAATCCTAATGCCAAGGGAATATCCGAACGTAATATCTTAGCGGAATGCCTACTTAATATCTAATAGATATCTATAGGTATGCTGAAATACTGATTGGTCCTATTATTGGGTTGTGCTGTCTCACAATATGGCTAGTGACAATGGGGTCTAAGATTTTACACCTATGCTAGATTAAAATTATGGTATACCAGGGCCCTGATTCTCTAAAAACATAGCATGTGACAAACAGGCGGGATGCATGAGCATTGCAGAAGTCGATTTGTTGTAGGACTAAAAATAATTGCTATTCTATAACTTTTTTAATACTGATTGGCTGAGGAACATGGGGGCTATTTAAATAATTCAATAGCCCTTAATTTTAAAGACTACTTAACTAATTAAGTAGTAATTAAGTAAAATAACATTTGCAGAATACGAAATAACGTACATCTCCTGCAACTCGCCTGCATTTCATCGGCATTTCGCATGCTATGTCCTTACCGAATCGAGCCCCGACAATGTCGTTCAGATAATGCCTTTATTCTGTTGATTCCGCGTAGGGTCTTTTTTATGTTCAGCCTCGAGATCATAGAGGTCGTTTGAATACTATTCGTAAAGATTAAATTGACTATCAAGCACTTGGTAAATTAAGAGGACGAATAAGTTGGCATCTCTGCGAAGATAGAAAGATGCTTACAAAATATACTAAACTGCCTTTTCAAGTTTTCATCCCAAATTCTTGTGGAAAATGAACTAACGCGGGTGAAACCACACAGTACTATTATTTATTCTGTTGCACGGTGCACAACATTCTATTTTTAACTTTCCTAAACTAAAATTTAATTAAAATCAATATACCGTGGTTAATTGAATTATAGCGAAATCTCCTTATGTATAACCAATAACTATCAATTAACATGTAAGAGTAACGTAAGTAAATCATAATTTAAAACACAAACTACTCCGATTAGTCTAACATCATCGTCATAAAACTAGTTGTAAAATGTATGAAAACGAAAGTGAATCGATCATTTTTAAGTAATTGTTAGGCACGTGAAATTTAATCGATTTTTAATAAATTATATCAATACCAGCTGGTGTAATAGTGAGATAGAATAATTTTAATTTTTTATATTTAATAAAATTATTTATTAATAAAAGTTACAAGGAAAAACATACAAACACATAAGCAGAAACATATTTATTTTAACTTAAAATAAAACTGGAAGAAGCCGTCGTCGACGACGACCTTACGAGACTTGTCCCCAAGATGCTGGCAGCATTCCCTCTCTATATGGCGAGACTAACTCGCTGAGAAAGGAATCCGACAGCCCTGGGATCACCGATCGTCGATCCCGACAGCTCCTTTAAAAACGTCCTGGCACTGGGCCCCCAACAACCCAAAGTCTCCAGACCCACTGGGGTGAAAATGTAACACCCGGGAATATCCATATACTTTACTTACTATCTACTATTTTATTATCAAATATTATAGCTTTCCCACCGGAGTATTGTTTTCGTAGTCATACGACTTTTTCGGAAATAAATATGTTAGCATTTACCTTTCTTTTTCGAATAATAGCATTACAGAATGTTAGAGTTTCAGGTCGCCCTAACGCCTCTAAGTTCACCTCAGGAGTCGCAGCTATAGGACAAACGCTTGCATGGCACCAATTAAATCCTAAAGATTTAACGAAGTCGCTACAGCAGACGCCAAACTATACAGGGTTATGGGTTTCGAATCCAAAACCGTTCAGAAGGTGATTCTTCACATCAAAACGAATAAGTTTTGTTCTACGACTTTTTGAAATTCAAAGTAGTTTTCGAAAATTTTAAGTGGAAAGTTTACTTGAAAATCAGCTGTTTCATAGAGTTAGAGGTCATTGACCTTAAGATGTCCTTTCTTTTAGTTTGGTCTACTACAATAAAAACTTAAATTGAATTTATTTTCAAAAACAGTCGTCTTTTTTCAGTGAGATATAACCTAAAAATTTGCAAAAAAAAAACGAATTTCCAAAAATCGTAGAACAAAAGTTATTCGTTTTGATGTGGAAAATCACCCCCTGAACGGTTTTGGATTCGAAACCCATAACCCTGTATACTAAACTTATCAAACTATATACCTTTATTTAAGGCACTTAGTATAACTTGCACAAAATGATACGCCGTATATAACATCTACAAAAGTTAAACATGTCTACTTACTAAACAAGGCGCTGCACTAATTTTATGTGTCTAACTTGCAAAGCTTTGTTCACTCGTGCATCTTTCTTACAAAAAGAAACATCAAAATATATTTTCAAAAGTTCACCCATCAGTTGCTGAGGACTCTTTCAGTGGCATTATGTGAATAAAGTAGGCTGTTTTTACTGCTCTGTTTTTCCAACTTTCTGTAACATTTGCACTTCATTATGTTATGGTTATTTGGATTTCTTATGACAGTCAGTGGCTAATTTTATAATAACTTTATCGTTATAAAATTGTTTGGAAATGAAGTCATTATTTGTTTCATGTTGCTAATGTTACCTATGCCATGATATAATAGATATTTTCAAGATTGTTAACTGCAGGAAATATAATTATTACAATCTAACAAGACATTTAACCAGCATCGTAGGTAGGGTATGTCACGCTCGGTCAGTTATACGGAAATTATTATCGTGGTTCCGTACAAAATATGGTTTGATTCGATGACTAGATTATTTTAAGTTCTTAAGTGGGTAAAGAATAACATGAAGAATTTGAAGAAACATGAAATACGCTACTTATCATTTTATGATGTAACTTCAAAATTTTAAAACGTATCTATCTACTGCGCTTCTGCGTCCCGTGAGAATATAGCTGGTCATTAAAAATCAACTTTTCAGTAGTTTTACAAATAGATAGAATGAGAGAGATCGTTATATTATTTATGTATTGATAAAGTAACTCGATTTAGCAAAAATGTTATTCTTTTACCAATCAATATCTAGCTTATGAACTCTAAAATAATAAAAATTTGGTCATCCCAGAGCAGTATACAAAAGCAATTTTAAATGGGTAGGTAACCAATTTATAACAATTACTACTATTACAAAACGATTACTATTTATACTACATCGAATTATATTTTCTATGTAGGAACCATAAGTTTAGCTAAAGTATATTAAATTTAATTAAAGGTTACTAAATGCTATACTTGGTTAGGCACGTTTTGAAAAAAAAAAACTTTTAAAAACTCGCACTCCGGTGGAATCAAACTCGTTACCGATATTTTAAGAAAATTTACTTCTAAAACAATCTCGTATTGTTAAACACGGAAAAAAATCGAACAAGCTTTAATTCAACAATGTCGCTACCAAATCATTCATCTTCATACTAACAAAGCGTCATCGAAAACTACTCTAAATCATCTCTAAGCCAATTACTAGCAAAATGTCAAATTTTGTTAAAGTAAATAACATAGTGTACTGTGCGTCAAACAAAAGTCGATTGCTACTGAAATAATACAGGCGTTTATAAAAATAAGATTTTTCTTCTGTTTTCTCATTTTTCGGTTTCGTTACTCTTATTATTTTCAGCATTGTTGCATTGCAAAGCTTTGTTTTAACTAGATTTGTGTAGTAAGTGTATAATTTGTAATTGCAATTATGGTGAAATGAAAATTTGGCCCATTTTAATACGGCATTAAGGGTTAAGGACTTTTTTAAGCACAGTGTCAGCGACAAAGGGTAACTCGATGAGAATCAATCTAGAGAAGTATTGCATTCGTCTTTTCATTGGTACATTTATATAAAACTATTTTACATAATTACGACCATTGTGTAACGGCATAATTGAATATTGTGTTGGTAATAATAAATACTGACGTTAATTACATTTTTGATCTGTACAAACAAATGTAAGCTACGATAATTGTATTGTAATTTTGATTGAATAGGATTTGAAATATTATGGTCGCCGGTTGTATGATTGTTTATCGACTTAAGTAATATCTTTTAAAGAGGTCGGTAGGTTATACTCGTACCTAAATAGATTCATAACAATTTTATTTGGTAACGCAAGCAACAAATAAATTATTTGCTTGCATGTATAATGCAGATTATGAATGACGTGAAGCTCCTTGTTCTCAAGTTGTGTCCAAATTATACTAAAATTATACGGCAGCTGTCTTTTTCCCTCTCACAAAATGACCAAAGTACGTCTTGCTTCAAATTCAGGTAATTTATCCTCTTTTTGTAGCCACGAAAAATCAGAACAGACGTATCTGAAACTACTTGTATTATGCGTGTAAGGAAATGACACACCTACTGGATCTGATATTGTTTTGGCACAAGTATGTTTGTGTTTTTAACAGACTTCAAAAATGAATTGGTTCTCAATTCGCTATTTTTTATTTTATTCAGTTTTACAAATTATACCTTTAGTCTATCAGATGTCAATCCCAGATGTTATATTAGCCACATGTAGGTAAATAAAATTCTTCAGTACACCAAGCCATTCAACTGAAAAGATTGTATAGGCATTTTAAAAAATGCATTCACTTACCTACATGTTTTAAAAAATAAATTAACAGTACCGTTCAAAGAAAGCGGTAAAGGCCCTACCTACTTACCTAATTACATTTCTCAACAGTGCGTTGTTTATTAGGATCAAGTTAATTTCGTAAATAATCAAATACACTTGTAGATATCACATATCTATCGAGGTCCACCCACGTCGAATTTAACTAATGTTCCTTTCTTCGCGAATTGACCATTGTTTGGATTTCGAAAACTTAAGGCGAGACGCGAATTCGGCGTGTTTGACCCTAATTTACTTTTGCAATATCGAGTAGGCCGTGGATTTTATGTTTGCTGTTTGTGGATAGATTTTGTAAGTGTGATTTTGTCGGGATAAATGACTGGCTATATTTATAAAATCTATTTTTATCCATATTTTGCAAACAACCTAATTAGTCTATGCTATATTATGGAACTACCTACAGTGTTTGCTATCTGGGATCATCTATCATGTATTGGATAGTGTAGGGTTCTCCAAGACCTATACTCCACACTCTCAGCTTAGTCGGTCATGCTCAGAGGAAATACTTACTGGTCAATTTGTCTGCAGCTAACTAAGCCGCGGAATTCATCACCATAATTTTCTTTCAGACAGAGATGAGAAGAGATACCACGGGAGGAAGATATTAGAAATAACACGCACATATAGGTATTCTTAAAAGAAAAAATCTGTTTCCGGGATTCGAACCCACAGCCTGAATGAAAGTAGAAATATCTCACACTAGTTCTATAGATAACACTCTATAGAAAAAGCAGTATATTATATACTAACGTAGAACAATTCTTGTCTGTCTATGCATTTGAAATCCACTGATGGTTTACATTGAAACCGCGGTGAGCAGTTAGTGTGTTATAGTTATAATAATAAATAATCGACTCTAAACATAAATGACACACATATTAAGTATACACAATAGCGATAGCTATAACGTATAGATATCATTAAGAAATAATGTTTGTATCAATAGAACTATGTCACCGACTGGCATTTGTCATAATTTCCTATTGCCTATTTACTATTGATTGATTGTGATAAAATTGTTTATTTGGTTATGATTTATTGATTGTATAACTAGCCTTTTATGTAGGTACTAGTTCATTATGTTGATGTTGGATTTTGTAACGCTCTAGGTAGGAGGTTGCAGATTAATTTTTTGCTTCAGGAATTCATTTTTTTTTTCAATTCAATTCAATTCAATTTTCAATTCATTTATTCACAACTGCTTGCACTAGGTAAAATTACAATAGGTGTTATAAAAATAAAATATGATGTCCTCTAGGCCCACCATAATAGGTATACAGTCAACTTATAGGGTAAGAATACAAATCAGGAGAATTATTCATAATAATGTCAATATTAGTTAGTTTGTTTTTTCGGATATTATGATGTCAATATTGAATTCCAAGGCAAGAGGTCTTTCAGAACTACCATTAGGCTGGCCTTAACGAACTAAGATTTTTATGTAGGTACTAGTTCATTATGTTGATGTTGGATTTTGTAACGTTCTAGGTAGGTTGGTGGCAGATAATTTTTTTGGCTCAGGAATTCAAATTTTTTTTTCGGAAATTATGATGTCAATATTGAATTTCAAGGCAAGAGCTCTTTCAGAACTACCATTAGGCTGGCCTTAACGAACTAAGATACTTGTTATATTATTATTAACTAATTGGAATATACAAATTCGAAATGCAGACATGTGGTCTAATAAAAAACTTCGAGTAAAAATGTGTTTTGGTCTGTTGCAGAGTATAATTCACTCTAGAAATCAAAGCCAATCCCGTTCCTTTAAAAAAACTCCTACAAGTAAGGTTTGGCATGTTTGGCAAGGGAGGTTTGACATTTTTAATGTTTGATTTCGTGT
The DNA here is from genome assembly GCA_949358125.1 of Idaea dimidiata. NCBI lineage: Eukaryota > Metazoa > Arthropoda > Insecta > Lepidoptera > Geometridae > Idaea > Idaea dimidiata. The sequence continues at coordinate 18,430,329 of OX442332.1, read as the reverse complement.
TCTTTAATTTAAAAAGTGTATCGTGTGAATTTCGCACTTAAAAAGAACAGCGAAAATCATTGCGTAAAGTGAGACCAAATTCTGAGATTCGAACCGCCCACATGTGTTTATTCGTTTTTGCACATTAAAAGGTTTAATACGAGATTATGATCGCCGACAATCTTACATTTTTGATAAATTGTGTATTCGTTAATGTTGTTTTATGTATTACGACGTTTAATGTTGGTTTTAAGGGAGTTTGTGACCGTGGTGGGAACCGAAAGCAGTTTTAGTGAGCTTTTGTGAAACTGTGGCACAACTACAAACGAATTTGTCACTGAAACTATTGCTTTTGAAATAGCAGGTACATAAAATTTCAAACAGGTTGGCATAGTTAGCAAAAAAAGTAATATAATAGTATTTAAACATTATAGTTTTAATACCTACTATAATATTTCTAATTTGCCTCGTGAGAGTTAAATCTTCTGTAACATATAAATGTTAAATTTATTGTGGATTACGTTAGTACATACCCCTAAAAATAGTTTTTTTCAAAATATCTTTCAAAAACAGACACCGCTAAGTTACGATTTTATTATAAGTATAGATACACACCGACCTATACTATCACTATATCGGAACCCAATTAAAGAATCTGTTGATAAAATAGATAGTAAAATCTACATGTTTAATACCGAAACAATACCAAACTTTCACACAACTTGTAGTAGATATAAAACTGAATTATTATTTCTTGAGACGATAGTACTGTTCTATTAAACTACAAGATCTATTAAATTTTCATATTGACGTAACCTACATCAATTGTAAGCCCAACGAAAGATCTCTTGAGTAATAAGAAGTATAATAGATAAGTGATTGATAGTTCTACCTAAAGTCGTATCAATATAATGGTATGCTAATCAAATATTACGTCTAGCGTTTTGTATAGTAATTGTTAGTTAAAAGGCGTTTTTAGTACAATTAAACCTTCAGATTACTATGTATTAGCAATCAGGTGCTTATACTATACATACTAATGGAAATAAGTTGATCATCTTATGAAAATGGTTTATATCGTTTGTTTCATTTGGACCGACATGTTGGTATACGCACAAGTGCGAATTCGGAGCATATTCAGGCCGACGACGACGTCGTGTCGTCAGGGTGTCATATAGAAGTAATTTGGACGCATCCCGGCGATGCGACGAGATAGTGAACCTGATGGTATTTTTAGTGATAATTCCACATACTCAGTTGCCTCCCTTAGGGCAGCGGAGATGCGGAGATTTCTCCAGCAATTCCACCTCTATCACCCAGGTAATAATAACAAACATTTCACAGACGCCAAATACTTATCACACGTAGAGAGTGCCTCTAAAGCTAATAGGAAATTAATGATTAATACCTAACCAAAATAATCTTTCTTATATTATAAACGCGAAAGTTTGTATGTATGTTTGTGACTTTGTTACTCTTTCACGCAAAAACTACCTGACCGATTGCGATGAAACTTGGAAAATACGTAGCTGGCAACCTGGAATAGCACATTGGCTACTTTTTACCCCGATATTCCCGCGGGAACGGGGCTTTCGCGAGTGAAACCGCGGGGCGCTGCTGTAATTTTAGTTAGCTATAATTTAAAAACTAAAAGTTAAGATATCAATTTTGAAATAAACATCAAGCTAATGTTCAACAATACATCACCTACACAAGTTATGTCATTCTCTAAGCCAAAAATTGCTTCACATAGCTCGAAGCGTAAGGAAGTCCCACTCAACCGTAATCATAGGACATTTTTCACGGACTAAACTTGATGGTCGTTTACTGACTAGTTATTATTGCTCATAACTTCAACAACTGATCGTTAGTGGGTATTTAACTGTCTATGGCCCGCGGTTTTCGTCGCGTAAAATATCTGCGCGTCGTCGATAAAAGAATTAAGAGGTACGTAATCTATGTGTGATTTCTAGAGCTAGGGGTTCAGTTTAAGTTTTTCCCTACGCTTCTTTCATGGGTAGGAATTTCTTTAGTGTTGTGCTTAGATATTTTGATATTTGGATTACAGCTTTATAGCAGCTTGAGCTTAAGATCAAGTAAAGTATAGTTTACTAAGTTTTATAATAGTTTAGCTCTGTAGTGAAATTATCTATGTACGTTTATTTAAACTTTGCAAAACATTTATTAATCTCCGTATTAAGCTCTATCAATGGAATAGAAACGCTGCACAGCAATCGATAGCCCACAGACACAAAGACTTGTCAATTAATAGGAAATTGACTAAAAACATGAACAAGCCGAATTTAATCGCAAGCCTAGTTTAAAAAATCAGAATTACCAATTGCATGGTCGGTTAGGGCAGACATAAAAATAAAAGCCAGCCCCAAATGACCGCCGAACTCGTCTCCTGCCCAAGGCGATGCGAAGTGTGCAATTGTGCAAATAATATACCTTATAAAAACCCTGCGCGGTCATACTTATATCATTTATCATTTTAATGGGCATAATTCTGAGTTATATCACTGCTGTATCAGTTTTGACAAATATTTTTGCTTTGATAGATAGTTTGGATCGTTAATGCGCATGATTTGTTCTGATGTAAGTTCCAAATGTACTATTTTAATATTTCGTAATGTGAATTAATTTCGCCCATCAAAGATTCTATTCACACACATTCTACACATTCTATTTTTACCCGACTGCCAAAAAAAGGTTAAAGTTAAAGTTTTAACTTGTGTGTTTCCGCAATCAGCCCTACTATTGGGCCTTTGTGCGTGATTTTAAGCCGTGGGTTTATGAAAAGGTTATATTTTTTGTTGATTTTTATTTATTTCGTAAAGACCAGGCTTTGACCACAATGGTATGTATAGCCGTAGTCTAAGATTAGAATAAGAAGAGGGAGTAAATTGTACTTGCCAGAGAATACAGTCCCAGTTCGTTTGATTCTTTGAAGCTCGTGGCGTGAATATAGGTCAGTTTGGTTGAGGCAATCCTTACGATATGGATCATGGTAAACGGGTAAAAGGAGATCTGATTACTCTTTCGTTATTATTGGACTTTAACGTTGCATAAAATTTTATATCTCGTGAAAAAATAATGTAAATTTGAAATGAAAAATACCCCGGCTACTTTAAAAACCATAGATAATTAAAAATAACTTTTTTATATGCTTTCTATGTTACTTTTATCAACTGATGTCTTTCTAATAATTGTTTTTAGCTAACCGATACAGCGGCGTCTTAGCGACGACTTATAATAAGAGATCATGGTAGGGTGGAGTAAAAGAAAGAAAAGCGATTAAAACAGAACAAAATTGTAACCGACTTCAAAAATGGAGGAGGTTCTCAGTTCGTCGCGTATATTTTATTTTTTATTTTTTAGGTTTGTATACCATCTTAATCGGTTAAGATGGTTCTTAATCGGTCCAATCATCGGTCCTTCAATAAGAAGAAAATTTGGTGTGGATCTGATGAGTATAATCGGAATGATGGACAGGATAGTATCGCAGAATTATTTGTTTTTAGAGATTTTTACCAGATTTTTACAAAAAAAACGGCCCCTAAAGAACTAGGTACCTACTGATTGATAGAGCACTTGGAACCACCTTCTCATCAGCAAATTCCTTAGTATTGAAAATTACGGTTAATAACAGGGATTTGCAATCTGGAAAACTTGTTACAATGATTTTTGCCCACAATGACTTTAAAAGAGCTATAAACGTATTTAAAACTTATTTACTAGGTGTTCGTCAAATAAACGGTTTGTTCAAAACTAGTCGGACCCGTTTGACTTGTCCATTCATAGCACACAGCACGTGTGAATGGAGCTGAACAAACACACACACACCTCGTCGTACTTCGTATGTTTGTTTTGACAACTCGGCTCGTGCTGAGCTATTCTAATTGGGGTGTGTTGACGGTTGGACCAACAATTGAATTTTATTTTGGAATTTTGGTACTTATCAACAATCTAAGTAACGTAAATATCGGTACATATATTGTTTTTTAATTTAACATTTTAAAATTTTTTTTTGAAAAATTTGAGGGCTACTCAAAAAGTTAAGCAGCTTATCTACATTTAAAAAACCCGTACTTCCTCATTTTGAATTTAGAAGCTGCTAATCATTTATTTTAGTAGTCATGTAATTTTAAGTGGCATTTCAATATTTTGCATGAGTTACCTATTCAAGTATATCAAAGTTAATAAAACAAAACTGCTACGCAACTTGTATAGTAATTCCAGCATTGTGGCCAAAACTGTAAGGAAACAAACATAAGTAAGTTGAAAATTTATTGAAAAGTTCCAATGTACGTATTAGCTAGTATTAGGTACTATATTTAATCCAAGTAAACATATTTTTACCCTTAAAACTGAATTCCAGTCGTTTACAAAATATTTCCACTTTCAAGTACATATTCTAACTAGGTATTCTCAGTAAACGTTATTAAATGCGAGAAGAAAATTGCTCTGTTAATACTGATTTCTTGCGATAATGTCATCGAAAGTAACTGTGGTCATTAGAAGCGGTTCCAACAGTCGATACTTGGTATTAAGTACGTGGGTGACAGACAAACAGACACACATAAGGGCAGGTTGAGTTAGCGACCTACTAAACCTGTCACACTCACTGCATAATAGCGACACCATGATTGCAAGAATTTGAGGATAATTTAATAAGGACCAGGTAGTTATTAAATTATCCTCAAATTTTAGAATCTTGAAACTTCAGAGCAAACTACGTAAATGGTTTTTAAAAATTAGGTAACGCGATTAAAACCGGAAAATGAGTTTTCTGGCAAAAAATACATTTTATATCGCTGCAGCCAGCACTGAAATATGAACGAATCTTCATAGCAAGACGTGGACTAACATCTTTAGGTATGCTCTAAGATAAGTGTTTCCTTAGAAAACTTTCCTGAGTGTTCCGATACGTAGATCATAGCCACTGAGGAAGATAGATAGATATATCTTTATTTGTACAACAAATACAAATAAAATAACATAACATTAACTAATCAGCCCGTTAATATGTCCCACTGCTGGGCAACGGCCTCCTCTTAGAGGAGGCAGGCAGTAAGAAACCATGGGAGCCTACCCCGGATTGGCGACTATGTCTTCGGACCGTGGTGAATCCTAGGGACATGTTGGTTTCCTCACAATGTTTTCCTTCACCGTAAGAGCTATGTTACTAGCGCACATAACTTTTTCTTAAAGAAGAAGATATTGGTGCACGGTTGGCCCACGGTTGGTTGGATTCGTATCCACGACCTCGAAATCAAAGTTAGGGTATCTACCACTAGACCAATACCGCTCCAAACAGAAATACAAAAAGAAAATAATAAAAAAAGCTTAGGAAAATGAAGTTGAGTCTTATCTTGTTTTAGTTGAGCGTGCTACGTCTTACACCATACCATCACGCAACATCAGGTGAGGTAGAGATCAAACGCTCATCTATCGATTATAAAAAAAGTTGCTAAAATCCTTACACTGTACTTTGAAATTAGGTCTAAAGTAAACTGATAGACGGCGAAATGTTATCGGGGTCGTACCATGATATTCACAAAACATGGTGTCATTAGTAGCAGCAAGTGTAAACGCAGGCGGTTCGCCTTGCCGTACGTTTCACTCACAGGCGCAGGCGCACGCACAGCAAATCTCGACCGATCGGTTTCTCTCCTTAATCAATATTGCTGTTATATTTTAATTGAATATGTTAGATTAACCCGGTGGTGGTCGGCTTCAGCTTCGGCTCGTTAGAGTTATATGGACAAAGGATCCGGTTGTATTGCATTGCAAGTAGAAGGTGAATGCCCATGAAGTTTTACTATTTGTCCCTAGGTGAGCGCACTTTTCTTAACAGGTTTTTTATATGTTTCGTTATTGGATGTTTAGATTTGTGTGTGGTTTACTTTTTCTTTTTGATTTAATAATAATATTATGTGCAATATAGATGATGCAGAAAGCAGACCGCTTCTAACCGAAACCTATGGAGAGGTTGAGGGAGGGGTATGTCCAGCAGTGGACATCCTACAGTACTACTGATATGATGATGATGTACAAATACACACAACCTATACATGTACTAGAGTTACAAAATTGCTATTGGTAAGTATAATAGTTTTAACTGAAGCATGATTTTAAGACCTTGCTTGAATTAAAGTCTTGCATCTTAAGCAATTTTTGGACTCCGCAACTGTGTTGCACCCTCTCCTGTTCACCTATCTCATTTGTTCAATTGATTTCCTACAACTTACAACAATTTTGACCGTCTCATTGGTCTACCTGAGGTAGCAAAACTGTTGGCTTCATTCCTGTATGATATTTCGATGATGTCATGTGCGAAATATGACTTCAGAAACTTGTTTTATAAATGAGCAAGTATAGGTTGAAAACTACGCAAAATAGGTAAGTATATAAAAGAGCTGCGCCACGCGGTTTCACCCGCGTAAGCCGTGCCCGAGGGAATATCAGGATACCCAAATTCATTAAGATCGGTTCAGCGGTTTAGGCGTAAAAGCCTAACAGACAGACGGAGTTACCTTCGCATTTATAATAATATAGCTGCGCCCCGCGGTTTCACCCGTTAAGTCCCGTTCCCGCGGGAATATCGGGATAAAAAGTAGCCTATGTGTTAATCCAGGTCGCCAGCTACCTATATTCCAAGTTTCATCGCAATCGGTTCATTAGTTTTTGCGTGAAAGAGTAACAACCTCACATACATACATACAAACATACAAACTTTCGCGTTTATAATATGAGTAAGATATTAGTAAGGATTTACAACACACTGACTGAATATATGACTATCTCTAGCGCGACGGGCGAAGCCCTAACTGCGACGCAGAAGGTTGCTCGATTCGATTCCCTCCGGGGACAAATATATCTGTTGGCCATAATTATTTGATTCTGGTTCTGGGTATTTGCTATGTATCATAAGTATGTATTTACAAAAAAATGCAAAATATGTAGCATATCCGATGTCTAGATGTACCCATAGTACAAGTTTAGTGCTTAGTTTGGGGCTAGATAGCGTTGTGAGTAATGTCGAAAAGAAAAAGAAAAACATTGTTAGTAATTGTAAGCTTAAGCTAGCTATTCAAAATCGAATATACCTAGATATCCTACAACTATTATAAACTACAGCTGCGCCCTGCGGTTTCACCAGCAAAAGTCCCTATCCCGTTGGAATATCTGATTATAAAGACGCTTTTCTGTAATTTTAGGTCCCCAGCAATCTACATATCTAGTTTCATCGCAATCGGTTCAGCGGTTTTTGCGTGAAGGAGCAACAATCATACTAGTTTACTTTTTACTTGAGATCTGAATTAACACATAAAATCATTCCAATATTCAACTGTAGGTATTGCTCAGTTAAACTGCGGGGCGCAGCTAGTAGTCTATTGTCTCAGAATATTGTTCTCGGTACCTTAAATACATGAAATCAAATAAACTGATTCGTATTGGAAGCAGCTGCTAAGTCGATATTTATATCTCTCTCCCGCATCGACAGAGACATTGACCTTGGAGACAAGTAATTATCACGAATCAAGATTATCAACAACTTTCGATTTCAACATTTATTTTCTAATCAAAAATCAAACAACTTAATTGAACACGTTCCATTTCCGGGAAATGATACGATACGAAAAGTGGAAAATAAAGTAATTATGTATCCAACTAATTATTTAACGATTTGTTGTAAAATCTTCGAGATTTTCTAATAACATCGTTAATGTAACGTACTTGAGAAAAGTAAAAGTAAGTAAGTAGGTAAGTGCAGAGCTTACCTAGGCAAATTAAGTACTTGGAATGAAAATAGCGAAGGTGTAAAAGTTTAATTTAGATCAATCTTGGTTAAGTTAAGAGTGTACTAAAATAAAGTCAAACTACCTTCTTGTGGGCTATAATTACAATCGGTAATAAAAGTAAATGAGAAAATTCACCGTACAGTCACAGGTAGATTTCTTATATTACTCCCTAATCTGCATCTCGCATTTAAGCCGAGTTTCTTTCGTGCAAGTCTTGCTTGCAACTTGAACGGAAATATAACTACCTACGCAGGTTACCAAATACATGAACAAAGCTACCAAATAAGTACTTAATAATTAGCTTCGTTTGGTGTAAGAAAATCTGTAGCGTAATCAAAATTCCTTGTAGAGCGTAGTCCAACCATGACTAAATTTACCAGTCAACTAAATTTAGAGTCATTATTACCTCAAAATATGACGGTTTAGATCTTCGATGCCACTTGTCACCTTTGAGTACAAGTTGCCTGCAAGACTTTGCACAATTAGAGTACAATTGGAACCCGGCTTTATTTTGTTTTGTGAAATGTTTCTACGGTCACCTTAGTGTTTTGTATAAGTACGCTTTAAGGGTGAAGATGACTATGGGCAAAATAATTATTATAATTATTTTTCTCATCGCTTTTGTTTCTATTTTGATCATCTTTTATTCTTGTCTTGATCGTTTTTATGCAAAGTAGTCGAGTTATAATAGTATACCTAGCACGTAAATCTTTAGTATTTGGTATACCTACTTACTACAAATGTCTACAAATTATTACTTATTAGTTTAATCATTCTGTGTATTCACAATCCTTATTTAAATTCAAAATGTATACCTATCTATTGTGTTTCCCGAAGATCAATGTCCGTAAAAGGTATTATTTTCGGCATCTGATTCAGTTGCCAGGAATGAGTCACAAATTCTCCAAGTCCAGTTTTGTGAGTCACATCGAATCCCGGCTGAATACTAAATCACAGGGTGTTTCGATAAAAATACCTGGGCCTCGATTCTGGTGCCAAAAAGGCTCGTTAGTTACGACCTATTTCTATCTAACTTGTTTATATAGATAGAGTGTTCCTATCTTTTGGGAATAATTTGGTCGGAAAAGCAGGAAATAGATTATTGTTAACAATTTCTCAATAGGTAATAAATAATCGAAATGTAAAAAAACATTTTCAAACTTCTATAATCGAACACTATGCACTTCGAAACTTTTCTAGATTAAGTATGATTATGATTACTGATTAAGTATATTTTGCTTAATTTTAGATTATGTAATATATTTTACGATCTACGACCAAATACAGAAACGCCCCTTGAAATAAGAGGGCTACTCAAATATTAGGCAGCTTCTATATTCTAAATTGATATACGAATTTTTGAGGTGTAAATCAAATTTAGTATAGTATTTAATATAACATAAATATCTCTAGCAGAATCAATACCCTTATTTGTGAGTTCAGCGTCAACAGTGCATTGTAGACACACATTTCAGATTTTATCCGAAATATATATATTAGGTTTCTAATGGAGACATGATATTTCATACGGAAGTCGCCGTAGAGATGTTGTTATGCCTACCAAAATCGGATTCAAACTAGACGGGTTTCTAATACAAAATGACTCATCTATCGTCAAACATTTGACATTTGTAGCAACAACGAACCTAATTTGCCAGGTATAGGTAGGTCAGAGTAGAGATCTAACAAGCATAGTATCATGGTCTGTCCTGAGTTGACAAAGGTCAGCCACGCGGTCACGATCTGAACCCGTGGCCGACAACCGCTGCATGGGAACAGGACCTAGGAACCACTACTACGGATGAGAAGGTCTGATGAGTTTCGTTCGAGTTCTGTGTCTAGTTCATCATCAGATGCAAACATTTGCGACCCTTGTTCTATCATCAGAAATCGTTGATTTGTTGTGTTTCGTCTATTCTATTTTAAAAATTATTTCACTAATAGAAAGCTACATTGTCGTGGAATAAAATAGGGTAACCTGATTCCAATATTCCCACAGGATAGGGTCTACGCCGGTAAAACCGCAGGACGCAGATAATGATGGATAAAGATTTTACATTCACAATGTAATACAAAACATTTTCGTGCAGACTGACAAAATAATTGATCGATCACAATTGAGTATCGATGCGGAGATCGATTTTGAAGCTAAAGGTTAGAGATGTTTTTGATAAAAATACAATAAACTTGACTATGACCCGGGTGATATTGTTGTATCATAAGGTAAAGCGTAACATCTTGTTCATATAATAGGTATGATGTTACGCGATACCCTTTGCCCCGTGACTTTGTTATTAAGGGCCGTTGCAGTACTAAGTAAAATCCCTTTGCCAACGTAAAATATATATAAGTATTATCAAATCATTAATAGTAGTTTATGCACCGAGGTACTAAAGCCCCGTCTTATATAGCGGGCGTCATATTGAATCCAAAGCGTACGAAGGACTCTAGAGAGTTAACTCCCGAGCGCAGCGAGGGTGTTAAAAACTTAACTCCTGAGCGCAGCGAAGGAGTTATGTATCTAGAGTCCTGAGGGAAGCGTGGGATTCAAGCGCCGAAGATAAAGACAGGCTTTAGTACCGAGGTGAATACTCTACTTTACACATCAACTGCGAGACAATAAAAGGGCTACAACAATAAGCAATTAACTAACAACAAAACAATAGATTAATGCAACGTGTATGAAATATATTTACTTCTTATAAATATATTTCGTCCTACAATAGTATACATATACCTAGGTATATTATTTAAATTTAACAATGTTGCATCTTCTTCTTCTTCTTTAAAAATGGCTTTTCCTTTCGGACATTTGCCAGTGTCAAGTATTATCAATATTTGCAAGTTATTTGCATTGAACAAAACAGTCAAGTCGTCATAGTTAAAGTCAAGTCGAGGGAATCATTGTAAAAAGGGGGGCATTTTTACAATGTTTGTTCACGGAGCTTTGGAGAAAACTCTAATTAAACATTTTACACGCATTTAAACTAAGTTTCAGAAAAATGAAAATTTAGCAACGCATTCCCGCCAAAAACTCCCAATGTTGCATCAAAATGACAAAACCACACATCGGCCTTAGCTGATGAAAAAAAAAAGTTGGAGCTTTATATTAACTAAAACTTTTTTCCTTACCCTTTCGTCGAAATAAAATAGAAGAAAAATAGCCCAGTTTTTATTTTTTTATGCGTTTTGTCTAAGTGGCCAGTTCGAAATGGCCGTATGCTACCAGAACCTTAGTTCCAAATTTAAATTACATAAATTTAAATCAAATCTCGCCGCATGTTAATTTTTAAAGATGAATTTTTTCTTTAAAATATTTCTAGTACGTAAAAATAAATGTGTTTACGATTTCTAACCATTAAATACAAAGGTCGATTTCGGAAATTCGAACAAGAACCTTGCCGTAAAAACTATATTTTATTAGCTTCACCTATTGCAGGTAGGTATCTATCATTGCCTCAAAATAAAATATCTAGTCTTTTTTCTCTGGGTATCGCGATACGATTCCTTGTTCTTTCTTTTCAAGGGTAGATTATCTGTGAATAAGGATGTCTGGAAATATCACGAAACGTCCGGCATTGAAAAATGCATAGTTAATTAAAACACCGCGATTAAAAACGATAAATAACTTAGATTTCATATATCTAGTCGATGATCAACTAAACTTTTAGTCTACGATAATTTTACACAGCTCCATCTTTACTTTATTATTTAACCGACTTCCAAAAAAGGAGGAGGTTATCAATCGGACTCTATTCTTCTCGTCGAAAAGTCGAGAGTCGATAGTTAGGTCGAAACGATTCAAAGCTCAAAGGCGCGGCGCCCGCGCAGCTCTCCAAGATAACCGCTTTACTAATGTACCCGATTGTTCCTGAATTATGACGTGAACAATGTTACTTTCTGCGCTGAAATAAGCGAAAGTTCTTGTATTAAGTATATCTTATCGGGTTATCAATTACGATACGATCTTAGGTGCGATATCAACATTACGTTTCTTCGTTTGTAGGTAGTTACAGTCGGTGACAAAAATGGGGATTCACCGAAGAGATATTTTTAAATTACAATGTTTGTATCGCAAAAATAACGTTCACTCCGCTGAATAACCTTTGACGATCCGTTTTAGTTTATTTTTTTTTTACACACAATAACATAAGTTTATCCCTCTCTAATTGTAAATTGTTGTAGATTTACAATTACTTTTTTGCTTTTCGGCCCTTAAATTCAAGTTTTCGGGTAGTTATATAGACTTTGGAAGATTTAATTTTTTTATATGGTTATTGTTACAGGTAATGTTAAACCCATAACCTCCTTTTTCTCATTGCATTGGCATAATTTGTAAAAGTGCAGTATAATTTATTATTGCCTCTTCTTACTAATTCCATTACGGTCTCTGTGGCGCGTCGGGCGGACGGCTGACTGCAATGCAGAAAGCTTCGGGTTCGATTCCCGTCGGGTGCAAATATTTATGTTTAAAAATAAGTATTTGTATCTGATCTGGGTGTCTTTCTATGTATAATATGTATGACGTATGTATTTACAAAAAATATCCGTTTATCCGTTGTCCTACAAGCCTAGTGCTTAGTTTGGAGCTAGATTGCGCTGTGTGCAATGCAGTGAAATATTTATTATTTATCACTAAATAATTTTCACCAGTATCAAGAATAAGTTGTTAAAACAATGTATCTCTTAACCTTTTAACCAAGCCAACCATGTTAGTTTCTGTTACAAAGATATCAAGGAAGAGTATTCGTCTAATGAAGTAAGTTCATAATAGTGCAATTATAATGTAATAACTAAATTGCTTTATTTTCTTCAGACAAAATTACGACACGAAGGAATTTCTACGGTAAACGCAGGCGACAGGCATTAATTATCTAGACAAGTAATATATAACAGTGTGAACGTATATTGCATAGTGTATTCTAGTGTTGGTCTAGCTAGAGGTAGTTATACCCAGGCCTTTATTCTGAAATGGCGCCCCTCGAATTAACCCACTTGAGTCCCGATCCCGCGGGAATATCTGTGTAAAATGGATTAGCAAGTGGGAAATTCCAGGTCAAGCTTTCTACATGCCAAGTTTTACCGCAATTGGATCAGCGACTTTGAGTGAAATAGCAAAACATAACACTTCCTTTGGCAGTCGTGTAAAAAACATACACACGCAAACTTTCACCTTTATAATATTAGTAGTATAACCTATGGTATAACACACATGGCTCCACCGATCATGTAGATGCTACGTAATAGGAGACAAGAAACAATATATTGATTAATATTATCAAACAGCAGCTTCATGAGATAAATTGTGCTAGTCATCGCCAAATATCGATAGCGAATCTTGAGTAGATTTGGGCGGACCTTGTCAAATATATTGGACAAGAGCCTGTACCTGTAAACAAATATTCAACAACATTAAGAGAACTCCCGAGCCTGAACTTTACATGCAAACTTAATACATACCTCTTGTGACCTCTTAAGTTAAGCTTGTAAAATTTTGTTATGAATTAAAAACTTGTAACTTTCAAGTTATCTAACTTTTAAGATAAACGCTCACTGTATTTTCTATAAGTTAGTACTTATAATTACGTGGAAAACTTGTGTAAATTATTAAATATTCATTACCTTTTAATTACACATAAACTCTATCATTTATAATATAATCATCAAATCATGGAATCAATCCCAAAATACGTGTGTGTGACAAAATAACATAATGATTTAGGGCGCACAAATGTAGTGGAAATAAGGGTGATTTTGCTAAGCTCAGTGGTGTTTTAGGAAAGCTTTCAAAAACATTCCGAAAATGGTAAATTTTTGAACGTATTTAAGAACTGTCAAAATTTCAAAAACTGTCCAAAAGTGACAACATAAATGCAATCTTCTCTGAGGTGTCTGTGTCTAATGTTCTATTTTCCGTAAATTATTTTTAAATTGATTTCGCTAAATGGTCTTATGCAAGCCACCCTACATATTCTTTGACTTTGCGCTAGTTATAATTTGTTAACACTATTTAAAATAACTTTTTTAAATTTAACTAGAATATCATAATTGAAAATGTTATTTTAGATATGCGAAAGAGATCAAACATCACATAAATAAGATCAAAATCGTGATCATGAGAATTCTCCTATTTCTGTCACTTAACAATAAGGAACTGCATAATTGTAGAGCCCCAGGGCAATTTGTGGGAGACACAGTCATGAACTATAGCCAACTAGATACTAGAGTGGTACAACTAGGTGCAAATAAAACAGATATGGTTTTCGATTAATACTGTTGTAAGTTTTAAAAGTAAAATTAATCTATATGGTGACTATATTTTTTAAACTCTATGAATGTGATTTTCAGTTTATGTTACAAAATGCTCATATTTGTTTTTCCTTAGCAATATTTTAAAGGGAATGTACTTATTTGTCATTATCAATTTCTCATTTTTTTTTAAATCCAATATTGAAGTAAGAATAAATTGTTATTCTTAATAATTTTCGTCTGTTCTAACTAAAGATCTGATTATCTTGAGTGTTCTTCAAACTAAACACCCGTGTGTGCGATTATAAGTGTTTTAAACAATTAACGCAAGCGTGATTGTCTGGGAACGGACAAACAATCGTTAGCTAGCAGCGAAGCACCTTACGGATACATTGTTTTTGTTGGAAATGTTTCACAACATGTCTGACAAACAGAAGGCACGTGTGTCGAAAGATAGCTGTGGATTTTCAACAAAGCGACATCAGTTAAGTTTTAACAATACTAACTGATGTCGCTAACATAACTAACACAATATTATATTTAATTCAGTACCACTGATAATGAGTAAATACTTAATTGTAATGAAGATATCCTGTCATTTTTTTGATTCAGATTTTTTGTATGAAATTGACATAAGGTCACGCTTGAGTTTTCGCGAGTTTCATAAAAAAAAGTCTGTCGATTGGCGTTTTCGTTTTTCGATAAGAATTTTGGCTAGGGCCGCTGGTGCATCAAGTAAGAAACTAATGGAAATCACTTAGCAAGTGTAGATATTTGTGTCACTGTCGTCTTCTTTTCTTCCTAGTGAGCTGAATACATCATATATCAGCTACAGAGTCACGGCGAGAAGCTCGGCTAACAGTTTGGTCGAGATTTCTCATCAGAACGTGCTGTTATCCACACTGTCATGATTTTCCTCTGTTTCCGAAATGGACGACGATATTCAAACTGACGCAGGTTTTGTGTGACATGCATATTGTAACTTTGTAAATGTTTTAACTAAAATGCAATTAAAAAAAAGACAGATCATGGTAGTTAACGCAAATTCGTTGCAACAGAACAGGTTTTTTTAAACATATTTTTATTCGTTATCATCACTGAGTCTTCTCTCTTCTCGCCCGAGAAATCCTTTGTCTCGGCTAAAAATACCGACACCGATCGGAGATCAGACGAGCGTGACAACGAGAAGGCGAGAAGTCCTCACATTCACGCTTCTTGGGTATTCTCGGAGGTTCTCGGCGCCAGTCTAAAGGGGCCTTAGGACCGCAGCATCTCTTATTTTCAGGCGAGATAGTGGTGAAGTGCTTAACTATTATGAATAAGAAAACTCTTTGTCTACTCTAAAGGTTCCTTTCTAAAGTTGACAGTTGGCAGTAAACAGACAGCTCCAAGCACACTCAATGTCCTCATGATGAAATGCTTTAGAATTCACACGGCGTCAGTAAATTATGAACTAGGGATGCCAATTATTTTACAGAAATGAGGACGGTAACTTAATCAAAACAAATGGGATTTTATTTGATAGTGCAGTCACACACTCGCGAGAGAGCTGAGACATCGTGTGGCCACGTTACAGGCCTTATATATTACTTTAACAAATATTATATTAGGTAAAGTAATAAATAAAGTAAAGGCACAAAAATAATTATATAGTTCTCTTGGAAGAGGCTAGGAGGTTAATAGATGCTTAGCATAATTTTATCTTAGGTTTTCGCATAGAATTTTGCATAATAAAACATAATGGCTGTTTGGCAGTGAAGCACTTCAAAGTCAAAGCTTATCTTCAGTTCCAAAGTCAAATTGTTTGGGAACTTAACCACACATCGTTGATAATGTTGGAACAAAATTCAAACGTTTTTGTTAGAATACCACCAATATCTGTGTTAATCTATAAGGGTATTATTATAATCTTTGGAGCGCACTCATAAACTTGCCAATAACGTAGGTTTGGCCACTGGTCACGTGACAAGCCTCTCAACAACTAGGTAAGTAAAGTATTAGGGGTTAAAGTATGAAATTGCCGATTTGTACTGAAAATCTTAATTGTTTATTTTTAAAATTTTTAACAAATTTATTTAATCAAAATAGTTGCCTTTATTATCTATACATTGCTGCCATCTAATGGGAAGGTTATTAATGCCTTTGCGATAGAACTCCGACGATCTAGACTGCACAAACTGTGTGAAAGCATTTTGTACTGCCTCCTGGGAAGAAAACTTCTTGTCACGTAGATAATTGTCCAAATCACGAAAAAAATGGTAGTCCGTTGGAGCAAGGTCTGGTGAATACGGAGGATGACGAATGGTTTCTAAGTGCAGTTCCTGAAGGGTCAAAATGGTTTCTCGTGCTGTGTGAGGTCTCGCGTTGTCGTGGAGCAATAATGGTGAAGATCGATTCATGAGTCGGGGCTGTTTTACTGCTAGTTTTGTCAACATGGTTCGGAGTTCGGCACAATAGACATCTGCCGTAATTGCTTGACCAGATCGAAGAAAACTATAGTGAATAACACCATGCTGAGACCACCAAACAGTTACCATTACCTTTTTATTGGTAAGTTTTGCTTTAGGACACTGTTGTGGCATTTGACCTGGGGTCAGCCATTGCATTTTTCTTTTCCGGTTATCATAAAGAATCCACTTTTCATCACATGTTACAATTCGATCCAATATTCCTTCATTTCTGTACCGGTTCAACAAGGCAACACAAGTTTCAACACGCGTTTCTTTCTGCAGATCATTCAAATCATGAGGCACCCATTTTCCGTATTTTTTTATTTTATTGATTTGACGCAAGTGAGTCAATAAAGTGGGTAAGGTAACGTTAAACCATGCCGCTAATTCCTGGGTAGTTTGACTTGGATCGGCTTCCACTATCTCTCTTAATTCATCGTTATTCACCTGTGTGGGCGGTCTTCCTCGTGGCTCGTTCTTTAAGTCGAAATTTCCATCACGAAAGCGTTTAAACCAAAATCGCACGGTGCGTTCATTAGTAGACCCCTCTCCAAACGCAGCATTGATATTGCGGGCTGTTTCTGCCGCGTTAGTTCCGCGTCGGAACTCGTATTCAAAAATCCCTCGAATTTTCGCAGTATCCATCTTTCTTGTCTAAATTGAATAACAAAAACAATTGAAAGTCGATATTTAAATGTTTCACATTTTTTTAAAAAAGAACATCACAGAAACCATTTGAAAAAAGTTTCATTCGAAAACCTCAAACCATGAAGATTCTATGTCAATTCAAAGAACCTATTGCAATAAAACGGCAATTTCATACTTTAACCCCTATTATTATATTTGTTACAGCCTTAGATTATCATAGTATGTTACTGGATGATCTAGGAGGCTACAATTACAATTTTCCGATTTTGTTTCGACTTTTTAAAGGTGTGTGAGTGAGTGATCGATCAATTTGACTTTAGAACTGATGGAGCTCGTTCGTCAGAGCCGAGTTTGAATTGATTTTTTTTTATCTTTTATAAAACAACTGTCTAAATATTTTTTTGGTTAACGCATTCAATTAAAAGAGGTTAATTTCAACATTAATTAATAGTTAGTCTAGTACCCAAGTCACAGGAAATCTTTGCTAATTTTACGATTGTAGAGACGCCCCTGTTTGCAAGGAACCTACCTAGTACCTATGTAACTTGACCTGAGATCTGAACTCCAAAAGGCTAAGTTATAAATACTAACTCGATCCGGTTTACAAGCAAAACTGTAGTACGTATTGCGACAGATTGAATAGACGACCTTTATTGTTCGGTTTGAATTGGAATTAAGAGCCTATATAACCCTAATAGCGTGACAGGGATAAAGCTAGCGAATTTCAGATATGTAAGTGAAGGACGTAAGATGCGACTATGCAATATTTTATTGCGTAAAATCAAACAATTGCTATTTTCAAGATAACTAAACGTTAATCTTGAAATTCAAAACATTGACTGCCTGTATTGAGCTAAGTTCAGTTCTTATACAAAGTTTTATAAGTTTTCGTACAATATTGACTGAGTAATATCACTTATTTGTACAATTTTGAGGGAAGTTTGGAATTTATTTCTATCGAGAAAATTTTCAGGAATCTTGTTTTCACGACATTCACGTGTTAGTAAATGTCCTCAACTTTAATAAATATGGTTTCAATTTTTTTTATTTCAAATAACTTCTGTAGTAATTAACCCTAGAAACATCAGTTCTGACCTTTTACGGCCCCTTAACGCTCAGAAAGTCTGATAGGTGAGTTTAAACTTCTTTTTAACCGACTTCCCCCAAAATAAGGAGGTTATCTATTCTGATGTACTTTTGTTTTTTGTGTTTATGTTACCGGATTACCGGACACCGCCTTAGATTCAATCGTGATGGTTATTTTTTATTAGAAAGATTCTAGTTGATCCCAATCTAAAGAATATCTGATGAGAACCTTCGAAATCATAAACAGAATAGCAGCCAAGAATACGGTAAATTAGTACTTTTTATATCAATAAATATTCGAAATATTAACCACGACCGTGGGGCTCGGGCCGCAGCAAATATATATCGGTTTTAGTCTGAACGTCTGGTATGGAGACAACGCGAGACCAAAATGCTAGAGTTTACTTGGCACAAAGAATAAGCATTGCCATTCCGCGTGGCAATGCAGCCAGATTTTTGGGCTCGCTGCCAATTAATGAAGACTTGTTGTTTGAATAAGTATTGTTTTATGTATTGTAATTATGTTTTGGGAGTTTATAATAAAGAAAACCTTCGTAATATATTAACCGAAGTATTTGTTAAGAATAATAGTATATTAATAAATCTTCTTACCTAAAGTAAGAGTTTTCAGCCCCCAGACCAGTGGATATCTGACAACAGAGGAAATAACAGGCACTATGCAGTACATTGCTGCTTTGACGTAACGTGGTTATTCCCGGTTATTACCTCAAAGCAGCAATGTACTGCATAGTGCTGTCATTTTCCACGGTTGTCAGACGTCCACTAAATAGATAATCTGGGGGCAAGTCGTCCTAAGGACTCTAACTTGATCTATCGATTGCAATCAGTCAGGCAGACTGAAACAAAGCATTGTGTAATTTCGTTGTGACGTACACGTCCCATAACCTGTCGTTTATAATCTATTTATGTAGACGTACAGTTATTGTACCTATCACTTGACCACAGTCCCTTCTGTATCGGCTTGAACCGATATCAACTCACAATAATCCCGTTTACTATCAATAAATCAGCATTAGGTTCTGCCCACTCTAAAATCGAATGGATACTTGAATGGAAATATGCAGAAGGCCGTGAGAAGGGACCTTTTAAACCTACACCGTATTGCGTATTTTTTCCGTGCCATTTTTCCGGAATTTTGTGACAAAGGATGATTTTGCAAGCCCTCTTCCGAGGCAGAATAATGTTGCATAACTTTCAACTTTATAATATTAGTAGGATGTAAGTTATTATTTATAATTTCTTTAATAGGTAGGTACCAAAGAATTTAAGAGAATGTGACGTTTACCTAAATAGATAAGATAAATTTAAAAGCTCTTGTAAGTTTTAAAATACACAATTTTCACCAATAAAGAACTGTATATACTATCAATCATTATAACAGAGACCAAAATAACTTAAATAAATAAAACCCATGAAAAACCTAACTAAACTCATCATTTTTCCAGCGAAATTCCTGGTTGCATCCCTCTCGGGAGGGTCTACTTTCATGCTCTCCCGTGTTCACCTGTGAAGTGAGGCTAATAATGATAAAATTACCTAGTAAATAAATTGAATGTTGTTTAAATGTATTACCACACCCAATTTCTTATATGGCAGACTTATCTGGTGTGAATTAGGTTTCAAAATAACGATTAGGTTACCTACATTACACCTAGATTGCGTTTAAAGCTCGTGTTGGAAATACTTGTTACGAAATACTTTTCTCCAGTTACCTAAGTAAGTAAGTCGGTAGTCAAGTATTAGGGGTTAAAGTATGAAATTGCCGATTTGTACTGAAAATCTTAATTGTTTATTTTTTAAATTTTTAACAAATTTATTTAATCAAAATAGTTGCCATTATTATCTATACATTGCTGCAATCTAATGGGAAGGTTATTAATGCCTTTGCGATAGAACTCCGACGATCTAGACTGCACAAACTGTGTGAAAGCATTTTGTACTGCCTCCTGGGAAGAAAACTTCTTGTCACGTAGATAATTGTCCAAATCACGAAAAAAATGGTAGTCCGTTGGAGCAAGGTCTGGTGAATACGGAGGATGACGAATGGTTTCTAAGTGCAGTTCCTGAAGGGTCAAAATGGTTTCTCGTGCTGTGTGAGGTCTCGCGTTGTCGTGGAGCAATAATGGTGAAGATCGATTCATGAGTCAGGGCTGTTTTACTGCTAGTTTTGTCAACATGGTTCGGAGTTCGGCACAATAGACATCTGCCGTAATTGCTTGACCAGATCGAAGAAAACTATAGTGAATAACACCATGCTGAGACCACCAAACAGTTACCATTACCTTTTTATTGGTAAGTTTTGCTTTAGGACACTGTTGTGGCATTTGACCTGGGGTCAGCCATTGCATTTTTCTTTTCCGGTTATCATAAAGAATCCACTTTTCATCACATGTTACAATTCGATCCAATATTCCTTCATTTCTGTACCGGTTCAACAAGGCAACACAAGTTTCAACACGCGTTTCTTTCTGCAGATCAGTCAAATCATGAGGCACCCATTTTTCGTATTTTTTATTTTATTGATTTGACGCAAGTGAGTCAATAAAGTGGGTAAGGTAACGTTAAACCATGCCGCTAATTCCTGGGTAGTTTGACTAGGATCGGCTTCCACTATCTCTCTTAATTCATCGTTATTCACCTGTGTGGGCGGTCTTCCTCGTGGCTCGTTCTTTAAGTCGAAATTTCCATCACGAAAGCGTTTAAACCAAAATCGCACGGTGCGTTCATTAGTAGACCCCTCTCCAAACGCATTGATATTGCGGGCTGTTTCTGCCGCGTTAGTTCCGCGTCGGAACTCGTATTCAAAAATCACTCGAATTTTCGCAGTATCCATCTTTCTTGTCTAAATTGAATAACAAAAACAATTGAAAGTCGATATTCAAATGTTTAACATTTTTTAAAAAAAGAACATCACAGAAACCATTTGAAAAAAGTTTCATTCGAAAACCTCAAACCATGAAGATTCTATGTCAATTCAAAGAACCTATTGCAATAAAACGGCAATTTCATACTTTAACCCCTATTATTTTAAATAACAAGTAGGTAGTAAAATTGTAGTACTTACTTCGAAATAAATGGAAATGGGATTGTTAGATACTCTGTTATTAAACTATAATGTTTTGATGTAACTAGTTATTAAGATGTTTCTAAATAATCATTTATGTATATGTTCTCACTGAATAAATGAGCATGACTTGTCTTGTTTTCCATTAAAATATTCACGTATTTGCAGTCATCCTACTTCCTACTTCCTATCCTACTAATCCTACTAATCCTACTTCCTATCCTATCCTATCCTATCCTACTA
Organism: Idaea dimidiata; assembly: GCA_949358125.1. Taxonomy (NCBI): domain Eukaryota; kingdom Metazoa; phylum Arthropoda; class Insecta; order Lepidoptera; family Geometridae; genus Idaea; species Idaea dimidiata. The sequence continues at coordinate 18,408,781 of OX442332.1, read as the reverse complement.
TATCCTATCCTATAATATCCTATCCTATCCTATCCTTCCTATATCCTATCCTATCCTATTAATATTATAAATCCGAAAATCTGTTTGTTTGTTTGTTTGTTTGTTTGTTCCCTCTTCACGGTCAAACGGCTCGACCGATTTGGATGCAAATTTGCATCGGGATAGTTTAAATGATGGAGAGTAACATAGGATACTTTTGATCCCGAAAATCCCGCGGGATCGGGACTTACGCGGGTGATAATATTTATTAGATGAAAATTTGCATAGGGATAGTTTAAATGATGGAGAGTAACATAGGATACTTTTGATCCCGAAAATCCCGCGGGATCGGGACTTACGCATGTGATAACTATTTCTTAGATGAAAATTTGCATAGGGATAGTTTAAATGATGGAGAGTATCATAGGATACTTTTGATCCCGAAAATCCCGCGGGATCGGGACTTACGCAGGTGATAACTATTTATTAGATGAAAATTTGCATTTGCAGTGATAGTTTAAGTGATAGAGAGTAACATAGGATACTTTTGATCCCGAAAATCCCGCGGGATCGGGACTTACGCGGGTGATAATATTTATTGGATGAAAATTTGCATAGGGATAGTTTAAATGATGAAGAGTAACATAGGATACTTTTGATCCCGAAAATCCCGCAGGATCGGGACTTACGCGGGTGATAACCATTAAATGAATGAAAATCGACACAGGGGTAGAATAAGTGATGTAGAGTGGCATCATCATCATCGTCATCCATCGTCATCGTCATTCATCGTCATCGTCACTTACTGACGAAATACAAACTTTAACTTACTTCACCTACCTACCGCAGTGTTGAAGCCAGGCGCTGCCGCGCCTGGCATCATCAGTACTTCCCTGGTCGTCCGTTTAAGTGTGGATTTTTGCATTGCGGTAGGTAGGTGTTCGAACAACGCGGGATCGCGACTTGCGCGGGTGAAACCGCGGGGCGCAGCTAGTTAAACAATAAAGGGTGTAGTTTTTTCTTATGTTTTCGAGATTTTACATTTTAATAAAACACAATATTTACCGGGTTTACCTCGCGGTTTATTTATTAACGACATTGTTTCAATACTGTACCAAGGTTTCGCTGATTTTACAGTCAGCTATATCAAGGCAGTTTGGCAAATGTATTCGTCGGTTTTAACGTTCTAATAAGTTACTGTAAACTAGCGTTTCAACAAAGGTGTCCCAAAAACAAAAATACTTAACCGATTTTATTGATGACTATAGCTTCGCCCCGCAGTTTCACCCGCGTCTTTATTGCAAAATTTCTGGCATAAAATCTTTCTCCAGATCATAACAAACACAACGCAAAAATAATTATCGAAATCGGTCCAGCCTTTAAGGCATGATGCCGTGACCACGCGAAATAGGGATTCATTTTTATATATAAACTAGCTGCGCCCCGCGGTTTCACCCGCGTAACTTTCTATCCCGTAACGTTAATGATCCCTCACGTATGTCATACCAAGTGTTGCTTAACGATCATTCAAAGTACCTACTATATAATATTTCTACCTCTAAACTAACCCTGTACCAAGTTTTATGAATATAGGGTCACCCGCTCTTTTTCACCCATCACGTATGTTGTACCAAGTGTTGCTTAACCCGTACGATCATTCAAAGTACCCTATATATTATTTCTACCTCTAAACCAACCCTGTACAATTTCATTCATATCGGTTTTCGGGTTGTTGAGTTAGAAATAGAAATACACGACTTTATTTTTCAGAGCTGCCGTCCCGCAGTTTCACTCGCGTAAGTCCCGATCCCGAGGTAATATCAGGATCAAAAGTAGCCTATGTCATATCTGGATAATGTAGCTTTCTATTAGTGAAAGAATTTTTGAAATCGGTCTAGAAGTTTCTGAGATTACCCCCAATATACATACATACATACATACATGTTATCAACGTAACCTCTTTATAATATTAATTACCAACATAAAACAAAATATTAAGAATCAAAAGTACAATGAGATATTGCAAAATAATTTTTAAAAAGCACTGCAGTTTGGTGACACAACCGTCTCGCATGGAGCCGACCGATTGAGCTGCGCGGCATGATGCCTCACAGAGTTGGCTGGCCACCCTCATCATCGTCGCCCGCTACGTGTATAATACGAGTAATATGTATATGCACGCTTGGTACTTATTAATTATTTATTGTGGAGTTATTTTAAAACTGTAATATCTCGTGAGATATTCATTGAAATCGAGTGATGTTAAGGACAATTATGTTTAAAATTAAATACTTTTAATGAATAACGTATTTATTTGGATAAGGATTAATATCATATTTACAAAATTACCTTCGGAAACAATGCATTGTTCTACAATAAATTTCATTACTCTAAAAAATGTTATATTGAGTCAACCTTAAGAGTAAGACATATGCTGTCGCGGACTATTTATTAGATCCTTTTTAGAGAAAGAATTCTGTCATATATGGTTTTTATGTAACTCTGACCGTTTACTCAGCGCACGCGACAGAATCTCGGAACAGGGTGATTTTTTTCCCGTTTTTCAACATTTTTCATGGATGCTCCGCTCCTATCAGTCGTAGCGTAATGTAATATAGCCTATAACCTTCCTCGATAAATGGACTATCAAACACAAAAAAAAATTTTGAAATCGGACCGGCAGTTCCTGAGATTAGCGCGTTCAAACAAACAAACAAACTCTTCAGCTTTATAATATTAGTATAGACTAGCTGCGCCCCGCGGTTTCACCCGCGTAAGTCTCGATCCCGTGGGAATATCGTTATTTTTCTCTAAATAAGAACCTTCTCCTGATCATAACAAATACAACACAAAAAGAATTATCGAAATCGGTCCAGCCGTTCATGCGTGATGCCGTGACCAAGGGAAAAAGGGATTCATTTTTACCCGACTGCGCGACGCAAACGAGGGTAATGTGTTTATCGGTCTATGTATGTATGTATGGATGTTTCTATGTGGCGTTCTAGAGGCCAAACGCGTGGACCGATTTTGATGATTCTTACGTCAATCGATTTGTCTTAACCTGGCGAGTGTCACAACCAGACGCCATATTGTCAAAATTAAAAAATCCAAAATCTTCAAAGTATGTCAAGATGGGTATCGTTAAATAGGTATTTAAAAATCAATGTTAGGTTTCTTTTACCATTTTTCATTTTAAATAGCAGTTTAGGAAATAGAACGTTTAAAGTTAATTACCAATTAGGTATTCTTGCTTTTTACACGACTGCCAAAGAAAGTGTTATGTTTTTGCCGTGAGTGTATGTATGTATGTATGTATGTATGTGACCTATTTTTGTGCCGTTCGTAGGGCCTAAACGGCTGGGCCGATTTAGATAAACAATATGTGGTTAGATTTGTCATGACCGCGTGAGTGACATAGGGTACATTAAAATAATGTACCCTATGTCACTATAGTGATAGTGTTCGTCACAGAATTTATTATTATTTATTTATTATTTGTAAAGACCATAAAAAACAGAGAAAACGCGTAACATTGTTCACTCAAACAATATGTTTAATTCTTTCCTAAATTTACATTTGAAAAGTATTGCTTGTAAAGTTTTACAATTAAGTTTTAAAATAATTAATTATAAAATTATCGGAAGTCGTTTAAGTAGGTTGTCTTCATTCATATGTCTTCTTCTTCATTAAAATGGCTTTTTCCATTCGGACATTTGCCAGTGTCAAGTATTATCAATATTTGCAGGTTATTTGCATCGAACGAAACAGTCAATTCGTCATAGTTAAAGTCAAGTCGAGGGAATCATTGTAAAAAGGGGACCATTTTTTACAATGTTTGTTCACGGAGCTTTGGAGAGAACACTAAGCTGAAGTCCATGTTTTGCACCGATTTTCACTTTTATTTTCACTTGTACACCTTCACGAAACTAAATTGATTAATATACCCCCGAAATTAAACAATTTACACGCATTTGTACTAAGTTTCACAAAAATGAAAATTTAGCAACACATCTCTTCAACGCATTTCCGCCAAAACTCCCATTCATATGTCACTTGCCTTCGGCTCGGTTGTCTTGTCTATAATGACGTTCATAATATATTATTTTAAAAATATCTCGTCTATGGATTTGACTTTGACGCAGAATTTGAAGGAATTGGCAGAAATGGCATAAAATACTTTAGTATCTTCTTACTAGTCTGTGGACATAAATAACCACTTTGTTTTTTAAAGAAAACAATACCTAAGTAATAAGTATAACCTAAAATTAGAAAGCTAAAAGAAGTTGTCAGCCACAACAACCCGAGGCATTGGGCATTGCGCCCAAGATGCTGGCGGCGCGGCGTTCCCGCGCTGGATACGAAACCGCCAGCTCTTGTACTTATCACCCTGAGTAAGCAAAAAACAAGTAATGCACGTCCTCGCTACTGGAGTATATACATCTAGAATTAATGAATTTCTTCTGGTGTAATTAAATCTGATCTCTAAAAACTAAAAAGCGATAAATAAAAAAAAAATTTAGAAAAATAAAAAAAACCCGACTGCATTTTTAACAGAAAAGTGAAAAACAAGATGCTTATAGTAGCTTTAGGAATGGTGGATGCAGTCGGGTGGGACTCCAATTAAAAGGTGAATAAGTTTAATAACACCAAATACTTAGTGTTATATAATTAGGTATACTATCTTTATGTTATTTGGAGTCCCGCCTGACTGCATCCAATTCCATTCCAATCCATTGGAAAAATTAGATCGGTAAAATGAATGGGTCCCGACTATGAATAATCTTTTACTCATTTATTATGTGCTCTGTGTGTATCGATTACAAAACTATTTGAATGATTATTCAGTATTACTTAGCATAATTACAAATTACTGGGCTTGTTTTTTTGTTTTTAGTTTTTTTTTGTTGTTCTTTACGTATTTGTAAATCGAGTTTTTTTACGCAGTCGGGTTTTTTTTTTTTTTATATATTAAGATAAATAAGATTCTAAAAGCTAAGAATCTGTGCGTTTTAATTTAAACTTAATGATGCAAGTCCTAATTCACTGATCGAAGTACCCACCACTTAACTTTACACTAACATTTTCATAACTCACCATAGTTACTAAGTTGATTATTTTAAGGACAAAGTAGGTACAACACATAAAGTGCAGTTATGAAAAAAACTGGAAAATGTGATCTAGTTTTAGTTTAGAAATTTTAAAACTTGTTTTTTATAAAAATTCAGAGGCAGCACAAAAATTATAAAAAAAATCACTGAACATACAAAGGGGTGATTCGGTTACCCTAGGTTAGGTTGCTCTGTCGTTAGATTTCCACTTGTTACTATTTTTTGGGACGCTCTGTTTTTAACAAAAACCTCAATCTATCTAATTTAGTTTATGAGTCGGGCTGTGTCTTTATTAGGTATTTTATTTGACTTACCTAGTATGTATAACTCATTGTTTTAATTTTTTAATGATAGAAATTTTATAGTTCACTGGTTTTCCCTAGTATGTATATACCTATGGATGTTATCAAGGGTACTAAATAGAAAGGTCATCAAAAATTATTATTATAGTTTGAGTACTCAATTAATAAATAAAATATAACCAGTGTCTAGGAAAATGATGATCAAAGTTCGCCGCCTCATGTGTACGCCGTGTTTACGACTCTCCCACCCAGGGAACCGGAGACCAGACGGGTCGAACAAAAAACCAATTTCATAAAACTATGCACCATGCACCGATGCAAGCCCCATAACAATAAACGGACCAACCTGATACCTCTCGCGTTTATTTCTCATACGCCCTTCGAAAACAACTTCCTAATACAACGAACACTTTGCAGTTTCCCGGGTGAAGAAAATCGTAACAGCTTTACAATGCCGCAATGGACACGTAGGCTGAAACAAAGTCGTGTCGTTGCAGTGACGCAGTAACGGAATCTGCAAGTGTTGCACACATGTAAAGCGCCAGTGTCGCGACGAGGAGGCTTCGATTGCACACTGGTGAAATTTCATCGCGTGCCAGTCCGCAGTGTGCTGCCGATCGTAACGCCCGTGTCGCTGCGCCGCTACGCCCCGCTACACACATCGCGAAAAAAGTTTACAAATGATACTCCCATCCCACACTCTCCCTTCAACCCCTCAGAGTTGACGTGGAACTGTCGTGGACCACCCCCGGCTGCATACCGCTAAAAGTGACCTTCCGAAACCGGAATTCAGAATCCTCCGGAACGGGTTTAGGTGGACCCGTCGAGACAGGACTTTTGTGAAGTGCTAACTTGATTCTCTCTGAGTGGTGTGTTAAGTGTTAGTGACTGAAGGATCACTCATCCTACGCGGGTGGACTGGACTTAGTGGAGACAGATCCCGACATAGGAAGGCCTCCAAGTAAAAGTGCTGTTAAAACTTCGCGTGAGTATTGCAATGTCAACTGTGGAGTGTTAAACTTTAAAAAAAAACTCTTTCACCTGTGCAATACGATAGAATATTAATTTTGATTTAATTTTACTTATTATTATTATTTCCAATAACTAAATGTATACAAATAAAATTTATTTACATAAATTAAATAAGTTAAAATTCTGAAAATAATACGTTTTGACTAAACATTTATCAAATACTAGTACTAATTACATACAAGTTACAAAAAGTTTCACGCCTTAAAACTAAGGTGAAAAAATATTGATAAATTATTAAGTAAATATATTGATGTTGTTAAGAAACTTACCATTCAAATTCTAATGCTCATTTAAAAAGTCCTTGTTCATGTTAACAAAAAGTGATCTAATTCTGTCAGCAACCTAACTGCTTCATTTATTACAAAGACAAAAAAGAACACGGTCACAAAGTAAACTAAAAAGCCTTTAGATAAAATAATCTACTCTAAATCTAAGATTTTCGACACAAATCTAATCTAACATTAACAATTGAGCAGGTACAATTACGAAAATATGTTACGATTTTTTTAATCTGATATCTATTACGAATTCAATAGTAATTCTATTACAGTTAGCAATAATAAATAACGTAATTGATAAAGATATTGAGATTTTAATTACTATTTACAAACTCATAACAGAATTCGCAAGTGAAGATGTAATATTTTAATGGCCGAAATCAATATAGAGATACTCTTGGCTAACGCAGATTGATCTGTTGAAGCTTTTGACAGAAGATATAAACAGGTTGTTAGAATGATGGGTTTAGTTATTAAAATTGGAAAGATGAGTAAAAAATTTAAAGTACCATTAACAAAATGGCTAATAAACATCTCATCTTTAGTATCGTAGTTAAATATCTTTAATTCGTTTTGTTTCGTTATATTGGTAGAGAACTTGCTTACAAGTCGTGAACTTTAAATTGTAAAGACCTTTGTTGTCTTCGCTTACTGTAATGCTGTTTGTTGGATGTTATCTAAATAGCGAAATACATTTTTATAGTTTTTCATTACATTTTTTATGATATAAAATCAAAAATGAAAATAACTTAACTAACAATTTGTTATTTGAACAGTATCAAAAAGTAACAACATATTGCGTAATTACTTCGTGATGATAAAAAGTATTTAACAAGACGGTATTGAGGTAATTTTCCAAAATATGACTTTTTAAGTGATGGGGAAAAAAAGACAATTAAATCAGTAGTTATTGAGGTAAATCATGTACAACTTGGTACAATCTCCATATTCCTACTTCTGACTATGTAATTGTTTATTACGGGCCACGGATCAACGGAGATTTTTATTTAACAAAGTCAGCACATAATTTTTGATTTGATAGTCACGAGCCGGATTGGGCCGTAGTTTGCCCACCACTGACCTATACTAAGTATTTATGCTGAAATATGTAGTAATAAACTATAATTAAACTAAAGCAGCTACATAAAACAATATTAATCAGGTTTTCCTAGCGTTTTATTCAATAACGGCATTATTACAAAAGTAGCGAGCCTTTGCTAACTTTAAGTTAGCTTTTTCAAGGTTGACTGCTAACTGCTGCTGCTGTTAAAAAGCTAACTGTAAAGTTAGCGAAAGCTCGGTACTTTTGTAATAATGCCGTTATTAAATAAAACGCAAGTAAAACCCGGTAAATATTGTATTTTATTATGCAAAACCTTAGACAAAATTATAAAGTAGCTATAGTCAAATTAGTCTTTAAACCCATATCACTAAGATGTAAATTCGCCTTCAGCAAAAAACAACTGAACTAATTTTGCATTCTTAAAGTTTGATCTACTGATCAAATTAACTTGAACAAAAAAGAGACAGCGGCGCGACGCGGGCGCAGGCAAAGCGTGGACGTGGTTTTGTGTGTGATTTGAAGGAGTAACGGGTCACTTTTTATATTCGGCATGTAGTTTTATTGAATACTGACCTCAAATACTTGCATCAGTTTCAGATAACTTTCACTGCTACCAGACGGTAGACATCATGTCAATGCGGTAGAGAAGTGATTAAGTGACAATCCACAATATTGCCTTATTAGTTGTGAACTATTCTGGCCTCAATGCCACTTCCTGAGCGATTCAAGATTAATTAAATCTGAGAAAATATCGGATCGTATTGAAACAAAATGTGGCAGAAATTCAGGAAGTTATTTTATTGATTTAAGAATTGCTTGATTACATAGTATGCTTTGAACATACCTTCATCTTTATTATTTGTTACTTAATTCACAATTATTGTGAAATCGGCAAAGGTTGTCTAATGTACCTGTAAAATGCTTTGTCCTGACTTACTGGCTGGATATGTCATGGATACTGATGGATCAACGCACAACTTAAACCGCTGGTAGAACAATGTGTTCTTTACGTGATCCGCCCTATCATGATTTCTTATACATCAGTCGTCGCGAAGTTGCCGCATCATGGCTAAAAAAATTAATTAAAAACACATCAAATGGTACAAAAAAAACACAAAAATATATATCTGTGGCGTTTAAAAGTAGTCGAGGTTTTTTTTTTAAGTTTAATTATTATTTTGAACGAGAAAAGGACGACAAAGCAACGATAAACGATAATGGTAGCGCGGAATATAGGAATCGGATAAGAAAAAAATTATTAAAAATCAAAATCTTTTTGACTTATGCATGTTAAACCGAGGATATTTACTAACACTTGAATGTCGTGAAAACACGATTCCTGAAAATTTTCTCGATAGAAAAAAATTCAAAACTGAGGGAAGTTTTGAATTGTAAATTGTACAAATAAGTAATATTACTCAGTCAATATTGTACGAAAACTAATAAAACTTTGTATAAGAACTAAACTTAGCTCAATACATGCAGTGAATGTTTTGAATTTGAAGATTAACGTTTAGTTATCTTGAAACTAGCAATTGTTTGATTTTACGCAATAAAATTTTGCGTAGTCGCATCTTACGTCCTTCACTTACACATCTGAAATTCGCTAGCTGTCACGCTATTAGGGTTATATAGGCCCTTAATATATTCCTCTTGATTCCGAATCTAATATTTTCCCCTACGCGGACATCCTTTTTCTTATCTCAAGTAACACCCTTTCGATGAAAGGTTGCGATATGGTCAAATAAGGAAAATCCGTGCCGCGGTTAATTGACAATGCTGACATGTGTCTGTTTTGATTGGTTCCCTTAGATGAGGCTGATTGCTATAACGGTGCGGTGTGCTGCCAATGTCAGCCTCGAACTTAATCTTAAAACATTGTTAAACGATTAAAACTTAACCTTAGATTAGAGCATGTTTATTGTACATTTATAGACTAAACTGAATTCAGTCTAGCTCAGCTCTAGTCAGTACTAAATTCCTGAAATAGATGTTTAAAATTTTCTTTCAATTTCATAGTTGCGTTTTAATTGCAACTGAACTGCAATCGAAAATTCGGTTTCTTTTCATACTATGGAACTTGGATTGCAATTCAATTTGCAACTTATTTTCTGCTGAACTGAAATCGAAGTTGATTGTCGATTGTAATGACATTAAATTCAAAGTCAATTCTAATAACATAAAATGTGGTGTCCTAGGTGGCCTAGAATCTTACTAATATTATAAACGCGCAAGTTTGTATGTATGTAGGTAGGTATGTGTGTAACTGTTACTCTTTTACACAAAAACTACAGAACCGATATATTGCGATGAAACTTGGAACGTAGACAGTTGGAAACCTGAAATAACACATAAGCTACTTTGTATCCCGATATTTCCGCGGGATCGGAACTTAAGCGGGTGACCCCGCGGGGTGCAGCTAGTTATAAAACATGTTTTTATCGTTCTGAAATTATTTGTTAATCTGAATGATAGATTAAACAGATGGCCGAATGAGAATACAACACTGATCGACTTTGCACCGTAAGGCGGAAATACTAGCGAATAAAATGACCCTTACTATGATCTACCATAATTGCAGGACCTAAACCGTTCAGCTAAAAAAAAACAAATAATAATTAAAAGAAAAAACAATTACAAAAATTCATTTTTTATTGATTGTGGTTTTTAAAAGAGGTTTGGTTTTTTTTAAGCGACAAAAGATCGATGAAGTAACGAGAAACGATCATGGCACGGCAGATTGTCAACAACAACAACGTTAAACAAGGAAATCACAAAGAATACTTAAATCGTAGATATTTTTCCTTTTGTAATTATTTGAATTGACATTTTAAGCAAAAAATATTTACTTGAATACGAATCTGTTTATCAAGAACAATCTTATAGTGACGTTATTATTAGTTTAACACTAGGCACTTCCTAAATATATCACCTTGGGTTCGATCTGTACTTTATCACTTATGTCAGAACTTATCTCGTATCGGTGTTTTGTTAAAATTATTTGCATGGTCATACAAATCAATTCGATAAACTTCCTACTTTATTCGTAATATAAACATTTACTTTGATAACGAGCCGTTTGGTGTGATATTTGCCCAAGTAAGTCTTTACGTTATTATGTTGAAGGTTATTGACTACTTTAGTTGGATTTTTGAAGCTGATGATTGATGTTTAAGTACCTATATAGGTACGTATAGCAAAAAATATAAACATTTCATAATATTTGAAAGAAAAAAATCATGTTTAAAAATTCACTCTCGACGAGATTGAACTCGCGCCTCTGCGTATTATTTAAATTTAAGAAAAAATATTGAAAATTATTGAATTTGTGAAGATGAATTTTTTTCTTTACAATATTTCTAGTAAAAAATATAATTTATATGATAAGGCTGCATCGTTATAATTTTTGCGAATCTAAGATTAGGACACTGCTTTAATTAAAAAATCTACATACCTACTTATTTGTATGTTACCCAGAGAGATTATGCGAGATAGAGGTTTTGTTAACTATTAATCGTACAAAATACGATTATTTTATATCATAAATTTATATTATTAAAGTAAATTATACAATACATAGATATGTATATAAATGGCAAATACATTTAGCTCAGCTAGCTCACAAATTTTTCCATTTTTCCAAGTTACTATAATTTACTTTCAACCCGATACAATAACTAAAAACCAGTTACTTGGAAAGTTATATTTGTTACTCATTTTCAGGAATTGTTCGAATCATTTCCTATAACAATGTTTCAATTTAAACTAGATTTAACTTTGTATAAGCGTTTAGAATTGTCGTAATTCAATTACTAAGCGACGCGACAGTCTCATTTGATACGATCAATTCTAAGACTTAAAGTTAAAATGTAACACTGTAATAAATTTAGAATAATTTAGCTCCAATTTACTTAGATTGTAAATGAAACTTTGGACTGGTTTTAATTGCGGAAGGGACAGGATAGATAGATTAATTCTTTATTCTAGCACCAAACGAATATAAAAACAATAAAAAAGTAACTGAACTGAATCATCATGAACTATAACGTAGACAGCTTAACACTCATCGATCTGGGAAAGAATGGGGGTATCAGACGCTGGATGCGGCATGCGGTATATAATTTTCAGATAAATTATTGTTTTCATGTAAATAATTGTAAAACACTTATGTTTATTTGTCAAGGCATTTTACTAGTAGTCTTACTTATAGGTTTACCTATAAGTAGTAGTCTAGTAAAATGCCTTGACAAATAAACATAAGAAATATATTATAAATTTTGTTTTACAATTATTAACTAACATTTAACAATTTATCTGAAAATCTAAAAAGTAGTCTAGTCTAATAATAAATATCTCCTTGTAAAATATATCAAAAATTAACTTAAATTTTTTAAATGACCCTGAAGAATAAGGCAAACTAAACTTTATTCCAAGAAATACAAGAAAGCACACAATATAAAAACATAAACTTGACTCGGTTCTTAAAGTCGTGCTGATTAATGATAACAGGCAACACACCAATTTAAGATTTCCTATCTTCTAACATACTACAAGGGTCAGATACCGCACCGACACATTACGTAATGCAAAAATAAAACGAACGATTAAGTCCAAGAAAGCGGAATTAATTTTATTAGTCATACGTATCGTAACTATTTTTCATCCAATGATATTGCACGATAATATAACATGCTTCAATTGTTTATGTCAGTTAAACTTACTTTGTTATGTAATAGAGAGATAAATCTTGTGTTGCCCGAACGGTTTACGTGACAAAACTCAATTTGTTGCACGGATTGCACGGTTTGACAGCACGATGCCACTGTATCGGTTAAATTAGAACTCATTGCTGAAAATAGTTTCAAATGAATCTAGTTTTTAAACGCAGAAAACGTCCAACACCGTCAAGCAAGCAAGCAAGCGTCCCACAGTGTTTGATGAGACTAAAAAAAATTCCCTATGCTGTTTGTGGCAAAATTCGATCAAGGAATGCATTTTAAATGCATAAATAGAACACCCGCGGGTTAATTTCAAAGCAATAGTGGAACGTGATTTTTTATCACTGATAGGCCTTGTTAAGAGCATTCTTTCTGTGCTAGTCACAAGTCCCACTTTTGCGTTTTTAGGGAGAAAAAAAATAAAAACGAATATCTGTAAAAATAATAATTTCTCGGTATCCAGAGGTGATTTTTCGAAAATAAAAATTGGTAAACATGCGCCTTAAGATCCTTTATCAGATTGTATTTATAAAAAAAAATATCTTGAACAGTTGCGTTTTCAGATTTTTTAAAATATTTTTTCTTGGTCGAGGTCACGTAAAGATCATTATTTTTTTATAAAAAAAAGTATTTGAAATTAACCCGCGGGTGTTCTATTTATGCATTTATTATAATGCATTCCTTGATCGAATTATGCCACAAACAGCATAGGGATTTTTTTTTAGTCTCATCAAACACTGTGCGTCCGCATTTCAGAAAATATATTTCCAGTAGAAATGCGTAGAGTAAAAACATTAAATATTTAATATAGATTAGTTTTTTGAAGATGTACTTTTCTATTAAAATATATTTTAATATCTGAATTATTGAAGATGTATTTATCCTTTTAAATATTTCTAGTAAACTAAGTAAGATTAGATTAGCTTCGCATAGATGGTTGAACCAGTTCTTCTTACATGTGCGTTTACTACTAACTATGCCAGTTAATACTCATCTGGATGGAAAACTGGCAAGTTAGTCAGCAGTGGACAATCGGCCCTCTAATCTAGCCCTAGCCCCCCTATCTTTCATTCCTATCGGTTCCGCCGTTCTTGAGATATAAATAGTGTAACTAACACGACTTTCGTTTTTATAGCTGCGTCCCGCGGGATTTACCCTCGTAAATCCCGACCCCGTAAGAATATCGGGATCAAAAGTAGCCTATAACCTTCCTCGATAAATGGACTATCAAACACAAAAAGATTTTTTTAAATCGGACCAGCAGTTCCTAAGATTAGCGCGTTCAAACAAACAAACAATCAAACAAACTCTTCAGCTTTATAATATTAGTATAGAGTATAGATGATAAACAGATGCATAAACTAAGTATTGTTTCTCTTTCACAGTAACATGAAGTTTCAAAGTTGACAGACAGAAATAAGCGTTACATAACAATCATCTGTTTTAATCATAGTTTATAATAAATAATAACTAAGAAGATAATAGTAAAAGCCTTAACACACCCATTGGCTTTCATTGTAAATTTTATTCCTTCCCTGTTTTAAAGTAACAATCTTAAAATTACGCCATTGTTTAAATGCTCGTTTATACAAAACGTATTACCTTTCGAACATTAATAATATTATGATATTTGCAAGTGACTACTGCCTATTTCATTTTACTACTTATCTCATTTTAGTACTAAGTTAGGACATAAAATTCAACAAGTCAATTTCGAGCTCACCTACTTCGTACAAATCAAATTTTATTATCTATCTTTACTGCACTTAACTTATGACAACACCGCACCTACCCACTTGGGTCAAAATGCAAAACATTTGAAAAAAGAATCGTGAACGAACCTCTAATAACTATATTAGAAGTCAAGGGTCATGGATATGGGAGAACAAAACAATGAAAAAATACGATCAAATCGTTTCTACATTGCAAAAACAGTGTCGAAATCGTTAAACGCTAATCTCAAATACTGGATCAGGTAAGAGCGACCTTGTCAATTGTATGCTCGTATATATTTTTTATAATTATTGCAATGATTGATTTATATTGAGAATAGAGTGGCCCTTGGTCCATTGATCAATGCACAAAAATGTTACACATTTTTTAATATAACATAGAACTAGGAAAACGGTAAAAGTTTTTTATTTTTCGAAAGTGCAAACCTTGCCAATAAGGTCAATAAAAAGTTTAGTGGTGTTTGCAGTCCTTGTAAAACAGTAGCATTCCTCTAAAATAAAGGGTGGATCCAAATCCCACTGGGAACAATTAAATGGTGGATCATTTTCTTTGAATTTCCTAAATTAGTAAGTAAGTATAAAACATACTTAATCTTAGGTTAGAAGATTGCGACCTAGTAGGTATCTATCTGTTGCATATTCAATTACCCAACATAATGTCAACTACACTCAATTAAAGTTAAGTGTTGATTTGTCAAGCCTTGACATGGAGAAGTGTCAACCTTCAATGTAAACCTATTGGCAATGTTTTATCATCACATTGAGTGTGATAGTTAGCTAGAAATTACATTAGTAGGTACCTACATAGCTTCTAAGGATGAGTTGGCTTTTACCTTAACTTCTTTATGAACAATACAACACTTTATTTATCCGGGTTTATCGCGTTTTTATTTATTCATTCTTTATGAACTACTGTACTGTATAGGTACTGTATTTCCGAAACCTTTGACAGAGCTAGACGCAGAAGACTAGCAAAAGGATGCGGGTTCGATTCCCGCCATGAACAAAATTACTGAGGATTTATACTCACCTCTACAAGGTACAAAATATCGATTCCTATATTTGCATTTGGATTTTGGTGCATCATGGTAAAAATCAATTACTATATAAAGGTAGGCTAGGCATAAGTAGGTTTATTTAACAGAAATTGATTGTTTGGACACCATCTTAGATTTATGGCCTTTTAAAGCGTTGATAATTTACTAGTACCTCAGTTGGTACCGAAATAACTATTCTAAGTGCCAAGTTCGTCATGTACGTCTATTAACAAAAGCCTGTTAAAGTTTGTATAGAACAGCCTTGGTTTGTGTGTTCAATAGCTACTAAATATTGACCGACAGACATCTGCTGTTTACAATCACTGTATTGAATTATATGGATGTGTATGATTTTAAAGATTTATGTCGAGGTTTATTAATAAATTCTGCAAGTTATAGTGTAGACACTTGCATTCGATTTGCGACTACTAAAACTTTTATGACGAACTTGATTTAGGTAGAGCTTAAGAAGCAGGGGCGGGTAGAAAAGTACTTTGATTTTTCTACCTAGAAAAGTATAATTTTTAATACGCTTATTCGGATTAAAAGTAGACATGGGGCGGGTACCCGGTTTGGACCCGGTACCCGGCGGATCCGGCACTTTTTTTAGGATCCGGCCGGGTACCGGGTAATGGTGCCGGGTATCCGGCTCTGCCGGGTAATTTGATAGACCAAAAATAATGAAACATATTACACTTTTTAAATTATTTACTATGCTGAACACAAACGGTAATCATTATAATTATGTTTTGCTCACTAATTTGTCAGAAAGAACTAAAAAAACTAAATATATAATTTATTTTAATATTGGTAATTTAAGATGGGTAAATTGTGATGTAAAAACGCCAATTTTTCTGCGCGGTTATCATTTAGGCGACTGCGTTTCTTGTCATAAATTAGCCCTGCTTCTGAGAACAGGCGTTCGCTGTATACAGAACTAGATGGTGTGCATAGATATTTCGCCTATACTTTTCCTAATATAGGATAATGTCCTCTGTTAGACGCCCACCATGTGTAAGGATCGGTGTCTCTTGCAACCCTAACCGTGCTTAAGTAGTGATCTAATTCTGAAGCTGCAGAATTTTTAGGTTGAGCATTGCTGGTTGACTCGTCGTTATCAGCAGCTTCATCTAAACAAGACCAGTATAAATCATGAGCCTCAGAAGCAGAAGTCGCATGGTTGTTTAAAAGTCTAGATCTTTTGTTTCACTTCACTTGCGCCTGAGCGGGCAAGGGAGACACACGCGTCACGACGCGTTACCGCTGCCGGGTACCCGCCGGGTACCCGCCGGGTACCCGCCGGGTACCCACGAGTACCCGGCGCAGAATGTGTCGGGTACCCGTTCAGCGAGTACCCGGCAAAACCACTACCCGCCCCATGTCTAATTAAAAGTGTTAAGATACCTAGCTTTCAATTAATTTATTATTTCCATACTATCCACCTAAAATCAGATGTAAAATAAGTAGGTACAATTTTGTTTGGAAAACTATGATAAAAATATTATTTTACTGTAGTTAAAAAAGAATTATTTTTACAAGCTTCGCGTGAGTGATGCCAATAAAGAGGCTATTCATCTAATGTAAGAAATATCTTTTTACGTTGCTAGCTTACTGATTTCGAATCGGACTAGTTCCAATGAATTATTAATTTTCAAAGAATGTAAGTTAACAAACGATTTATAAATATGAACCTGCTCAAAAGTATAATGTGTAGGGCTGTAGGGCAACTTCCGACCGCTTTTCGACCGACAAACAAGAAATGGGAAGGTCGAGGTCACTTTCTATGTCAACCTTCAGTGTAGGTTGTTCCAACACTTTCCGAGAAATATGAGATAAAGAAATGAATTTCTAACCGCTATATTACTAATTTCTATCCATTACAATATTAAATTTTATTCCAGTTTCGTACACGTGCTTAACAGTTAAGGTCACATAGTGAGAAGTATAGCTGTTTTTGTATTTCCTGCTGGATCTCAATAAGCTTCTTCTAATTCACGCAACGGATTTTTAAATGGTTTTACAGAATTTAATAAAAAAGCAAACATGCCTAAGTTGCAGTAGACGGAACCTAAATACAGATGCAAAGATACGGCGTATGAGTCACCGACGCCAATGGACTAATTGGTTAAGTCGTGACTCCTGGACTGAGTATAAAGATGCGTTGTTGATTTGAATCCCGCTCAGCATCGACTGTGCGATGTGGCTTTGTAGAAATATTTTCCTTTAGAATATCAATTAAAAAAGTTACTAAAATAATTAGTTCTACCAACTAAATTAATTTCTTGTATACATACAAAGTTGGTCTCTATTCAAAGATTTTTATTATTTTAACAAATTAAGTAAAAACGTACGCTTCTTAATAAGGCTTGTATAAGTCGCTTGTCACCTAGATCACACGCATGCGCAGTACACAAACCTACGCTAGAATTGTGAAAGTACTATTTGAACAGACAAACAACAACTACACAGATCTCTTTACGTTTACTAAAGCTTAGCTTTTGCATAGATTACGAAATTAACGATTTTTAGATGGTAAAGCAAATATATTAGAGATAGGCACTTACGCGTAAAGCAAATTAAAGCAAACGTGAGGTAATGTGAGTTATTCGATTACGAGTAAACTCAACAAAATAATGTTCTAATGATTAGATATCTTATCTAAGAAACAGACTGTTTTCTTACTGCTAAAACCAATACCCGTTTTTCAAAACGCCAGGTTTTAGACTTGTCTGCGACAGTTGTTAAAATGTGTCTTATGAAAATTAATAACCAAACGATTTGAGATAGATCTAAAATAGACAAAATGTTATTTATACCACAGTTTTACCCATAACAATAAAACCAATTCAGTGGGAGTCAGACCCACGCGCTTTTTTAGATTCCATAAATATATTTTTTACAGTTATTTTAAATCTATAATCTGATTTACAAATTACCAAAAAATACAACCGTATTAAAACCCTTTAGTTTAGAAAGTCGGTTAAATTTTGATGAATGAGATAGATAGATTAAAGCTTTAATTTGTAACATCAAAAGTTAGACAAATACACGGAAAACTTAGAAGTAAAACGTTCTACAAATTGGCCCAGACGGTCGATAACGACCCCAAAAGTATTTATTTTTAAACGGCCTTGACGCAACTGTTAATCATGAAGCCAAAACTTCGCATATCGAATAAAAAACCAAATAAAGGCATAAATGGTTTAAAATCTTACCTGAAAAAAAAACTAGGCTAAATTGTTACATTTATCACAAGCGGTGATTTCGACAATAGCGCGGCTCTTCTTAAATTGCCCTAATAAGGGATCAAAAGTCCGTTTGCATACGAAATTATGAGCGCCCTTCCCCGACCCCATTCACAAGAATTTCGGTCAGAGAGGTGCTAACCAAATTAACAACGCACAACGAAATATAATTGGATAGAGGGAAACATTTGAAACAATAGCCGGCCTGAAGTGCATTCACAATTAACAACAGCAAGGCTTTAATTGAACCCAGTAAGTCATTATCTTACCCTGATCTAAATCGAATGAATGGAAGATTCGATCTCTGATAACTAAGAAAGGTCAATAGGTAATTAATTATATTCAGTTTTGGCTGTGTTGTCGTTTAATTAACAATTAATAAACATTTTACTTAATTGGTACCTACCTACACAATTGTTAAACGCCGCCGCCGTCACGATTTTACACTTCAATGATGTTTGTGATTTTAAAGTTAACCAAAGTCTTTTTTCTAGAATATGTTATGCTATCACAAATAAAAATAGGTCATTTTAAAATAACTAAATTAATTAATAAACATAAAAAATTTAAAAAAATTAGGTTTCAGGTATGTTGCAGGTTTGTTTCGTACCAGCTGCTTCCCGCGGTTTCACCCGCGTAAGTCCCGTTCCCGCGAAAATATCGGGATAAAAAGTAGTCTTTGTCCTTCTCCAAGGTCCCATCTATCTCTATACTACAAATTCATCAAAATAGATTTAGCAGTTTAGACGTAAAAGCGTAACAGACAAGCAGAGTTACTTTTTTATCCTATCCTATCCTACTAATATTATAAAGCTGAAAGATTATGAGGATGTGTGTATGTATGTATTTGTGTCTGTGTGTTTGTTACTCAATCACGCAAAAACAACTGAACCGATTGCGATGAACCGATTGCGATGAATCTTGAAATAAAGGTACCGGGAATAACACAGGCTACTTTTTATTCCGATGATCCTGCGGGAAAGGGACTTACGCGAGTAAAACCGCAGGGCGCAGCTAGTTATTAATATTAGTAAGGATGTTTTTAAATTGTAAAAATAATGAAAGGAGTCATTAGTACCTATAAGTAACTATTATCACGTTTTCCACACCATATTCCATATAATTTATATCATAAGTTAACGAGTTAGTGAGGTAGTGTGAACATGTATTTGCGCTATTGCCAATTACGGCAAACACATAACAAATCTCATAACAATCCGACAAGTGAACAAATTGTTGTAACTGTCATTTTCCCATCACTATTGATGAATGACAGAAACGTAACGTTTTATGTCTGTGGCAAAGTTGTAAACTTGTGGAATAATTTAACGAAATAATCATTAATATGGAAAGTTTTGTAGTAAATCTGTCTTAAATTTCGTAGAGTCGAAGATCGATTAAATTCGTAGGTGAAAAGGTTAAAATGCATGTAATTTCTCCTCACATAGAAAATAAGCAGATTTAAAATCATGTTTTTATTGCAAAATCTTTCTAATATTATGTGACTTTGTTACTCTTTCACGCAAAAACTACTGAACCTATTGCGATGAATGTAGGTAGCTGGAGACCTAGATAACACATAGGCTACTTTTATCCCAATAATCCCGCGGGAACAGGACAGTGAAACCGTGAGGTGCAGCTAGTAAATAATAAAAACAAAGGAACTCTCTCCGTAATCTAATATCAATAAAAGTGTGTGTGTTTCGATGTTTGTTACTCAATCACGCAAAAACTACTGAACCGATTGCGATGAAACTTGGAATATAAGTTGGATACCGGGAATAACACATAGGTTACATTTTATCCCGATATTCCCGCGGGAACGGGACTTACGCAGGTGAAACCGCGGGGCGCAGCTAGTCGTTTATAAGTCTTATTAACAAAATTTGCAATTTTATTGTTTCATGATTCTTGCTGGCAATTTGATCGTTTTGTACATATAGATACCAAGATCTACCATTTAGTCCGTCCAAATTACGAAAATTTCAAAATTTATAGTTTTAAATTAATTATCATTTGAGTGTAGGTCTGTGTACTACAAGACTACTTAATATAGTAGTAAAACACACCATGTTAAACAGAATATTGTCCATAAAAAATGTAATATTTGTTGACTTGCTCGACCTTAAATATTAGGGGTTAAAGTATGAAATTGCCGATTTGTACTGAAAATCTTAATTGTTTATTTTTAAATTTTTAACAAATTTATTTAATCAAAATAGTTGCCATTATTATCTTTACATTGCTGCCATCTAATGGGAAGGTTATTAATGCCTTTGCGATAGAACTCCGACGATCTAGACTGCACAAACTGTGTGAAAGCATTTTGTACTGCCTTCTGGGAAGAAAACTTCTTGTCACGTAGATAATTGTCCAAATCACGAAAAAAATGGTAGTCCGTTGGAGCAAGGTCTGGTGAATACGGAGGATGACGAATGGTTTCTAAGTGCAGTTCCTGAAGGGTCAAAATGGTTTCTCGTGCTGTGTGAGGTCTCGCATTGTCGTGGAGCAATAATGGTGAAGATCGATTCATGAGTCGGGGCTGTTTTACTGCTAGTTTTGTCAACATGGTTCGGAGTTCGGCACAATAGACATCTGCTGTAATTGTTTGACCAGATCGAAGAAAACTACAGTGAATAACACCATGCTGAGACCACCAAACAGTTACCATTACCTTTTTATTGGTAAGTTTTGCTTTAGGACACTGTTGTGGCATTTGACCTGGGGTCAGCCATTGCATTTTTCTTTTCCGGTTATCATAAAGAAACCACTTTTCATCACATGTTACAATTCGATCCAATATTCCTTCATTTCCTTACCGGTTCAACAAGGCAACACAAGTTTCAACACGCGTTTCTTTCTGCAGATCAGTCAAATCATGAGGCACCCATTTTTCGTATTTTTTTATTTTATTGATTTGACGCAAGTGAGTCAATAAAGTGGGTAAGGTAACGTTAAACCATGCCGCTAATTCCTGGGTAGTTTGACTAGGATCGGCTTCCACTATCTCTCTTAATTCATCGTTATTCACCTGTGTGGGCGGTCTTCCTCGTAGCTCGTTCTTTAAGTCGAAATTTCCATCACGAAAGCGTTTAAACCAAAATCGCACGGTGCGTTCATTAGTAGACCCCTCTCCAAACGCAGCATTGATATTGCGGGCTGTTTCTGCCGCGTTAGTTCCGCGTCGGAACTCGTGTTCAAAAATCACTCGAATTTTCGCAGTATCCATCTTTCTTGTCTAAATTGAATAACAAAAACAATTGAAAGTCGATATTCAAATGTTTCACATTTTTTAAAAAAAGAACATCACAGAAACCGTTTGAAAAAAGTTTCATTCGAAAACCTCAAACCATGAAGATTCTATGTCAATTCAAAGAACCTATTGCAATAAAACGGCAATTTCATACTTTAACCCCGATTAGTTTGGAACAAAAATGGACTTTTAAATCTATCAAGTTGAGCGTAATTAGTTTGTTATTTTAACACGATTCATTTACTTTAAATGGGGCGTGTTTGTAGGTAGGTATGCTATTTACTTACTTTATCATGTAAAAAGTTTGTAAGTAAAACTAAACGGTATGTGATTTTTGACAATTTCTCGTGCAAAATCTTCAGACCGATTGCAATAAAGCTTGAAATGGCGTTAGCTGAAGCTATGGATTTGATTTTGAAAAAAATAGACCTATGCAGTTAAGGTCGATCTTTTTATTTTGATAATTTATTGGATCTAACAAATGGGATAACTTAAAGCAGTGAATGCACGCTTCAAGGCTTATATTTATGTTAATTAAATGAAATGTAAAATGAATTAAACAAGAAAATGGTAAATTTTAAAATTGTGAATTGTTTTCGGATATTTAACTCATGCAATAATGTACTGGAGTGAAAGTACGCATCAAAGGTTCAAATGTAGATAGATAGATAGATAGATTTACACTTTATTTGCACAACCAACAACAATTAAAATCAGTTTACATCATAATTAATAAGTGAGACAAATTACACAGAAAGCTTAAAAGTAAAAAGTTGTACAAATTGGCGACCTAAATGTACCTATATGATTATTCAATAAAATTTAAAATAGCTTAAACCAAGAAAATGGTTATTTTAATATGAATTGGTTTATTAAATTAGAAGCTATACGGGTATACTTTAATTTTGAAGCAAGCTAGTTTCAAAGTAGCACAATGGTGAACTAGTTCAAACTTAATTATGATAATTAATTATAATTATATTGAAAGGGTAAAATTTGATTAGGTAATCAATAATTGAAAAATTGTATAGATGACGTCGCTTCGGCCTTATTTGAGACAATGAGCTATCAAGGCCGTTCAGTATGAAAGTCTAAGTCTATTGTTTTCTCTTTGATTTCAAGTACTAGTTGCAATGGGAGTGATCTTGGTAAACAGTGCCAATGGCTTGTAATTGATATTGATACTTGCGGCTATATTTAGAATTTCATCCTTTACTAGGGACTGAATTTTATGGAACCTAAAATGAGCTATGTATGAACCACTCACACGATGAGCTAAACGAAAAAAAAAAACAATTATCCCTCCACTTTACGTGAGGGGAAGGTAGGTACTCTATTAATAAACTTTTAAATTCTCACGATTTGTTAACATATTTACGTCCCTTTGCGACCAAAATCGGACTCAACGAAACCCTAAAACACCTAATAACAATTCGTCCAAAGCCGAAAGAAATGATACAAATTCATCTGAAGTAAGAATAAAATATTAACAAACCTACCAAGAACGTTTTTTCCCAATACCTTTAGGAAAAAAATCGATTCGAACTGGAGAATATTACAGAATTAAGTCATCGCAGACGTAACAGATAAAAGTGAAAAGAAATCTGTTTCACTTTCATTTCGGAGTGTCTCGTTTTCAATACCAAGGTCGGGTTCGTTGGCACCTCCACCACTATCGTTCCTATCATCTAATTCACATGTCCATTGTTGCGGTAATGACTTCAAGCTTTCTCTATACTTGATAACGTTAATCAAATTCTATATACCTATTGGGTGTCTTCTAGTTCTCATCTGATCACCTTTCACTCCAAATTGGCAGCTGATGCCTATCGTTACCTAGAAAATTGTTTTGGCAAACTAGAGTGGAAATAATTGTATGATAGACGTTTCATTTTAGAAATACAAATAAGAAAACAAAGAATAGATAGATTCTATTATAGTAGTTAAATTCTATAAACTCTGTATTAGTTTTAATTGCTGTTTTTGCTAGATAAAGGCAGTTAATTAGAACGTTTTATTAGTTCCAGAGGTTTAATTATACTGCAAACAATTTCGAATGCGACAGAAATGGCATTTTATTCTTGTACTTATCTACTATCTTTCGATAATACACACACTACTGTCTTAATACGTTATGTTCTGATTAGATCGCACAGAAAGCAGTAACGATGCATTGTATCGAAATATCGCCATTAGTTCCGCTTGGCTTTGCTTTAAGCTTCTCTCGATGGCCCTTTCCTTTCTCTCTGTTCTCTACAATAATATTGTCAACAACATACATTGCCTGTTTTCTGCTTTCATCGTAAATGTTTTCTATAGAGTTCTTACAATCTGTATCAAATTAATTAATATTATCACGTCGGCATAGATTAGCTTTTTAGAGAACGTGCGGATCATTATTATAGGCTATCATTAGAATATTAAACTTTGTTCATTGCTAATTGGATGTCACGAGACGTGATTGAGCAACGTAAGGCAGTTACTGATAGATAGAACTGTTTTTCTACTTTCATCGACTAGCTATATAATGGGTGCGATTCCAAAGTTATTGCTTATTGTCTATTGTTATGTCATAATGTATACAGTTATGTATGGGATAGGTGAATGCCCTAATTTTAAACGGTTAAAGGGAATGTTGAGTGACGTTTGTATTGCCGTGCTTTTTCTTCTTTGATTTCCCACGTGTGAATAATATTTATTTCCACGTTGTGATGGTTTTGAACTGTGTGAAATTGAACTTGTGATTGTAGTGATTTTAACTTTCGTAAAATAAGATTAAACTAAAAACTCTTACAAGTTTACTATGGACAGTACTGGACAGCTAGCTCGAGTACCGACAATTAAGTGACAAAACAGTATTTGAATTTTAAGTTTAAATTTATCCCGTTTCATTGTACAATCGAAAACTCTGTTTATTTTTTGTGTTGGAAAAGTTAAGTAATCGTGTAAACAAAACTACCTACAAAAATCTCGCGCATTTTCATTTCTTTTATTAAATTTACAGAATATATATTGATTACTAGCAGCGCCCCGCGGTTTCACCCGCGCAAGTTACGAACCCGCGTTGTTCGAACACCTACCTACCGCAATGCAAAAATCCACACCTAAACGGTCGCCCAATGAAGTACTGTTGAAGCCAGGCGCTGCCGCGCCTGGCATCATCAGTACTTCCCTGGTCGTCCGTTTAAGTGTGGATTTTTGCACTGCGGTAGGTAGGTGAAGTAAAGTAAAGTTTGTATTTCATTAGTAAGTGACGATGACGATGACGAAGGATGACGATGACAATGATCATGATGCCACTCTACATAACTTACCCTACCCCTGTGTCGATTTTCATTTATTGAATAGTTATCACCCGCGTAAGTCCCGATCATGCGAGATTTTTAGGATCAAAAGTATCCTATGTTACTCTCCATCATTTAAACTATCCCTATGCAAATTTTCATCTAAGGATTAGATAGTTATCACCCGCGTAAGTCCCGATCCCGCGGGATTTTCGGGATCAAAAGTATCCTATGTTACTCTCCATCATTTAAACTATCCCTATGCAAATTTTCATCCAAATCGGTCGAGCCGTTTGACCGTGAAGAGGGAACAAACAAACAAACAAACAAACAAATAAACAAACAAACAAACAGACTTTCGGATTTATAATATTAGTAAGAAGTAAGATAAGATTACTTAATACATACTAATTTATGAAACATATATTCATAATCTAAATTCATAATCTAAATTAATTATAAAATAACTTTATTACATTGTTTACAATTACAATAATGCTTAACTTTGATATCCCTAGGTACACGATACAGGCACTTATCGTAGACATCAATGAAATGATTTATTGATAATGAATGATTTTTATCATTTTCCATTATTTCAGTAAGTATAATAAATAGGTTTAATTTAGATCATTCTTTCAATTCTTTTGGTTTGATCTTTATCGTTAACTTTAAAAATATTCAATTTGTATTCCGCCTCGAATAATAGATTAAAAAAATCAGCTAAAAATTTTGTTAAATGAACCGAGATTCAACGTCCTCGTCTACTGTGAAAATTATTATTATTCTCATTCGTTTGTTTGTACTATTTTAATTATTACAGACTCGACTAATCAGGGATGTCAGCAAAGTTAGTGAATGACAAACCAACATTCTATTGTTAGACACTTTATTTTTAATATCCATTAAAATTTAAATGCTTATAATAAATAGATACGCAAATGAGCAATATTTATATATTTACAATATAATAATTATTGTACATATTTTTTTATTAATGTTTTGATTCTTGTTTTGTGTAAGACAATTTACGAATTGTGCTACTTTCATATACAAGATGTAACGGGCAAGCCCTTTTAAGCCGAAAGGCGGTTGTTCTAGACGTCTAGGCGAACAACTTTTGTTCAACGACTTTTAAAAATTCGAACTTTTTAAAAAAAAAAATGAGGTTATATTTCACTGAAAAAACAGCTGCTTTTGAAAATAAAGGTAATTGAAGGTTTGATTGTAGTAGACCAAACTAAATGAAAGGACAACATAAGGTCAATGACCTCGAACTCTAAGAAACAGCTGATCTTCAAGTAAACTTTACACTTAAAATTTTCGAAAAGTACTTTGAATTTTCAAAAGTCGTAGAACAAAAGTTGTTGGCCTAGACGTATAGAACAACCCCCTTTCGGCTTAAAAGGGCTTGCCTGTTTCATCTTGTATAACTAGGCAAAACTTGGCTATAAGTAACTATAAATCTAAAACATTTTTTTTATCCCAAAGAATTTATATAATTGTCAGATTAATTCACACAGTTTTTGAAATTTTTAATGCATTAAATGGTTGAATATATATATCCTTTTACTGAGATCTGGAATTAGATAAATAATTACCATAGAATCTCAGTTAAAACCCAGTTTGCTCGAAGATTCAATAAGGCAAACTATAGCTTTAAATGTAAGGGTGACATACGACAAGCGTACTTGTCCCGTGTAAGAATTCTTGATGTCAGAGTGGTAACCCTAATGATGGACTTATAATATGAACTTAATTTTGCATCTCTTTGCATACCATATTAAGCCACTGAAGTTTTTATTCTAGGGCTACGAGAATGCAATGCATTGTTTCCGTCTGAAGTTACAATCATATTAGCATACGCAATGAAGAGAGTTCTTGAGAATGTCTATTGAAACAGTTTTTTTATTGCAGTAGGAGCGTAGTTAATTATAAAAATCTGCTTAGTAATTATGGAAAGTTGTTAAAAGGGAATGGAGCAATTAAATTAAAAACTACTGCAGTATTATAACTGATTCTGCAAGCAATTAACTACTTCTTGAAATAGTCTTCCAATAATAATTATTGTGAACTTGGCATTGTGTAATAATATAGACTCGAATGCCGTCGATGTACATTCGCAACTATTAAAAACGCATTTGTCGCATTTAATAACCAGGACGACTGTGACTCAGAATACTAACAGCCGTATTCACAAACTTTGCCTATGCGTGTCTGGCTCTTGTGAGTGTTAATAATCAAAGTGAGCAAAAAAAAGACACAAGCTGAGTTCACAGGTCTTTATGGGAGCAGATATTGGTAGGTAAGTAGTTGATAAACAAGGCAAAAATATAATACTTCCTTGGGCAGTCGTGTAAAAAAATAATTTCAAGGCGTCTAGATCTGTCAATGACAATTGACTACGACGAACGGTTGACACCACACAGTAGTACGTTTTTATTAAGTACCTACCAAAGACGATAAAAGTAGTTGACCGCCCATAAGTATCCCGCCTCTCGAAAATAGTACGTCTTTTCAGTAGCACTCTCACACAAGAACGGTCACAATATCACAAATAGCCTTATTAATAAAATTAGGAAAAAGGTAGTCGTAGTAAAACATGCTTTGTCTTTTTCCGTAAATCGTTTTTCCAAGAACATTCCAAGTTGACAGACGGAAGCAAAGAGCGCAATAACTACTCCGACCGTATTCCCCTTTTATTATTAAGTTTAAAAGAGTCTAAGTATAGATATGTAACGCAATGGCCAATAACAAAGCTTAAGTTTACCTCACACCCTGCCTGCAACGATGAGTTATGTTTTATCGGAAAATTTGCGATATGAACAGTCAATTGGATTTATTGTCTTGGTACCTACACACAGTCTCAAGTGAATATCTAAATGTTACATAATTGAGATGACCGTCAAAATATTATAGTAATACAAATGAACGGATATAAGCATGGAAGAAGAAATTTCATACTAATTCACCTCGAATAATAGCGACCAAACTTACTCAAATACGAAGTATGCATGCTGCTAGCTAAACAATTGGCCCTTGTTTATATTTTCACCAATTGTGTGTTGACTTGACTCGAGTACAACCGAAGTGACAGATTTGTGTCGCGGCACACTTTTTAATCATCGCGGCCTATTTTACGTGGTGTCATTTTGAAGCGTAAGGAATACTTCCATGCTTATGTATCCGTTCACTGAGTAATACGGACATTTTAGGTAGATAAGTACATATAGATGATAGCCCCTTTTGTCTATATCAAGGTCTGCGGTTTAGGTAATAATTGAATAGGTATAAGTGGTAATTAAGGCGCTAAGTGTAGTTGAGATAACTTCCTTATTAGGTCCGTACAGTCCGTAGTAACATATTATTAGCGGCGGAAAATTTGTTAAAAGAAGCCTTTTTGGGAGTTGAAATGTTGAAAGTTTAAATCTGTAAAGCAAAACATATTACAACTTAATTTTCTGGTTTTGCTTTCAAATCTTATAATTAAACCTCAAGGCGCAGCTAGTAAGTATCATTTAATTTTAGACTAGCTGCGCCCCGGGATTTAACCCGCGTAGGTCGATCCCGTAAGACTATCGGGATAAGCTTAATGTTTTATTCTAGGTCTTCAGCTACCTATATTCCAAGTTTCATCGCAATCGGTTTAGTAGTTCTTGCGTGATTGATAGATATATTTATAATATACGAACTTTAGCGTTTGGTAAGAAGTAAGATTGGTATTGCAGGCGCCTAGAATTCTTAAATGCAGTTGTCATTAAAAACCTATTTGCTCTTAAGTTGCATAATTTACGAGTTGATATTTTGATCAAATCCATTTACTGATTTTACGTTGTGTACAACACTTTATAGGGTAGGTGCTTGTAAAGTAAAACAGTACTTTGACTTACAATATCATATCGTAGATAGTGGGTGGGTAGTTATTCTATCAACAACGGATTTTGTTCCGACTTTTAAGGTGTGTGAGCAACCTGTGTGAGTAATTTCCCGAATAATTTGACTTTGAAACTCATGAAGCTCGGCTGTTAAAGCAGACTTTGAAATACTTCACTGTCAAAGCGACCTTCTAGTCTCATAAAAGAAGAGACCTGTCTGAATTCTCTGTAGGTAAAGTTGCGTCAAAAGTCGAGTCTTTGCATTAAAGTAAGATTTATGTAGTTTTCAAGTACCCTATCATAAGATCAGAACATGGCAGTGGTCCCTTGGAGCTGAATTCTAATGAGAATGATCTGAGTGATCCGAAGCTAAGCGGTGAAAGTAAGAGGACAGCACATCAACTTAGCCTACGGACACAAGTTTGGAGTACAGTTTAGAGTGTTTATTCTATTTGTTTTGTTAATGTGTAAAATTTAGGAATTGTGTACAATTCCTAGGAAACGTGTACGTTTCCTAGGAATTCAGGAATCACCCGCAGTCCCCTCGCGACCAAGATCATTGTAACATGATCGAAACGTCGAGGTAAGAGAATTGAAAAATAATAATACGGGAAGAAAAAATATGAGTTCAAATCGTGTGAGTTTAAAATGTTTATTCAGGAATGCTTCGAAATGTAGCAACGGCATTGCAACAACGCTGACAATAAAAGCAACGCAATTAAAACAGGAAAATGAATTTCATTTCAATATTTGTTTATGTATATTTACTCTTATTGTCCTCTACGTAAACTTCAGCTGGTCCAATAATTAAATGTCGTTAGTAGGCAGTAGCATAAAGATTAACATTGTCGTTGTCATAAGTACTAGGTATCATTTTTCTAATATCACGTTACTTAGCTACTTGTTCTTGTGTGGTTTTTGTGTACGAAACTCGAACTGTTATCTTTTTTATAGTTCAGAGTTGATCGAGGTTAAAATAGATTTTTTGTGCGTAATTTGTACTTTGTTCTAATTCCGCGACACTGTGATAGTGTGTTAAAGAAGAATATAACAAACCTTAGATTATTTTATTGATTAAATTGGGTATTCTAACAACGAAGTTCGAATTTTGATACCTACATCTTTTTTAAAGTAATCTCCCGAACAGTTTGACTTTGGTATAGCTGAAGCTCGTCCGTCTGAGGACAGTTTGAAATGCGACACTATCAGGGGACCATCTCTTCCTAGTCTCTTATAGTGCTCTTATCTAGTTTTAAGATAAATTGTAAATGGATATTGTACCTAATAATTGATTTAATAATTCAATTGAAAACAATGGATAATATACAAATGGTTATACATATATCATCATATTTGGATTTCATACATATTTGGATATTTTATTTTCTAAATATCTTAAGTATGTATAAACAAAAAAAAATATATAGTATATCAGCTGTCTAGTTCCTACACATAGTACCAGCCTAGTGCTTAGTTTGAGGCTAGATTGCGCAGGCTGAAATGTCGTGCAATATTTATTTATTATTAGCTGCGCCCCGCGGTTTCACCCGCGTAAGTCCCGTTCCCGCGAAAATATCGGGATAAAATGTAGCCTATGTGTTATTCCCGGTATCCAACTATTCTTATATTCCAAGTTTCATCGCAATCGGTTCAGTAGTTTTTGCGTGATTGAGTAACAAACGTCCAAACACACACTTTCACATTTATAATATTAGTAGGATTTATTTTGTAGAAATAGCCACTGGTAGTCGTACCTCTACGTACATTATTTCGTATGCCACTCACACGCACAAAGACACGGTAGTCGACGTAACAGTCGTAGAGGTACATTAATGGGAAACAGTGGATATTCACGAGATAACTCAGTCTAAGGAAAACGTTTGACAATGTTAACGTTCTAAGTTGTAAGATGTTGACGGGTAGTTAGTTAGGTAAGTTATTCTGTATCGTTTTTACTACTTATGAGTAGTAAAAGCTTGAGTTTACCTAAGTTATGCTAATACCTGTGTTTTATAGACGAGTCTAAATAATTAATTACGCAAGCTCAGTAAATGCCTTACGTCAGTCTCATGAGTGATTTTCAACTTAGTCGATCAAGCCAATCATTTCATTTTAATAAACAATACATACAAAAATTTACAACGATATTCTGTTATCGGCATAGCGCGACGCCATAGTAATTTCTAGCACTCAAAATTGGTGTCCGTTTGTTTTTTTGTTTCTTTGTAACGTGTGCATTCAAAAAGTCTATTGATCAATTAAAAGTGTCTACTTATTTTATATTCATTTTGATAATTTTTGTAATGAAACCCTTCGGCAATGCAATGTAGGAACTCTTCTACCTACATTTGTGCAGGTTTTCACATAACGTAATATCAAAAACAGAAGTATTATTCACCTCATCATCTACACTAAAAGGTTACACAAACACTTCAATATTCGATCGCGATCTTACGAAAACAAATTAACGTAGTTATAGCACTCGAAGTTGTTATGTTTTCGAAATAAAACTTATACGAGATGGTAAATAAAACATTTATCTAAACAATGTTTACCAAGTAGGTTAGTCAATATTTGTCATAATAGTTCAAATGTTAGATCGAGTGTCACAATCCCGTAAAATGACATTACCACTTCAAGTTGTTTTAGTGGTTACTACTCTCACAACCGTAAAGTGTGACTTATTTTAATCCGATTCGGTTTTGTAAAGGTCTACGTCGATTTATCGTGTTGGAAACGACAGAGTAGATGCGTGCAAAAACATTAGTTAGTAATTATTAGAGTTCTACATATATTGTCCTCATTTATTTATGTCTGTACTATCCATCGAACTTAGGTACTTTCACACTGAATGAAGACACTCAAGACATGAATGTCAAAATTAATTAGTGGGTTACATGGTAAGTACCTAACCAACTAAAATATAAGGATGTGTTATATACATAGGAAAAAACCTTTCTATGGGATCAATTTATTTACTAAAAAACCGCATTAAATCCGTAGCGTTGTGTAAAGATCTAAGCATTCATACAAACAGACAGACAGACGGACAGCGGGAAGTGCTGTATTTGAATTCTATAGAGCGCTAAAATACACAAAAATATGAAAAATAAGAAGCAAGTTTTTTTTTTTTTAAGAAATGCTTTCCGAATATTCGAAATTCCATCCAAGTGTAGGAAACACTTTAAAATAAATCAAAAGAAAAGAAATAGTCAGAATTGGCACAAAAGAAAATTAGTAGAGAACGGATAAGTGCAAAAGTTTACCTAGCAGTTCTATACCTCGGCGTTTGTTAAGTACTTACTCTCTCAAAGTAATTTAGAAACATCATGAATCACGAGCAAAGACATTAAAGTTGTAATAAACACAACCGTTTTATGAATTTTATAACGTACACCAGTAGCTTTCATTTACATAACACTCCGGTACTAATACAGCAAGGAATTCCAATATTTCACATGCACAAGACAAGTGTATGAGGTTATTAAATATCATTGTTCAATTAGGTACGGTTACAGCGGTCATAGCGGAAACAAAGTGTTCACTATCCGGCACTCAGAAGGAGCGAAAGTTTGATCCGGTTCTTACTAAACATTTTGTGAATAAGTACGAGCCGTTTAGCGTTATTTTATTATGTTTTAGTACATAATTGTAGGTCCTTACGGCTAAATACTGAAACGTAACTTAAAATTGAAGGCTAATTTCATAATTCAGCAGCTTTTTAATTTAAAATTGTTATCATATTTTTTTATAGTTTAGGAGCTGGTTCAATGTTTATGTAAAAGTTCAAACTTTTAGTAGGTATCATTTCAGTATTTTGATTGTTAGTTATTTACTTATTAAGATTGTGTTCATTCAGTGTTACTAGTTCAATTATGTCATAAATTCATTATAGATACCAGCACCGATGAAGAAGAAATACTCAATTTATTAACATAGCCAAACTTGGGGACAGTTCATTTCAAGTATGATGTTCCGCTCCGGTTCTTTTATTTCAGGTTAAGCCAAAAATAGTTAGACAATTAGAGTATCGAATGTCAAAGTCAAACTTCCTCTAAATGAGATTGTCTCATCGACCAATATCAAATGGCCAGTTTCCAAGAAACCGTAATGTGTCAAATTCGATACAAATATCGAATTACGATGGGCATCTTATTTTGCCCACACACACGCGTGTGATTTGAAACTGCGTAAGCACATTCGTGATTCTGCTAATGAATACTTATTCCCTACGAGTAGATGGGTTTGAACTTATACACATTGCGAGTTAGTTCCTGCAGTTTAGACTTGGGAGTAAGGTTCTAGTTTTACAAAATTAAGATTTTTTTCCTAATTTTTACACTTTACCATCCCAGTACAGGGCAAAAGCACCTTTCTTTCTTTCCACTGGTCTCCATCTCGTCTTTATCTAGTGCCAGCTGGGTCCAGTTCCCAAGGTAAGAGATATTTCTGAAATAGATACAAAAGGCGATAGAAACAAAACCGACCGAAAAGACGATCGTGCCTGAACCCTACTAATATTATGCTTTCTATTATTAAAAATATTAAGCAGAAAGTTTGTAAGAATGTGAGTATGTATGTTTGTTATTCAATCACGCAAAAACTACTGAACCGATTGCGATGAAACTTGGAATATAGGTAGGAGACTTGGAATAACACATACTTTTACAATTCCAGATATTCCCGCGGGATCGAAACTTGCGGGGGTGAAACCGCGGCTCGCAACTAGTTAACTGTAAACAAATTGGTAGTAATTGTACACCCATTTTTTTATAACTTTTAACAATGTTTGCCGTTTTTACAAGTTTCCTTGTATTGTCATCTAACATCACTTGACAAGGCCGGCGCTTGTCGTTAAAGATGTCAATGTTGATGGTTTAATGTCATGGTGTTTTTGTTATTAAAAGCTACTTACATGGACGTTTCTTTCCAACGCGTTAGTGGAACGTGGGTGGTCCTGAATTTTCATTTTCGTGAAACCCAGCTTTAATGCGTGTAAATTGTTTTTTTTTGGCATATTAATAATTAATTTCCGCGAAAGATAACGAGTGTAGTTTGTGTTTCTTTAAATTTAGCCATCTAGTGTAGGAAACACTTTAAAATTATCAAAATAGACTACAAAATAGTTTAATTTCGTTGACATATTAATAATTTATTTCCGTGATATAATAGTGAAAATAAAAAAAGAAGTAGGTACCAAACCCGGAGTTAGCGGGTTTCAACAAATGCTCCCATGGGGTTGCAATAAAATTCGCCGCCAACACCTGAAACTGGCCTAAATTGCTCTTTATTGTTGGCAGAAAGACCATACCTAAATTACTTACTTAAAATTATTAAAACAGCTGGCGAATATAAAATAAATGTTAAAATTTGGCTTTTTCAAACAAACATGATAATAAATTACTTATAGCAAATATTATTCTTTCCACTAATGTGTTTCGGTATCGCATTATGTTATTATATTCTAGTATAAATTGGAAATTTATATTTCATCTTCTTATTAATTATTCTTACCTATAGACTAAACAAACCGGTCTAGGTAGCTACTACTCTGGATTTTATTTTTTATTAATTAAATAATACTGTATGCAAATAGATTTCAATGATATAGATTTCATAATGATAAGTTAAGTATCCTATAGTCCGTGTACTTAGCTTCGGCATTTTTTTACTTACTAACTGTTGAAATACATTTAGACTATTTATTTCCTAAGAAAATTAACTGAATTGGTTAGAAGGTATAGTAAATGGTACCATCTATGCCACAACTGCCTGCACCGACTTACGTTTCCACCTTTATCTCTCATTTAAGTATATCGTTAAAGATTTTCTCCCAGCTTGGCAGTATAAAGCGATCGTAAAATAGTAAGGCGGAGTGCACACTTGCTCGACCTTGACAGCCACCCTCGTTTACGATACGACCCCGTCAGTTTGTAGGATTACGGTCACGGCCTTTTATAGTGTGCGATTTTTGTTGTTCTATTCATTATGGACACAGATTATTAATTACTTAATTATACATAGTATAATGATAATTAAACTTATTTATTGCTTTTATATATTGCCATATTATGCTCATTTTAATATATACAAATGTATTCATATTACTATTTAGCTTGTTTTATTTTGATGTTATATATGTTGTCTCTGATGATTTATGGTTTGTAAGATTTTGAAATAGATAAGGTAGTAAGCAGTAGGTATTCCTATGGAAACATTTGCGAAGACATGTAAATGGAATTTAGTTTTAATATCTACATTTATATTTTTGAATTAATATCTGTTTGTCTTCATAACTAAATAAAAATAAATAAATAAATAGTGGTGTGGCTCACCTAGTTTTAGAGTTTTCAGGTTGCTCTAAGGGCCTCTAACTTGACCTAACGACTGCTATCAGAGATTAACAAACGCAGTAAGTAAAGTTATAACACTTACCTATAGTGCCGACCTCAAATAATTGGGATGTGGATCTTGCTCATTGCATGCCCCAAGGCAGGTCTCTTTCCTAATAATTTGCTCAAATCTTCCTCAAATCTTTCTCACTGCAAATAGTTTTAGGGCTGGGCAATAAAAATACCTTCCTTAGGACCAAAGTAGTTTACACGCCCTCGCCTCAGGAGACCCTCATGTTCACTAGTATCTCCCAGATCCTTTATCAAATCAATTATCATGATTATTTTTAGTAGTTAGACATCAACTAACTACTAAATATAACTATTGATACGTTATGCAAAATTTTGTGTTAAATTTTCCTATTTCGTTAATTTGTTTTTATTGCTCAAGGCATATTTACTAGAAATATTTTAAAGGAAAAATTCATTTCAGTTGCGCCACTCGCCACTTGCGTGGCCGAGCGGTATAGGCACTGGAATATTGATCCAGGGACGCGAGTTCAAATCTCGCCGCAAGTGAATTTTTGAAGATGAATTTTTCCTTTAAAATATTTCTATTAAATTTTCCTGTTTTAAACTCGTTATAAAACGATAATATTAGATTAAATCTTTAAGTTATAGGTTTGAGTATGTGGAGATTTGTACGAGTATATGAATTAAAGTCATTTTTCGGTATTAATCTCGTGGTGTTTATTACTTTTAGCATTGTTTAAAAGTTGAGTATTGAAATTTCTATTCCATCCCACATCGCGAAAACTGAAGAAAAATCTATTAATATTTCTATTCTTCTAAGAACTATTTTCTACCAACATTTGCCTTTCCCTCGTCTTGAGAGTTATAAGTAGAGTCTCTCAAAATGTTAATATCCTCCCAGAATCCAACATTAATCATACAAAATCGTCTGGTGTAAAGGAGTGCAGTTAGTGTGTGTGTGTGGGATGCGATCGATACGGCTGTCTGCACGTCCCGTCGCGTCCCGCACTGCGGTGCGACTGCGATCTGACTCGACCTTGCAGGCAGCTGCATTTTGTTCGTACCTAGTTGATAATCGTGTATGTATGACGTCTTTTTAATTAACTTGTGTATTTGTACCTATGATGCTATTTACTGTAATTTGGCTGGGACGAAAAAATAATGATAAAATTTGAGACTAACTATCACAGTCTCACTTCCAAGCCCGCGTAAGCCCTTACCCGACTACGGCAAAAAGAAGGTAATGTTTTTGTAAAATAAAACTCTTGTGCTTAAAACATAGTTAAAAACAAATTCATTGTACTGTACGATCTATAAATGAAATATAATTTAGGGTGGTTTTAAAATATTATAAAATCAATGCAATTAAATAAGAATGCATTTTATTCTTAAATTGTTTTTTTAGTTCCACCGTATTATGGTTGGTAACTTAAGTGGTTAAGTCGTCTTACTTATTATCATAGAAGCGAGGCCTTGGCCGTAAAATAATTAATACTTACCTACTTAAGGTATAATGTCGTTAACATACATAAACTCTTAGTACAGCTAACATTACAGTAATTTTCAGTTTATTTTTAAACTAAAGTATTTATGAGCTACATAAAAATGCAAATCTGCTCCATTTAAATGAAGCTATACTGCAAGTCTTCTTTATAAGCTTGGTACGAGTTAAACACACATTTCAGC
The DNA here is from genome assembly GCA_949358125.1 of Idaea dimidiata. Taxonomy (NCBI): domain Eukaryota; kingdom Metazoa; phylum Arthropoda; class Insecta; order Lepidoptera; family Geometridae; genus Idaea; species Idaea dimidiata. The sequence goes on along the minus strand of OX442332.1, from coordinate 18,371,823 downwards.
TCTAGAAAAAATAAAGTTTTAATAGGATGAGATAGAGTGCAAGTATGTAATCGTTTTCCTAAGTGATCAGTTTATCACAAAGTATCTAATATGTTTAGTTCGACATCAATCCGAGTGGTGACTTTATCATGTCAAATGTTTTAAATCTCGTCCCATCATGATGATGATTGTGACAGTATAATCCTAGTTACAATAGCAATACTTAACAAAAGAATCTATTATCTTTATTTTACCAAGAATCTGTATTTAACCGTAAATCCTCTCATTAAATAGGTATCGATACTTAAACTATCTATTAAGCCGCTATAAAAAGAGGGTAAAAACAAAACAAAACAACAATAGTTTGTGAAACAATAGCGGTCGCGCGTCGCCGAGTGTGATGTGATGCGGCCTTGGCGGTGCTTCCGTCAAACTGACTCATTGCGGGGTTGTCGCAAGTGTGCACGCTTCTTTACTTTGAAACTAATTGTATTCTCTAAGTTTTCTAATACTTATGACCGAATACAGAAACTTCACTAAAAATTTGAGTTCTATTTTCAATTAAGCAACTCTCAAGTTTAAAAAATCCCATACTGATTTTGAGGCTGCTCAATTATCTGAGTACCTGTCAAATTTTGAGTGCATTAGTCTGTTAAATGTATTCGCCTGTTGGATATCTATTTATTTGACGACTTGGAATTCAGCCACCGACGACGATACTAAGGTTTGGACCAGCAAAAGATAGGTAAGTACTAGATTTCTTTTCTTAAGTATAGGCAGGTTCAGGAGAGGATGTTTAGATGATGTAAATATACATAATAGAAACCAAATTTAATTTAACTTTATGTTTTTTTGTTTTCCAATGATATGAATTTCATAATACGATAAATTCTACCATTCATAAAATATTGCAGTACATTTTAGTGCTTGTAGTTAAATTAAGCAACGTCAACACCATACGGTTTATTTCAACTATATCTAATGCGCTATTTAAAAGGTCTTTAGTTACTACATGCTAATTACACCTTCATAAAACTGGGACATACCACTAACAAGGAAAATAAACTTATACTAAGCTAACTGGTACTTTTAGGATTGTGAAATCAGTAGATACAAACTTATGAATATGTTGTTATATGCCCTTTGATGACGCTCTCTCAGGACTCCCACGACTTCGAGATGAATTATTGGATTACGCACTAAAGAGTATTAAAACAGGAAAAACTGGTGAGGACGGAGTTCCTTTTGAAAATTTTAATTCCATGGGATATGAAGCCTGTAAACTGTTGAATATTTTTAACAAAATATACGACACTGGGCACATACCTCTAGACATGCTACGATCCACCTTCACATCAATACCAAAGAAAGCCAAAGCTATGAAATGTTTAGATTTAGAACCATTAGTCCATTAGGTACCAACCATTAGTTAATCAGTCATGCTATGAAAGTGCTTCTAAAGAATGTTCACAACAGGTCGCAAAGTCTAATGAGTCATTGTCCCAGCAACAATTTGGCTTCAGACCAGGAATAGAGACTAGAGAGGCTATATTCAAGCTCAATACCCTTGCAGAGAAAGCTATTGAAATGCAACAGCCCATATACTTCCTTTTTTGACTGCGAAACATCATAAGATGATGAAAGGGCTGCAGAAATGAGTCTTGGATCAAAAAATCCAAGACTCATTAGCAAGCTATACTGGAAACAGGAAGCAGCAGTACCCTTACTGGGAGCAGGAGGGCAAACTGTCCGCTTGTAAACCAATCACCAAAGGAGTAAGACAGGGATGTGTGCTATCGCCCTTATTGTTTAATATTTACTTTAATATAAACCAGAAGCGATATGCGTGAATGGACTCAAAGTAAGAATATCAGATATGCAGATGATACTATGTTGATAACAGCCTTTGAAGCAGATCTGCAAAATTTATTGTCTAAAGTGGCCATAGCGAGCGAAGCGTACGGACTCTCCATCAATGTTGGCAAAACTAAAGCGATGGTTATCTTTAAGACAAGGCAAACTGAACCATCTTTACTGTAAGGCATCCGAATAGAGTGTTGCTAGGTTTAAGTATCTTGGTCGGGTCTTTACATCGGATTTAAAACACCTGGAAGAAGTTAAGTGTAGAATCGGATAAGCAAAAGCTGCTTTCCATTAAATAACCGACCCAAAAATTAACTTTCAGCACCCCAAAATTAACTTTCAGCAAGGACACCGTTATGAAATTCTATATTTGGTCTACGCTCTTATATGGTTGCGAAACATAGGTCTTATTAAAATAAATTTTTAACCATATACAAGCGTTTGAAATGTAGATTTTGCGTAAAATGTTCAAGATCCCATGGACAAACTTAACGTCAAATGCTTAAGTATGCCAATCGCAGAAGAGACCTAATGCCAACCGTCGTTAGACGTAAAATCGCTTTCTACGGACATTTGTTAAGAGGATTGCTGTATGATTTTCCACGTCTTTTCCTTGAGGGCAGGATTCCGGGGAAGAAAAGCTAAGGTCAGCAGAGACAGAAATGGCTGGATGACATGAAAAAGTAGACTGTACTGACATCCCCACAGCTAAATAACACAGCATGGGATCGCAGGAAATTTGACACAGTGACCTCCAAACTTCAATATGAAGATGGCACTAAATGGTGACGATGATGATCCCGATAAAAAAGTTTGTTTAAAAATTCAAACCCCAACTGTCTACGTCTTCATCATCTTTCAATCGCATTGCACTAAGGATAAAAATCTAAAATATGTTAGATTTTTATATCATTTTTGTATGCCAACAATATTGCATCCCCATAAAAAGAAAGAATAGGAAATTCTCTTCCAATATAGAAGGATTATATTAAACAACCAACTTCAATCCACGATATTATTATAGAGCTAAGTGGCTAGGCTATTATTAGGTGGAGTAGGTAAGGCTTACTCAGCACCTATACTACCTTCCCAGCCTAGTCAGCCTCGTCCAAAACAAAGACTGTTGAATGACTCAGAAGCCAATTCTTCTTCTTTTAGTGTAGTGGTGTTCTCACGCAATATTAGAGTTTTCAGGTCGCCCTAAGGACTCTAACTTGACCTAACGACTGCTATCAGGATTAGCAACCGGTTGGCTGCTTAATGCGCATTCCGGAACCAATGTAAGTATACGATAAACTAATTTATTTTACAATCTTGACAAATAAATGTTGACAACTAACCCTGCTCAGTTAGTATTTCTACAGTTTCCTTAGCTGGCATTTACTTCGTGTTTTCGTTGCCAAATTGCTAACAAGATCTAGCGAATGAAAGAAATATCTTGTGGCTACAAGATTTAGAAACTGCAATAAACACGAATGAAGACTTTGTGAATTAAACGACGAGCTTTATTACTCAATACGATTGTAACAACTATTTCATGATTTTACGAGTCAATTCAATACTTTACTATCAGACTGGAGTTTTATAAAATTTATCCAAGTATCTGAACTTTAACAATTTTATTCTTAGCAATTTTACTGGAGTGTTGCCGGATTACGCGAGCATATCGTACTAAAAAGTAGCCTTTGTGTTAAGCCATATTTTCGTCTACTTTTATAGATATAGTCGTCGAATTAGTTGTGAAGAAACTATCTTCACAATTGGTTCAGTAGTTATAAGAATAAGAATCTCATAGCAAACGAATGTAGTTTAATTTCAAAATTCTTTAGCTATTTTTATGAAAAAAACCTTATCTCGGATTGACTGTGTATAGGTACTTATTCCCTTTATCAGAAACATAGATCAAAAATGTAAATATAAAACTGTCCATTATTAAAGGAAAAGTAAACATAGAACTGTCACTTCTAAATAATTATGAGTTTTTTGTTCATATTTTTGATCTAAGTTAGTAAAAAGTATAGTTTGTATTTATGTTTTAGCTCCGCTTTTGATCCAGTTTCTCATACAGGAACCTCCACCGTAAACTCTGCCGACTATGTTCAGTTATATGAAAAATCAATCGTTTTCCTATCCTACATCTGTACTGCATATAAATGACAAATTGAAACTCTCTGATTTTTATAAAAACTGGAGTTACACTACGACTTATCAAAATCATGTAGTATTTTCTTTATTAACATTACCGTTTCGATTTCATGCAATTTGCACACTTTGCATTACCCAATTCCGAAGGATTGAGGTCGAATTCTAAGAATCCGATGCAAAAATCTGCCGGTCAAGTAAATGAATGCCTTGGACTTAATTTTTGTAATTCAAACACACGTGTGTACCGTTATTTTAATTGGTCTTTATTTAGTATTGATTAAAGTGGTTTCGGTGTTGATTGGCCAAAAAATAACCATACCCGAACGTTTAACGTAATGATGTAAAGATTCTATGCATAGGAACCATGCCGCCACCGCATATCTGATAGCATTTTAGTTTTTTTCATCTTTATTGTACATCCAAAGGTTATCTGGAAGTGAGTTGTTGTTAAGTTGTTTAAGTATTTTTTCTTTTTATTGTAATTATTTAATTGTGGTGTGTTACAATAAAGAATCTATCTACCTTTCTATGGTCCATCGATAGGATGTTGTTTGGTAAGCCAGATCTGGTTTAACTGAAAGATGCTTCAATTTATTGTGTGGATAGATCCTCAGACTTTTTTTTAAGTTTTGCCGGTTATTGAACACTAAGGCCAGGTCAGAAAATAAAAGAGATATCTTATTTAATCGAACTGACTACTGTCACCGAGCCCAGTCTATAAAGTTCACTAAGATTGATTTGTCGATACTAAAAAAGAAAAAGTTTTTGAAAAACAAGTCTGGGAGAATCCGCACATTCGAGCGTATGCGGGCGTCCAAAATCCTGTCCCAAAATCAGAAATTAGATTCTGTTCATAAGTAAGTGGTTGTAGTAGTCTGCTGTCTAAAATTAAAATCATTGATAAAACAGAACACGTACTTGGAAGTTACGATTGAAGCGAACATGTAGACTGTGTGAGACTACTTCTGCTTGGTTTGAAAATAAAATAAGATTGCCTTATCTGTATTATATTATGTGCGGAATTGGCTTCCAGCCAACTCCATTTCTAAGTTAATTCAGCCGTGCTGTATTACATCGTATAATGCTGAATTGATTAGTTTTATCCATCAACTCTATCAGTCCTTTTAATTTTTATAAAATACCAACTATGAAATAAAAGTATTTAAGTTTTCAATAGTTATTTTTAGAACATTTTACTTTGAAAAGACGTCATCTCATCTCAAATTGTGCATACAATAAGCAAGCAAAGAGAAACGAGAGAGAGAGAGAGAGTTATTATTTTCTACTGCAAGTAGAAAATAATAACAAAATATTCAATCGCTTTAATGACCAGTCATTATCAGTCATTTTCATTAAACAACATTCCAAAAATTTTTTTGGACATTTTGATGTGACATTCTTCTTTATTTGTTAGCCTTATTTATTTACTGTTAGGTGATAAAATATATAGCACAAAGCCCGCAATAAACGTCTACACACTTGCGACCAATGAAATAGTCAACACAATAATTTAAAAAAAAACAGTGCAAAGTTATTAAGTAGCCATCCCCCTCCCCCCCAACCATATATCTCCAAAATTCTTATGCTTAGAGTACCTGTATACCAAGTTTTGCCTAAATCTGCTGAGGAATACGAACTGTAGAGGGAAGCAACATATGAATAAGAGACGAATGCAAAATTTTGTAAGATTTGAAGCAGACATTATCCTCTCGTACAGTCAATGGTAAAGCAAAGTGTGTTAGGCTGTCAGAAAAGAGCAATAATAAATTTTCAAACCTAATTTCGTTGTTGAAAAGTATTGAACCCGAATTCACTGGTACGAAGTGTAAGTCAAACTTAAACAATAATCGCGATATCCTAGCCCCTTGCGCCAGCGCAGGATATGGCCCGTTACATCCGACACTATAGACTGAATGTCAATGAATCAAGAAATTAGTCTGTAATCATATGAAGAGTAATTTATTGTGTCTGAATTGCATTTATAGTTTCCATTATTCTTTTTCCAAAATCACATGTTCTCCTTGATGAGCGATAGACGCACCAACGCGAAGCGATGCCACGCGACGAGAAAATATCAAATAGTCGTCAAAAGTATGCCTGCAGTAAACTACACATGCCGCGTAGTATCACTCTCTAAGAACAAAAGGTGACAGGGCTATTGAGCATTGTTTACATTCTGCTGGAATTATTCAATTTTGGAAACGCATTTTCAGGCACTTTACAAACATCCGCCCCATCGCTGTGTATGCTATCGTTTTAACTTGTTTGTAACTCCTCTGAAGCTTTACTCCTTCATTAGGCCATTCAATGATTTAACTATTTATTCTACGAGAACGGTTAGTTACCTACTACATATTTTTTGTTGCTGTAATAATTGATGGAACTTCAAGGATAGGCAAAGTTTGTAGACGTGAGAAAAACCGCGTAGACACAAAGTCTATTTTCATTTTCAAATCCTTTCTGACGTTTTTATCGGACACTATCGCGTATTGACGCATTCATTATTCAAATAGATCAAGGTTGATCGATTGATATAGAGATACAAAGAACTAGATCAGAAAAATTATTTGATTGATAGAGTTTTTTATCCAACTACCTACTTACGACAAGAAACCTACTTAGAATTATAGAAACTATAAAGGTGTTCCCTCACCGAGAGCATTCGCGTGTAATGTAACGTTACAGATTCGGGCATTAGATACATACAGCGCGCACCTTGTGAGTCGACTCTACTGCTACATTACAAGTGAATGCTGGCATTGAGGGAGCACCTTAGATTTTCTTGATGACTACACGAAATCCTATAACGTTTTTGTCTAATGCATATAATATAATAGATAATAGCACAGTTTAATTAGACACACTTCCCTAGCGGTGCTACAAGAAAACAACTAACTTACTTTACAAACTATGCATAGTTAAATAACACAACGACCGGACCTAACTATAATAATTTTGACACTTTCGTACTTGCTTTGCATCCTTTGCTCGTAACTTATTCATAGAGAAAGCAATGATTAAAGACAAGTAACTAATCAACGTGAATCACACATTAGACCAATCTTGTCCACATGTGGGCGGAGAAGCCCCCGGGGCGCGTTGAAACTTTGTTTTTATTAATCTTTAATTCGGTTATTAAGAAGATATAATGATTGTTTAGGCTTGTTTGGCTTTATGAAAAATTATTGCTGGGTGTGGCACCGTGGGATAATCGTCGATAATAACTTAGTCGAGTGGTTTTTTCAGACTTTCATAAAGAAAGTGTATTTAATATGTTTCTATTATAATACAAACCCTGGGTATTAGAAACTTTTTTGAACTTAATATTTGATTGTTCGTGTTTAATGAGTTACAAAGGTACCGTCGTTTTAACGAGCGGTGTTGGTTTAATGGCAGATACCTCGGTTTTCATTCCCAGGGTTGAATCTTAGACGACGTATTGCATACAACCAATGCATTTTTCTTTAAGAAAAAAATGGGTTCGTCACTGGACGGACACCATGCAGGACAGCAAACTCATCCTTCAAATCAGTTGCTGAATGTCTTAGTGACAGATTGCAATGTTAAGAAAAAGATATAAAAAAAAAAAAAAAAAAATGTACTCGTATACCATTAATATCGCAGTATCGCTGCGACGCCGGAGCAAACTCTGGTGAAAGACTACATCGTGAGGAAAGTCACAGATTAAATTTACATACAAAAACCCAGTTTAGGGTTAGTTGCGGAATACGCACACTGAAACTTGACAAACACTAAAGAAAATAAAAACATTGACATATCAAGGGGTTAAAACAGGGAACCATACAATCTTAGACAGAACAAACACGAGAGCGATGATGTAAAGCTTCGTAACACTAAACTTCATTACACAACACCTAAATTGGCCATGATGCCGTTATAATGGCCGACAATAGAAGACGTCCAGTGTGGCACGACCTTAATTCCTAAAATGGAATAGCAATTTTATTTGTGTTTAAAAACGCACGCGATAGTAAAAGGAAGTATGTCTGTAGGTAGTTGTGGGTTTTCGTAGTAACGAGAGAAAGCGGAAGTGACGTTGGTTGATACATATGTTTTGTACTGTATGACTGCTTCCTACAGTGATTTTTTTTTACATAATACTTACAAATAATATGTGATATAAAGATATTTACAAATACACTTAGTATACTTAGTGACTCTATATATTTTATATTACTATTCGTGACTCTTAGGGCTGGATGCTGTTTTGGGAATGGATCAGCATTGCCATCTTCTGAGCACTTTTCCGAGACGTATATAAAAATAGAAAACGTTTTTTGACACCAAACACACAAAAGAACACCAAAGACACAAAAGAACAAACAACATTTTACACATTATATGAAAAACAAAACAACAATAACAAAAACATACATAGTCCAATTAAAGAAAAACAAGAGAAAACAAAAGAACAATAACAAAATCATATTATATAGTATCAAATTAAAAATGTCCAAGGAGCCGTGTGTCTGCTACCAATAAGGATCTGCCTCGGCATACGTTGGCATAATAATATATGTTTAGATGTGGGTAAATCTGTATAGACGTTATTTTCGCTTTGATACATTTATTTACATAGGTACGTAGGTCTAAAAGATAAAATAGTCAGTAAGCGTGGAGACAGGTTCACAAATAAACAAAAAAAAAGCAGAAAGCACTTTCTCCATGTTTACTTCGGACAAGTTGCGTGGAATTTTATCAATCAATTAGGTATCTAAATGCGGACTGTAAAGTAGAGTTTATCTACTGTTATCAATAAATACATTAGTTATAAGCACTTCATACAAAACCTTGGCACGGAAATAACAAGATATTGCGCATTTTTCCAAATGACTATCTTTTTCTTCGTATAGTGGTGTGGCTCATCTGGTGTTAAGAGTTTTCAGGTCACTCTAACTTCACCTAACTACTGTTATCGGAGATAACAACCGGGATTAACTTCTTATCGTTCCTTCCGAAGCCCTGAGGAGCTCGAAAGTGATTTTTTGCCGCACAAACTATCGGTCGCCCATTCAAGTAATGGCCGCGCCAAGCGTTGCTTAACCCGTACGACCGTTCAAGATCGACAGATACAGCTAAGCTAATAAGCTTCTCAACGACTTCTTGAGTAGGTATATAAATAAATATATTAACATAAAGAATATTGCGCTCCATTCCAATCTCTTCCCGGCAAACTAAATCAACAGACTTACGTAACTTGAAGTAAACTCATTGTACCACCGAGTTATCATGTCCACAACGCTGTAACTTACCCTAATAACGTCCTTTAGAACCATTCTGAACTATACTACCTTTGAAATAAAGTTCCGATCTCTCTAGTTGATTGAACTCTAGTATATGCATGAATCTGTGATTATGGAAATACACTAGCAGCTAAAAGCTGTTAGTTTGACGCTGGAATCAGTTGTTTTATGTAATTATTCGTCTTTGCAGACTTTAATTGAATTAAGCACTTAATTAATTCTGCTTTTAAATGGGCCACGATCTTAGAAATGTTATTTAATTAGAATCAAGCTTTTTATTATAATTTACTAGCATTATTTTATAGAAAAACCTAAAAAAAAACTGAAGTTCTATAATAATAATTGAACAGAAATCATGTTAGTTTCAAAAGTATAATTATCTTTTTCATTACCGCCAGTTATTTCACGACAAACAGACTTTGTTTAACGGCACAAACCGAACCCACAACCTGCTTTGCAGGCGGAGTTACAATGCCACAGGGGTAGTCCAGTTAGTTATATACTTCTTATCCTAAACATTTATTAGATTTCAACATCCCAGATCTTAAAACCTAACAAATAAATCGCTGTTTATATTATTGTGGTATTCAATATGGTTGCGTATCTGCTGCAACCACAAACAACTATTGTAAGCAATATTCAGTGTTACCTTGTGCTGGAACTGTCATGTCAAGGGTTGATTGTGGTAGCGTTTAAATAGAAATAGCATATTTACTTGTGTAAATTACTAAGTATTATATGTTTGGGATTTAGCGACTTTGACGTCCTATAAGCATAGAATTTTTGACGACGTATTCAACTCGAAGTGCAAGGATTTTCTTAGTGTTTCGATGAATATTTGGTAGACCCTCTGAGACTTGAATTTTTATTTTTTGTGATTTGATACCAAAGACTTGAAGACATTATTTCAGTCACATACAAACAGTGCACAAAATAATGCTTATTTTGTAGGTATATAAATATTATAGTCATTAAGTTTCCTTTTCATCGAATTTCCCGCTAAACAACTTAGAATTCAGATTAGAATGAAGCTAAGTTTTGAGCAAATTTTCATGATGTTTATTCAAATGTACTTTCGTTCAAATAATTTGATAAGATGGGGTAGGTTGACGTTTTAATTTAATTTGTCTCTTCATTTACGAATGACTTGGAGCTTGGTTAAAAGCTTTTAGATGGTTTTTATTGGAACTACCTACCTGTCGCTATAGTAATTAAGGACTGCATTAAGAAGGAAAACTTCAAAAACGGTAAATAACCTGTTATTTAAAAATATTTGTATTGAGAACAAACATGTTAGTTTAAAATCGTATAAGGAAAACTTTGTGCAGTTTATTCTTAATTCTTTCGTTAGCTACGAAGCCAAATAGATACCTAACTCAGATATGTAACACCCTGTTTTTTAATCGCGTAATGCCTACGGTAGGTATACCTACTTCTGCAAATTCTAAAGTTTAATCAGTTAAATGCTCTACCGCAAAGTTATTTTTTCGCAAGAACACGCCTCAGTTGCATATTTTGTTAAGTACTTTATGTTAGTGTACTTATAGTTATTTGTACTTGAGTAATATGTTTGTCAATTAAAACGAAATTTGAATATAAATATCTGACTAGGGTCCAGGAACAACTTCCATACTTTATCAACAATGCATCCCCACTTGTCACCTATCTAGACGTTCCAGGCGGGGTCCGCTGTTCCGTAAGGTCATTCCGAAAAGCTCCGTTCGGGATCATTTATAGACAAATCGTTTCCCCAAAACTAGTGTTAGGTAGTATTGAATCCTGGAACAAAAAATCACAAGCTGATTTAAGTACACTATATTATGTTATAGCATCCCCACTAGACAGCCATCCACAGGCATTCCAGGTGGGATCGGTGGTACCGCCAGGCAACTCCCTGTCGTAAATCAGTTAAAGACAGATCGTGTCCCCAAAGTTAGTGTTTGATTGTCTATAAAGGAGAGCGGCCACGTGCCTAAGTGACACTACCACTGGACCCAGAAACAGAAGCTAATGACCTGTATGTATTTTTGTTGCAGAGCATGCCACCGCCGTTGTAGAGTATGAGCGGTCGCGGGGCGGGCGGGCAACGCTGCCAGCTGATTCTGCAGCGTTGCCTCGCGATCCAGCTGACCAAGCCTGGGAACGCGCCAGATGACTTCTGGATGTACGACTCTGGTTACTTGCTCTTTCAGGTAAGATTTATATTAAGATTAAATGAAGATTGGCAAATTAAACATTGATCTAAGAACAGAAATGCGGGAAATAAATAAAAAATCTATCTATTTTTTTATTTATGTTTAAAAGTTTTCATCTCAAAAAGTCTCCTCCGTCTTACAAATTAGTATTAGTATTGGTAATTAGGTAGGTACTAGAAATACAAATAGTATGTTCAAAAAGTTTATTCAAAAATATTACCTACAGATAAAAAATTAATATTTTTTTCAATTTGAAGTAGGATAGGAAAATAGTTTACGATATGTTTTATACGAAGTGCAGTAAAAAGTTTCATATGACTTGAGTTATTACAGTAAAATGATGCTTTCCAAGCTTCAGTAGGTTACTGTAGAAAGTATGGCTGCGTAAAGTTAGTACCTACTTTATATTTGTGTTATAGATTAGGTGTTTTAATGTACACCTTTTTAAATATAAGAACATTTGTATTCGTTTGTGAATTTGCTACTTTGTTATTGAAAATTAATAATCTTTAGTTTAAAATCGTATAAAAATATTATTTAGGACAGCTGTAGAAAAAAAAAACCAAGTATTTTGTTGATAGCGATGCCTAAACAAGCAGCGACATTGGAGTCTCCTATTTTATAATCCGACTGCCACACACATCGTAAACAGTTGCTTGAGAGATCAATGCGTTGCAGCTGTGACGATTCTCCATAAACAGACTTTGAACACTGTTTCGTACATCTTTCAATTCATGTTTAGATCGTTTATCGTGCGTAGACGCACCACGTTTGGCTTACTGATGGTTTAGTTATTACCTACCTATTTTCTTTTGGTTCCGTAAACTTTCTGTCGGTCAGAAGTTTAATGGTTTTCAAGAATTTCGTTTTTGTATTGTAGTAGGTTAACCTTTTTCTAATTTAACCGTTTTTCGTCGGATGTGGAGTAGGAACTGTGTTAAACTTTATAGTCTAATAGTTGGTCAAAATTTTTAATTCCTAAAATGTTGAATTCCCAAACTTTTGAACTTCCCAAAATACTGTGCATCTATTTATCAGAAATGTACCAATCTTAAAAAAAGTAAAGTATGTTTGTCTTTTTGTTTAAACCTTGATCGTTATGAATTTCAAGTGCTATGAACTACATCAATATTAATTGAAATATTACTGAATAGTCTATTTATAGATCGAAACGGAAGTCTAAACATGGCCTGAATACGACTGAAGAGTAAATAAATTATGTTTGCAGCTATTAATTAGAATCGAGTAGTTTGAATTACTTTACAGACGTTGCTAGTTGACCAATGTAATAGAACTGGGTGGTACAAGTCATAGGATTATGCAAGAGGGAAGCGTACTTACAGTACCTACTCTTCACGCTGTCCTCTTTTCTCTGCTGTTCTGTTGTTAACTCTGTCTTCTTCTCTCTCTTTTCTTCTGTTTACACGAGTGACCGTGGACTGACATGACCGTAATGTCATGTAATATTTTTTATTAGGACGATCCCTAAATCTGTTGGCAATTAATTGTGCTCTAGGAAATACAATTTTAGGAGCACAAACTATCCACGGTTTTTCTAATTTCTGAGTCATTTTGAGTATTTACAACGACAGTTATACATATTATATTTCGCATTTCGTGTCACAGTATCAGTTCTCTTCATAACAAATATGTCCTCACCTATGTATTCAAACCCAAAATATTTTATTTCTTTTTATTTTCATTATAATATGTCATAGCTTAACATGTTACTTTTGCCCAGCGTTGTGTTCACCTACCTATAATTGGCGTTCACACAAGACAGCAAATTGTTTGTGTATTAGTTTTTTTTAATTTAGTTTACAGTGTGTAACGCTGTTGGTGTTCCTAGTACACAAATAAATTAATAAATATATGTCAGTCACGTAGATGCTTTTAAATTCGCTCCAGTTTATCTGTATTTCAAAATGTATTTGAGATTTTCCGCTACCTCCCATACTCTAAACAAGAATGTAATAGACACAGAGCTTCGTAATCCAATACCCGCCGGCCAACTGCGACAAAGTTCACACAATCTCGGTAATAACCTGAGTTCTTCGTGCAAATAAGGACTTTAATTCTACTTATAATGAGTTTAAAATACAGTAACATTGTTCGGGTGTATACTGTATAGTTTCGTTATTGTAATAACATCTCATTGCAGCCTAGATTTCCGTTGTCTGAGAAGTTTGAATGACTTTTATGTTAGTATTTGTATCTTGGCGCCACCGATCACTCATGTTTCTTAGATTTAGTTGGAGCTACTCTACTTTTCCTTTTCCCTACTAACATTATAAATGCAAATGTTTAGACAAGAAATAAATACAACAAAGATATAAAATCTGGAGTACTTAATTAGTATTAGTGTTAGTATTAGATAGATAGATAGATATTATTTTTAGATAGATAATTAAAATTAAATATAGTGATATATTTCAAATGTTAATTAAAATAATGCTTAGATGTTTGTTAACCGACTTCAAAAAAAAGGAGGAGGTTATCAATTCGTCTGTATGTATAATTTTTTTTTTTTTGTATGTTTACCGATTACTCGAAGACGGATTGACGGATTAAGATGATTCTTTTTTTAATGGATAGGTAGGAGCTCCAAGATGGTCCCATAAAAATTTGATGAGGATCTGATGAGGATCTTCGAAGTGAGGACCGGGAATGCTCCTCAAAACGCTGTATTCAATTCAATTGTTCATCGATTATACGAAGATGGCTTAACCGATTAATATAGTTCTTTTTTTAATGGAAAGGTGGAAGCTACGAGGTGGTCCCATGAAAGTTTGGTAAGGATCTGATGAGTATCTTCGGATTGATGGACAGGATAGCATCCCAGAATTCAATAAATTACTCATTTTTGGACTTCTACCAAAAAGAATAGACCCCTAAGTACTAAGTACAGATTGATGGGGCACCTGAAACCACCTTCTCATCAGCAAACTCCTCAATAATGAAAATTACGGTAACAATATTGTTGATTTTTAGGTAGGTAAGTATACTAAAAAAAGGTAAAATAAAAAAAAAAAAATTACAATTAAAAAACAAAGAATTGATAAAAATGACCAAAATAACCTCTACATAGGTACAGAGCCACCGACTAATTAATCTGTTTTATCATCTGAAGTCGGGCAGCCAACCTAAGTACAATATGGAACCAACCAGTAAAACTGCCCGACTTCAGATGATAAAACAGATTAATTAGTCGGTGGCTCTGTACCTATGTAGAGGTTATTTTGGTCATTTTTATCAATTCTTTTTTTTTTGGTTGTTTTTAAATTATTTTTTGTTTCTTTTTGAAGTCGGTTTTTTAATTGTTAAATTATTTATTTAAAAAAGTTAATCTCGCGCAAAAACTACTGAATCGATTGGATTAAAAATTGGTGTTCAGATTACCTACTCTAGTAATTCATCTGGATGAAAATTCTCGAAATGTCGTTTTTTTTATCCCGACTCCCGTTCCCGACGAACAGGACTCCAGATCAGTAGGTACTTACGCGGGTAAAATCGCGGACCGCTTCTAGTATACCTACATTTAATCATAATTTAACTTTAGTTTTAGAACTTACATTTTATTAAAATAAAAAACACATTAAATTAAATTTATTTTGTACTACACTCTGGTATACTAATTCAACTAAATTAAGGAGTCGTTGTAGAGTGTAAATACAAAACTACAATCATATTTACGCTTAATAACTTATGTATTTTGAGGTTAGTAAATGCCTATGTTTTTACGAGTAATTTTCAAAAATGTAAAACAACATACTCAAATAAATATTTATTAGTACCTAACTTGTCAAGGAGAAAATCTATTTTCCATTTCCATAAATCTTTAATTCCTACTTTTCTTTATCTCGAATCCGATTAACAATTACAATGGCTACCACTTAACGGGCATTGAAGTATAAATTACATTTAGTTAACCTATAAAAACTTGCAGATCTTCATTAGAAAGAGGGAAAGTTGTACGATGGATTACTAGGTACTTAATCCGTACGTACATACATACGATGGATACGAAGGTCAGCGTAGCCATTACAGAAACCAGCACGGGCGCAGCAATAGTTGAACTAAACCTGCAGACATTTTTTCTAAACCCATTCATTTATTTTAAAATACTTATCTCCACTCTCACGAACCCGCAACTATACAAGGAACCATTCTCAGTGTAAACAGAAATAATCTTGTATTCTACTATCTAAACAATTAAAGTAATGCTACCGCGTAGAAAGTCCTACGGTTGAGGTCAGGGGTCGCAGCGGTGCCTTTATATAAATCAAAGTAAGTTAGACTACTTGTACTGTTGTGTATTCTCTGGTAAGACCGGTGTTTCATCACAGCGTATGAGCACGTACGATTTTGCGAACTATGGCTATATTATTGTGAGCACTGATAAGTTGTGTTGGAGACGCAGCACCGTACCGGTGTGAGTTCCCTTGTGACTATCGCCTATTCTGTGCTTATGCGAAAAAAAGACACGATAGTCGCGCTCATAGAAATAGTACCTACAGTAATGACTAGAAAAACTAACTTCGTAAAAAAAAACCCACCCCGTTTGATGTTACAGATACCCCAGTCTGTCCTTTTTTCACTTTAATGTTCGTCCGTTAGTTAGATCAGGAAAGACTGGGACCAACTGGGTTCAACAGGACCGTTTTGATATATCAAAGCAAAAACTACCTTAACCTTAGAGAACCTGATTGAAATTGATATTTCAAAAGTTGTCAATTATGTTAACAACAAAGTATTCTAGGAGGGAAGACGACGTTTTCACGTCTCTGGTCCTGCTTGACCAAATTCGTAAAAATAGAGACTAATGTACCATCTTACTAATGTTATAAGCGCGAAAGTTTGTATGTATGTAAGTATGTATGTATGTGAGTTTGTTACTCTTTCACGCAAAAACTACTGAATCGATTGAAACTTAGAATATAGGTAGCTGGAGACCTGGAATAACACATAGGCTATTTTTATCCCGATATTCCCACGGGAACGGGACTTACGCGGGTAAAACGGCAGGGCGCAGCTAGTGTACTTATAAAGTCAAATTGTCTTTTTACTTAAGAAAAAAGATGTGTGCTAACATTGCGGTGAATGAAATCACCGCGACGATAGCGGCGGGCGTCCTAAGTCACGTATAACGTTCATTACCTATGAGGCTATATCGGTTGCATACGGAAAACGCCTAGCGAAACATGACTTTGAACAAGGCTCTATATTTACCTATAAACTAAAAAACTTAACCGGAACAGACATCCTGTATCTACTGCATAATTCACTGATGTATTTGTAGATCTAAATCGGCTGTTTTATAATTATTAATGTCATCTAAAATTATGAGCGCTTTCCGAGACACAAGGACAAGGTTCATTTCATTATTATATTTCACTAAAATAATATCTCTAATTGAATAATTTTACGTTAACGAGATCGAAGTTTTCACGGTACAATACTTTATTGCACAACCTATTGTTCTATTAAAGATATTTTCATAATAAACTATGCAGGTGGATTTTTTGTTAGGTTTTGTTACTTTTGTGTGACATGTTTTGTAGGTCCTTGTTTATGGTTCAAGGGCAGACTATATGTATTATATGTTTGAACCAATTATTAATTAGGAATTAAGCTACCAAGTATAAGCTACATTATGTGAATAAGACCCTCGCATACTACATTTTTGTACTGGTGGTTACTGGCTTTTATTTGAGCACACTCCCTTCGCTCTCTTTGGTAGTGGCCAACTATTCAAACTGGTCAAGTTTGACGAACATTCAACTGCTAGCCGGTACCAAATCGGTGTAGTATACCTAACCTACCTACGTTCGTTTATATCTACCTATCAAACGATCGACTGGAAGATAGTTTCATAGTACCAAATCCTCATAGTCAAATATTTCAGGATAGGTTCCTATCATCCTGAAACCAATTGAAACTCAATGTATGTAGGTAGTCAAGTATGTTTCACGAAATAAATGAAAATAATAATACATCATTATCATCCGAGCGATTCCTGAGTCCGTATACTCGTATTTAAATAATAAAAAAATCAACATCATTTCAGTATGATCGCATTCAATTTTTAATCTCAATTTTGACGGTTATCAATACAATGTATTGTAATACATAATATGTCATATTACGATATACTTTTCTTTTAGTTTTCATTGCAGTCCGGTTGCACGTTATAGTGTATTGTCTGCAATTATAATGATGATGAAATGAATTTTTTGTTAATTAAATACGAGAGTTCGGGCTTCGGTTGCACGTCTATCGGGAGCCCGAGGTCCGCTTTCCTACTTTTACGTCACGTCGTTCAAAATAATAAAACATCTTCTACAACAATTCGGATTAAGTAAGAAAAGGGTACTTACTTTAACATTTAAATACATTGTAAATGAAGCCATTTATATCTATAAGTCGTTAATAAAACAATAACAATATAAGTAATTGCTTTTATAGCCAATACGAGAAGCCAAAGATTTGGTACGGTGGTGACAACACTACTTTTAAATAAATACATTTTATAAATTATTAAGTTTAGAGCTACAAGTGTGTAGGATGATTATTGTGTATTTTGAATAAAATAGAAAGTGGTTGATAAAATATTAATCCAGATTGTGACAGTTGCTAAAATAAAAAATAAATAAATGGCTGTTATTTTTTATTGCTTATTTAATAGTTAATAATGCACCTACGTAACGATTTATTAAATCAGTAAATACCTAATAGGAATATAACGTTGAACGTTTTATAGTCAAAAAATCTAGCCACTACATTATTTGGTTTTTCCGAGAGAAGTGAAAAGCTGCTGATATTTTCCTGCCATTTCTTAAGTTACCAGAAACTACAAAGAAATTGAGATGTTTAAAAATACCCGATCTTATTCTTTAAAGTATTTACCTATAGTTTGTTTATTTTTTGCAATAGATCCTCGGTGCAATTTGTAAACTAAACTAAAAACTTTCACTAGAAATATTTTAAAAGAAAAATTCATCTTCGGAAATTCACTAGAAAATTACATTTTTTTCCTTTAAAATATTTCTAGTAAAATATGCCTTGGGTAATAAAAACAAATTACGAAATATTCAAATACTTCACTTATTCGGATTTTTTAACAATAACAATCACAGCAATGGGAACATCCCTTTTTTTAGTCTTTTTCTTCTTCTTTACGTAAAGATTTCATTAAAAGTAAACAATACAAATTAACAAATATTTAATCTTAACTTTAAGCCTTCTTAAAAAAGCAGTTTCGTCCCACTCAACAAAAAGTAAAAATAGTGACTTTGACCGGAAGACCGAAGTTAGCTAATCTATCTATCTATCTTTATAGACAATTATGACCGTTTACAAGTGCAATTAAATAACGTTAAGTAACAAACACATAACTTGTGATTGAATAGAAAGCCTGCTCGATCACGACTTGCCGAATTAACTAATCTAATCGATGTTTGTTATCTTACAATCGATTTTATTGTAATAATCATTCGTCTCATTTGGTTAAAAGATTCTTTGGTTGTGCCGGCTTAGCTGTCAACAGTCTAGTTAGAATTAAGTTAGCTAAAGGACTTAGCTAAATGCAAAAATGTAAACCTTGTGCTTGCACCGTGGTGAGTCCTAGGACGGTTTCCTTACGAAGTTGTACTTCACCATACACAGTTTATTTCATTTAATATACATTTTATTTAATTAAGTTACTTGCCATGTTTTTACACGACTGCCAAAGGAAATGTTATGTTTTGATTCGGATTAAAACTAGAAAAATAATACATATTATTATTACTATCAAATTAGCTGTGTTATATCCTTTTGAGGTACGCGCAGATTTGTATTAAATCGTTTACATATATATCTATAATAAATACACTGTCTATTCGTGCCAAACCGGAGTAGATTGCTAGTCGTCGATAAACTGTTGAAGACCACCGATTATCGCTATCTCAACACAATAATGGACATAACTTTTGATTAGCACTCTGGTTTCGAATAATAGTCCCATCCTTCAATAAATTAATCATCATCATTTAGTGAATGATGGCTTTCTTGTTATACGTCTAGAGAAAGCAGTTATGTAATAGATTATAATACCTAGCAGCACTTTGTGATGTCGGATTTTGATGGTTCTACATGTTTTCGGTCAAAGGTCTAGCCACTGGCCACTGAATTGCAATTGATAGTTGCTTACCTAAACGTTTGTGTAATAAGCACTTATTACTTGTGATAGGTTGAAACGCCACCGCTTGTTTAATTCTGTCATAATTATCCTCAAGATTAAAGGTTAAACGAGGGTTAAAGGTTCTTCCATCTATCCGATGGATTTAAAATTATAACTGATTCTGTCAGAGCTAATCGTGGTAGGATTAGACAATTTCACACGTAATATTATGTCAAAGCAATAACTTGAATCGTTAGGAAGCCGGATTTAATTTATTTATTTTTATAGGTGGACTTAGTAATGAAACGACATTGGAATCTTTATGAAAAAAATCCATATTTAAAAGCATAGACATACTCGTTTACTTACTTACTTTATTTAATAACAAGCAATCTTTCACATTTATAATAATGGTAAAATTCCGGAAATGAGTTCTTACCTAGACAGGTAGGTATATAAAATGCAAATTGTCTAACATGCAAATATAATTTTACTTAGCAATGCAAAGTTAAATTCTCATAACCTTTTCAATGAAGAGCAAATTCATAAAAACAGTTAACTCTTAAAAAGACGGGAGTGACTTTTAAAGGGGAAGAAAGTGGTAAGAAAGCAATAAAAGTAATCCGAGCGAGTCTAATTTGGCATTCTGGTGAAAATGTCAAAAATCGAAGACTTTTTGAGCAATTGTAATAATGATAATCCAGAAATACAATTGTTGGAATTTAGGAAACATTTATTTCATGGACTTTCAAAAATATAAGAGGTTCTTAATTTGATTATGATGATGCACGGGGTAAATGGAGAATTAACATACCTACACACAGACATAACATCTGAATCTGCCTTTGCCTTGTATAAGTAGGTAGTAAATATTTAGGACACTACAAAAAATCATAATCTAGTTATTAACTACTTATGCTATCTAATTCTCAATAATATAAATACATATAATATAATTTATAACACTATCGGTAAACTTAATACAGTAGAAACACTAAATACTATCTAAAAGGTATTATCAATTGGAATGAGGTCGTAAATATTCAGGTATTAAAGGTAAAAGTTACAGCCGCCCCTATAATGTTCATAGAATTTAATAACATAAAAGATATAATTATCTGTTATACGTAATACAGTACGAATGTCTATAAGTATTCCATATATTAAATACGGTTTTGTGGTAAGGAGATCGTAACTGAGGCTTCCGTATGTTCTGTGTTTACCACGGGTCGGTTCTTTGACTAGGAAGTAGTCGGCGATATTATAGTTGAATGTTATAGGCAGTCAAGAACAATATGTAACTGGAAATACATAGCGGATTCCGCTATGTAAAACTGTTTCGATGCGAGGAATTTTCATTGATGTTTTTTAGTGAATCGGTATCAAAATCAGGAGGTTTACTAAACGTTTTTTTCTTCTTCAAGAAAAATGCATCACCAAAAATCATCCAAGGCCACAGGTTGGAAACCCGGCACAAAAAGATTTTTCATACTGCATATTGCATTTCTCGTAGCAAAATATTTGTTGATGTATTTTAATGTTAATAAAAACTGTGTTTAAGACCATATGATGATAAAAATCTGATTAAACCACTAGGCAGATAATAAGGTAAGTACTACGAGTTTCAGTTTAAGGAGTTATAGGTACCTGAAGTTTACCTATAACACGTAATGGTTACTGGTTTACAGCTCCGATATAATCTAAGTTTGTCTACACCACGTTCCGCGAAGTGTTACCAACTTAGACAACTAAGTTTTATCAAACTACAAGTGAGGGGAAATTTAGCCTCGATTCAATATTTTACACTAACTTTGACTATTTTTGTAATATACTTACGAATTTAAAGTAACATGGTTGTTTTACCTATTGGTGAAAAATCCGGCTTCGTTATAAATAATAAGAATTACAACATGGTAAATACCCTATTTTTAAATAATATTGTATACATCCTTACTAATATTATTAATCCGAAAGTCTGTTTGTTTGTTTGTTCCCTCTTCACGGTCAAACGGTTCGACCGATTTGGATAAAAATTTGCATAGAGATAGTTTAAGGATGGAGAGTAACATATAATACTTTTGATCGCTATAATCCCGCGGGATCGGGACTTACGTCATCATCACTTACATACAAACTTTCCTTACTTCACCTACCTATACTTCAGTGCAAAAATCCACACTTTAACGACCGATCAGGGAAGTTTACTGGCTTCACAGTACTTCAATAGGCGACCTTTTAAGTGTGGATTTTTGCATAGCGGTAGGTAGGTGTTCGAACAACGCTGGATCAGGACTTGCGCGGGTGAAACCGCGGGGCGCAGCTAGTTATTAAATAAATTGTAAATAAAAAGTTTTAACTTTCACGAAAGGTATTTTTGTGAAATATTATTAGTTGATATTATTTAACCACAATTGACCTGTGATAGCTAAGTAATTTCTGGCGATATCATGCATATTTGAACGAACAAACTATCGTTACTTTTTTATAGTTTCAAACTCGGACGTTCTTAAATAAAAATCTGCAATAGTAGGAAATTATAATTAGTTCTTTCGTTCGAGAAACATAGTGACCACTCAGGTCAAAGTGACAATCACATAAATTATACAATGTATGCGAAAATTGATCATTTACCAGTTACAATATAATTTCAAGTCATTCGTAAAATTAACACAATAGTGAATATAAAAGGTAGGTAGTAAATAATAAGTAGGAAATAATAATAATGTAATTTAAACTTTTGATCTTTACGTAATCCAGTAGGTAAGTGAAATGACATTTAATGTAGGTAGTGTAGAGAATAATCAGAAAAATCTTGTTATAGCCCTGTGACCCGGGTATAAAAGAATATGGCTACTTTATTCCCTGCCCATCGTAAAAGGCAACTAAAGGTTTCTTAGTGGGAGACTTTAGTCTCAGCTTTTTAACGCCCATCGGTCTAAGTCGTAGCGCCCGTGATTCGTTAACAGGTGCACCCGCTAAGCAAGACGGTTATTATCATGTTTAACTGCTGTCTTCATTCTTGCTTCTTCTAGGTGAGCATGTGATATCTTAGACTATATCATTACTTAGGTACCATCTAGTGAGGTAGTGGTCAAAAGCTCCATTTATCGTAAAAAAACCTTGATTATGCCATAAACTAAGATGATATCTTACAAAAATCACAGTGTAGTAAACTTCGAGGCCTTCTATAAAATCTCTAAATTAGGCACTGCGCTATGCCTAAATTTTGTTTCAATAAGGCATCTTATCTCACGATCGGCAAGGCCGACTATGAATAGGTGCATAATTTGCCTCCCGCAGTCAAATATCTGACCAAATATGACCGAGCTTGAGGTTACACTTGTGACTCATACTTACTAGACTGCGTTGGGTGACTCGTCGTACTTATTAGCCTTATGTAAAGTCGTTTTTCAATTTCATCACGGTAGGTTTAATTACTTTTGAATTTTAGTTGGCGCTTTCCCGTACCCGTACTAACAATGTGTTTCCCTGTTTTTTTCTCGTATATTACTCCGCCACCCGTGCCTCCAGATGTTTTTCTTTTTGCTACAAATACTAAGTTTGGCTGTACGCATAATGAGGGAATCTGAGGGTTTGTCTGTAATATTCAGGAAGACAATGAGAAATAAGTACGTTTGTATGGAAAATCGCGCATACCTCTGCCCTCTTAAACATCGGGACTTAACTTAATAAAAAATAAGTTTCAATGTCATTATCTCAGCGACATGTAACGTCTTGCTTAGTGACGACTTATATCTATCTGAAAACAAAACTAAAAGTAACTGGCCTAACTCAAGAAAATTCAGTTAAACATTTTAATTAATGGCCTTACTATAAATACAGTAATTATACGAGAACATTCACACAAATTCATCTGTATCACTGTGTAATCTATTCTTACATACAATTACAGTAAACGTAACTGTTTTGTAATTTATTACGTGTGTCGTGTCAGAGATATTTTATGTGATACAGTAGGCACATACAGATTACAGTTAGCAAAAAATAAAATGTCGCATACCTACTTACCTACTTTGAAATTATATTTTTCGTTTGGAGTAACCTAGAGATACCACGAAATAACGGATAATCTCGAATAGTACCTTTCTTTGACCTAAAACCTATCTTTGTCAAGTCTGTGATATTAAAAAATTCGTACACATTACAATTTTACTTTAAGCCGCTCTCAAACTCAAAAAATCTCATACCTACTACTTAGTTTTAAATTCAGAATCTGCTCCATTATTTAAGTACTTCTCAAATTTTAAGCGGCGTTTCTGTAATCCTGCATATAAAAATTACTAGATGGATTATTTATTATAAATATGATATAGTTGTAGATATTCTCCGAAGGCTAGTAATTACTTAGGTGGAACCACGGAGCATGTAAGCATATTTAATAAAGCGTTAGGTATGGCTCTGCACCTCTGAACAAATCACCACGACAAATCGCGTGACCCAAGCAAAGCGACCTTGGTTTTTGATTTTTTAAATTCATTTTGAGCTAACGAAAGAGCAGTCAACCTACATTGTTAGGCACCTAAAGACCAGTCCTTGCCCACACCCGCACCCAAAATTCATACAATAAAATAACAGTAAATAATAATTAGCAAAAAACCGGCTTCATATTCACAAACCGTTAAGTTGAGTCAACCAAGTTTGTAATAATATGTACGTTATGTCTTCAATATTTATTATTACTTCATGCATTGTTCTAAAGTTTTTGTTGGTGTTCTGAGATTGAGCTGAGTCGAGTACATCAGACGAGCGTAGCTCTAGGTTTGACTTCGTAGGTTTGTTCCAAATACTAGTAAACAGTTAAGAGTAAATAGCCTTTTAAATAAAAAGATTAGGACATGATGTGATGGAGCGACGCATTGTATGTATGTATGTACTACTTAGACAGACATCATCTGTTGGAGATAGGTGATCCAATTTTCATCACACAAGTTGGCAGTGGCGCAGGTATACGCAAACTTAACAGTATTCTAACGAAACTAATTTTCCGCACGTTGCCTTTATTATTTTCAGTATGTTTAAAAACAAAGTCAATAAAAGCCCCGAATCGTAGCAACGGCATTGAAATGCTGAAAATAATAAAAGCAATGCGATTATTAAAACCGGAAAATAAGTTTCGTTTCATCATTCATTATGTGTGACTTGATTAAACAACATTAACATAAGTATAATCCTATTTCCGGAACGTGTTCGGAACCAATCACAAACGCTTCAGCCAATTTCACCTGTTCAAGTTGCAAACCACAGGATATCAACAATCTATACAGTTTAAATAAATTCAAACAAGTACAAGACTATTTGCGTAACTTGGAGTAATATTTCGTCTGCGGCAAACACATTATTGCCATGACTTGCTTATGTTTTACTGCAAAATATACAGATCAATTCAGTACTATCGTCTTTTCTGAGTCCTTAACAAACAGTAGGTATATACACAAGCTTTTACCTTTAAGAGTGAGAAGGTAAGCCTTTCCAGTCTGTAAGACAGAGAAGGGTATAATATTTTCCTGTTTTAGTCGAAGTTTTCGTATTAACTGCAAACTTTAGCGCATTCTGCGTAGGTATGCTTTCCTCGCTTTTCCAGTTGTTTCCTCGCAGGTAGTTAGGCAATTTATAATGGTGTGATGGCAATAGCGTTTGCTATTAATATTCCGAGAGATAACTGGTCACAGAAATAGTATGAATAGTATCTGATAATTATCTGAAATATTGATATTTTGATTAGTAAATTTGGTTTAGGGGGTATAACATTAAGTTTAGGGGCTCAGTTAAAAAAACCGACACAGAAACGCCACATAATATTTAAAGTGTACCTTATAATTGAGCAGCTTCTAAATGTAAAATACTTAATTAATTTTTTAAGTAGAATTCGAATTTCAAGTAATGTTTCGGCCTTAAAGAATCATACTTTGTAAAAAAAAGTAAACGGTTAGTTTATTACCAGTATTTTGTTCAAAACTTAAACACTTAAATTTTTTAATACAGTTTCGTCTGACCTGTTTGCGTCACCGACAAAAACCTTTTCCTTCGCATTATGATCCATCAATCAGACTTTCAGAATTTGCGTGCTAACATCGCAGGTCAACGGAGAAAATGATTTTAACCCACAATGATTGAAATTAACTATTGATTGGCCAAGATTATTTTAAAGAATACGTGGAATGTGCTTGATTGACTGCGATTTTTTTATAATTGGTATGATGAGCGTTTAAGGACTAACTCACTATAACCTAGATAAAAAAATGTAAACATGACAATTAAATGGAAAAAAATGAAGAAAGAGTGTCATTTTCAAATTAATGTGTGGTTTTGTTTACATTTTTAATCTAAGATAGAGACAGCCGAATACAGAAACGTCATTTAAAATTTAAGAGGCACTTAAATTATCGAGCAGCTTCTAAATTCAAAATTAGTATTGCAATGTTTGAGTTTAAGATCTGCTTATTTGTTTAAGTAGCTCTCAAATGTTGAGTAGCGTCGGGCGTGAAACAGAGAAATGTAGATTATTGATTACGGATGAGTGCCTCAAAATGTATCATGCTTATACGCTTTAGCACTTTTATTCAATTGTGATATCTTTACCTCAGACACCTGGGTATTTCTGTTTTTAAGATCAAAAAGCCTTTTGTGTAAGTGTAAGTGAAGGATAAGGAGAGCAATGGAACGAGTTTCAAACATATTCCCAGAACTGTTATTTAGAACAGGCAGGGTTTGCTTCCATTGCAAAAGCAAGAAAAATTATAGAAACATAGAAACATAGAAAATATAAAAAATATAAGCTTCAAGTGTTAGACGTACTTTATGTGTAGAAAAAGGGTATTTTCATCGTATTTTTCTTTTAATTTAAAGTTTCTAGGTCATCTAAGCTTTTCTTAACCGGGTTAACATAATCTACATCTCAATCCTGTTATTACATGACCAATTACAATGTTTATTACAAAATTTTCACTAAACAACTATTTAATTAATGGCATATTGTGACATAATCTCGTCCCCACGTAACGCGGATCTCAGTATGTGAAATAGATAACAATTTTGCCCTATGTTCCTAACTTCTCACTCACTACTATTGTTTTTCTGAGATTTTTATCAATGGCGTAATGTAGTTCCTTGAGGTCTCTTGTCCAGTCACGTTTTCTTTACGTTCTAGTTAGCTATGGGTAGTATAGTAACTAAAATCTTCTGAGTTTAGTGAGTCTCTTGACTGAAACATAGAAAGAAAGAAAGAGAGAAAGAAAGAAAGAAAGAAAGAAAGAAAGAAAGAAAGAAAGAAAGAAAGAAAGAAAGAAAGAAAAAAAGAAAGAAAGAAAGAAAGAAAAACATTTATTATTTCGTAAATTTGTTTTTATTGCTCAAGGCATATTTTACTAGAAATATTTTTAAAGGAAAAATTCATCTTCAAAAATTCACTTGCCGTGAGATTTGAACTCGCGTCCCGCTTGTGGCCGAGCGGTATAGGCACTGGAATATTGATCCAGGGACGCGAGTTCAAATCTCACGGCAAGTGAATTTTTGAAGATGATTTTTTCCTTTAAAAATATTTCTAGTAAAACATTTATTGACAACAAACACACACATAAGAACAATGAGACACAATTTTACATAGAAAATAATATAAGACAAAACAAAGACAACATCATAGCATGATGCTAGCTGATTACGTAACTCTGTTGCTAACAAATCTTGATTGAAACAATTGAAATTATGTCCTTATGAGATTACAGATATACTTACCTACAGTATAGGTATCTACAGTCGAAAGTTTTAATTGCATTGACTGCTTGCAATGGTTGCTACTGAATGACGTTTCAAAATTAACAATTTCAATTGTTTCAATCGAGATTTCTTAGCAACAGAGTTACGAAATTAGGCCGCAGGGAGTATAGTTCTGAACTATTTCAGATGACTGATAATCGCGCTAAACGTTTCGTTCTTTTAGCGTTCTCTGCTTCTTCTATTTCTCGGTTGATGTGTCTGTAAGTGAAACGTTGTGTGAACAAGAGGCTTTAGTTCTTATCTTAAGTATTGTTGTTAAGATTAAACGGGGAATTAAATTGGTTTAAACACTTTAAACGTGCGAAGTTTACTCCAACCACGAGTTCCTACCTACTATTAGGGACTTTGTCAGATGCATTTTATCGATGTGATTTTTATACCTAAATAGTTTTAGTTTAATGTTGTTTCTTTTGGTCTAACTTTACGGGGCCGCCCGGCCGGGGGCTATACACTTCTCATAGCTACTAAGATGATCTTTGATTGTCTTTATTGTAAAGATTGATTATACTTGTCAATTATAATATTTAAGTTAAAATTAACAAAACCTAAGATGTATCAACAAATAACAAAATATGAAGTACCTACAGCCTATTAATCAAATATCGGCAATACTTTCTCTTGGCCAATGATTTATTGTAAATCTGTAATAATTAATACAATTTGCCTCGCTGAGAACTATTCATCATGCTGAAACAAGGTTTCTATAGGTTTTGGCATGATAAAATAGTGGAAGTGTCAAGTCTGGATCGAGTTTTGAAATCATATTTGCATTCTTACGTTGGTTCCTAACAACCTAACCATTTATTAATCGATGTAGTTGTATTAACTGATTCACCGCTAATTAACTTTTGCGAATAAGGAATAAATAATCTTCATAAAACACTAAATTACCACAAACATTTTAACATAATGTAACATTATTATTGTGGCTCTATCAGTGAGACGATAGGCGAAATGAAACAAAATGTGTTCATTGCACCGATGCACGCAAGTCGCAACCATCCTGATCTTTGCGATACGCATCTACCGAAATGAATAACGACTCACTGGCGTTTCACATTTGCGAAATATTCGTAATTATATTGCATGCCAATTATCAGAAAACATTGTTACCGGTAGCGTCTGGCTATGGTTTATTTCCGATCTGCGTTTTAATAATAAACATTGCCATTTAAATCTATATAATTTTTACAATAACTATTTTCAAATTTTAGCTTTTAGACGAAATTTTGTGCCACATTTCAGACTCCAGAAATTTTTAAGTAACTTTGTTAAGTGAGGGTGTTACGGCTAAACGAAAATAACGATTTTTAAAGTAACGCAATGTAAAGAACTTAATCCGAATATCCCGAAAAAAAACACCCTTTAGAGGTCTCGAAACGTTGAGCATGGAAACAATGCAAAAAATTAAAAAAAAAAACAAACGAATAAAGTCGAAAAATAAGTTTAATTTCAACTTGATATTAGACTCCTATAAGTTTGGAATACAGAGAATGTAGTTACGATAGTTTAAAGATATTTGTTGTAACTCTTTTCAGAAATATTATATCTTACAACTACTTATTTAGGTAAAGTTTTAGTCACAGACATATCGTAGGTATTTTCTCAAACAACAGCCAGTGCAGCTGTGACCTCCAACAAAGCGGAGCTAATGATGTCACAGTTCACCCCATTGTAGGTAAGATGCTACACAATTACGTACTTTCTTACAATTATTCAACGTGTGCAATTTATTGTTGCAGTTTCCCGAGACTGGGCCAGACGTTCAGTCGTGACTTCACTATAGCTTTCTACAGCCCTTTAATATTCCTTTTTATAATGATCTTCTTTTAAGATTCCGGGTACAATGTTTATATAGTAATTTTTCTCAGATTCCCTTCACAAAGCTTGACTTTAAAGCAATTTACGCAAATTGTTTGTGCTGAATCTTTATAGTTCTTTACAGGAAGTAAAGTATTTCCTTCACAAAGTTCCTTATGCTTGCTGTGTGGTAAGTCGTGATGTGTCACATAAACAAGTCATTTTAGATGAGCCTTCTTTGATTGTTCATGACTACAAAAAAAAAGAGTAATTACCTTGAATTTGTAGCAAGAAGGAGATGTACTAATGCAATTTTAAATGACAAAGAAAAGGCAGCTGTCGACTTTAATTAGCAAAATTAGGTCAAAATATTGTTAGAACAAGGTACAACTATGGTAACATTTCTCTGGTAATATGTATAATTTTAATTGTGCATTTGTTTACTGTTTTCTTACGATTTCGCTATTTTTCATAAAGTACCTACGCAGAATTGACCAAGACAGGGTCTTGAGACCTATCAGCTGTCGTTAACTCATAATATGAAATAGCCTTTAGACTTAGACCACACTATATGAAATAGTTAGCGTCTGTAAGCATAAATTGGTGTTCAATGGCCACCCACGGCCGGTAAGCGTCTTCGATATATTATTACTACATCCTTTGAATAGATGGCTTTATGTTCTCATGGGATAACATTTGCTTTTTACTGGCACATGTTTCTTTATCTCATAAGGTTTATTTAAGGACGAAACGTTCGTTCGAATAGTATTGGACATGACAGAGATAAGGAGAGATGAATGCTTATATGACTAGGAGAGTGATGAGTGGGATGTAGAAAGAGGCAAGTTAAGAAAATTGGATGGATTGTATTATAACAATGTTATTAGATAAATGCAGATGAACGATGAAATGGCCAAGGGCCCGACTGCAATGCAGAAGGTTGCGGCTTCGATTCCCGTAGGGGGGAAATATTTATGCTTAAAAATAAAGATTTGTGTCTGGTCAGGGTGTATTTCTATGTATAATTTGTATGTATTTACAATTAAAAATAATTAAAGGTCCGTGATATACGTAGTCTAATCTCCGTAACAAAAGCTTAGCTTACCATGGGGCTAAACGGCGCTGTGTGTTCGTCACATAATTTATTTATTTTAGTTATTTATTTAAACATAACTTTAAGTCAAATAATAGTTTCGTTTTGGACCTAGTTAGGATAGCATTACCGATGATTGCCACTTTGTCTTTAATCTAATAAAGCTTGTTTTGAACGCAAAACTTGCCTCATCTTAGAGTTTACTTTCATATGTAATTATCTATTACTAAATTCGCTTGACTAATGGAGATAGCCAAAGTCATATAAGCCCATTTTTGTAGTGTTAAACTATGATAAAATATTTGTAATAACAACCTACTGTCTCACGTACAACGGAACTAACTTTCGAGGTTAACCTTTAGTGTTACCCCCTAAGGCAGACTCGTAATGATACATCACACGACCGTGCACCATGCTACGACCAAGTTATTTATGAAGACCGATCTTTGTATAACTAAATATAAGTTTATATATACTTCGACATATTCGGTTGAAGCTAGCGCCATCACAGACTGCATCAGTAAATTTGTCGGTCTTTACCTTACTTTTACTCCTTAGGTCTTTAACATTTGTGTGTTTTAGAATGTGATGTAACAGGTACCTTCTTTCGATGTGCAATATAAGCTCATATAATAAGCTGATTAAGGCCAGAAAGATTATTGTTTATTGAAAACACTTGTAGTTGCGACACTAGATGATGTGTTCATTTAACGGAATCTTATTGAAACATTTACTGTGTACAATTACTCACGATAGGCTGCAAGGCTTCGCGCTGGAATTTGTTGTTATTTTTTGTGTATTTTGTAATGTACCAAATGTTATTATTAATTTGTGTAAATATAAGTATTGCACGACATTACACACATCGCAATCTAGCCCCAAACTAAGCAGTAGGCTTGTACTATGAGTACTAGACAACGGATAATACTACATATTATACTTTTTTAATAAATATAGGAATTAAGATATTTGCTACAAATACATTTGTGATTAATATTGTGTTTTGTAAAACATTATAATAGGCCACTATAGCCCTTGGTGGTAGATAAGTGTCGGTCCGGTCTAAGATAAAGCACACTGACCTAAATAGTGGTGAGAAAAATGAATAAATAAGCGGCTTGGGGACCTTCACCATGAACCGGTGTCGTGAGTAGAAAAAGTAGTTCACACGATCAATTTACACAATTAACATAAGCGCTGGTTAGTGAACTACCTGCTGAACCATCTAATTTACGTGCAAAGCGAGAAAATTGCGTGCTTATAGCCTATAGTTTATAACGAGTGGCTATCTCAGATCAGTGTTACACTTATGCAGATTTATAATTGCGTAATGACGTGAATGGTAATATTACTAGCTAACACTTATAATCGTAGTTTAGTAGTTTACGGTTATCTGAATTCAAAAGTTTTATTATAGAATGTCCTAATGTCACAAAATACAAACACAAAACAAAGAATAGGTATGCATAATACATAAATATAGTCAGTCTAATAAACCACCCCTGATCGTACCTGGCGCAAAGAACCCGAGGATACTGGCAGATTGCCTCTCTGTATGGCAAAGCTTTCCTTTGCACCAAATAAGACCCTGAACGGTAGTAATTACAATAACGTAATTCAAAATGAATTAACATAATATTTTCATGATTTTTGTTGTAAAAATAGTTAAAATCAGTCTACTGAGTGTAGATATCACTTTATAAACTAAAATAAGACCACGATGACATTTTCAATGATTTTAATTTTAGCTCGAAATTTTAGATCGAGCTCTACTAAGAGTTATTCGAGGAATAAATTATCAACTATTTGACGTATGAAGTTTCGACAGGTAATTATAGGTAGTTAGTTAGAAGTAGTGTATTTAAGTGACGTCACTTAAATATATACCGCACGCAGTAAGTATACAGAATAGATGTGGCAAAACCTTAATTCAAGTTTTTTTTACTTAATAACTAACATCTGTGACTATATCAATTCTGATTTCTCATTAGTCAAACTTCGCACTTCACCACCGTCGAAGTCAGGGAAGCTCTGTAATTACAAACGTCACTCAAGAACCTGTCATGTTATCACGACTGGGGGGTTTCAGTATAAAGTATAAGAGGTTAACGGAGAGAAATGAGGATTTTTCACTCTCGTTTTATTAACACTGCAATAGATTATAATTGAACCTTCTTGGTGTTTGTAAATCGCTTCGGTTTATAACAAGGACAAGTAAGAAAAGTCTACCCTACTCAGTCGTTCAACCCCTCTACCCCTTCTTACCTGTCAGGTTGTTGCGAATTAATTCACAGGGTTAATGACTTCTTATATTCTACAACAATAACTGCATTGCTTTTAAATATTAATATGGTTAGTATAAAAGCATTAAGTTTTATAATCGTTGTTGATCAAAGGATTGAATATTATTAATCCTTTAGAACAAAATAATATAAATGGTTCAATTTTATCGGGTCTTAATCGCGTATTAATATTTATTTTCTAAGTTTATAGTGAAGTAATAGTCAGTTTGTTTTTCCAAGATCATTGTAACATGATCGAAACGTCGAGGTAAGAAAGTAAATAATAATTCGCGATTGAGATCCGATAAAATGTAATTATAACATAATTACATTTTATCGGATCTCAAATCCTGTGAAATTAAGTTTATTAAATTAAGTTTTTTCTATGTATTATGTGCTATGTTACAAAAAAAAGTATAATTTGTAGTAGGTATATCCGTTGTCTAGCACCCATAGTACAAGCCTAGTGCTTAGTATGGGGCTAGATAGCGCTGTGTAATGTCGTGCAATATTTATTTTATATTTATTTATATTTAATATAAGTAAATTCCTAGAATTACGTTCTAACCAAACGAAGTCAAAAAATTCAAAGATCATGATCGTTATGAATCGTCTTATCGCGAATTATATTGTACATTTTGGAAACGCGACGTCCTATCGGAACAAGACACAAGAAACTCGTAGGGCTATAAGTGTTGTTTACATTTGGTTTTAACATTAAAACTTAAAACACCTATCCCATAAAAAAACAGTCTCTAGATTCCAATATCCTTAGTCGAATTTCCTTCTTTTTGGACGTAAAACGAAAACAATCCATTGATATCCGTCCGAGCGAGTATTGCACTGTAACAATGCCAAGATCCTTTTTAAGTAGCATCAACTGCAAGTGGAATGGTCCAATGGTTATGTTATTGTCTCTTTACTAAAGTTTTTCAGTTATGTATCTCGCTTGCTTTAAGTACATTTGGACATTGTTTTGACTGGTATAGTAGAACACAAGACATTTTTACGTGGAGATTTTGACGCCACTAATGTATATAATACTGTTCATTATATACATTATTGGCGTTATTTCATTTCAAGTTAGGAAACTCCCTGCTAGCGATTGCCCTAGCTGCAGCCTAGCTGGATGAACTAGAAAAGCGTTTGTATAAATCTCTAAATATTGTTGCTAGACGTTCTTTTATTTCATTTAAGGAAGGAAACTCCCAGCTAGCAATTTCTCCAGCTGATGGATGAATTTGAAAAGCGTTTATCTATATACCTATGTCGTTAAGTATCATATATTACTTAGTAGGAATTTGTCAAGGTAGTAGGTCAACTCAACCAGTAGGTTCAAACGAAAGCACCCAGATTGTACGAGTACTCCGACATTGCGGTTCACCACAACGTCAACCGAGTCCAGACGAGCCATTGTACCGGGCTTTCTACCAACATAGTTAATTAGACTTTCCAAGTTTCAACTGCTTGGATATTATGTTTGTGCTCCAAATGTTGAAGTTTACGAGGTAGAAATCTTTTCTAAAAGATACATGATTGGTAAAGCACCTATGACCATATTTATGCAGTGGCGTGGTAAGAGCAAATTATTAAAAAAACAAAAGCAAAGACTAGACTAGAAAAAACACTAGTGGTGCGAAAAGGACACAATTACTATAAGTGATATCTTAATCGTGGCATTGCTTTAACGTGACAGTCGTATCATAAAATTGTATTATCAGCAACCTTAAGTTAGGGTTTTTAAAGGAAGTAATAGTGTGTTTATATTCCGTCTAGCAACCTGCTCGTTTAATGGAGTGCGATAGAAAGTAAATCTCGTATTTGCATCCTCAACTGACTGGTAGCAACATCGAGTAACTATGCTAAATAAGCGAAGGTACACTCGGGGACAGAATAATATAGATCTATGCAATAACATCATACTGTAATTTATTATAAGTAAAAATAAGTTTTTATTTAAATTCTCTAAAAACTTAAAATAATTTTATATAACTACCTACGAAACCAAATATAAACGCATCTACCTTGATCTTAAACATGCTATTTTCTACAAAAAAAATCTTAAAAATTACTCATGTAAACCTGCAAGGCTTAATAACCCAAAACGGCGAAGTTTTAAATAAAAACTTATAAAAAGAAGATACACTTAGTTTTTGGTAAAAACTAAAAAAATACCTAGAAAACTTACTTGATTTTTGTATTTCGTGTTTATCAGTGCCTACAGGGTAAAATAATAAATCTTCCAAATGAAGTCATACCAGTAATGGGTAATTTACTTTACTTTTTAACATCACATCACCTATCAAATTTAAATGCAAAGCTGCCATTTTGAAATACGAGGCAAGATAACTTTATTTTTTAAAACACGAACAGTTAAAAGGTTAATGCCCGTCTATAGTAATTTAAATTCACCATTTATTTGCCCAAATTATTGTGGTCTGCAGTGTAACAACGTCAGTCACTTACGTCGTCGCGTCGGTAGCTGTCACTTGCATCTTCTGACACACCTGACATGGCCATGACATTATGACGTGGAACAAGTAATACTGAATTAATTTTTATTTAGATCTCAACGTTAGCTTCCGAAAGACTTTCTCATCATAAACAAGACCTTATTTCGCTGCAGTAAGAGTTGATGTCAGTCAAGAAGAAAGTCTCTTTAAATTAATGCACAGTTTAATAGTCTATAATTCTTTGTTCATAATTCTATGAAACGCAGTGTACGTACAGGAAATTTTACCATTGTCGGTTAGGTATGCATATTTTTGTTATTGTTTGGAACATTTAATTACTTTATTGTACCTCGTTTTTGTTAAGACAATAGATTTGAAGAAAGCTGTGGAAAGCTAAATGGTGTGGAAAAAATGTTTTATTGCTATTTGTGGATTTCGAGGTTTCTAGTTAATTTCAAATAAGGGCTTTTTATTAATGTATTGTGTTGAAAAAGAAATAATCTCACAGTAGATAATTTAAATGAGAAATCGTGCCTAAAACGTTTAAATTATAATATATATTATGGTTTATATGCGAAATTGTATCACTAGCAGTAGCAGTAACAAAATACGAGTCAAAACTCATTCTATAGCTGTTTTCCTATTTTCGTCGTTATTATTCTAGGTGTGCGAGCTACATCTTAGACCGTTACTAACTTCTCAAATCTCATTGAAAACACTTTTTTAGTATAAATTTAAAGATTTCGACGTCGTCGTTTCTATTTCTACCAACCAAAACTGATTAACATTTCTTAGACAAAAGAGAATGACAACTGAGGTGAGTGAGGGAGGGTCCATCTGATGCATTACTCACTTAGAGTGTTTTGTGTCTGACAGAGAGGGTGCCTTCGTCAGTACATCTATAAACCATATAAATTTGACCCAAGAATCTGTGAGGTTTCCGCGTTAATAGTCGAGAGGTAGGGGAAGTGATAGATCAGAATAAAATGGATTCGAAAACGTCGAAAACTTAGGTACCTATCTACCGAAATATTTGTTGAGATCTTCTCTAATGGAATGGTTAAATATTTTAATACTCAACGTAAATATAGCAGAAATTCGTATTTATTTATTTATCCAAGTATATTTCTAGAGTCAATAATTTCGTAGGTACTAAGTATATATGAATCAATGGTAATATAAAATTATATGGATAGGATATGAAGTAATATTTATAACTAACATAGCATTGAACTTAGAAACCTATAATGCTGTTTAAATATTATGCAGGTTTAAGGTAATATGTTTCACGTAAAATTATTTGGAGCTCAACGACACCTAGCTATCTTAGTAAATTTAGATAAACCTCTATTTTGACTTGAAACCATCTCCATCAAATTTATGTACAAGTCCAATACCAGCCAATAGTCATAAGATTAATCTTTCAATTTTGATTGATAGCCGTGGAAATTCCAACTCTATTCCGAAGGTTTTAAGGTAGATAAAGAGAGGAGCTTATTGGCAAATATTGATCGCAATTCTGTCGACAGTAACACGTTATCAGAGCAATCGAACGATTCCAGTCTGTGATGCTACTATTTGTTTTCGACTGACTTTAGCTTGGTCTGTCGAATCTGGTCTGACTTTGTTATAGGTCTTAATAAAGCAACTGAGAGACTAAAGTGTTACAGAAAATAGATTCGAATGGAAGTTTGAATCGTGCTTTAGAGGTATACGTTTATCTTTTTAAGAACTTGTCATCTTTTAATATAAGCAAGTGCAAATACCTATGTAGAAAAAAAAAAAAGATACATTTTCAGTTGGAAATTAGAATAGAAACCATACTGACATCTCAGTCTATCCTGAAGAAGAGACCTGTAAAAGTCCTGAAACATTGAGCTATGAAACAATGCATATCTATTCTAATAATATAAAGCTGAAGAGTTGGTTTAAACGCACTTATCTCAGGAGCCACTGGTCCGAATTGAAAAATTATTTTTGGTTTAATTTATAGTCCATTTATCGAGGAAGGTTATAGGCTATATAACATCGCGCTACGACCAATGGGAACGGTACATCTATGAAAAATGTTACAAAAACGAAAAAAATGGCCTTTTACAGAGCTTCTATCGCGTGCACGATAGAAAAGCAATTGCAATTGAAAAGTACGACGCAAAGGTAGCTTCATTATATTACTATTCTCTTTGTACTACGTGTGCGCGGCGACGCGACGGAAATAAATGCATGCGTTTAAGCATGCGATAAATTCCAAAAATGAGTTTAATTTCAATCCAACATATCGCGAAGACAGAATAAAATCTATATTTTCTTTTTCTTATTAATCGTTTTTTTTTTCTTCCGAATAGAATGCTAATGTTGTAGGCAAGGCACGGTTGAAAGCTTATAAAATTTTGAGCTTGACAATACAAGCTCTTTCTTCTTTCTCGATATTCCAATCAAAGTAAAAACTGAAATCGTCACCACCTATAAATTTCGTCTCCTTACAAAAGTCGAAGCCGATTGGTTCGCGTTGCAGTAGTTATTTATTGGCAATAGAAGTAGCAATTGCCTTTTTTCGAGCATCAAATGTGTTATTGGGTTGGATTGGACAGTTTATTGAATCCGTTTGTTCGTTGATGAAAGTAGAACTGTGATTTTACGGATGTTAGGATTTTATGAGAATGGGCTTTTAGACAAGTACGGTAACTACCTGAAACGATTTAAACACTTTTATTTTTTTACGCAAACCTGTGTTTAGTTACTTAATTAGATAGTAATCAGAAATACTCGTAACAGTCGTTGTCTTCAAGTTCCTTTGCTTGCACATTTCTTAGCGTTCAATTCCATTTATTAATAATTAAAAAAAAAAATAGTTTTCGGAGCTCCTTGCAACGTCGTCGATCGTAAATGGTTTTTTGAGGTTAGAATCAAATTTATTTTAAAGAAAACACAATCATTTCTTATTTTTAACCGACTTCCAAAAAAAGAGTGTTGTTTTTGTATATGTAGGTATACGCTTATTTATTATATTTTAATAAGCTGCCCTAAACTATTTAAAAAAAAAACTATCACTGTTCTCATTTAAAAGAATCATGTTTTAAACGTATATTTATTTGAAATAGTTTACCGTACAAAATAAACCAACAGTTACAACGAAACTTACAAGACAAGTTAAACAATATAACAGTAAATCACAATTGTCTTATATTGCTGCTTGATTGGTTCATTGTACTCTAGACCTATCATGGCTAATTTACGTATCAATTTCAATGAATGAAGTTGTTCTACATTCATAATAAGCTTTATAAATCTGATTTTAATAATAAAATTATATTTTGCTCTTTTGAATTATTGTGAAATGCTTCTTCTACTTCGTGGCAAATGATGACTTGTTATTACTTGCCTGAAATAATACTCATTTTCCGGTGCAGCCTTTCAAGTTTTGATCCTTTTCCGTGTCTAAAAAGGCTCCAGAAACGTCGGAACGGCATTGAAACGGTGCTGATAATAAAAATAAAAAAATAAAAACGGAAACTTGAGTTTCATTTCATTTTAAAATCGCGAAAACAGAAAAACAACTATTATGACTTGTTTAACCAGGCAGATTTAATTCATATACCGCGAAATGTACTACGACGACGGCCTATAGATATATATATAGCTATACCCTGAGAGCTTCGGCGGCGCGTGGCGTTATAATAAAGGTGTGTGTATTTAATGTATAAAATCCCGGTGGCCACTGGCGGACAACGACAACACATTCGATCCAATTCCTACTGACAGCTAATTTAAATCGGAAAATGGTCCAATCATAAAAAGGCAGTAAACCTTTGAAATATAAAAATCAACAAAATTGTAACCGTAGTTTTATTTACTGAGGAATTTGCTGATGAGAAGATTGGTTTTAAGTGCTCCAGATGGAGTACCTATTTCTTCAGGGCCGATTATTTTTTGTAGAAGTCTGAATAAGAGTAATTCTGGGTTGCTATTCTGTTCATCATTCCGCAGATACTCATCAGATCCTCACCAAATTTTGGGACCATCTCAGAGATCTAACCTTTCCATTTAAATTAAAACCATCGGTCAAGTAATCTTCGAGTAATCGGTGAACATCCCTAAATGTATTAGCGACGAATTGAGAACCTCCTCCTTTTTTTTAACTCGTTTAAAAATAAAATTTTAGTTCTGAGAAAGTAACGCGGTGTACAAACTCTCCGCGTTATAAAAAGAGGCCGTTGGTTCACCATAAACGTGTAAACTTTAACATAACTACTCGCTCATAAAACAGTGGTTCAACCATAAATGTGGTGAAAATTTAATCGTTTATCGTTTCCCGTGAACCTTAGGGCCACACAGACTACAGACGGTCGATTGGCCGATGACTCGCCAACCTTCAAAATAAGCTAAATCAGCTTATTTCTCTGTGCTCTATGAATCACACAAACAGCTGGGGTCGTACTTCTCCATACAAGTTCTTCTCTTTTTTCTTCTGAATTTCAATTCCATTTTTGGAATTTCCAGATTTTGGTAAACGCAAGAACTGCTCTGACGGCAATATCTAGGTAGAATACAGTTTATGATTATTTTAGTTAACCTCAGAACATGCATGCGAAGTAAAGATACATAAGTACCTACAAACAAAATACACCAAACGATGAAAGCTAAAGAACATACCTAAATACTAATAAAACCAAAGATAGAACAATTTATTTTACGCAATCGGCCGATAAAAGTCAGTAGGCTGCTTGAATGTTACTTTACGGTGTAAATATTGTCAGAACAAACCTAACCTGTAGTTGTTCATTCATACTCTGTCCATTGATAAATTTCATTGACCACTTTCACCGTTAAAGAAAACCGAGCCCTAATCAATGAAAGTTGTTGATCAAAGAATTTTAGGGCGCATTCAACTATTTTCATACTCAGCCAAGTGGCAGTATGTGTTCGATCAGCTTAATATAAAAAGGCTGCGTTTCTACTAATAGCTAAGTACCGAGGACTCGTTGCTAAGGATAGTTTAGTTAGAACTTAACGAAATAACAAAGTTAGTTTGCTTAGCTCTTAGCTTAGAAATAGCCTAAGTTAAAAAAAATAACAAAAATTAAACAATTACCGACAATAAATTTTTAGTGCGATTTTAAACCGAAAAATGTATCAAATTTTAAATTAATATGCATCGCACAAGCTCAGTGATAGATAATTATAACAGTATACAAAAACTTAGACTGGCGGCGCGCGTCTAATGGAAATCAAAACAAACAGATTGTGCAAAGTTTACATAACAAACAATGAACGTCAATAAAATTAAACTGAAACTTCGTTACAATAATTCTGTTGGGTCAAATACATTGACACAAGTACCTACTTACATTAAATTTATGAATGTAATATTGGACAGCAATTGTGTAACGACTATAAATATTAATCAACATAAATTTTGTGTTGTGGCCCTTTCAACTGAATGATTGGTATGTAATAGATTGAAGTGGGAATAAACTAAATCGGGATTTGGACATATTCTATTAAACATTTTTGTTCTACTATTAAAATGTGAGTTTAATCGTGGCGTGGCGACATCAGAAATCCTGATTCATTACATTATTTTTGCTCACTACAAACTTTATATTTTGACCTTATTCTGCTGATTACTTAGGTACATAGATTTCTTCAATAATTCACTCGCGGCGAGGAACTGAATTTTTAAAGATTGATTTTAATTTTTAAATTACAAAATTATTCTTTTGAATTAAACAAAGTTAAACTTTTGTTAAAGCTACTGGAGACATTTGAACGCAAGTGATCAGTGTTAGCATAGAGCTAAAACAATCCTTGTTTGGCACCAGTAGGAAGTCAATAAATAAAAGTAACTATTATGGCCCCCACTTGCACTGCGAACATCGCATCGTCTACCTCCCTTAAACCACAATAGCAAACACAGACGAAAGCGACAACAAACAAATACATCAACAACTCTATTGCAGAAGGGGAGTAAGTGATAAGTACAAAAAGCAATTTTCTAACCAACAACATTACCAAAAGATTTAGATCATTTATTGAGGAGATTTCTGAATCTTAGATAATCATAGATAGTAAGTATTCTAAATTTCTAACAACGTTCGAATGTGGTTCCGTCTTTTTTAAAAGTGTATGAGTGATTTCCCGAACAATTTGAATTTGGCACTGACGGAGGTCGGCCGTCTAAGAGTATGAAATGCTTTATTTGTCAAGTAACCTTCTAGTCTCATAAGAGATCTGACACCTTACCCATCCCCTTACTTAAATCGTGTCGATTCATTGGTTGCCTGGAAGGAATCGGCCTAAGGCGATAAGGCCGTCCATTGTACCACACCAGTTTTCAGTTTTTGTCTTTGTAATACTAGTTTAATTTAAGTTTTTGGTGCAATAAAGTATTTATTCATTCATTAATCTGTCAAAATTCTTTATTTCGGTGTAACACTTTTCGAAGTCACGTATCGCACCCATTCAGATTGTTTATTGATGAGCTAATTATTAGACTGTTATCGCACTTTTAAAAGTGAAAGATCCCATTTTTCTAAACACAAACTAGATTTTCCATACCCTTTGATATCAAATTTGTGTATTTTTACGAGATTTTACAAAATAATTAATTAGAGGTTTTTTACAAGATTAAGCAATGGAAAGGTAAAGTACAGGTAATTACAATGATTATGTGTAACAGGATATGCGTACGCGTACCGCGAACGAAAGTCAGTTATTGAAAGGAAATAAATCAATAATAACCCAGTCCCTTTACTTTTATTTAAAAACAGTTCAGTTACGAATAAATTGTACAAGTTAATTACATGTAGAATTTGTAATTAAACAAATTATCCACCCGTGTACTTCATAAATAAAACTACATTTTTACTAATGAATAACAGTAATTACAATGTTACCTACCTACGTACAAAACAAAGTAAGGTAGGTCTTAGATTACAAGCTATAGTTGTAATGAAAATTTAAAATTAAATGAGTTTTTTTAAATATTTTTCCAATCTCACCTTCTTTTCCTTTCTCCTCTTATTTTTAACTATTTGCGCTTCGCGGTTTTATCCGCCAAAGACCCGATCCCAAACGAACATCAGGATGTGTTATAAATTAAATCTTTCTATTGAATCACTCTATCTACTAAAAACCCGCATCAAAATCCCTTGCGTAGTTTTAAAGATCTAAATATACATACAAACGCCGAAGAGCGACTTTATTTTATGTATCTATCTATGTAAAGAAGTGTAGGAAACACTAAAAATTTAACAAGGTTAAAATGAGATGTAACATAATGCAATATATCTGATTACAAGTAGGTAAAGACTCTGAGAACCGGAAATCATAAAAACTATAAAATGCGCAATTCCTTGACAATGAAAGTTGCAGACTTTACGGTAGGTTGCATGTTCCCGTGTGAGCCTATATACTGTATGCATCGTAACTCATATTGTATGCTAAGGCAGAATTATTATGTTCTTATGTTTATGGATTTCACTTCTGACTATTTGCCATATTAGGTATGCTTAGGGCTACGCAAACCACCCGCGTAATACTATTTCAAAATATATTTAGCTAAATCAGTTTCAGAAAATAATTTTGAATATTGAGTTATATTTTCAGTATATTCCTATTAGGTCGTCTTACTTTGAAAGTTTTTAATATTTTGTCAGTTCTTAATCACGTTATAAAGCATGTCTAGGAATCCCCTTTTCCAGTCCTTATTCTGACTAGTGTTCCGTTACCACATTGTGCGTGAACTCATGCGACACAATGTGTCAATTAACATTTATTGTCATTCATTATGGTTTTGTTAATGTGCGTTATAATTATGTGGTCATCGTAACGTGAGACCGTGTAGACGCGGCTTTTAAAGGATGATTTATACTGGAACGGGGCGTGTCCGGTCCGGCTTCTTTGTATTACGAAAACACGGTCCCGGCATGTCCGTCGTGTTTACATTGGAACTAGCCGTCGTCGACGGCCTATGCTTTCTTCATTAATAAGCCCGTCCCCGCCCCGGCCCGGACACGGCCCGTTCTAGTATAAACCATCTTTAACACGGGGGTATTCGTAGATGGAAAACCTGATGTTCTACAGAAAAATCTTACAACAAACAAGACTCCAACAGAATTAATTGTATTGGTAAATCAAACAGCGCGAGCGTTTAAACCTGAATAGTAGGTTGGATATTTCCTTAAAACGAGCTATTACAGCGTTGTAATAACATCCTATTTTAGAATATAATCATGACATCATCTAAGGTCATGACACTGGACTATTGATGACATCAAGAGTGGCTTATGTATCTTTTTCTTCATACTCATAACTCGTTTCGCCGGTGTCCGAGATTAACCTTGCGTGAGGTGCTAATGGTGTGACAGACCATTAATTTCAAGATGAAGTTGTATGTTATTATTACACTGTAGTTAGGTACTCGCATAGTTGCTTTTTATCATCACTACTTGCCAT
Organism: Idaea dimidiata; assembly: GCA_949358125.1. Classification (NCBI taxonomy): domain Eukaryota; kingdom Metazoa; phylum Arthropoda; class Insecta; order Lepidoptera; family Geometridae; genus Idaea; species Idaea dimidiata. Next base: position 18,328,337 of record OX442332.1, on the reverse strand, counting down.
TTTACCATTTACATTTCTCGAATAAATTTACAATATCTGTAAGTGAATGTTTAAAGTTCTTACTCTATGCTAATTTTGTGAACTTCACAGTTTATTTAACGCTTCTTACACTTAATACATTCGTACAGTGGTAATATTAATAAGAGAAGTTAAATTGGTACAAAGTTACTATTAAAGCAGTACAACTTTCGGAAGCATTCCTGAAAAAATATTTAGATATAAGGATAGTCCTCGACGGGCGAGTCTCAGCGATTTAAGGGCCTGTCACGCTATTAGGGTTATACCTAATAGTAGCGTGACAGGGATAAAGCTAGCGAATTCCAGATGTGTAAGTGAAGGACGTAAGATGCGACTATGCAAAATTTTATTGCGTAAAATAAAACAATTGCTAGTTTCAAGATAACTAAACGTTAATCTTGAAAATCAAAACATTCACTAGGCAGTGAATGTTTTAAATGAACTGAACTTAGTTCAATACAGGCGTATTGAACTAAGTTCAGTTCTTATACAAAGTTTTATGAGTTTTCGTATAATATTGACTGAGTAATATCACTTATTTGTACAATTTAGAGAGAAGTTTGGTTTTTTTTTCTATCGAGAAAATTTTCAGTAATCGTGTTTTCACGACATTCACGTGTTAGTAAATATCCTCGACTTTAATAAATATGGTTTTAAAAACTTTTATTTCAAATAACTTTTGTAGTAATTCACCCTAAAACATCAGTACTAGCCTACTACGGCCCCTTAAGAAGAAGAACCTCTTTTCATCCCTTAATTATTCGATTCCGGTGATAAATTTATTTTGGAATTATCTCACACCAAACTTTGTTTTAATTAAAAAAGAAATTAAAACAATAAAACTATGTTAAGTGTTGGAACAGAGATTTTTCTTTGTGTATGGATAGTCACGTGGCGAAGAACTGAACTAACTTACTTAGTAAGCTCACAGTTTATGTAGTAGTTGACCATGTACACTTGGGCATCACTGCCTGCAGGTACAAGTTATCCACCAGCAAATACCTATCAGCCAAAGTAAATTTGAAACTAAGAAGACACTCCAGACTCAGCCATAAAGCATAACGAGTTAACAAACAACAAACCTCCATTATAATTGTAGGTTATTCTTGTCGTAATGTATCCGCGTGTCCACACCTTGGTGTTTACTTTCACAAATCGAAGTATTAGCTATTTAATTCACACTTTGATTAATAGGTAGTTGGGCCTGTAGAGCTCCATTCATATCAAACTGTGTAAGTTATCTAAGTGCAATATTTAAATTATTGTATTAAAGCTTTAATGGAGATATTCCGGTCTACCATGATGTCTTATAAGTCGTCGCGAAGACGCCGCGTTGACGTACAGCTAAAAATAAATAAATGAACACATCAAGGAATAAAATAAACAAAATAACTCAATAAAAGCTTTCTCTTTAATTATTAGTGGTTTTGTAAAGAAACTTACAATCTGGATTTCTATAATAATGCATAGACTAAAACAAAGTCCAATTCTCCCACGTTTAAACTTATACTAATAAAACCAAGGGGCGTAACTAGTCGATTCGTAAATGAAATTAGAGGTCGCTGTTAATCTGACCTGTATCTTGAATTTTTATTTGAAGATACCATCTTCTTTGGCATCATTTAAAAACAATACTTTCTTTTTCAAATACTCGGTTCAAGTGTTTTTACTGCACAGTGGGTCACTTGTCCAAGTGCAACATCCGATGTCCTTGACACTTGTATTTCACAACGAAGTCCTGTTAACACTTAATATACGTTGGAGGTCAAGCATGCAGCACTTCAATTATAAATTTATTACGCTCTTAATGCTTAATAATATATTTTTGAATTATTGATGTATGGGCTGCATGGTCATGGAGCTTTTGAATTATTTGAGAAGGTTGCGCGATCAATGGATTCATCCTCATTACTTCCATTCGTTTACAAAATCTGTAATGTAAAATGCTATTGAATTTAAATGAATACATAAAATCTAAATATTGCTACTAGGTACCTACTAGTTATTGGAAAAACAAGCGCTAAACGCTATTTGTTCGGAGATAAACGCAAAATTACTTTATTTAGTTTCAAAGAAACAGCTAAGACCTTACGTCATAAAGGAAATTTCTGTTGGTTGAAAAGTTGATAGATGTTGATTCTATGCTTGCTGCTGATTCTATTTCTAAAGAAAATAAATACTCATTAATAAATAAATAATGGTTTCGTTTCTACTTAATACGATGTCAGTAAAATTGTTATCGAAAGGGTCATTGTTATCGTAAGCTGCAACCAACACGTAGAGGACGTGTTCGCTACAACTTCACGCACGCCTTCCAACATAGGTGATACTGAACGTACTTATAACAGATAACAAATAAATAAAATTCGTCGAATTGTAATGGACCGTATCTTCAATTAATAACGTTAACAACCGCCAGTCTTTTGGATAAACCGAGTAGGTTTCTAGTAATAAAATGACACAACCCTGGGGCCAAGTCACGTTACACGTAAAGATCGGAATCAATTCGTCGTCGCGTCGCACATTCAATACAAACTTCAATTGCTGTGATTATACCGATGCACTTTTTAGATAATGACTGAAAATTATTTATTTATTACTTACCTACTGTTTGTATACATTGATTATATCGGTTTATTGAAGAAACGTGATCGTTGACGACCTTAACGTAATGGTGTATTGAGATTTGTATCGTGAAATAACGATTAATAACATTTTATTCTTTGGTCAGTTTGTTTATGTTGCAGTTTGGTAATAACCTAACCTACCTTTATTTGGTAGTTTAGGCGCTGTACAAACGTAGACACTTTTGTGGCTTGTGTCGGTTACAAGCTACCAAAGTTTGACTTCTACAAATATAAAATCAAACACTTCCAGCGTAAACGTAATTTTTTTTTGTCCTATTGACACATACTCGCCAAAATGTGTTAGGTGTCATGTCTGTAACTGGAAACTAAAGGAATGTATCTAGAATTGACAAAACTTAGGTTGCTTTACCTGTATATGACCAGTGACTAGAAGTAGTGTCGCTACCACCGGATACAGCACTTACGATTTTCTGTGATGGTGTACCGTGTTAGCGCAACAAAAAGTGTCCTCGTTTGCACAGCACCTTAGCGTACCTTTCAATTTCGTTTGCGTTATTCATTATTGTTAAGGAGATAGAATATTTTGCAAGCAAAGTGTGTATTAGTAATTTACGGGTAACATACTAACTAACATAGGTATATATTTATGTATTTAGGGTACTGTACTGATACTCATTGCTAAAATACTGTCATTTTTATAGTAAATATAATCTTACAAATAGAACTATGATACGGTACAATGGATCCTTAATTAGGTAATCTGAACTTAGTATTAAGTGTTTTCACTAACCTTGGAGATCTTCCGGTTTCCGATCTCAAGTCAATGCCGTGTAATTTGTTCTCTGAAACTGAAAAGGTGCTTAAGATAAAAACTGTAGTCTCACTTATTATTTCACACTGTAAAATTAACAATTTAATGTAAATAAACATTTCGCAAATTGTCGCGAAATCACAACTGCTGATGAAGCAGCAGTTAGCTGGGCAAGTCAAATCTATCGTTTTTATGGTAACGAAAATATTTTTCTAATATTTTCATTCATTCAGCTTACCATACAGACTCTGCAGATGCAGCTTCCAACTGTATACTCTTCCACGACTTCGGCTGCTATATTTAGGTCCAAGTTTACAAATATGTGAAATCGTTATTCGGAGGGTCAAAAATGGCTCCAAATGGATGTTGTAATATGGTATAACAAGCCGCCAGTTCTATTATTGTTTCTGGAACTTGGCTTGACATGCTACCGCGTGTCAGTCATATTACAACTACACAAATTTTACTTAGGAATTACTAAATATATTTTCTATTGTTACAGAGTTTCCTAGCAGCGAACGCGAAATGCTGGTGGGCCGGAGCCCTAGCGGCCGCGGTGGCGGAGCTCCGGTACGCGGGCTACGTTGCGCCCGGAGTGCTGCTCGTGGCCGGGGCTCCAAGGGCGCTCGAGACGGTGCGTTGCGCGTACGCACGCTCCGTGCTAAAACCACCGCCGACTTATCTCATCTGTGGATTGGGTAAGTTAAGCTATCTAGACGATGGAGATGATTATTAAACGTGCGCCCCGCAGTTTCACTTGCGTAAGTCCCGATCCCGTAAGAATGTCGGGATAAAAAGGAGCCTATGTGTCTCCAGATCTAGATCTCCAGCTAACTGTTTACCAAACATCGCAATGGGTTCGGTAGCTTTTGCGTGATTGAAACACAAACATATTGTTCGTTTCTGATTTTGTAAACATACTAACTTTCGCATTTATAATATAAGTGGTATTAACTTGCCAGAAATAATATTGGTTGCAAAATAAAAATGAATGTACAATCTTATTTATTAGGCGAGTATCTAAATACCATCAGATTCACAAATATCTTGTTAGATTAAATAGTCAGCAAACCTTTCAGTTTCGCAACTTTGTAGTCGCAAGAGCAAACGAAATATCACATTAAAGTTGTTAATCGATGTTATTTTTATTATTCGATTCGATATTAATCGGTTGACATTCGCTCGATTGTTTCGAGTTATACGTCCTTGCAAGGCCGGGCTGTGGGAGTTGACTTGCGCCTGACTATTATATGAATTACTGACGCATTACATAGGGTTGTCACTCACAAGATTTGTTCGTTTGGAATTTCTTTTGATTATCTTTTCAACGACGGATTTTACCACGCCAATCACGCTGATTTTTCTGTACAAGTGGGTAGATACTTACCTTCTTTCTTCTCAAAAAGTTTTTGGGAACATTATGGAAATCCTAACTGCTGTACGAGAACTAAGTAGTTCAAATAAAACCAATCTGGATAGCATAACAGCACGAGAAACATTAGGTATGTCGATTCGACATAAGTTCCGTCTCTTTCTCTTAAATTCCGAAAAAAAGGAAGGGTGTGCGCAATATGAATAGTCTTACCGATAACCAGTAAACAAATTTAAAAGAAGTGGTAATAATAAATAAGAGGCTAAGGCTTTAACAAGAGATTGTAACTACGTATGTATTTTTTTTAATATTTATGCAGGTCGTACTTACATACATTGTGCTTTAAATTCAGCCCTATAAATCAAAGTCAGCGCCGACGCCGACGCAGCGTAGGCTCATCGAAATGCTCATAACCACCGTTGTAAGTGCAAATGTTGCTAAGTATAGGTAGGTACATCGTGGGAACAATTCTAAGGACATAGGTATTAACATCATTATGATTTGAGTCTTGATTCACTTTTTATATTTATCGTCCTGATGACGTTCCCAGATAGGGGCATCCCATTTTTTTGCCTACTTAGATCTTCTATAATGAAATCACACACAGCGCAGATCGGCGCACTTGCTTCCTATTTGCAAGTCTAGTGTTTAACGACACGCCGCGACGTATCGCGCCCGCCTTCGCTCTGCTCTGTCTGCGTGAATCGAGAATATTATAGCTGTACCTTTAGACTTTAGATCAATCCTGGGGGGCCTGTACTTTAATTTGAACAAAAAAAACTGACATCCTGAAAGAAAATCCGGTTTCCAGTACAAGGCTGCAGACATGCGGGGGAAGCCGCAGGCAGAAGCTAGCCGCAAGCAAAAGCTTTAAATTTTGTTATTATTAACCTTTATTGTTATTAAACTATTATTTCAATTTAAAACTATTGCTAAGGATTATTTAATGTTTTTTTGTCTACATTTAATTTCTTCATAACACTCGTTTTATAGGTTACCTAGCTAGACATTTTTTTTAAGCAAAATTACTTACAGTCACAGATAATTTCTTCTATAGTTTTCGCGATTTTGCATAAACCCGATAAATAACGCGATTAAACCCGGTAAATAAAGTGTTTTATTAATCACAGAGAAATTTCTATTAGTGTTAACTTTAACTCCGCAATAAAGCTTCAAATTTAATACTATATTTTTGGAAAATATTATGTTTTATTCTACGTTTTACAGCTATCGTGAATGGAGAAAGTTTATTTATAACTATTAATTAACTACCAACACAGAGTTCATCATTTTGATTTGATGTTAATATTTAATGGGAAATCTACACTAGGTACACTATTTTCATAGACAAATACCATATAGGTACCAACCTACCTATGTAATTAAAATTTTATTATAAAGACGGCACGTGGAGGTGTGGTGACTGAAATTAGCAGATTGACATACTTACCTAGCATATGATTTGTTCGTAATTGTTTCTCAAATGGAATAGGTTATTAGAAAAGAAAATAATGTACAAAGCCTTCTACGAGTTATTCTTTTGCCTATCTATTCTTGACTACTATAGTGTGTACTATCAATGTATTAAAAACAGAAAGAAATTATGAATTAACTTAACATTATTCATAAGTTAAACTTTAAACAAACAGACCAGCCCAGTCGCGCTATACAAAAGACAACAATATTTCACAATTCACTCGGGTATATAGGATTTTGTTAAACTTCGCATATTTAAATAAAAAGACGCCTTTGTGCTAATGTGTGCTAATTTTTCTAGCTATTGTAGTATAATAGATATATATTAAATTTCAGTTTTGCTTTCTCATGTAGATAATGGATATACACGTACAAAAAATTAATAGAAAAGTAGGAAATAGAGGCTACATTCCTAGCTTCAAACTTAATTATCATAAATAATAGGGGTTAAAGTATGAAATTGCCGTTTTATTGCAATAGGTTCTTTGAATTGACATAGAATCTTCATGGTTTGAGGTTTTCGAATGAAACTTTTTTCAAATGGTTTCTGTGATGTTCTTTTTTTAAAAAATGTGAAACATTTGAATATCGACTTTCAATTGTTTTTGTTATTCAATTTAGACAAGAAAGATGGATACTGCGAAAATTCGAGTGATTTCTGAATACGAGTTCCGACGCGGAACTAACGCGGCAGAAACAGCCCGCAATATCAATGCTGTTTGGAGGGGGGTCTACTAATGAACGCACCGTGCGATTTTGGTTTAAACGCTTTCGTGATGGAAATTTCGACTTAAAGAACGAGCCACGAGGAAGACCGCCCACACAGGTGAATAACGATGAATTAAGAGAGATAGTGGAAGCCGATCCTAGTCAAACTACCCAGGAATTAGCGGCATGGTTTAACGTTACCTTACCCACTTTATTGACTCACTTGCGTCAAATCAATAAAATAAAAAAAATACGAAAAATGGGTGCCTCATGATTTGACTGATCTGCAGAAAGAAACGCGTGTTGAAACTTGTGTTGCCTTGTTGAACCGGTACAGAAATGAAGGAATATTGGATCGAATTGTAACATGTGATGAAAAGTGGATTCTTTATGATAACCGGAAAAGAAAAATGCAATGGCTGACCCCAGGTCAAATGCCACAACAGTGTCCTAAAGCAAAACTTACCAATAAAAAGGTAATGGTAACTGTTTGGTGGTCTCAGCATGGTGTTATTCACTATAGTTTTCTTCGATCTGGTCAAGCAATTACGGCAGATGTCTATTGTGCCGAACTCCGAACCATGTTGACAAAACTAGCAGTAAAACAGCCCCGACTCATGAATCGATCTTCACCATTATTGCTCCACGACAACGCGAGACCTCACACAGCACGAGAAACCATTTTGACCCTTCAGGAACTGCACTTAGAAACCATTCGTCATCCTCCGTATTCACCAGACCTTGCTCCAACGGACTACCATTTTTTTCGTGATTTGGACAATTATCTACGTGACAAGAAGTTTTCTTCCCAGGAGGCAGTACAAAATGCTTTCACACAGTTTGTGCAGTCTAGATCGTCGGAGTTCTATCGCAAAGGCATTAATAACCTTCCCATTAGATGGCAGCAATGTATAGATAATAATGGCACCTATTTTGATTAAATAAATTTGTTAAAAATTTAAAAAATAAACAATTAAGATTTTCAGTACAAATCGGCAATTTCATACTTTAACCCCTAATATTTGCTTGAATAATTTATAGACTTGCGACCTTTTTCACTGACACAATAGATATTTATCATAGTAAATGCAAGACCCGTACAAGCGATCTTTCTGCTGAACACAGAAACATTATTCAAAATTTGAGTTGTACTTAAATAAATAAAAATTAACAAAATTAAAAATTCTCATACTTATTTTGAATTTGGAAGCTGCTGAATAATTGAAGTACCCCTCAAACTTTAAGTGGTGTATCTGCATTCGTTCGTTTGAGGCATACATGTAGGGTATTGTGCTTAAATTGCGACAAGCCGTGCCGCTTTGTACAGAGCTTAAAATCTCTAAATTATGGAGATAACCATAACAACAATAACAATCGTTCAACATGTAAATGACAGCCGTAAACGGCTGTATTCATTCGGATTGTTACAGCAATTACGTGACGTGACATAATGTTAGGTGACATTGAAATGTAGGTGTTCAATTATTCATTAATCATTGTTTTATAGGTGCCGCTACTATTTATTGCATGTGTATTAATATTGTTTGACATTGTTGGTTCATATATAAATCATTGTTATGTTGCTATCTTTTTATTTTTTTCTTGATATGGTTTTGACTTATCGCGCCAAATACATAATTCGTTATGAACTCATTCATTTAGTACATATTATTATGTAATTTATATTTAAATACAATGAATTACGCACTTTATAATCCAAAATTTAATTGAAATAAATTACAAGTCATACATAAAATACAATACAATAAAGAAGAAATAAAACATGTCAACATAAATTAAATTAAATTACGTGGCGCAAGGAGCCGAGGATGCTAGCAGCATTGCCTCTCTGTCGACCGCTATAATAGTCAAGACCCCATCCCTAAGAGCGGGGCGGGCGATAGACTTGACAAAAGCGAACTTTATTACATCCTACCTACTTTATTTTTTAACCGACTTCAAAAAAGGAGGAGGTTATCAATTCGTCTGTATGCATAATTTTTTTTGTTTTTGTATGTTCACCGATTACTCGCAGACGGCTTGACCGATTAAGATGATTCTTTTTTTAGTAGATAGATGGAAGCTCCAAGATGGTCCCATAAAAATTTGATGTGGATCTGATGAGGGTCTTCGGAGTGATGAACGGATATGCTCCTCAAAACGCATTAATCAATCCAATTGTTTATCGATTACTCGAAGATTGCTTGACTGATTGAGATGATTCTTTTTTTAATGAATAGGTGGGAGCTCCGAGATGGTCCCATAATAATTTTAAGAGGATCTGATGAGGATCTTCGAAGTGAAGACCGAAGACCGGGAATGCTCCTTAAAACGCTGTATTCAATTCAATTGCTCATCGATTACAGAAATCAATTCAATAAATTACTCATTTTTGGACTTCTACCAAAAATAATAGACCCCTAAAGAACTAAGTACAGATTGATTGGGCACCTGAAACCATCTTCTCATCAGCAAACTCCTCAATAATTAAAATTACGGTAACAATATAGTTGATTTTCAGGTAGGTAGGTATACTAAAAAGGTACTTTCGAGCTATATGGCCTGCCCATTGCCACTGAAGTCTAGTAATTTTGAGAGCTATGTCGGTGACTTTGGTTCTGCTATGGATTTCGGATTCTATCACGCAGGGAAACTCCAAGCGTATATAGCTCTCTCCAACTAGGTAAGTCGGGCAGCCAAACTAAGCACAATATGGAACCAACCAGTAAAACTGCCCGACTTCAGATGATAAAACAGATTAATTAGTCGGTGGCACTGTACCTATGTAGAGGTTATTTTGGTCTTTTTTATCAATTCTTTTTTTGGTTGTTTTTTAAATTATTTTTGTTGCTTATTTGAAGTCGGTTTTTTATTTTTTAAATTATTTTTTTAGCGTTATTAGATGCCCATCGGAGTAATTCGTCGGTTCCCCTCTTTGTAGAAGTTGGACTTACCTAGTTGGAGAGAGCTATATACGCTTGGAGTTTCCCTGCGTGATAGAATCCGAAATCCATAGGAGAACCAAAGTCACCGACATAGCTCTCAAAATTACTAGACTTCAGTGGCAATGGGCAGGCCATACCTCGAAAGACAGAAAACAGATGGGGATTAATAGTCCTCGAGTGCGAAAATGCGAAACGGAGTGTTGGAAGACCACCTACTCGGTGGATCGACGACATTGTAGCGGTCGCGGGGAGTCGTTGGATGGAGGTGGCTCGTGATCGCTGTTTGTGGCGTCGTATGGGGGAGGCCTATGTTCAGAAGTGGACGGTTAATTAATAGTGCTGGTATGATATGTTATTAGATGCCATGTGTCAAATATTAATATAATAAATTAATATTTGACAACTATAAATATTGTTTCATAAAGTTATTATGACGGCCTCTGTGGCACGTCAGGCGGACGCTTGACTGCAATGCAGAAGGCTGCGGGTTTGATTCCCGTCGGGTGCAAATATTTATACTTAAAAATAAATATTTGTATCTGGTCTGGATGTCTTTCTATGTATAATATGTATGTATTTACAAACAAAAAAAGAAGTATAATATGTAGTATATTCATTGTCTAGTACCCATAGTACAAGCCTAGTGCTTAGTTTGGGGCTAGATTGCGCTGTGTGCATTGTAGTGCAATATTTATTTATTATGAGTGTACAGGACATAATTTAAAAGTGCGTAAATCAGGGCCACCTAAAGACATTTATTTAAGAAATAGCTCGTCTCAAAACTCGATCTGGGATGCGAATTGCAATAATTAATTCATTTTGGAAATACAATTTGAACTTAGCGACCTACTATAAACATATTTTATTTTAAAATTTAGTTTCTACTGTCTTAATGATGTTTTATTAACCAAGTAAGTATATCAAGTAAAATCTTGACAATGACTTTGAAACTTTTCACTCGGTTCATTAAGCAAGTTACAAAAGTTTATCTCCCGGCGTTTTTATGCCTTGCAATCGCATTATTAAGATGATATCTGTGCCTGCGAGCGGTTTGCATAAATAACATCAGTACGTGTTTCTTAAGGTGGGTACTGACCGGTGTTACAGCGCGTAATGTTCGCAGCGAGCATTGTACTGTTGTGAGCTCCGCTGCAAAACCTTATTTTCTCGTAGCGAGGTTAGGTAAATGGCGCGAATATTTTGCTTTTAACAAAGACATTTATCGCTATGAATCCTCGCATGTCTCTCGAGGATTCGTCTCGGTGGAAATACAGCCTGTGATTTTATACAAGATTAACGAGAATTTAACATGTTAAATTTCTTTGTTCCATTATAAAATACATTAGTTTAGCATGCTAAACTAATGTATTTTATAATGGAACAAAGAAACTAGACAAAATTATCGCTTTCACACATTGTAACAATGATGTAAATCTACTCACACTAACGTAGATTTCAAATGATCATGTTGTTTTTCCATTAGTTTCCTCTTTGTTAGAGCCATAACCGAGCGATCCTAGTGAGATAAAACATCGTATACCTATTGATCTTAACCTTAACAGTGAATATGGCATCAGAAGGAAGACCGCTGAAGTCTCTCTACATTAAAATTAATAATACTTTGACGTTTTAAGCGTCTTCATCGACTCAATTTTGCATTTTTATTTCATTTTTCAAATAGACATACCTAACAATATTGTTAGCGCTGCAGCCAATTTTATTTCGCGTTAAAGGAAAATGGAATAGATCTGAGACTTCACCTATATATAGTACCTTTTTTTTTTTTTTTTTTTAAACCAAAAAAAATGTAAAGAATAACATTAACACACCCATAAAACCTAGAGGGGTTTACCTTGGGTGTCCATTCCTCATAAGTAAATAATAGACTTGTTACATACTTCATATTGTTATACACACATAAAACACACAATACTTCGAGCAGCAAAAAGAAAAAACACAATAATTATACTATAGACCTACTATGTACCTACAAGTACATAATCCATCCTACCATAAAACATTAAATTAAAAACACATCAAATAATAAATAGAAAATTATAAAAATAAATCTATGGTTTTTTAAATTAGTCGGGGCATTTTTATTTATAATTTATATTTTTTTATGTGCGACAAAAGAACGACAAAGCAACGAGAAACGATCAAGGTAGCGCGAATATCTCAATGCGTAGGTATACCAAACTTTAACACTGAGTCCACTTGATACTTCTGTACGTATGAGACCTGCTAGGTGTTCCTTTCCATCCATCTGCCGTGAGATAACTATTTTATTAAACAATACTTTACTGGAATTTATGTCGCCTGACACAAAGTACTACCTACTTTTCTTATGTCACCATTCTCTTAAAATGTCACAACATTGGACTAATTTGCGAAATGTCTTAATTTTGACGACCGACCTTCTTAAATATGTAACCTATGTAGAGCAATGTAAAGCACTTATGCTTATCATATTTTAAAAGGTATGTAGGACGTAGTTATATATGTAATGTTGTTTTTTAGGGTTCCGTAGCCGAAGGGTAAAAACGGAACCCTATTACTGAGACTTCGCTGTCCGTCCGTCTGTCAACAGACTGTATCTCATGAAACTTGATAGCTAGACAGATTATTTTTTTACAGGTGATGTATTTCTGTTGCCGCTATAACAACAAATACTGCTGAAAGTTGAAAATCAGTGTTTTACTTTCACAAACATACCAACCACTGAGCTACTACCCATTTGCATCGCTATGACACACTGCTGATTTATCTGCACCTTCAAAAAGTTATTATTATTATTTTATTTATATTTTTCTATTTTATAGTGTTATTAAGGGTTATGCGTGGTATTGTCCAGTGTGTAGTATTAGTATTACCACTTTTATTTGAACTTTTTTACTTAAATTTTTCTTTTGTATGTGCTTGTATGTCTTGTGATGCAATAAAATAATATCTTGTCTAAACACTAAGACAAAATTTACCAAATAAAAAAAAAACGATCTTACAGACAGACAACGGGACATGTAAATGTTGACTAGATAATGGTACGGAACCCTTTGTGCGCGAGTACCACTCGCACTTGGCGGTTTTTTGTTATATTTACCAAAATATACCTACAAAGTAAAAGTTCTAGTAGGAAAGCGGGTTTAGAAATATTGTCATTCTTCATGTACACTTCCTGCCGAACCTATTCTAGTAGGTATAGTCAACAAGAATCATAATTCCCATGCAAATAGAAAGTAGGTATTTGTATTTGGTAAGATAATTGAATAGTCACACTCCACAAATCTTACGTGATTAAAAAGCTCGAAAACTAACTACAGATTTTGTATTTTACGTTTGAGAATATATTTTATTCTTATATAATGTGAAGTAAGTAAATGGGCTACCTCTTATTGTTGGGTTTTCCCTGGGGATGAACGTTTGTGTTCAAGTACCTACCTTTAAGTTACCTACAATATTTGTTATATTTTCTCAGAACTAGGTGAGATGGGATACATAAATTATTCAGACAGTTTGCATTGCAATCTCAAATCCAATTGATTGGATTGGTTCTTTTTAGTTTATACAAAATTTAGAAATTATAAATAATTTTCATTATCAAGGTCATCATTACTTTAAAAAGTTCTAAACTACTCTACAGTTTTGTAAGTTATGATGAGAATATATTGTGCACTTAGATATTTATTTGGTTAAGATTTACTCCAGTAATGGAGTCGTGCGGATAAGCTTTATGAAGTATTCATCATGTAGACAAAATTACTTTTACCTTCTTTCGAAAACAACCGATGCCCTTTCGGCAATGACGAAATTTACAACGTTCTTATAAAATATTAATTAAACCAATCAATATTAAATTGAAAGATAAGGTATTTTTCGCAAACCTTTTTATTGGCGTTTCCGATATCTGATATCATTATATCTTTTTCGACAGATTTAGTACCTACTCTAGACGTTTTACGCAATTAAATCATGTAGAAAATAATTACGAAATAAGTGTCATAATAAGGTAACACTGTTTTTATTTAACTTTATTAGAATAAGACATAATTTACAATCAGTATACTTATTGAATAATAATTAATGGACGTTGGTAATCGACTTTTTATAAGTAATTAATATTACTTATAAAAAAGTTTTCTCTCGAGATAGGGTAAAACACGTGGTGCACAGTTAATTTGGTAAGTAGGTAAAAACGTAGTAAGAAGGTAATGAAATCAAATTAAATCAAAAAGTAATTGAGCACACCATTAAAATTCGTATTGCGTTGTTTTTAGTGCAACACTAAAGGCAAAACAATGGAAGTCTACTGGGACATAAATAAATAAGCCACATACCCATCACTTTACAGTTATTTTAAAACCATTTTAGTCGAAATGGGGCGGCAATTATCTTGTTTACAAATGAGTTAAGTGATACATTAATGAATTCCAATGGTAATGTCGGGCAATTTTTGATTTAATGGGCCATATTGAGAAATAATCGGTCTTGATTAAGCGACCACCTTCGTATCTTTTCCAGTAAAACACCATTTGGATTTGCTGGAAAAGACCACCATCGGTCTTTTATTTGTTATAATATACTCTGTGGCGATTTTTGTAGCAAATGTGAAACTTTCAAAACCAGTAATTTTAAGGGACGAATCATATTATCTAAACAAATCATAACCTGAAACTATACACCAATTAATGAGTTTGGTCAAACAGTGTATAGTTTTGAGCTTTTTAAGCTTATTTTGATTTCATAAAATAATTTAGTGACTTATCTAATTAATTAATGCATTAAGTGCTGCTGATCTTTACCTCTTGATTTCTGAAATATTAATGGCATATCTGATAGACTCTGGCGCTTTTTAAACACGTTTTTTAAGATAACGTTGTTTACGATAATATAGTGTTTATTTATTCGTCAAAGTTCGTTAAGTAGGTACAAAAAAAGAACTCATTTTACGGATTTAGAGTACTTAGTTAACAGTGCATCTCGTGACCAGAAGCCACCGAAAAATATATGAGCAGAGCGAAATCAGAAAAGATTAAAAAAATCTTTTCTAGTTCTCCTATTCCGGCGAAGCCATTTTGTTATTATTCAGTTGTCTAGTTTGGACTGTAAATTTTGAACATGACAAGTATTGACTTTTGACCCAGAGTAAAAATACAATCCGACAGACAATTCACAAATACGTTATCACAACAAACTTAGAAAGTTCATGTACAATCGTATGAAAATTTAAATGTCAGCTTTCTAAGTGGAAACACTCGTCTCGATGACAGTCTCCATGTGATTTAAATCAATTGATGGATATGGATAGATATAATATGTTGGTTAGTTTCATACTTTGCATAGGTCAGAGGGCAGTAACTTGACTCCTCACTAAAGCTTCGGTGATTCTATGCAATTGTGATAAATGCGCGAAACACGAGTGCGATTTAACTACGTATAAAATAAATGCAGATTAGGTATGTTTGTTACTACTAACTTATTTTTTTAAATGGATCTTTAACAGAAATATGAGTGAAAACTATACGATAACATTTACTTATGCCTAATGTATACATTTAGCCAGTAAGGTATTCAAACAGAAACAAGAAAAACCTAGTGAAAATGATTGCAATGTCAAGTTGATGTTCATAAGACTAATAGATTTTATCAATTTCTAGTTCTTCCACTGTCATGCACAAAAACTTGACGATCCTACTTTGTAGTTCAAAAATTATTTTGTTTTCTTCTTATTTTGCTTCTTGTTACACGACTGCCAAAGGAAGGGTAATGTTTTTTTGAGTATTATAAAACAACAACATTATTTGATACACAAGCAGATTACCTTTACTTAAGATGTAGACATCTTAGAAATAAAATAATTGCAACACAAAACAAGCACTGTAATCGCGTAGTTTTAGTTTTAAATATAACCTACAGGGGCTTTCAAAATTATGGATCTTCATAATATGGTTTTTATAGATACCACAAGTACCGTACTCGTAGTATCTATAAAAACCATAATAAGTTCCGCTATAATATTTTTAACTAAAGGTTTTTACATAACGCTCGTCGCATTCATAATTCGTTCGTGGGAAACCGACGACGTGCATTAGGGAAAGTATTACTTTACCGGATCGCTCGCTGTTCCGTCCTTCGCGGATTTATAAATCGATCGGAAAATGACATAAATTGTATCGAGTTTTATATATATCAGTAATTAGTGTTATTTCTATAATTCTTACTATCCAAATCTTGTGGTTTTACCTGCGCTATCTATACTAATATTGTAACGAGGAATGATTTGTTTGTAACGAAAATGCTCCGAAACTACTGGACAGATTTAAAAAATTCTCTACCAATAGAAAGCTTCATTGTAGAGGATAAGTTACGTAGCTTCCGATATTCATACCGGATCGGGACCTACGCGGGAGAAACCGCGGGATGTAGCTAGTCGACAAATAAAATGATATCTGCCGAACGTCGTCGTCGTTTCCGCATTTCGTTCACTATAAGTTTTTCACTGATCAAGAATCTGAAACTTAAGACTTCTTGGATGTTGATGTGAAATTCATAACTTTTTTTTTAATCCTTCACCCCACGTTGAGCGATGCATATTAATCGCAAGTTTTCTATATATTATCCATCACCCCACGTTGAGCGATGCATATTAATCGCAAGTTTTCTATATATTATCCATCACCCCACGTTGAGCGATGCATATTAATCGCAAGTTTTCTATATATTATCCATCACCCCACGTTGAGCGATGCATATTAATCGCAAGTTTTCTATATATTTTCGTAATACACTTCTACCTATAACAACTATGTGAATAGCACAGTCAAAACAAAATGGTCTCAAAAAATTAAATGATGTCACACCGAAGTCTGACATCAATTAAATGAGTGGAAAATCAGTAGGAAATGGGACGAGAACTTTTAAAACAAACAGTAGATCAATAAAGGAGACTTTTTCTATTCGTTTCAGTACAAAAACAAATTTTAATATGTTATCTCACCTATCCTTTTACTAAACTAAACTAAATAATAATAAAAAAATAAGTAAATTAATTTTTAAATATTTTGACAATTTATTCAAAGCTATTCAATTACTGCTACCTGCATAAAACTACGGTCTCTGTTTAAAGTTCAACAAATTCACTGGTAACTGACCATAATTAACCAGTTTTAATTAACTATAAAACTCTGATTGATTTGTTTGGGCTTTCCAAGTTTATTAGGAACTATTAAAGTAAACTATTATTATTAACTAGTAAATCAAATCCCATAAAGTACTTATAAGTACCTAATCATTATTTTATGAAAAGAGGGCATCAGCAGTTTGAAATATCTATGAGTATATCATCTGATATACTCACGATATTGGCGACAGGGATTTTAATATTTCTCAGTAGTTACAAAACATTGGGAAATACTAATTTTGGTATTTTATTTTTCATTCTCTTATCGTCATTTTGATAGTTATTTTTACACGATTAACAGATTTTTTAAAATCTAAACTTAGCTATACGTGACTTATTTAAACCTCTATTTCTTAACATACACTTGAAATGGTAAAACAGTTTTACTAAATTGGCAATAGTTATCTTGTTATTAGGATTGTTTGATTTTATTCAAACAATCCTAAAGTATTGCATAGTCGCATCTTACGTCCTCCGCATTTACACATCTGAAATTTGCTAGCCCTATCCCTGTCACGTCATTAGGTGAGTATGGGGCCTTAAAACACATCGTCATTTAGTGCCGTAATCATTTAACTAAATGCCATACGACTTGAGACTACCCAACCCAGTCTAGTGCCACTAGGTATCTTCACCGATATTAACACGTCTGCGGTGTAAACCTAGTATTTATATGACACGTTTGGCAAACATGACCGTTTAGGATCATGAGTTCTATATGTCAATGCAAGCATTTTTACTAATTCACTGAAAACTACACCTTCAGCATTATCGTCATCACATTAGCTGTAGGACGTCCACTGCTGGACATAGGCCTCTGTCATTGATGCCCAAAGATTTCGGTTTGATGCAACCACTGTGAACTCGCGGCTTGAACTAAATCGTCCGGCCATCTTGTCGGAACGCCCCTACACCCAACATTATGTCAATTGGTGCCTCTGACTTTTCCATGACGTACCTATAATTTAGATCATCATGTTAATTGTCCTTCGACTCGTATCGTAACAAGCCCTTACAGCAAAACGGCACTTTACCATGATTTATATCACTATCTAAGATGTAAGCTATTTCTTACATAACATGAATAATAGGTTTTTGTAACGGGTAAGTTGAGACAAATGATTCGCCGCTTTCTCGTTGAAGCGAGACGTCGCATCGAGATTTGTTTTAGTTGGTAGCCGACGGCATGCGACAACTGCAGGTAAACTTACATAGGAACTAACTATATTGCCACTGTTCACGGTTTAGTGTGTTTGAATAAAACCGACGACATACATTAGGAGGCTTAGCATAACAGCACGATAAACATTTTTCGAATCTAAAGGTTTCGTCTCCTTCTCATAAACGAAGAGAAAAAGACACGGAACATTTTGTCGGTAGAGATAATGTTTCTCGTGCGTCGTGCTAGCCTAGTAGGTAGCGATGCGACGTCTCATGGTAGCCGACAAAAATATCCACTAACTTAATAGAGGTACCTAGGTACCTAGTTACTTGCAGTTGTCGCATGCTGTCGCCAACCAACTTGCACCTGATACAACAATAATTGTGTTATTAATGGAAATAATTATGGTAAAAGACGGAGTGGTTTGTTTCATGATGATAATTAATAAAATGAATGCTTACTGTTATGTCCAGTTACAGGTTTGCAAGGTGCAAAATTATTTGTTTCCCTAAAGCTTACAAATTAAGCTTTAAACATATATACTACTAAATTACGTACGGCTTTTAGTAGGGATATATATTTGCAAGAGAATTTTAAAATACATTTCCAAAATAAGTTGAGGTTATAGCGGGCCCTCTCGGGGGAGAAGGATGCAACCGAGAACATCGCTCAGATAAGAGATCATGTAATTACTTTGTGCTGGAGTTCCTAGTATGTAATGTTTGTGTCCTAGCGTCTTCGAAATACCATGGTCTTTTGAAATGTCACAGATGGCATTGATTATCAATGTCAAATTGCAGGAAAATCCTACGGAATGGAAATTCCATTTAGTAAAGTGGAGCAGCTACAGAATGTACATAAGATGATAATAGTGTTGTATTAGGATAATACTGTAGGCACGGTTCATGATCATTGACCTTCAAGATTTTGGGCCAAGACAAGAAAGTTCACATTGACATCACTTGTTCAATTTTAGCACACGCGTAACGTTACGAAAGAACTTGCGAAAAAATTCCATATATGGTAGGTACATATTATGAAGGTATATTGTAGCATTTTGTACTAATTGATATAATTGGCTGCCTTGACTTGGAAAAACAAATAATACGGTTCTGCTATTTCATTAAAAAACCGACTATAATCTTGCATGTCCATTGTCCATGCTGTTTTACTGTCTTAAGTAATTTACGTAGACATATTTTATGTTACTTATTAGCTACAGTTTATCTAATAGTTAGTATGCTTCTGTGCAAATAAACTTCAAACAAAACGAAGCAGAATGATGATCTTGTTTGCTAAATAACCGCATGGCAATAGAAAGTGAAATATGTCTGCTTTATTTCCTTTGTATGACTTTATATTTCGCCCACATCTCTTGATGTTTTTTTCAATTGTTGTGTAGGTGGTAAGTATTAAGTACCTTAGTATACATTACATGGATATTCGCTTTGATTTTGCAACACCTTTTCTGAGACATTGTAATGTAATAAAACCAGGTAAGTTTACAATTTTAAATAAAAAGATCTGAATACATAAATATAAATTTTACCCTCAAATGTCAAAGTAATTTTCAGGCTTAAAGCATGCTAAAGGTGCTCGAATTTATTTATATTATTTACAATATTCTCTCACATTTGTGATACATGATGAGAAAATGGTATAATGACGTAACCTTGAAAAAATAATTTATAACCCCAAAAAAGTGGGGTCTTCAACTTTAAATAATTTATTTTTCACATGTAAAATTATTTATCGGGACTTTTAACAATTAATATATTTAATTAACATTCGTGTAAATTTTCATCTTATGGAAATTAATGCAAGGTGACCTTTTGACCAAAATATTTCCACAAAGCCCAGTCCCATAATAATACTAAATTATACCTACTTAAATATCCACACCAAATCTCTTCCAACGTCAAAACTTATGGGAAGACTTAGACGAACCATATTTAGCCTCGACCATATCACAAAAGGCTTGTCAGTACTTAAAACTGTACTTTCACTCCTGAAAGGAACGTTTACGTTCGCTAATACGGAAAAATGGGTAAATAGAGATTACTGACAGAGAAAGTGTTGACACGATAAAGCAATTAATAACATAGCGTAGTGTAAATAATTTAAAGTTTAAATGGAGTATAACTAGTGCATTTACTTATAGAGAAATACGACAGTATGATGTTAGAAAGAGCTTAGATGATAAATATCCACAAGATCCTAGTGTAGAGTCGTGTGCTATTACGATGGACACGATTCTACAATTTATGCAATATTTATCAAGTTTTCAAGAATATGTCAGCGAATGATATAATGGCGTTAATAACCAAATTGAGACCTTCGCTGTGAAGATATGGAGGGCTGCTACGAAATAGATAAAAAATACGTAGATAGTAAGTAAGTAAAAATATTTAAATTTTTACTAAACCCCTTGATAATAAACAATGATTAAGCGATTTAAGTGTTAAGTGTTAGGTTAACTAAGTTAAGTGATGTTTGTCTCTGTCTGTCAACTTTGAAACTTCATGTCACAGTTAAACAAACGATACGTAGTTATGCATAATCAGCGTTTTTAAGTAAGGGGGTAGTAGTATAGTAGTAGTAAATTTGACAAACTACTAACGACAACCAACGAAACCATATACTACAGTGAAACCATATCTATCAAGCGTTAACACATATTGTGCTCACATGTCATTTTCATTTTTGTAAATACATGTATCGAGATTAAATTTCTTAGGATCCAAATTACCAACACTTTTTTGCATTCATAAAACATGAAATCGAATTGTATCTTAGAGAAAAAATCTAGATGTTGTTAAATCAATAAGTAAATTTAACGACCGTCGATATTTTAAAAGTTCAAAGATACCATCATGTCGTGACTCCAAAAATATACAGTTTCTTTTAATCACCGTACGAGCTGATTGGCCATTTTTTTATTATTGCTTTCGGAGTCATTAGAAAAATACTAATTCGTCTCTTTACAGTCTGGTATAGGTATCTAATTGAATTTCTTTCATACCTAAAATATAATATAGTATTTCATCTCACGGAGATTAGGCTCTGCTTTTTCTTTTGAATAAGTTTGCACGATCCTGTCACTGCCGCTTGTCACGCCTCCGTACCTCTCGGTCAATCAACGTCAATACCGATGTCGAGTAAAATCTAGCAATTTCGAAATAAGCCGACCGACAGGAAACATCGACCCGCGTTCATGTAATTGTTTCCGAAACGGAGCTACATATTATATCAGTTATAAAAGAACGAGTAACGCACGTCATACGAAGAGCGAAAGTAATCTAATGAGTTGCACCTCGGGCTATCGACATACACCGACCTCAAACACCAAATTGACTCTCATTTGACACACTCTTTCTAACAAACTAGAAGCAACCACCCGTAAAGAAATCATGATCTTATTAATAAAGAAATAGTGTCTTATTTTGTACACTTCGGCGTCTGTAATCAAAATTACTGCAGCCGCGTCGGAGCCAGACAGCGAACTAATTTCGATGCAATTAGATTGTGGTTCAACATAGGTAAGGTTCATTTTCGATTGCTACTCGTGAATCGATCGCCCTGGCAAGATCAATGTTGATTATTTCGTACTGACAAGCAAATTAGTTGATGGCTTTGTATAGTTTAGACGTATTAGCTGTGATAGTTGATTGAAGGAGTCCAGATAAGGAGCGGGCGTGGTGTTCAATTAAACAGTTCATTTAATACTAGATGAATGGAATCCACATTGTCAATACGGCTGTTACTTAATGTGTTAACTGACTAACGAAACTTTCTTAATCGAACTCGTATTATGAATGAGACACAAAGACTTTTTTAAACTGCTTTCACATCACAAGACAAAATAAACAAAGGTCAGAAGCGGCCAATAATTATCAAACATATTAATCAAACCGTTTCGTGATTTGAATTTAAAATTTTGTTCTATAGAAAGATATTTTCCTATATACGTACATTAGTACCTATATTATTTCTTGTTTTGCTTCTTGACTGAAAGTTGAACGTTGACTTTTCTTTTTTGTAATCTGTACGTATCATCAGGTCAACTACTCTAACTCTCACGATGTAGACGAATCACAAGTCCGTTTGACTGATAGCTATAAAAATTTAAGTATTATACAACTCTACATAATAACGAGACCGGGTACCATAACAGCAAATACCCACTTTAAAATTCTCCACGACTAGTGACGTACGTATTAAATAATTGAGTGAGCATTTACCCTTATTTTTGTAAGTTACCGTAAACAGTAAACAATGCTTACAACTAGTAGTTAGTGCCGTAAATGTAGGGGACTGTCACGACATGATCACATATGACCCTGGCTTTTACTTGCCCATTGAAAGCGATCCCAAACGCGAGAAAGTCACTGTAATTGTATGGAATTCAACCGCCAGATGAGAGGAATCCGATTATACTGGGAAAATGTCGTCGCAATAGACTTTAATTAACTTTACTACCGTATAATTACTTGAAATACAATCAGTTTTTTAATATAATCGAACGGTGTGCTTTCCCTTGAGCTTTTCCTGTATATCAACTTTGATATTTAAATGTGAAATGCAAATCGAGAAAGCATTTCGTATTTTCACCAGTCAACGATTGTCACGACATCTGGACCATGTTGTGACAGGCTTGACGTAAACGCGGGTTTAGATAAAGGTAAAGATTGGCGATAGGCAAAAAAGTATATACAATGTCGCTATGTGAATTAGCATAACAATACCTTGCAGTTGCATGGCTGATGATAAAATAGTTAAAGTCGAGTCACACCAAAAGTATCTTTCTCTTTTAGAAAAAGAAGCATGTATCGTACACGCGCCCAACGCAAGCAGAGCCGCATTGACTGCCAAATCAAGCAATCGCGTGCGTGGTAAAATTTTGCATAACGTACGTGCGTCCATGCGGTATGCATGCCGCCACTCTGGCTAATGTGACAGAGTTTGAGCGACTTCAGTACGTCACGCCACACAACGCGCACGCCACGGTTTTGGTGTGACCCGGCTTAATGTTATATGTAACACCGACATATGACGATCGTCTAAACTCTAATGTGTATGATCGCTATCAACATGACGGTTGTGATCGATATTGACGAAAGTGAAAGAGCGCTCGAAAGAGAGCAAAAGTGTTTGAGTAATGTGGTCTGGTTAGCATGCATATCTGATATTTTATGTGGATTCTTGACATCTCCCTTTTTTTTCATTATCTAGACGTGCACTTAAAATGCTACTGTCATTTTAAAAGATGTTACCATTTTCAAAAAAAAGTTCGCATTTATTGGAAAACTGTTTTTTTTTTATAAAAGTACCTATTTTTGTTTTTCTTCTGTTTTATATTTACGATTTTAAACATACATGGTGTTCTCGTGAACAAGCTGGTTGAAATGACAAGCGAAATATCGTTAATAAGTAATTTTAGTAGTGTTTTGTATTTGTTGCTGTGTGCTTGTCCTAATAAAGATAATTCTATTCTTTCTATTCACATTGCTCCGGCCTGTTTACTTTGATTATCACTATAATCTCCGTCTCCATTTACTAGACAACCACTTTGCTCATTGATCGTAAAGGATACTTTATACAAGTTTTTATGCCATTTTGTATGAGTTTAGTATAAATATATCAAAACGGGATAAATTATCTAGGTAATTCTATATTCTTCGATTATCGAGTGCTTAGATATTACTTACCTACCTTAACAGTATAATTATCCCTCATTCCTGATCTTTGCGTGTAACTGAACAGGTTTATCCGCTGACATCCGTAGATAGCAAACAAACCGTTAGTTTTACCCAGTGTATCGCTGACCTATTGAAGTGGAGGTATCCAATTAACACTTCTTAGACCTTTTAAAAAAGCAGATATATACGTAGGTAGGTTTGTACGTCTTTTAATACTATAACTGTTTGTTATCCTCTCTGAATTTTAAAAGTTTAAATTATATGCTAAATTTTTTTTTTTTAAATACATCCGCATATATTTTTAAAAAAAATATTGACATGACAAAATGAAACTGACACTAAAAATATTAATTATAAAACATCGACGTCGCACGCGCATCATCGTTCCCAAGAGACTGATGACATTCTAGATCGTCAAGCTCACCCTTTGGGAAAAGAAGCCTTCAATGATATTGATGTCATCAAGAAACATCATATTTCTGTATTTTCTTCTTAACATCGATAATGCAGCTGTTATTTCTAAAATAATTCTAGGCAGTAACAGGAATATTAGTAGCAACCAACTTTTGTAATTAGTTTAATTATTTGCGCATGTATGAGGAACTACGAATAAACATTGCAAAATCATTAATTTGATTCAAAGTTGTGTAACGTCATATTAAACAAATATTAGCATGATAAAGCGACTACCAATTTTATTTTAATTAAATTAATGTTCTGAATAGGCACTCAATGATAGATTAAGTTGCGATATCAAATTATCGTTTGTGTTTAAATGATAACTGCCTCTACTAATTTCGTAATAGAAGTTAATATTCTTAATATTGTGAATGATAAATTAATATTTTGAAGTTAGATGGTTAACATTGTTAGCAATTTGGAGTAAGCAGGTGTTAACTAGGCTTGTACTAAGGGTACTAGGTAACGGATATACTACATATTGCACTTTTTTTTTGTAAATACATACAAGATACATACAGACCAGATGATACAGATGATAAAAGACACCCAGACCAGATACAAATATTTATTTTTAAGCATAAATATTTGCATACGGCGGGAAGTCGTCAAAATTATGTATAAGTGTCAATTATTGATTAATTATGAGTTGAAATTACGTAGAGCTTAATAAATTATTAGTATCAAATAGATTTAATTTATTAATTCAGTCAATATAATACGTTGAAGCATTTATCAGTTTTAGTGCTGCCGTGCAAATAGCATATATTTTATAGAGTCATTAATGTGACCAGCGATTTCACTACCGATCCCATGGTTTTGTTTTTTCGAAAACACTTTTATAGCAGACATTGAAAGAAATCCAATTTTTATGATTTTGCCTATAGATCCAGCGGCTCAGTCTGTAGGTTGATATATAGGTCAGTCGATCATTCATTTAATTTATCACAATGTCCTCAATATTTCGGCGTTGCAATCCAGGTTGCATATAAATTCTAAATGAAACGAATGCATCTTTCAAAATACCCTCTATTAGAGGTTCGCGTGCAACAAAGTTTCCTCACATGATGTGAACTGACATCTACAGCACCTGTCATTCTTTTGTTATGTTACCACAATAGTTTTCTGGGTTTCCATAACGTTTCACTGTACCTGTGAACAGACCGTAACGAATCTAAGACTTGTCTTTATATTAAGTAGGTAGAATTCTACTCTTTCACACGATATCTATATCGTTGTTAAAGTAGCTAGTATTCCCTAAAACATAATAAAGCATCAATTTTTCTGAACAGTTTCTTCCACAGTATCAATCACAGTTAATAGCTATTTCACAATTTTAATCTTCTGTAGCATTTAATTTTAATTTAATTTTAGTCGTCTTATAAAAGTTACATCACAGGATCCAGTAATTAATAAAACAACTTTTTGTTATATTCAAATTCAATGTATCAACAATCAATTTATTAGACTATCTATTACTTAGTTCCTTTTGTACTAGCAAACTTTCAAATATTGGCACCCATTCGTCAATATCTAGACGCTAAAAACAACTTGTCTAAGTTTCTCTTCATTAAAAAATACTAACGCCATTTCCCATCGGATTGAAATATTAATTGAATTCGGAACGATTCAGTTGCAATTCGTAGTTATTTATTTAGCACATACAAGACCCGAATCTCAGTAGGTACTGTAGAAAGTAAATGTGTATTAAATGAAATTTCTTCTGGTGATAACAGTAGCAAACAATGATATCGTCGATCTTGTTCTAGTTCTCAGTTGATTTCTAATCCGAAATCATAATGAGGAACTATATTCACACATTCAACTATGCATGTTTTTATTGACAATGAAAGACAATATTGGTCCTAGTGAGTAATATGTAAAGATTACGCTTAAAACAAAGATGAAAAGAAAAGGTCTGTATATGATAGATATATTATACCTAGATTACTCAAAAAGTCTTAAAGAACTGAGCATTATGCGCCGTTCACATAGTTCAACTGGGTTGGATTTGCGGCGAGTAATGCATAGAGCGTGGGTTTTGATCCTATATATGGACTGGTCATTGCGTTACAGAAAATCATCTGTTAAATAACTACCTAGTTTATAAAACAGATGATTTTGTGGAATCAATCTATTTACTTAACAAAACACTAAAAATAAAAGGCACAACAAAAATCGGCTATAAGACAACTACCAGCCATTCCAATTACCTATTATTGAAAAAAATTGCAGATTAAAAAAACGGTATCATGTACATTGACCTTTTCGTGGAAACGAAAGTGCTATTGTTAACACTGACCTCTTCTCAAAGTGTTATCACGACCTTCTTTAACACTAATGGTACGCACAATTAAAATTTGAAGAGGCGTAAACGGAAAACTTAATTAAACAAAATAACACGTAATTAACAAAAAGAAAAGTATTAAAAGCCAATTAGCAAAAATTAAATTGAATCACGTAAGTTACAAGAGCTGCTTGACCATGAAAACCGGTACCTCTTAAATTTTATTGGTCATTCTATAATATTTTAATGCAATATCAATGTCATTAGACACGACTTCCGACTTTTACTAAGTTCAAGATTAGACTAAACATTAGAATTAGTCTTAGCCATATTAGAAAACAAATAAATATTAGTCTTTTACAATGTTTACTTTTATTGCTAATTAATCCTATTTTTTGCTGTCTAATTTAAGTTCCTGTCAAATAAATATATGATATAATGTAAACTCAGTTTTATAACACTTTTAGTAAATAAATTTTATTAGTATATGTAGATGATATTGTGTTTGCATCTAAATCGTTTTTGAATAAGCATGAAAACAAATAATTTGAGAAACATAATATGTCATGTTAAAATTACTAGAAAGAATTTCTTATGAAATTTCTATTATATATTTAAATAATGCTATATTTACGTGTCACGAAATCGAAGCATGAGCAGACTTCACGTCTAGATCTGACAGATGTGATCATCTGAATTAGATTCAGCGACACAAAGGTTATCTGGAATTCTGTTATTCAATTACGTAACATATTTCACAACCACTACCTAATAATTACGAAAAGGTTAACTCTAATGAGCGGCTTCTAAGTTCTTAATCAATTTCTCTACCCGAGGCGTCGATTTTTCGCTCGTTCTAATATTTTGTTCCAACTTTCTAGCGTGTGAGTTTTGTAAACAAGTGGGTGAATGATTATGGCTTGAAGTAATCTTTCGTACGTGACCGCTTGAAAGGAAATATGTTGCCCTTTGACGCTCGATTAGCTATTTATTGTTTACGGGTGCAATGACATTATTGTGGCTTAGTTAACTAGCCCACATACCCACCTTACGTTACTTGAAATAATTATACCTTTAGAAGAAGTAGAATAAATGAAATAGGTAATGAAATCATGCGGGTTATTAATTCTAAATTTATTCCTTTATTACCACTTCAATAATCTAAATGGGTTCTATCTTGTACCTGTACCGTTATATCAATATCTAAGCAAACCACACTAATCGTACACCTACGTTTTGGCGACCACAGGGTATAAAAATAAAAATAGTTTCGAGCATTAATTTTTAATATTTTTTATAATTTCCAATTTTTTTACTAGAATATCAGGAACAATACAAGTGCCCGATTCTGTAAGAAAAAAACGAGCAGATATTCTAGACACAATAAAAATATTATTAGATAGTATATTTATAAAATATTGAATTTATTATCTTATAAGTATTCTGTTTATTCGTATATAATCGATATACTATGTATTTTTAACGCGTCTAGGAATAAAAGGCGTAAAATGACTGGCGAACTGTTTAGAAGCTACACGATTTCTACACGGTTTTTACTTACAGAATCACTGCTGGTGAAACACAAGACGGACCTAGACCTATGAATTTAATTTAAGGATGTTGTTTATTAAGAGTAGGTAGGTAAATTGTTAATGGTTTATGAGTTGTCTCGTGATGTGATGCACAAATTGATCATTGTTACTTAAATACCACTAATGTTACCTACGTATCATTAATTCTCTGTTTGTTTTGTCCTTGTATAAGTAATGCATCATATGAATCTAAATCTGCTTCAGCTAATACACCTACGGCTTATATTTTCAATACAATCTTCGCTAAATAAATTCGGAGGCATTAAAAAATTTAACACAATATGTTTTATGCTCAAGGAAATTCGTTAACACATCTTCCCAGATCCCATGGACACTGGCAGATTGTAACAAATTATTAAATTTAATTTACAACTAAGTCAATCTTATGTACCTACTCTAAGACTATAGACTTCTATAATAATAAAATTTTTATATTCCCTGTATTTAATTAACTATTTTCTGAAAATTTAAGTAGCAAAACTAAACTAAAATGCCGTGGAAAACCACTCCGGTGGACTCCCACCGCTGGAAGGATCTGTCCGCCAGGTAGATAAAGGAAATAGCAATTTTTTATTTTATTTTTATTAATACCTATGGTTTATAGGTTTGTAACTAAAATGTGATATGGACTTAGTTGGAAATAAATATTTGAAATTGAATTAAATAAAAAAAAATACTTCTTAAATTTTTTACAAAATACCTACATAAAATCTTAAGTGTTCAATTAATGTCTAAAAAATTATTTCAACTTTAATCATACTTTCTCAACACGCCATACCTGTAAATGTCAAATAACATCCGAACTTAAAATGAACTTAGTCCCAACTTCCAAGCTAACTACAATCCATTACATTTGACGTATAAAATGCAAATTACCTGGCAACCCAAGGAATTTCCACCGAACGGAAAATTAATCGACTCAGTGTTGCAAGTTTATTAGGTTGCGTGTATCGAGAATGTTGGGAACTTGTATTACTAATTATAATGGTTATATTTTATTGTTTAAGTGTTAGGGATAAGTAAAATTTTAATGGGAGCTTAAATTGTTAAGTTAGTATGACATAAGACGCATGTATTTGTTATTAGTTAAGGCACTGTAAATGCCCTTAAACGCCATTGATAGTGAAAAATAACTAAGTTTAATTTCGCTTATTTTCTCAAAATATGCTATTGCATATTGAACACGTAATCAACACTTGCACGAGCAAAATGAACAAAACTGCAAAACAAACAATATGTAAAATGATATAGGTAGTTCACCGTAGAAAGAAAAGTTTTAATTAAGCCTTATGCATAATCTTCTCACTGCAATCTTTTCAATACATAAGTATATTTTTATGTCTTTTTATGATTACATAAGTAGCTACTAAGTACATACTTAAAGAAAAATATGTTCAGCAAAAAAAATATCGTCAAAATTGCAGTGCTAAATAGGCAATAATAAACATAATATTATACAGACTACTAACTGCACCTGTCTAACAAGTGCTTAACATAATGATTATAATTTTTCCTGATATAAGAATGTTAATGTAAATATATTTAGCTAACCAATCATTAATCTATTACATACATTGCATTGCTTATTTTAGATAACTCATTAAATATATATATTAATAACATTAAACAAATTAATAATATTAATGTTAACAACTGATACCGCTAAAGATAAACGTCTCATTTGACTATATGGTTAAAATAAAATATACTAATTAATAACAGTTATGATTATTTTAACGATAATTATTATTCAGCGACGGTATTTCATTATTTGGTTATATCGTTATGGTTGGCTCAGCCTTGGCCCGATGTTGGCTTTTCGACTGGTCAATTTAACACTTGACTCATTTTATTAATGGTTATTGTATTATGTTTTTAATGCGTTAAAGGTTGATTGATTTAAATTAGTTTGTCTACACTTAGTTAATTTTTACGCTCAGTTTGTCGAGTCATATCCACCTACGAGTATCTAAATCCGGCACGGAATTTTGTTAATCACTTACCTACTGGTGCATTCCTATTTTAACTTTTTAATCTTGAATTTAAAACAAATGGCCCTTACCATGATCTCCTTATTATGGGAACTAATTCGGACCTAAATCGTACAGCCAAACCTACGATACGATACGAATAAGAGGCGTAGATTTTCGTTAGCCACAAGTTCCAGTTTAAAAATATATTTACAAATAACATTTTTTTCCACGGCGTTAACATACTTTTTAAAAAATATCACATCGTACCCATATATTTAAACATACATTACATTTACGACCACAATAAGTCAGCTTCCCATAAAATTCAAAACATTATTTCTTTCATGTTATTAAATTTTTTAAAAGACTACCAACAATGACATTTTTAAACAAAATATTATCCCGTAGCACTGTAATTATTTAAGCGGTACAGTACTTGAATACAATTTATTGCGTGTTTTATTCGCTTCGACTTAAATGAGGTTCATAAAGATTTATGACTCGGAAGATGGATAATAGAGTAAATGATTGGATTTAATTTGATTAGTCTGGGTGTCTCTCTATGTATCTATAATATGTATGCATTTACAAAAAAATATATAAGTAGGTATTGTATCCGTTGTCTAGTCACTGTAACCCAAGCTTAGTTAGTAATCTTACCATTGAGTTAAATGACGCTGTGTTGATCACAGAATTTATTTTATTATTTTATTTAAGTACCTATACCAATTGCTTAAACCGGTTATATTAGTTGCTATCTGCATTTTGCTTTACATTACCTACGCAATATCTTCGTATCTACTATTTATTGTTCAACATTGAGTCTAAGTGCCCCGGGCAGTGCCTATATTTATTCAAAGTGCCATCGAAAAACTTCTCGTTGAGTCCTTAACTCAGCTTGCAGTGGGTAACTAACCTCGCTTCGTTCCCACATTCCACATACCGGCCGATAAATAAACGAGCTAA
Organism: Idaea dimidiata; assembly: GCA_949358125.1. Taxonomy (NCBI): domain Eukaryota; kingdom Metazoa; phylum Arthropoda; class Insecta; order Lepidoptera; family Geometridae; genus Idaea; species Idaea dimidiata. The sequence continues at coordinate 18,297,104 of OX442332.1, read as the reverse complement.
AATGCAACACCCACGAGTTTATTACACAACTCTTGAAGGATAACATTACATTGCTCGCATGTGTACCTACTTATCTGCCGTTTTTGTTTTAATTTACGATCTTTTTACAAAACTTTGCAGCTTTAATTTTATTTGTAAGTTCTTTTTGGGATTTCAAATAACTGGATTTTCTATAGATCCCTGTCACATGAAAGGCTTAAAATCCTATACCTAATACCTAATCCAGAAAAGTTCATAGATACACCTTTTGAAAGATATTTTCTTTTAGCGGGTACTTTAAATAATGCTAACTTAATTAAATACTTGCTGCACTCCGCGGTTTCACCCCCGTAAGTCCTGTTCCCGCTGAAATATCGGGACTAAAGGTAGCCAGGTCTCTAGCTATCTATATTCCAAGTTTTATCGCAATCGGTTACGTAGTTTTTGCGTGAAAAGTAACAAAGGCACATACAAACATACAAACTTTCGCGTTTATAATATTAGTAAGATAGTCAGCAATGCATTTCAGTACTTGACACAGTCCGCCAAAGCTCGAGGAGTGCTCGTCTCCGTAATTTAGGTTACCCTGACGTGCATAAGAGGTATTGTTTTAGTAGTTTCTCTAACACAATGGAAAATAGCTTACCTATTTATTAAAAAGCAACCAGGATATTAGAGCCGCGTTCTCACCGCCAAAGAGAAATGACTCTTTTGACTTTTTCAAATAGGTCAAATCAATCAAATCAAATCAGATAATAACATCGATCGTTGTGACAGCATTTCTCTTTGGGGGTAAGAGCGCAGTTTAATAAACGAAATAATACTCATAGCCATAATATACTAAAGAGATATAGGTACATATTTTAGGTTTTTATTGGTTGTCGTCTTGTAACGGTAGGGCGCCATAGTTCCACTCCAGTACCATCACAATAGTCCAAATAGTTTTGCTAGTAAGTTTTGTTCTCTAATAATTCAAGCTTTTGGACTTGATTGGTTTTTGATTGCATTTTATGTTATAGTAGTCGTCAAGAAGTGCTGTTTAGTACAAAGGCAGCTATATAATGTATCTTACCTACAATTTAGCAGAAGGATCTAGCCGTACAGTTTCCATAAAGAGTCAAAGAAAACAACAATGTAAAATCAAGTCTGGTAAAGTAAATAGGTAGTAACATAAATAATGTTCTGCATACATGAAATGAACCGTTAGTTCCCTGGAAGAACTAACTAGACTTCCTGATTAGTCTTCTAAGTGCTAGACTTTATATTTGAACCATTAACATTCCTGCGTTCCTGGTAAGTACTTGACGCGACAATAGGAAGCGATTGCGGATAAAGCAAACATAGCATTGAGGTTGACAGCAGCTAATAAGTAGCTCTTCTGCGTTCATGTTAGCCTAGTACTTTAGGTGTGTGTTTTTGTTGGTGACAGAGATATGGGAGTTCTTAGTTACATACTGCTCATGATTTGAAATAGGTATATGATGTAGGGTAAGAACCCTACTCTGCATAAAATGTAGTAGAAGTATATATAGTAGTAGTGGGGGCTTCCCTTGAAGGTGAGTTCAGGAAACTCACTCATGGAAGGGGGATAGAATTAAAACGTATTAATACCGCAGGGGAGTTAGTATAATAAAATACCATCTAGCTATTATAGCACACTGTCATAAATTTCAGTATATTCGTTGAGTAATACTTAATTGTTATCTCCAAAATGCAGGCTGTTGGCGAGCAAACGCCATGCCCTGTTGCACCTTTTGTTCGTAGCGAGGATTCGGTGTAGATTTAGTGAGTGTAAGTTACTCACTAAATCTACACCGAAAAATTTAAACTCGTTAACAACTTTTAGTTTTGAAGGAGCATGATGACCCATTTCCTTCAGTTTAATGAAAAGGTGGCTACAATTAGATACCTACATACGTACAGTACACGTGCGGAACACAAGGTATATCGCTATGTCGATCCTAACCGTTAAATAAATAGTAGGTAGTAGAAAGAATACCTATATGTAGCTAAGTAAGAAGAAGAAGATTATGGTCTGTGTGTAAAAAATAGCATATAGTTACCTGTTCTATCCGTTGTCTGAGGTGACCTGATATTAGAAGCAAACAGCCGAATACTACAACCCTACTCAACATTTTAATGGTTTCTTTAATAATTGGGCAGCTTCTAATTTCAAAGTCTCTTGGATTTATGAGCTGCTTAATGACTGTAGTAGCCCTTAAACATTTATTAGAGTTTCAGCTATTCGACCGTTAGTGTACAGTATCTTATTATTTATAATATACTCCTATTGCCTACTTCATTCGACCTACTTATAAAAATATCAGATCGTTATATATTTTAACTCATTTCACTCTTCAGTTCCTAATTAACAGTCATAACCTTATAAATTGACAGTTAACTGAGATATCTACAAAACTACGGAAATGTCACAATAAATAAATAACAGTCCAGATGAATGTTGTTCTCAAAAAATTAGCTGAAATGATGTTCAGTGGGCCGGCGAATACAAATTTCTAACATTTTAACTATATACATATCCGCATATGACAATGTGGAACAAGGCATGAAAATCGTGCGATATAGGTATTGTCTGAAAGAACAGTTAATATTTGTACCTATAGTTATCTTAGTTTATCTAAGTATACAGCATTCTCAATTCTCACCGAAAGCATTACCCCCAAGTGGGAATCGCAAAGACTTTTCCTCCTGAATTTGAAATCGATGGGAAATACTCATAGATAGATAGATAGATAGATTAATACTTTATTTGCACAACCAACAACAATATAATCAATCAATCTCATAGTTCATACCCAGTCTATTTTGTTCTTCAATTGATATTTACTAAAATAGTCATACAACAAAATGGGTACCCAAACATTGCAGTTCACTTTATCATACTTTTTAGAAAATCTAATTGGGCAGAAAATATTGCATGGTTTTTTTTCGTCAATTTTGATACTTTATTTAGGTCTTTTTAATAAAATCATTTCGATGCTTTTCAAACTTTAAAACTAAACCAATTTCTAGTGTATATTTTCTCTGAAAATTTTCTACCACTTAGCCAAAGCTTAAATTAAATATTAAAAGCATATTATTGTACCACGATAGTTTTGGCTGGCATCCAATGAACACCGGTCTAAGGGGACGTTGCACAATACACACAGGGAATGCTGCAATTTATGTAAACTACGCCTTATCTCTTTCCTTCTACAGATTTGTGATCAAATTAATGTTGTTTTGACTTTAATTTTGTGTGAAAATGTATGAGTTCCCTTAATTGAATATTTTTTAATTAATGACGAGTAAAACTATTATCTAATACTAGTGAAAGAGATCACGATGCAGACCGGATTTCTATCTCTGTCGCTGGTAAATAACGCGCTGCGTGATGTGATAGTAGGTAATTGATATTAAATTCGGTCGCGGATATTCCGTGTGATGCTTACTCACATAAAAACACCTTATTTCAAGGTGGAAAAATTAGCCTTATCCATCGTTCCACTGCTCCCGGGGGGGAGGGGGGAGGCGATGGATAAGGCTCATTTCTCCACCAGAGGTTTGCCCACTAAAACTCCATCGGTTCCGCCCGGTCCCGGAGTCGCGAGAACATATGCGTACTCGTCCGCGCAATGCAATAAAAAACGCCTTCGAATTAATTTCAGTAGATTCCTACTAGATAGATACATCGTATATCCTACAAATGTAAAATAGTCATTAGCCTCTAAAATAAGTAGGCGCAGACACGTATTCAATAATTTATCTGTCATATTTATCTCTAATCAAAAGTGAATCCGATAATTATGAAATGATAATTATGCGCCTGTTATAAACCTACGCCGCTCAGGTTCGAAGGCGGATAGGCACCCACTGAGCTAAGTGCTAATTAGAGATAAATTAGCTTTAGGTATAATAAGCATCTATTTTTACCTGCGTAAAATAGGTACGTCAACCTATCAAGTAATATCTACCTATCTATACTACTTTCAGAAATGTCCAAACTAATCTAATCTTAAGATAATTTTAACCGATTTGAACCAAAAAGCTCTCAATTCGTCTTAGTATATTTTTTTTTGATTTTCAATACGTAGCTCACAATAAAACTGTTTAACGAACCTAATATATTTAATTATTGTTTTTCTTTTGTCTACAGGAGACATAGAAGATTGCATAGTAACTCCAGCACATCAGGGTCAGTTTACCCCGCTCCCGGAAGCGCTCTGCGACTGTATAATGGATCTTACGTCACAGGTAAGGAATCAGCTTCTTTATGCAGGCTTATATTTAACTGGGTTAACATATTACTTTTCCGGATTTTGGGGTAGACTTTGTTTACCAAAGAGCAAATAACTCTCTCTATCCGTTGTCTAGCACCGTAACACAAGCTTAGCAGCTTACCAGATGGCGCTGTGTGTTCGTCACAGGATTTATTTATTATTTTATCCCTCGGTTATCTAGTTGGTATAGGTAATGAATAATGACGATCGAAATTAAAACAAAAGACGATAAAAAAAAACAATAACATTACGTAAAATTCTTTGTAAGAATAATAATATGTTTTTTTTTAAACAATTCGTGTCGAAATTATGTCGAAATCTTTAGGTATCTGTGAAGCTGTTTGGTGATTTGTTAAATCTACAAATTATAATGTCTCATCATGTCTTCCTAAATTCAATTAGTTTTGTTATCTACTCACATCTCCGAAGTAATGATTCGGAAGTAACTCTATGAGACCAAATTACACTTTTCAAATACCTACCTAAATAAAATATTTGTGTACTTTCTTCGACTTTCACCTAAATTGACACAATTTCTTTTGAAAATAAGTATATAATTGTTAGATTTCAATTCAGGGTAAATATGAAGAATTTACCAGTCACTGTGATATTCAATTTGCTAATTGCATTAGGAGAGATGAAAGCAAGATTATATATTTAAAATACATTTTACATTTATATTTATAAAAACCTAAATGTGATCGATCCAGCAGTTATTTTGGAGTAATTCCATAGTTTTATGTAATTGTAAAATCAGTATCATTGATCAGTTTTCCCTTATCAGAAGTAAGTATTTGTTTGGGATTCCATAAACTTTTTATACCTTTTAAAGTACAAATTGTTTCAAACAACAGGATTGTTTCAATTCAGTTTCAATAATATGTTAAGTATTTCTGAGTTGATTTTTTTTGACGGCCAACAGTCTTTTAACTAGTATTCAGACCTAAAATCATTACTCTACCATTAGGTTAGCCTATGGGCTATGGGTAGAGTTACCTTCCTAAACCTAAATCATATAAAAATTATCTAAACAGTCTTGAATACTGGATTAGATAATCTAAGATAGTCAAACTTGAAAATATAAATTCGTCTTGCCGACGACCAGCCATTAAAATCTGCAAAATATCATAAACTTCAACAATCAAGGGTGGAATTTGAATAAAATTTGCATTTGAAACAATTTTGAAACCTTTAGACGGTCGCCAAAGCCGACTGATGACTCTTGACCATGAATTGGTAAAAAAAAACAGTACGAAAGCATAGGTGTGCGAAACCTGTTGTAATAAATATTTTTATAGCCAAATAGATAGCCAAGTTACAAACTGAAGGAGTTTTAAAAGATTACTAGCTGTACGATGTACGAACCGCGATTACCGTATACCCACGATTTCGCACGCGATGCGATAGGGATTTTCTCAAAACTCTTCTTAGGTGGAAACCTCCGATAGAACACACATACGTGTCACGTTGACGCTGTAAGTTGATCGGCCGTCAGGTCTTTAAATTTCATAGCTATAGATGATTAGCCAGAATGCAACGAACTTTGAGAGTATTCTAGACTATAATGACTATAAAGTAACAGAGGAGAGTAGATCCAATTATAATTTTAAATATTAAAAGGCATGCTTAAAATAAACTTAAAATAAATAATGTAAATTAATAATTAAAAATAGAAAAAGTCAAAACATAATAAAATAAATTTATAACTAAATTATATAGAGTCAATTAAATAAACCACCCTTGATCGCACCCGGCGTAAAGGATCCGAGAATGCTAGCAGCATTGCCTCTCTGTATGGCAATGGCTATATAACCTTTGCACCAAGTACGATTTTAAAGTAATAACAACGTTCCTATTTGCATGTATTTGTTTTGTATATGCTTTTATTGAGGTTATGTCGGTACTTTGCTTTTGACATTTCTAATGAATTGGGTTCACAAATTAAGTATTTTATTAAGTACCCCCTTGTTTTGTCTCTGCTCTTATACCACGCTATACGAGGTCGGCACTTTGTGAAACACTAAGCATAAAAAATCGCATCAGCCTGTTACTTGTACTAACGCGTTGTTTGATCAAGAGATTCGTAAGGAATTTTTACCAGTCACGGAGTTTTCGAGATGCGGTCTTAAAAATAGCAAATATGTGAGCTCATTACACATGAATGGTCATAATAGTATTTCAAATTGTTCAACGTTCATAAATTGGTATATTTGTTTATCATGTGATTTTGCTTGGTTAGGTCCTTCGAAAAGAAAAATATCCAAGGCTCACTGGATTGCCAGTGCGTCTGTCATATTTCACTAAAATCAATAGTTGAACATATTTTCAGTCTATTTATCCACTAGATCGTAGAATATTATACTACCTGCTCCTAGCGCAGCGGAAGTCGACATTTTTTTCTCATAGAAATCTACTTACGGTGAAACGCAAAACCCACAAGGTTTCTTTTTTATTACAACACTGCAAATGACTTTCTTTTCAAAATGCTTATATAGACAAGACAATTAGTTTTAATCAACCACATAGGTACATTAACGAGCTAAACTGGTTAGCCATTTTACTGAACAGAAAAAAAAAAACAGTCAATCCGTTTGACAAATAATACTCGTAGTACCAATCAATCAAATAAAGTTTTGCAAGCTTTCCCTTTGAGTGACTGGTTGCGTTAGGACCAAAATGTTTTGCAATAGGTTGACAAATTTTGTTTTAATCATAAGTATATCAGTAATATTTAATATTATAACTACCTACCACAGAACACAGATCGTGTAAAACGAAGCGGATAGATATGTCTATCTAGATAAGAAGAAATGTACTGCCAACATTACCCGGTTGCATACAAAATGTAGTAATTTGTATGTTATCAAAAATGTTAAAATTATTTAAAGATGCTTAGGAAGTAATGTCATGTAATTTATTTACCCGAAGAAGCTGAAAGATTTATTCCTTGCTAGTATTTTTTTGCAACAAGGTTAGTACTTGTCCTCTATATGTAGTTAGAAGTTTAATCTCTTTGTAAATATTTATTAACCTTGCAATTTCACCAATAACTGATATTGCGATAGCAGCTACAATATGGGCAAGGTACTGGATTAATTTGTCAAGTGAATTTAATTGCCTAACAGCGATTTGAATAATGTCATAGACGTTAGTACTGACATTAAACACAATGTGGGCCGTTATTTAGACTGAAATTACTACGTAGGATTGCAAATTAGGTAACACTGTTTAAAGAAATTAACTTTGCACTAAGGGTACCTACTGGAAAAAAAAAGAATTCAGGTGAATGACAGAGTAATTGAAAATAAGTCTTCCTTATCCCGTTTGTTCAACTTGTATTTTTTTTATGATTGGACGATGGATTGATGAATACATCCTGTACTTTATCAAGAAACTGGGTGATCTAAATCACAGAGTAGAGTCAATATAGGATAGGACACTAGATTTTGAAATTTAAATAATTAATTACACTGTAATCAAAATGAATACCTTTAACCAAACTGTTTGGTTGTATTTGGAAGCTAATTTACATTTAAATCCAAATGTACTTGTCACAAATCGAGAGTATTACACAGACCTATAAATTATGCGTTCATTGGGCGAGGTTTGTGACTTTTGACAGCCAGTAGAATGTTGATGACACAATGAGAACATGTCTCTCAAATGATCTGAGCATTTAGTCACCGTTAAGGATACATTTAGTTGTATAGAATATGATAACTCTTAGGACTCTTAGTTTCAAAACATTAGATTGTCCATTAATCTTTAGTTATCTGGCTGTAAGATTTGTGCTCTGATTAAGAAACGGTTGACAAATTGGAGCAAGAAATTTTACTATAGAAATGCTCAATTAAAATAAAACTCGTTTTTAATTGCGTGATGTTTATTATTTTCAGCATTTGTTTCAGTGTTCAACGTTTTAATACCTTTACAGCTCTCTTCTTCGGGGTAGACAAAAGTCCTGAAGAATGGCCCTTGTCTATCCTAGAATGTCGCGAAAACACATGAATCAGTCTCTATTAGTATGTCCCATCAATTTGAATATGATGGGAAACAAATTAAGTAATTTTAAAGCAGGCCATTTGATAGGTGAAATACAAAACGATCGTTTACAAAGTTAAGTAAATATATTACGTACGATAAGCTCACGATATCAATTAAGTCGTATGGCTAGATTACGATTTATTATTTTGGTTAATGGTCAATTATATAATATTAATCACGATCTTTATATTTAAAGTATACTTAATTTAACTAGGTATGTATTTTATCGATATTCCATTAAATCAATCAATTATTTGACCAATGCAAGCAAAAACCTTTTGCCTTTTATTAAAATACTAGCTGTGCCCCGCGGTTTCACCCGCATAAATTCCTATCCTGTAACGTATGTGACGCATCACGTATGTCATACCAAGCGTTGCTTAACCCGTATGATAATTTAAAGTACCCTATATCTTATTTCAAACACTAAACTATCCCTGTACCAAATTTCGTTCAAATCGATTTAACCGTTATTTTTACCCATCACGTATGTCATACCAAGCGTTGCCTAACCCGTACGATCATTTGAAGTATCGTATTTATACCCTTAAACTAATCCCTGTACCAAATTTCATTCTAATTGGTGCGATCGTTCCTGTTGACCTATCACGTATGTGTCACGTCAAGCGTTGCTTAACCCGTACGATCATTTAAAGTACCCTATATCGTATATATAGCCTTAAACTAACCCTGTACCACATTTCATTCTAATTGGTGCGATTGTTCTTGTTGACCCATCAAGTATGTGTCACGCCAAGCGTTGCTTAACCCGTACGATCATTTAAAGTACCCTATATTTTATTTAAACTCATAAACTAACCCTGTACCAAATTTAATTCCTATCGGTTCCGCAGTTCTTGAGATTTAAATAGTGTAACTAACACGACTTTCGTTTTTATAGCTGCGTCCCGCGGGATTTACCCTCGTAAGTCCCGACCCCGTAAGAATATCGGGATCAAAAGTAGCCTATAACCTCCCTCGATAAATGGACTATCATATACAAAAAGAATTTTTTAAATCGGACCAGCAGTTCCTGAGATTAGCGCGTTCAAACAAACAAACAAACAAACAATCAAACAAACAAACTCTTCAGCTTTATAATATTAGTATAGATTAGTATAGATAAAAGGCAAAAGGTTTTTGCTTACCTACTAGAAATGCCAATTTTCTGAAACGTGAAACCGCATTTTGTCATTCGATACATCGATACTCACTTGCATTCAAATAAGTTGCGAAATTTCATAAGCATCAAATAGCAAAGTTGCAACAGCCTAAGACGTCAACTATCAAATTCTCGACGACCTTTCTACGCAGGTTGCCTCGGATATCCAATAGGAAGTAGATCTGAATAAATCACAGGGCAAATTGCACAAACGACATTAATATTTGCCACATTCCTAAACGAAGGTTGTTACAGTTGTCTTACAAAACAATGATCGGTGTTCGATAAAATAACAAGATCAAAATTTGCATGGATAGGCATTTTAAATGGATTATTGAAGTAGTGTCTGTTCTAGACACTAATGGTACTCATGTTTTATTCATTCCGTTGTTCTGTTAACTAAATTTAACTGGGTTAGATTTTGGTAGGATTTAGCAGTTTCATTAGGGATTGTTAATCTTAGCCTGTCGTTTTAAAGAGACTTTGTTTTGCTGTTAAATACTTCAAAATCTTAAATTTATTGTAGGAATTGTTTTGTTAACTCTTTTTCCGTTCTTTATTTCTCCATAAAAAGGCTTACTACTTACTACTTTCAACGAAAGATTAACGATTCTTAATCTGTATTAATAGATATTATAATCTGGATATGTAGGTATGTGTTATCTTACTAATTTTATAAACGCAAAAGTTTGGATGTATGTATGTGACTTTGTTACTCTTTCACGCAAAAACTACTGAACCGATCGCAATGAAACTTGAAATAATAAATAATAATAATAATAAATAAATAAATCCTGTGACGAACACACAGCGCCATCTAGCCCCGTGGTAAGCTGCTAAGCTTGTGTTACGGTGACTAGACAACGGATATACTACTTATATTTATTTTTCTTTTGTAAATACATACATATTATACATAGAAATACGCCCAGACCAGATACAAATATTTATTTTAAGCATAAATATTTGCACCCAGCGGGAATCGAACCCGCAACCTTCTGTATTGCAGCCAAGCGTTCGCCCGCCGCGCCACAGAGGTCGAAATATAGGTATGATACCGAGAATAACACATAGGCTATACTTTTTATCCCGATATTCCCGCGGGAACGGGAATTACGCGGGTGAAATCGTGAGGTGGAGCTAGTTCATACATATCCGTGAATTGAATAATTCACATTCTATTGACGGACAAGTGTTGATAGTAATCTATTCCAAATATCAATGCTAAAGGTAGATCGAAATAAAGTCGTCAGGCGTCAGACCTAAGCCGGATATCAAGATTATTCGTGATTGATAAACAAGTAGCTATATTTAAAACGCATTTGGTTTTATAAAAAAAAACCAAAAAGAAAAAAACAAGCCCAGTAATTTGAAATTACGCTAAGTAATAATAGTTTTGTAATCGATACACACAGAACACATAATAAATGAGTAAAAAATTACTCACAGTCGGGACCCATTGGAAAAATTAGATTGGTAAAATGACTGGGTCCCGACTGTGAGTAATTTTTTACTCATTTATTATGTGTTCTGTGTGTATCGATTACAAAACTATTATTACTTAGCGTAATTTCAAATTACTGGGCTTGTTTTTTTCTTTTTGGTTTTTTTGTTGTTTCTACGCGTATTTTTTAATCGAGTTTTTACGCAGTCGGGTTTTTGTTTTTTAAATTATTATTTTTATTTTACGCTTTTTAGTTATTTTCATTTATTGATGGTAGGTAAGTCTCGTAATCTATTCATTTCATTAGGGGGTTATAATGTACTAGCTGCGCCCCGCGGTTTCACCCGCGGGAATAGAAGGTAGCCTATGTGTTAATCCAGGTCCCCCCGCTACCTATATTCCAAGTTTCATCGCAATCGGTTCAGTAGTTTTTGCGTGAAAGAGTAACAACCTCACATACATACATACATACTTACATAAAACTTTCGCGTTTATAATATTAGTAAGATTCTATTTCAGTTAGGGTTTAGTTATTTATTGTTTAAATTTATTATTATTCTTTTAACGTTTTTGGGTACTTATGTGTTATTAGGCTTTTATTCAGTAGGTAGGTACAATTTATGTAAATATTTTTTTAGTTTATATCAATAAATTCCTGTCACCTGTACCATCACGGCTTAAGCTTTGATAGTTCCAAGCGTAACTTCGTAACAAAATAAAAACTTGTTCGTTAGTAATAAAAAGCATGAATACCTAATTGTAAATTAACTTTAAACCGTTATATTTCCTAAATGGTTCTTTAAAATGAAAAATGGTGAAAGAAACCTAATATTTATTTTTAAAAACCTATTCAACGATACCCATCTTGACATACTTTGACGATTTAGGATTTTTTAATTTTGACAATATGGCGTCTGGTGGTCACATAAGTTACTTTGGATTACTGTCATGTCTTTAGTCACACTTGCCAGGTTAAGACGAATCGATTGACGTAAGAATCATCGAAATCGGTCCACGCGTTTGGCCTCTAGAACGCCACATAAAAACATCCATACATACATACATACATACATACATACATACATAGACCTATAAACACATTACCCTCCTTTGCGTCGCGCAGTCGGGTAAAAACTTAAAATAAATCCTTATGGCAGTATATTACTTGTTGTTGTAAAGTTTTATGAAAATGTTAGAAGATAAAAAAACCATAGATAGATTTTTGGGTTTATCTGCGACCAAACACCACAGGAGCATTATTGAATTGCTAGTTGCACATCAGGCAATTTAAATATTAAGATATATGCTGATTTTCGTTCGATGTCGGACTCCGACGACGACGAGTGTTTGATCCCACTTATTGCGGACGTGCGATTAACATAGAAAAAATATCTACATCAAACGGTAATCACTAGAAATTGAGATATTTAAATTGCTCGAAATGGCGCAAGCGATTCAAAAATAGAGCCCTAGCACTATCAAGTTATAGCCTGGTTAGCCATACCTAACTAAATTATTTAAGATATTTCCTGAGTTTTGATCATTTCGAAAAACTTTTGTGATTCAATATTTTTTTTTCGTTTCAGGGTCAATCAGCAACGCTAGAGAGCATACGAACATCGTTGTCAGCGAAATTCCCATCGATGCAGACACCATCCCAGGAGATGGTATACGACACCCTTGCGCAACTCATGCAGGAAGGAAAGATCTACCAGACATCCAGGGGATTCTTTATTGTTACTCCCGAGTAAGTACAAAACACACCTACATGTTGCCTACGTGATTGCTCTTTGATTGGTTGGGGTCGCCGCAGAATATATGTCACCACTGACATACAACTTCTGGAAATAGATTTTTTCACCTATCTATTTGCAAAATATAGATTAGTAAGGAAAATGTTGCCTAAATAATTTAGTAGCATATAATCTAGGTACTAAATCAGCTAAGAGAACTATTTTCTATGATAAAAACTTTTAATACTAGGTACAGACACGTAGCGACGAGCTGAAAATATACTCAGTAGCTTAAGACAACGATTACAAATTACAATTCCAGTTTATAATTGTTTTATAATTTTACGTTCAACAATATCTACATATTTAATGAAAGATATATAATAAACAGTCGAAGTTCAGTTATTAATAACTACAATACAGTTCGAAGTCAAGGTGCGCACCACTGACATTTAAGTTAAACAATGTTTATTCCACGTAATTAAACAAGACCAAACACGTAATTTTCATTGAGATGCGTGTTGAATTTATTCTTGAATTACATGCCTACATGACTCATTGTAACCAATTTTTAAAATGGATGGTCAACGTCTAGGCTAACATTGCAATACAACGAACCCATTGAAAACATCAGCATTTGGACTGTCAAATTTCATATTCTATCAAGATATACTTAAGTTTATTGTCGTCTTTTAAGTATTGGGTTTTAAGTACTAAAGCTGGTCTAGCAATATCCATTGATTTTGATATATTTTTTTAAGGTTATCTTATCTATTTTCATTTTAGTTTATTGTGAATTTCAAGTCCATCATTTGGCCAGATTTAAGTGCATATATTAAATTTAATACGTGTTCTTTCCGTCTTGCGATTGGCCCTGCAGAAAGGTTAACAGAAAAAACCCAGTTAATCGACACTTTGTTGACTAATCGAAACTTAATTGAAGAATTATGATGACAGATTGTCATGAAAACAACTTTTTTTAACTCGCGCCAAATTAACAACAAAAACACTTTAATGATAGCCAAAAAACTTTACCATTAAATTACACTATAAATGAAATCCGGTTAAAGATGACTACACTATTTTATTGATTCATTGTCACCTTTATGTTTGTGGAATAAAGATCAAATTACCTTGATATCAGAAGGTTGTAGAGGCAAAAGGTTGTTTTGATTACAGATATCTATCATTGATTAAATCGAAAAACAATAAATTGAGTTTCGAAGTTCAAAGTATTACCTACTAGGTGAAGTGTTACTTATATAGGCCATTATTTATTTTGCAAATCTCCTGCTGCTTGTCTTGTAACTCATTAATTGATCTACTGACTAGCTGCGCCCCGCGGTTTCACCCGCGTAAGTTCCGTTCCCACGGGAATATCGAGATAAAAAATAGCCTATTTATTATTCCAGGGCTCCAGGTATCTACATTTAAAGTTTCATCGCAATCCGTTCAGTAGTTTTTGCGTGATTGCAAAGTCACAGACATACAAACTTTCACGTTTATAATATTTATAAGATTTGTCACGACAGATATAGTAGTTATAAAGTAACAAGTGGACTGTAAAACTAATATTACATATTGCAAAATATTAAGATTTATTAAATGTTAGAATAGGTACTATGGTAGTGTTATGGCTTGATATGGACTTTAATTTATTTTTTCTGTGTTTTATTACTCCCAAATATCACAATAGGTTATGAATTCAGGTATCGAAGATTAAACTTATGATTCTTATTTTTTTTAATTTAATCATTTGCAAGAACTTGTTTTTTAGGATATAATTCTTGTTTTTACTTCACCCAAGGTTACACATTTACGAGTGGCATTATACGAGTATTATCGTGAACATTCAAAGATTGGTCTCGATCACAAGTTGTACCTAATAGGAAAGTTGACAATTTAGGGTTAAATTCCCTTATTTAATTTTAAACTCTTCAAAATTACATTTCAATATGACAATCGCAACCAATTACACAAGAAATTATAACTTGCAACTGGACTACAATTTCCCATCTGACTGCTTTCTCAGACGTCGACGCTCCAGATCCCGTTCCTCATCACGGCACCACGGGAGCTTCGAGGAAGACTGTCCGTCCCCCCGTACGATCCTCATGTCCGACCAGGAAGCCCTACATCAGCTGTACGGCGAGATCACCACCGTGAGGGACGGTGCTATCACGCATCAGTGTGTGCAGACCAACCTGGCTGATGTCATTTGTGGAGGTCAGTATTGTCAAATAATCATTTGAAGCGTATTAAAAAAATTATGGTATTGGTGTAGCATATCTTCTTGCTCGGAGACTTCGGGAGTGGCCAGTCAGTGGCCATTCCTGTTCCGACGCTAGGCCGATCCGCCTATAAGAGTGATGAGTCAGACAGAAAATATAAAATACAAAAATATTTCTCTCTTTCACAAAAGTCAAAGTCAATGTGTACAACGTTACAACATTTAAAAAATAAAAAAATATAAAATTACAACAACTGAAAGACTGGTGCCTGAGATAGGTAGAACTCGCCCCATTGCCATCACTTCACACAACAAATCACAAATTCATAATAAGATCTTAAATAGATGAAAACTTTATTTGTTCTTTACGTAGGGAGACAGACTTAAATAAAAAATAAAAAAATAAAAACTAAGTATTCCGAACTGAACTATTGGGTAGAGATAATTCTATAAACAGTTGAGAAAGAGATTAGTGACTATAGTGACCTGTAATCTAGAAAAAGATAAGATTTTTTTTATGAAAACTAGAACAAAGTTCGTTCCGAGGAAGTAAAATACTGATATTGCTACAGATTAATAAAATTAAATATAGAGTAGATAGACTAACAGATGCCTAAGATATTGTAGCTGAAAAACACAAGAGATAAAATACTGCGATGTATAATTTTTGCTACTTTTAACTGTGGTTATGTTTCATTTGAGAATTAGTAGTAGGTACATTTAAAGACAATGTAATTTGTACACATTAGACAAAACAATGGTATTTCAATTCTAAACAGTTGTTCTAGTAATAGAATGGTTATTATCTTTCTATTCTATTTTTCTTTTAACGAATCATTTATAGTTTTATATTTTTGCACTATTTGTTAGTCAGACTATACGGAGTATTATTAATTTTTGAAGGTATATCTGTCATTAATTAAGCATGCAGTTCTTAAGAAAGTGTTATTACCGTCCCGAATTAGTTGCTCGTCGTCCATATATCCAAGTTCTCACGGACCGTAGTCATAACGGTAGCACGCCGTTCTAAAGTTTTAAGAATCCATTGTTAAGAAATTTATATTCGTATTCTTATTAGTGCGAAACAGTTTCTTCTGCCATTTTACCGTGTTTGGGTCATCTGACCCCTGACTCATGTCTGAGTTCAATAAGAATATTTTATTGTTTTATATTCAATGACAATCGCAAAAAAATGTAACTACCTGCCTATCTATGCCGAGGTTCATTATTTTTTACTGATCAGCAGTAATACAGTTAATCCCATTGTTTTGATTTCGGTCAGTGTAATTTTAACAAAGGTATATATTCGACTGCCTAAGTTCAGCTAGAATCTACTTATAAATGATGTACGTATGCATATCTTTGTCTTATAATAAAATAACGTTTGCAACGAACTAGAAAACCTCAGATTTTCCAAGAAATCTTTCGACAAAAGCTCAAATGTTAACACAAAGGAAAACCGGCTTAAAGCTCTAGAAATAGAAGCTTAATTCACATCAGGAAAGCTGCTGAAAAACAAAAGCATGAAGGAATGTGGGCCAGACCTGCAATGCCCTGATTTCAGCGTTGCTTGACCCGTACTACGGAATTGCAACGAATATCCAATTATGTAAATTGTTGTGCCAATTTCTGTTCTTTTTGTGTTACCGTGTTTTGGGAATTATAGAGCTATTGTGTTCTAGTATTTTAAAATTGTCTGCCAACCTAATTATGTATTTACTTAGTACGAGTTACGAACTAAAGCAAGTTCAAGACTTACGCGGGTGATACCGCCGGGCATAGGTAGCTAGTAATTAAAATAAGTTATAACCTATTTTATATTTTACTTAGTATCACTTACATTTTTTCTAAGATCATCTAATTTCCTATATTAACTCGTATTCATCTTTAATCTTAAATTATTCCATAATATTGTTTTTTTTATTTTAAATGTATACTAGCTTATAACAATCGAGAAAGCAGAGTTGATCCGGTCTGCGGATACACTTTCAGCTTTTTTCTTTTCACACACGATCTACAATGTTAGCTTCAAAGAACCAAGGTGAAACCATCATGAATAACGCTCTGAAATTGTTGAGATAGCTTGTGAAGATGAACGAAAAAGTTAAGAGGAAAAACAACTTTTATGAAGTTGAGAAATCTTGATGTTATAGTTGTTAAATAATTTATTATAGATTTTTCTTCTGTTTTACGACTTTGTATTGAAATAAAACGATTTTCCGGTTTCGACCGCGTTGTTTTTATTATCGGCATTGTTGCAATGCCGTTCCGACGTTTGTAAAGATTCTAAAATTCTGAAAAAGGTTATAAAATTGACCCATAACCAAGTAAGAAAAATTAAATAATATAGTGGGTACCTACTAAGTAGGTGTAACTACTAAATTACTATGATTGTACAGCAACTAGCAACACTTCATATTAATAAGTAAAGACTGAGCTAAGTCAAATATAAAATCTTTTACCTAATGCGGATTAATTAACCTGTCACCCACTCAGTAGTTTATTATTAATTGTGTTAATTTAATTTATTTATGTATATTATTTTGGTTAAAGTTTTTGTCATCCGGTTAGTATGACATTGAATCATATTGTAGAGTTAGCCAAAGGTCAGGTCGGTCGCACGGCAGTTCGTGACTCTACCAATTTGTTTAAGGAAACTATCTTCTAACGGTACACAAATAGCGCAATATGAACACGTCCATTTGTCCCGCCACGGTCCAAATTTTGGTACAATAACTTGATTTTTCATTGTTAGAATCGTCCGTTTCTCATAGAACCCTGCGATTAGTCGTGATCGATAAATTGAATAAAATTGTAATAAAACGAATCGACGCTGATTTGGATTGTTTGTTTGAGATGTTGTTTTCTTTTTTAATACGAAAATAACGTTACAGGTTTTATCGGTCGAAACTAATTTTAAGCCTTTCTTTTAAAATAAAATGAATAAAATGGTATTAAGTAAATATATATTTAACATCGACGTTTATAATAGAACCAATAATTTAATTCGGCCTCTGTGCCCCATTATAATTTTAAGACGGCCTCTATGACGCGACGGGCGAACGTCCGACTGCAATGCAAAAGGCTGCGGGTTCGATTCCCGCCGGGAACAAATATTTCTGCTGACCATAAATGTTTGTTTCTGGTTCTGGGTGTTTTCTATTTATCATATGTATGTATTTACAAAAAAAAAGTATAATAATTATGTAGTATATCCGTTGTCTAGTACCCATAGTACAAGTCTAGTGCTTAGTTTGGGGCTAGACTGCGCTGTGTGTAATGTCGTGCAATATTTATATTAATTCAATACGATAAAGAACCAAATAGTCTACCTACTTCAAATTACTTACTGTTATTCAAAAGTACGTAATCCTAAGTTTTAATAGAGAATTATCTAAAACACTTTAAACATAATTTAAAACCGTTTAGTTATAGTTATAACGAGCAGTCTAGTTGTCGATTAAACTCGATAATATCTCATCAATAACCTAACGCCATTAACTTTAAACAATAATGTTCAAGTCAAAGTAGTTTTCGAACAGGTATACAAGAGATCGGTGGAAAGTCCGTAAAGGAAACTCGGATCACTCATTCGCTTTTGTAACTTGCCTCTGATAATTTTTCAACTTTAAGATAAGCGACAATAAGCTTCAAAGTCGCTAAGTAGCGCTCTTGTTGTGCCAAGTGCATGGCTATAAAACTGAGATATTGATACCAGTTTAGGTAAGGCAATGCGGAGTGACGT
This sequence comes from Idaea dimidiata, assembly GCA_949358125.1. Lineage (NCBI taxonomy): Eukaryota > Metazoa > Arthropoda > Insecta > Lepidoptera > Geometridae > Idaea > Idaea dimidiata. Next base: position 18,278,487 of record OX442332.1, on the reverse strand, counting down.
TTTTTTAACTAATGCCAATTAAGTATGTTAATTTAGTGTCAGTTACATTTAAGTTTCGCTATCAGAGAAGTGGTCACATACCAGTCTCTTGGTGGTATCCATTTGGTTCTGACCCGGTGGAGAGTCCGCTTTCCGCTCCGGTTCCCTCAAATTTGCCGGACTTTGCATCTCCATTGACATTATTATTTAAGTTAAATCTTAGTAGGTATTAACATATTTTATTATGTTTGAGGTAGGTAGATGTGATCTAGACTATTCTGAACTGCAGCCCTAGACAACATTCTTATCGAATAACGACATCGCCAATCGACAGTTTTTTTTTTGTATGAAATTGACATATAACTTCGCGAAATTTCATACAAAAGAAATCTGTCGATTGCGATTTCGTTAATCGATAAGAATGTTGTCGGACTTTTGTTTTTTACGCGTTAGTGAAATGTCGTCCTGAATTTTCATTTTTACAAAACATTGTTTTATTGCGTTTAATTTGTTTAATTTCGGCGGCAAGTTACCAATTTAGTTACGCGAAGTTCAACGAGTTAAGTGAAAATAAAAATACCAGTGCCAAACACGAAATTAGCACGTTACAAACATTTGTTCCATAGGGTTAGAGAAAAATCGTCGCCATTTTTTCTACAGCCTTCACGCATGGAAAATTATTTCAAACGAATACAGTACAATAGTGGTAGTTCACTATTCGTACGAGAAATTGGCTAAATTGTCCTATATTGCTAACAGAAGCCATAACTAAGAAAAAGAAAGAAAATAATGTTGTCTAGGGCTGCTGATCTGTGAATAGAGTTTTTGGCGGGAATGCGCTGAGGAGATGTGTTGCTAAATTTTCATTTTTGTGAAACTTTGTTCAAATGCGTGTAAATTGTTTAATTTCGGGGGCATATTAATCAATTTAGTTTCGTGAAGGTGTACAAGTGAAAATTAAAGTGAAAATCGGTGCAAATCATGGACTTTAGCCTATTGTTCTCTCCAAAGCTCCGTGAACAAACATTGTAAAAAATGGCCTCCTTTTTACAATGATTCCCTTGACTTGACTTTAACTATGACGACTTGACTGTTTCGTTCGATGCAAATAACCTGCAATTATTGATAATACTTGACACTGGCAAATGTCCGAAAGGAAAAGCCATTTTAAAGAAGAAGAAGAAGATCTGTGAATAGCTGTTTGAACATATAACTTAAATAAATATCTACTCTCTATGATAACATTGTAAGAAATGTTTAGAAATACATATTCAATGTCCAGTCCACATGTTATGTTTAGCTTGTTTAGTGAGCTTTACAAAGTAATAAACTTTTTAAACTTACACGATTTGTACTTACTCATAGTAATATTAAAGTAACAATACGCGAATAAGACCCGGTTAAAACTTTACTAAATAGTTATACAGTCAGGGTCATGTACGGATTTTCCAGTCGATCAATATCGACAACATTTCACTGTCAAATAAGTCGTTTAACAGTCTAGTGTAGTCAACTTTTTAAATAAGTAAATTTATAATTTTTTGCTATAAACATTAGCATAGTGGCATTTTACGTTTTACTTTTACACATCTCAAATTCGCTGGCGCTACCCTTGAGACAAATTCACATTATGGTACGACCTTAAAAGAGAAATGTACCTACACACTTTTTAATTAATGATGAAAATCCATGTAAACCGCCGTATTTGTCTTAGGAATAAAGTGGATCCGTAACGTGGGAACACATGCCTCTTCTGTAAGGTGACTTATAACTATATTATTATCTTAATACCAAGTTATAAGTCACATGGAAAGTGGCATCACGTCAAACTTTCTTTGTACTTAGAAAACTCGCGCATGTTTAGTCACCTGCTACTATTTACTCGTTTTTGTTTAAACACACGACGGTTATTTGCAATTAATGATAGATAGATAGGTACGTTTCACTTTTAGTAATGATCTGTAAACGGATTCTAGCTTATGTTTTTGCTCTATAACACCTTATGGATTGCTATATTAAGAATATATTTCGTTGAATTTCCATTTGCATAATCTGAAACATATTTAGGTAATGGGTACTTACTTACCATAGATGAAAAGTTGGGCAAACCCATAAAATGATATCACAGTACATTTACAAAGGACTTCAAGGAAATGCGTTAAATAATCAATTTTCTCCAGCAATCCCTCATGCGCGATAGTATCAGCAGGCGTGGCAACACCATGCTAATGATCGCTTTTCAAAAGCCGCTATTACAATGCTTACAGATTATATCGACTTGATAACGCACTAAGAAGTGGACAGGGGACTTTATTTCGTAATAGTTTGGGGAAAGATGGTGCATCTCCTGGTTAGATAATATCAAAGATTTGTGTGAAAGATATTATCTTATTTGCGCGGTAATGCGCGTCAAAGATGTTTCTTTCCTGAACTTTCGATTTCTCTACCGACTTATATCAATACGCACTACTTATAACATATAAGTGTACTGCTCTTAATATGCACACTAATAACACTATTACCAAACATTACAGAATATAGCTCATAAATCAAAATGTACATAGGCATTGGAACACCTGAATGAAATAACTTTGCCTACTACGCAGATACTATATTAAAGAATATTAATCTAAAAGGGGTTTTTAATAATTATTAACCGTAGGCAAAGATTCGTTTATTAAATTATAGACAGGCAACGAAATATAAAGACAAATCACGTATATAATTGCAGCTGGCCACATTGCCTGGAGTAAAGGAAGTGTTGCCTGATTAATTCAGCCAATAATATTGAATAATTCGGTCCAACCCCCTACAGATACACATTAAACTACGCATTGTGGTTTAGAACGATTATTGAGATTATGTTCGGTACTTTTAGATAATAATATTGAATTAGTGGTGAGCCACAATCTGGAGGTTTATAATTTTCAACACGTTTTATGACTTCCGCACTAAGAAGTTAGTAACAAAAAATGGGCAAATCTAATACCTAAACCAATTAGCCCACCCACTCGATTAAAACTAATTAGAATAATCAGTATGATTTAGGAACCAAAAATACAATCGATTTTTCGTTTAAGTAACTACCTACTTACTCTTATTTCATCCCAAAACCTTGTCAAAATCAATTAAGAATTTATTCCAAAGTATACATAGGTGCTGCAAAATCCGAAATGGCAAAAAGCTGTAATATATTCGTACCAAAATAGGGCACATTATTAGGTCAACATTACCAGCTTAGATCGAGGTTAGCTTTAAAGCACCTTCTCATATATTACGTCAGGTGGCATCGCGTGACGTGATAACCGTTTCCGTTGAGACTAAGACCTAGATATTTTTAAGCCTTATTACATATATGGACCTGGACATTAAATCATTGGAATTTTAGTCTAGAAATGAAACTCATTTTCCGGTTTAAGCGCGTCGCGCATCCGGAAATTCAATACCGTGTAAACAGAAGGAAATCTATTTAGGTAGGTATTAGGTAGGTAAGATTTGTAGGTACCCACATGATATATATACTTACCTAATCTATTACTTGAATTAAAAACAATTCACAAAAAAAGAGGCACGAAGAATGCATCTGAAGTTGTTTTGACAATAAGTTTGTTTGCTGTATTATTTCAAAACAAAAATAACCCAGAAAGAAATAAAATATCATCATCAAATACGACGGGGACCTCAAAAACAAGCATAATGTACCATTAGTAAGAAAAGCGAAAGGGAATCGAAAGCTCATAGAGATATTCCACAATTTGTTGCAATGACTTGTCTTTCTTCGAAAACTCGAGCACGCACTGCCCTGCAAAAGGTGTTTGAAACCGTAAGTAAGAGAAGATGAAGTTGAATTTTGTAAAGCAAATGGTTTAGTATTGCAGTTAGTTAATGGACCGTATAAGATGTGTGAATGATGACTGAGAAATTATGAGATAATCAACACTACATAATAAATAGATATTTACTCGTTTTGAGTAGCAATATTACAACCAAAGATGCCCGATGAAACTGAGTAAATAAAATAAAACAAATGTGATGGTTTTAAAAATGCCAAAATCCTATGTTTACAGGAAGTGGTATAAAATCATGTAAGATTTGATTATATACCGACAGACACCGACACCTGTATCGGACTGAGTAAAACTAAACTAAAGCTTTTATTAGATATCTTAGTATCTATATGCCTACTTCTAAAACTCTCTAACTATAAGACAAGTATTTCATACTTAAAAGGTGGCTTCCAAATTGTTACCACCTATGAAAATCTTGGTTAATGATTTTAAACGAAATACCTATGTATAGTATATAGTTACACAAAAAGGTTTAAACACTATATCGTTGACAGAAACACTTACATTGTTAAACTACCATAACAATTTCATGCCTAATTTGGAAACTTTAGTTACCAAACTACCGGTATTTTCGTACCTTTGTGACATTCAAGTCAATGATGATGACACTAAGTTACAACGCGTCAAGGGCAAGATTTCAATTTCACACATCACCGCTTTGTAAACCTTATAAACGATTAGCTGGTTTCTTAAACAATTGTCTTTTGATGGATACAACATACACACGCAACGTGTTATTAGATCGCGATTATAAAAATCTATTAAAGCTAATAAAAGATTCTTTAATACGGTTTCAGAGAAGTGATTACATAAAGCTGATTGTTAGTTCTAAGTATAAATATATAGGTTAAGTGGCGAAAGACCGACGCCTACAACAGGCGTCGATCGGTACTTAAATGGATCAACAATCTATTTATAATAGAGTTTTAACATTTAAAGGGTTCTCTAAAAACGTAACTACAATATCTGTATTTGTAACAAACAGAGCAAATATTAAATAAACAGCAGTAAGATAAATAATCATAAAAATGGATGACTGACCGTATAAATTTGTTTATACGGTCAGTCATCCATTTTTATGTTGTCCCAGTTGCGTCCGCGTTTTCACCCCGCGTAAGTCCCGATCCCCGCAGGATTGTCGAGATCAAAAGTATTATAGGTTACTCTCCATCACTTGTCTTAAACTATCCCTATGCAATTTTTTATCCCAATCGGTCTAAAAAATAGAATAAAATGTTAGGGGTGGACACTTAGAGGTGTGAAAAATAAAAAGTAGCCTATGCTCAGACCTACTGAATATGCAAATAACATAGTAAGACAACCTGATAAGAAAGGGTTTTCCGAAATTACTAAGGGATTGGACTGACGCGGGTAAAACCGCGGGAAACTATTTACTGAGAATATTTTTTAATAAATTCAGTGAGTATACTGAACAAATTTATTAAACTTCTATATCCATGTTTCGTCCCACACCAAAAGGACCGAAAATAGTCTTTACAATTTTGAAATTATAAGTTTATTTCCATCGGCGCCCACTGAGTACATTAATAACGACTTACAAAATAAATCAACGTTTAATACAAATTCATTAACGAAACTATCTAATTAATCTTGTTTAGAACAGACGGACACACGAATGCTTACAAATAACTTGCTCCAACAAAGGAAATTCAGAGATTAATTTCGCTTCCGGTGCCCGAATTCCTTTTACCCAAAATGTCATATCGCATCTCCCATTTGAAATGTATCAAATGATACCAAATTAGTATAAGCGGAGAAGATCAAAGAGAAGGAAAAAGACTATTCGGGTGTCGGAACGACAGATATTTTAATTATTGATTCTTTAATTGAGCTTCCAAGACAAACAGACGGATTCTTTCGACTCGAATACTAGAAAGATATTATGCAAAATCGTTAGCAAATTGTTCGTGAAGATAAACTGACTACTGCTAGGCCAATAAATTGTGTGAAATCTTGACAATCATTAAGTTGTACTTCTATTATCATCTGGTTGTCAAGATTTTAATAGATTATTTACGAATGCAGGTAGGTATAGGTACTGTTCCAGATCTATATAATGATGTATGTGGTGGTATTTTGTATATAATGAGTACAAAGTAAGTACACGTCCCGTGTAATGTCTATTTAACATAATAGTAACAATAATAAGCGTCTTCACTGTATGCAAATCTTAACTTTCAAATCCTACGCCAGATTCAGTTATTTCACCCGCTTCCATACAATTTGCATAATATTCGCGTATTTTGTCAAACGTTTTAAAATATATCGCGAAATTAATGATATTCCAGTAAAGATTGAGTGTGACAGCGTAAATGTGAGTTATTATTGAGGTAGTTATTCTAATTTCTTACATAATTATGGTATCTATCCAACATTTCTCTACTTTGTTGGACCGACCGACTCTGTAAGTTACTGGTCGTTGAGAAATAAAAGCTAAGATTACTTCGGTTTAAGAAATCACCCTTTCTGATTTTACTTTTTGAAAAGACTAGGTAAGTATACCTATTCTTCTGAGGAAAGGGTTATAATTTAAATACGTTGTGTCAGTACATCTTATTTTCGTGTAGTGGCGAGAACCTAGTGTTAGAGTTTTCAGGTCTGTCCTAAGGGTTCTAACTTGACGTGATCAGTAACACAATCTTCTCAGTTCTCAGAATTGCTTAACTTGCCCTCCGAAGCACGAAGGAGTTCGTAAAAATGATTTAAAATCATTGTCTAAAATGAAAACTCTAATTCTAACCCCTTTTAATTCATTTCAATCACAGATTTCAACAAAAGCTTTCAATACGCTTGAAACTGATACCCAAGATAATTAATGAAAATATTTATTATGGAAGGATTTATTTTTAGACTCGGCTCCGCCGGTAGTGAGGTATGTAGGTCAACTAGAAATGCATTTGGTTGCAGCAATTTATGTTATGAGGTGCTTATACGGCAGTCTACTTTAATAATTTTAAATTTGCTGTCAGGGTGAAAACTTTCAAATGATGTGATAATTAATAAAAAGTAGGAGCATGTGCCTGCGTACCTATTTATCTATCTATGTTCAGATTTTTAATCTTCAAAATATTTAATGAAAATCTCAATAAATAATAAGTATAATACCATAAAGCGCAAATCATACAATTGATAGTCACAGCTGAACCTGTTTCTGAACCTAAAATTAGTACAAATAGAATAATTAATGACTACAAAATAGATCAACTTAAAATAGCACTAAATAACTTAATTTATACAATAAATGAATCAAATTCTAACAATTTTACAGAATATTATCGTAGATTAATACACCAAATCAATTTACACTTGCCACTAAAAACTAAAAAGATTACTCAAAAAGATAATAAAGTCTCAAACTTTGTTACAAAAGGGATACTTACCTCACGTGAGAATCTATTTGCAATGTACGACTACTTGGAAGTAAATAATAATGAAGAACTTAAAAGTTTTGTACGACAATACAGTAAAATTTACAAACAAGTTTGCCTAACAGCGAAAAGGTTAACACTTCGTAATAGGTTATTAAATTCTAAAAACAAAATTAAAACATCATGGTCAATATTAAAAGAAATAACCGGTAAAGGTTCAAATGTGAAAGAAGACACGATGGGCCTAAGAATGTTCGACGGAAAAATATCCCAAGATAAAGTATTGGTAGCCGACGCTTTTAACGAGTATTTCACTAACATCCCAGCGGTAGTCACCAAATCACTAAATTACGATCTAAAAAAATCATTAAAATTTGTCGAACAATATCTTGGTGATAAAGGATTTAATGTTGAGCCCGACAGCGCTATCTTTCGTCCTACTAGTGTTGCGGAGTTAAGGAAAACATTAACGGATTTGAAAGCTAAATCTTCTACTGATTTTTGGCACCTAACAACTCACTTAATAAAGTCGCTGTCTGAAGTATTGGTATCACCTCTCAAGGATCTTATTAAGGAATCATTTGCCACTGGTACCTTCCCAGACGAACTGAAATTGGCAAAGGTCATTCCGGTTCACAAAAAGGGAGACTATCATGATCCGCAAAACTTCAGACCCATATCGCTGCTTCCAATTGTTAGTAAAGTCTTTGAAAAAATCATGTACAATAGACTGGAATCTCACCTAAGTAATAATAAACTATTGAGTGATAAACAATTTGGATTTCGTAAGGCCAGATCCACTATAGACGCAATGGGTGATATGATCAAAAATGTTTTGAAATCAATCGATTCCAAACTAAAAACTTTTGGAATGTTCTGCGATCTATCTAAGGCCTTCGACTGTGTCAGCCACAACATACTTCTAGCTAAACTAGAACTCTATGGCGTAAAAGGGAATGATCTATTGCTGTGTAGATCGTATCTTACAAAGCGACAACAAGTAGTGGATATTAATGGAACTAGCTCAAATGAGAAACAAATAACCTGCGGCATTCCACAAGGTTCCATTCTGGGACCTCTATTATTCCTAATTTACGTAAATGACATTTCCAGTAGTATAACAAAAATAAACGACGTGGACATCTTTATGTTCGCAGATGACATATCGCTAATTATTAAATCAAAATTATTATCAGAAGCCACTATAAAACTAAAATTGACAATAAGCCATATCACGAAGTGGTTTGAATGCAATAATTTACTTTTAAATTTAAATAAAACCAACCTCGTACATTTTTTCTTGGGAAATAATAATAAAACCAGAGAAACCATAAAACATGAGGTGGGAGAAGAGTGCGGCATCAAACTCGTCGATGACATAACGTTTCTCGGTATCAAAGTTGACTCAAAACTAACTTGGAATGTACATACGAATGCATTGGCGAACAGACTGAGCTCCGCATGCTATGCAGTAAAAAAGGTCAAAGAACTGTGTGGCTACGACGCTGCCATGTCTGTGTATTACGCATATTTCCACAGTATAATGACATACGGCCTACTCATCTGGGGGAGATCAGCTGGCGGGAAAAGAATTTTCTTAATGCAGAAGCGAGCAGTGCGTTATCTACTAGGCTTAAAGTTTAGAGACTCCTGTCGAGGGGCCTTCAGTCAGTTAAATATATTAACACTCACTGGAGCTTATATTCTTGAATGTCTACTTTATTTAAAAAAGAACACAGTAGATTTTCCTTCCATTGGTGGTGTGCATAATTATAACACAAGGCATGGTGGCAACATTAGTCAGCCGAAGTGTAGAATAGCTAAATTGTCGGATAGCTTCTTGGGTACTTGTGTTAGGTTAACTAATAAACTTCCTGCAGAAATGAGTATGCTAAGCATTAACAGTTTCAAAGTCAAAGCCAAACAAATGTTAATTAATAAATCCTTCTACAACTTGGAGGAGGCACTGGCGGACGACGACTGGTAAGTCAAGATTCAATTATATACCTAGAGGTCCAATTGTATGATTCAATGATTTTTGTAATAATTTTATCAATATAATGATATTATACCATTTGACCAGGCCTCTATGCAGCTGCAAAATATTGTTGACATTAATTATTATAATTTCTTTTGACATGTGTACCTAATTAATTTATTCTATTTATTTTATTAATTTGTTTAACTTTGTTCTTTACTGGTACCTACCTATCATGATTTCTTACTAATTTTGTTTAATTATGTACTACCATTGACATCATTTTCCAGTCGATTGATGACATAAGTTATTTAATTTAGTTTAATTTAATTATTTATTTTTAGAATTATTTGATTTTGACAATGCCCCTTTACAGCAGCTACTACAATGGTATGAATTTGAATATTGATTGACTATTTTGTTAATATTGATTATAATTAATATTTAATTAAATTAAAAATGATTAATTTTTCATTGTTGACGTGACCAAGTGTTCTTAAATAATGTAATATTATTGTGATGTTCCTACGGTCTAAATAAATGAGTAATGAGTAATGAGTAACTTTTTGTTTGAACTAGATGTATTAGGCACAGACATTATACTAAGTAGGTATTAAGTAGTTTATAAACTCGATATTGCTATACCTATATACCTAATATAATTATCAATACTTGTATGCCTACTATCAATAGTTATTTAGGTATAGTACAAAGGTAAACCCGAAGACATTAAAATCTGTCAGTGAACTATTTTTAGTGCAATTATGATACAAAGTTACAGACCTAATGAAGGCATTCAAATGTCCTAAAACCATGACAGTTTCAAAAGTAGCACACGCAGTTTGAATTTATGCTGTAACAAGCATCAAAATGAATATCACAGACGCGTGCGCGCCGTGCGCCGGCGCATTCCACCGGAATTACACCCATCAGCGGTTAACAACCACCACGTGCTGCTGAAATCACTCGGAAGCAGTGAATAGACAGAAATAGAAACATTACTTAGACGAACCCAGTAGGAAATTGATAATTATCTTAATAGGATGGCAGATAGCTATTACGAATGTAAAGAAAGGTTAAAGTAGGTACCTCTACCTACTTTTAATGTCGAATTGCAATTTTTAGGTAGGTTAAGTTCTAAAATTTATTTTATATATTTAATAATGTACCTAGTTTTATATTTAAATTTATATTTTGCGGACTGTTGCGGAAACATAGAAGCGATATCAAGAGACAAGAAAGAAAAGAACAGCATGTGGATTTTACTGTCAATGCTACAAAGATAACAATTTCTGCCACAGTCAATAACACTAAAGTGTTTAACCACACATAACATCACCGTACTAGCCAGCCGCGAAACAGCTCAAAAACAACAATCTTTGAGCGGTACCTGTGTTTCAGAATATTCCACATTCCCTGGCATGCAAATGTGACTGCATTCCTTGAAGCTCGTGAGTTGAGGTCGCTGGCTTGTCGGCTTCACTCCACTATCGAGATAAGGAACCACTTAGCAGATTGTAAGGAAAATTATCAGGACAATCTCATTGCGACTTTTTCATTTTCTACACGTCTTTGCAAATAACCAGCTATGTGGGAACGTGAACAGCGACCTAAGGATACCAAGATTAACCTTATTTATATAAAATGAATCCCTATTTCGCATGGTCATCACGCCTGAACGGCTGGACCGATTTCGCTGATTCTTTTTTTGTTGTGTTTGTTATTGTCAGAAGGTTCTTATGAAAGAAAATATCGAAATTTCTGCGGGATCGGGACTTACACGGGTGACACCGCGAGGCGCAGCCAAATACCCAAAAAATGTTGTATCGTCTCACCTATTTCATCGTAGAAAGCAATATAAGTAGATGGACTTGCATTAGGTGGAACTAATTGAGCTAATAGGAAGTAGCTAATAGGAACCTCTTATAATTTATATTCAATAAATATATCATAACAAATTTAAATTTTTTGCGCTTATGGACAGCATGACGGATGCTGTCTCTCTTGATGGATTGTAAATATAAAACAAATTATTGAAAGCTAAGGCAAAATACTGTTGCCTGAAACTAACATAAATTTTACATAGAAAATTATACCTCAGATCGATAAATCAAATCATAGTACCTAAATAATGCAGTAAATTTACGTTACACTGCAGATATTTTAAAATGAATCAATGAAAATTTTGAGTCAAAGTTTGATCCCCTTTTGTAAGTAACTTAATTAGTTCTAAGAAATCCAGTTGAAATCTAAAGGTGTGCTAAAATTATGCATGACATTACAGTTTTATTTGTGTTTAAGTGGCATCGGGACTTATACGGTATGGGCGGTATTTTAATGGTAGAGGATTCCAACGCATAAGACGTTCAGTTCACATTGGGTTCTAGATTTATTGCAACGATAAGCTAGACAATTCTTAATTCTGATTTATATGTGGTATGCACAGATATGCACTTAGGTAAGAACTACGGAAATGAATTAGTTATTGACATCTATTTAGATTTTCATCCGAACTGCCATTAGTATAGAGTTACGCATATATTTGACTAATTGGACTAACTAAAGAATTAATTATTAGCAGAATCTAAGTAGGTAGCTTATCCTTTGTAATAATTAAAGGGATTCCCTCTTATATATAAGCTATAAATCGATCGATCATAATAAGTACCTATTTTAAATTATTGCATCTCTTTGCATTATTAGATATCTATCTCTCTTGCGCTTGATCGACAATATCAAACAGTAATACCTACTAGCAATGAACTAAATGATATTAGGTATAAGTCTAACATTGTTCATTCCACCGTCCCTTATTCCAGACTACAATATTTTAGCCTTAACAAAATAATAAGCTAATAAAATCCACTGTTAATTGTAGTGGGCACGTCTTAATCTTTACAAAAGGATAACGAGGTATAACATTGTACCGGGCGGATCAGCTGTCTCTGTGATTTATGGTACTACAACTCTCTACTGAACTTCTTTGTGAGTCACAGTCTGGAAGCTCGTTTTCAAACCTTTTCTAAGAAAATATGTTCCAATATATATGACATTTAATTTCAATAAAACAAAGAAAGACAAACAAACAACACACAAAGGATAGGTACTTTTAAGGTGTTCCCTCATTGGAAGCATTTACGTGTAATTTAACATTTTATAGATTTGATTTTTAATATTACATTACAATAACTCCTCACTGACTGACGAGCCTTCGCGTGTAACGTAACATTATAGATGAAGCTAAATAGGTATCTAATCTACATGCATAAAGTATAAGTTTATCTATTTTAAAAAAGTCTTAAGTAGTGAATATTTACCAACAGCTTTCAAATTTTACGGGTGTTTGCGATGCACCGAGTGTTACCCACGCTGGGTACAATACATTATATAGTACACTGCATTCGACTTAACTATGTTACGTTACGGGACAGTTATTAACATTACAAAGTCTCTTCGGTACAAAGATAATTATTTTTGTACCTGAATTCATGTAGGAAGAACACAACTCCGACAACCAGTCGCAGTAAATTTACTAAATGTTTATACCAAACGGTACTGACACGTATTTCGACTTACTTAATGTTGCCATTGAACTGAAAAGTTAAGCTTTTATGCAAGTTTCCAGACTTTAAAGTGCTTTGACCACGACAATCTATGAACGTGCCCACGAGGCGCAAGCTTACTTCGGTATCGTTACATAAAACTTGGCAAGAAAACATTTTTTACTGTAATGGCGTAGAGTATTTTTGCTCTATTTTACGTGTTCGGTTGAGTAAAATGCGAGTGTCTGGTTCAAATACTGGTTTATGAATAAAGTTTTTTTTGTAACTAAACTGTAGACTATTTATTTATAAAAAGCCTATAAAAAGCCATTTATATAAAACTAGCTGCGCCCCGCGGTTTTTCTCGCGTGATGGATCACGCAAGATTGTCGGGACCAAAATCATGTGTCTTACGTTACTCTCCATAAACTATCCCTATGCAAATTTTCATCCAAATCAGTCGAACAGTTTGACCATGAAGAATGAACAAACAAACAAACTAACGAACTTTTAGAATTATAATATTAATAGTATGGATAAGGATGTCTCTCTGAAAGTCCTAAAAAAGGTTAAAGGTATCTCTATGTGTTTTCCTTATTTACTGTACGGCGACTTTAAGACGCTTGCGCTAGCACGATGCTTCACATTAAGAGTGATGTTAAGAAGACTTTGGTACACTAAAAGTCTAAATTATACTCATTTCAGGCAACCCCAACGACAAGATTCTGTACGGGAGACCAAACAAACGCCGAAGCGCCTCGTTCCCAGCTCCCAGATCCCTGGACAGGCGCCATTCACTTCGCATCTTCGGTTCCTCTACGAAGTATCTCCAGAGATGCGCTTCGACAAGAAGTCTTCATCATAAAAACGCGAATACGACCGACAGTTCGTCTTCCACCGATTACCCACCAAGCGTAGAGTCAGCGTCGCCGAGTAAGTTGCAATTATTTTTAGGCTACCGAATTTAAACTTTGTTTCTATTTATTTTAAGTTCTTAAGCCCGAACTTAGTTATCATTCAGAATTTCAAGGACAATAACTTTTATTATATAAAAAGTTATTGTCCTTGAAATTCTGAATGTAACGCATCATATTGTATCTTATTCCAGAAAAAGTGTCCCTGCTCTCCCGCTTATTTAGACGAAGCGGCCGCAGCAAGCAGACTCGAGCGATGAGCACTTTCTCTGCTCAGTTTCCACCCACTGAGTGGTTCAACTCAAAAGCGGTCCACCTGCATTGCGTCGCCACACAAACCAACTCAAAGGTAAAAATTATGCTTTCCATTCTTCGTATAAATCTAACTGATTTAACTAATGTATAAAACTTTTGCCGTTCCAGGAGTCACTGCAGAGTCAAACATCATTCGTTTCATCGTACTACGACGGCTCTGAAATAAGTAATCGGTCTTCGACACTTCCAAGGCGACACAAGCGACATCTTTCAACCGAATCTGGAATAGCCGGTTCCGTCGGAAACTATGACCACTCGCCTGTCAGGCAATCGAGCCCCAGCTCCGGAAGTCTTCCGCGGTCAACTCTAAGTAGAAGTTCGACGCACAAAACTATTCTTGATCATTTCGGTTCCCCACAAAGACACAGCGATCCTAAATTAAGGGATAGTCCTAGCGGAAGCCTGAGACGAGTTGATTACTCTAATTCAGATCATATCATGACTACTAGCGGTCCATCGAGTTTAGAAAGTACAGGGACACATCGTATTCCAAGAAAAGACTTAAAAAATGGCCTGTTAGATCAAAATACTTTAATGAAAAGGAGCTATCATACAAGCAGCAGCGGTCACTCCAGTCTAGAATCGCACATATCAGACCGAACGCTAAAACCCTCACCTAGTCATAGTATGCCACAAGGAGCGCCAGGTCTCAGCAGAGCCCAGTCTCTCGTCAAAGTGCAGAGCTTACAAAGTTCACCTAAGAGCCTTCATAAGTACAGAAACAAGCCACCAATCGTTGGCGGCGAAACAGTAAAAAACGGTAAAAGCACGTCACCCAAAACTTCGCCAAAAAACTGTCCAAGCACACCCAAAAAAACCGCTACCCCTTTGCATAATAAAACGTTAGGTCCTAAGGTGGAAAACCCATCGACGACTATGTTAGCCAGTTCTAATTCTAACAATTCAATCACGCTAAAAGTTACCACAAATACTATATCCCAAAACGGTGGGGGTACTAACACCAAAGTCTATGTACAAAATTCACCTGTAAGGTCCGTCATCACGTTTGAAAATGGGAAAGTCACGGAAACTACTAACGGGAGTAATATCTACATAATTAACGACGACAGACAAGTCGTGTCCGTCTCCCAAAATGGAACTAACCAAACAACAAAAAATCCAACTGAGACATCGTTCGACGTCAGCGTTGAAAAGAACAAACAAAAGTTTCAAGAGCCGGAACCGATAAAAGTACAAGAAAATAAGTTCAATAAGAATTCTATGAACGATACGGGTATGAATAACAATCGCAAGCTTTCTTTACAAATAGGAGCCACGAATAATAATAGTTTTGTTTACAAAAATCAGTTGAACAACACGAACGAGGTGTCATCTAACCCCACCTCGCCAGCTATTCACAATAACATTCATAATTTAGAAACCACTGCCAACAGCAACCCTTCCACGCCAAACAAGAGTTATGACAATATCATCGGATCTCTGGGCAGCCTGCGATACCAGAAGAATTCTTTGTCATCGGCAAATAGTGGACTTCAGACCAACATAAATTCGAACAGCGAACTGAAAAGCGTAGATTTGCTGAAAAAAGCAGCCGCGCTGCAGATGCTGAATGGGTTACCAATCGTTAACAACAGAATGAGCACAGATTCTATAGCGAATCTATTGACAAAGGCGATCGACCAAAAGCCGACGGTTCTTGGATCAGAACCGAACTTAGCGCTTAAAAACCAGGAACAAATCAAAGACATAAATACTTCAGCTGAAAAGATTAATTGCGAGAACAAGCAAAAGAGGTACAGTCTAAGTCAAGAGAGCAAAAAGGAGAATCAGGATTTTTACAATTTTCCGAGCTTGAGCGACTTGAGCTTTAATTTTACCAGTTTAGCTGCCCAGAAGATATTAAAAGGGGTCAGTATAAACAGTGTAGATACACTTGTTGAATTGAACATGGCAGCCACAGGTGCTGAGAAACAGAACAATCGCGAAGTAGCTGCAGTTTGCACAGATTTTGGCCTTGTATAGTTATAGTTATTTCTTTGTTTAAATGTACAATAGTATACAGTAAGGTAGTTGTAAAACTTAATCATAACTTAGACGCACTATACTGTTAGGATTTTGTACTCCATATTAAGGTATGTATTCCCCGTTACGTTTTTCAACTACTAACTTATCATCAAAAATATCAATGTACGAGTAGATTAGTGTAAACATTCATAACTTATCATAATCGGAAACGTGTTTAGTTTGTAGCTCACTTTTAAGAAAATAAAATTAAATAACTTGATGTGGCCTAAACACCTAAAGAAGTGCCTATAATAGTAACGTAACAGTACTTAGTCTTGTAATTTTCATTATCTTTTGTCATCATCACATTACGATATATTTTAACCATTCCCTTAGCACTATACCTCGTGCCATCATTATTATAACCCAGTGAAAAAAGTTGAGTACAAACTAGAATACCTGTATCCACAACAGATTCCATCCAGCAATGGGAATTTATAGGATTCGTTAAATGTGTATGTCATTTAAGTGCCATATAAACCATAGTATTACGCTTGCAGATGATATAGATACGGAAGGCTTGCGTTTTTTTTTCGATTCGGGTTAAAGCAATGAAACTTAATTGACTTGGGTATTATCCATGCTAGTAATATCTTATTAAGAAAACAATCACGCAGGTAGTTGAAACATATTTAGATAATTATCTAAATGTTCAGCAAATTGTCAAAATCAATAAAGTCATACCTAACTTGTTACCGTGAAGTTTCAAGTTTCATTGAAATTGGTTAAGTATGTTTTGCGTGAAAGAGTAAGAAACATAATAATATAGACTTTCACTTTTATATTATTACACTAAGATTAGTAGGCTAAGATAGGTAGACTGGCAACCAAAAGTGATCAATGGGATCTCGTAGTATTTGGAGATGCATTTATCTTTGGAAATATTTCTCGACCTACCCATATAGAGAAAAATTAAGATCTAACAGGGGTTCTGATTTTCCCCCTTGAAGTATAGAAACCATAAAATTACGCAAGCCTTTTACGAAATCGGAACTTAATCATATAACTCTAAATTAGATTTGCTGTACTCCTATGGAAGCAAAGGGTATTTATTTATTAGGGAATTTAATCACAAGTCGTTTAATATCATATAACGCCATTTGTAAAAATATTAACAATATAAGTTGATGCTTTAGATTTTTTGTTTTATTCTTAACCCTTACACTCCCTCTTGCAAATAACTCCTAACTTCAGTAACCTAAGAGTAATTTATTCTATGGTTTTCGCGATTTTGCATAATAAAACACTTTTTTATCCGGTTGGATTTTTCAAGGTTGACAGTCAACCTTGAAAAAGCCAACTGTAAAGTTGGCAAAAGCTCGGTTCAAATAATGAATTTAAAAAAACGCGATAAAACCGGATAAATAAAGTGTTTTATTAACCTAAGAGTAATCCTAAATATTGCAGGATCATACACACAACGCCATCTAGCCCCAAACTAAGCAACTAGACTTATACTATGAGTACTACCAGGGATATATTTATTATACAAAGTGTAACGGCTATGCCCTTTTAAGCCGAAAGGGGGTTGTTCTAGATGTCTAGGGGAACAACTTTTGTTCTACGACTTTTGGAAACTCGAAGTACTTTTCGAAAATTTTAAGTGTAAAGTTTACTTGAAAATCAGCTGTTTCTGAGAGTTCGAGGTCATTGACCTTATGTTGTCCTTTTATTTAGTTTGATCTACTACAATTAAAACTTTAATTACCTTTATTTTCAAAAGCAGCTGTTTTTTTCCCCTCAACCTCAAAATTTGCAAATTTTTTTTTGAATTTTCAAAAGTCGTATAACAAAAGGTGTTCGCCTAGACGTCTAGAACAACCCCCTTTCGGCTTAAAAGGGCATACCCGTTACAAATTGTACATCCTACATTCTAAATGAATAAATGCGTAAGATGTATTAAGAGCCTGGGTAGCTTATGCTACCCATGTTTATAAATATTTATATATTTGATCCCTGCGGGAATCGAACCTACAACCTTCTGGGCCACAGCCAGGTTTTGCCTTTGGCGACACAGCACAGATATAGTATTGTTTAGAACTACAAAAAGTGTTCCAATTACATTGAAGCACATGTAGAAGAAATGTGCCTAGGATTGTTGTATTGGTTTAGGGATCATATTCAGATTGTTGTATTGGTTTAGGGTCATATTCATAACTCTATCAACGATGGAGATCCTGCCAAAGTGTGGAAATTCTTGAAGACATTAGGAGTTGGTAAACAAACACAACATTCCATTTCACCAGATCTGAATTTAGATTTACTAAATCAACATTTTTCTTTTTCTTCTTGCCTAGACAGCTCTGTTAAGACTGAAACTTTAATGCGTCTCTCATCTGTTCCAGCTCCTGACTTTACACCCTTCACTTTTGATCAATTCACCGCTTGTGGTGTGGAGCAGAGCATGAAACACATAACCTCTAAAGCTGTTGGTAGTGATAACATCAGCCGTAATATGCTTATGCCCATTATTGACGAAATCCTTCCCGTAATTTTGCACATTCTTAATTTTTCCATTTCACACAGTGTAGTACCCACCCCTTGGAAAGAGGCCCAGATTATCCCACTACCGAAAAAATCCAACCCTAAAACTTTTTCTGAGTATCGACTAATTTCCATTCTGCCATTCCTTTCTAAAGTCCTTGAGCGTCTCGTGCACCAACAAATTTCCAAATTCCTGAATAATCATATGTTACACAATCCCTTCCAATCTGGTTTTCGTCCGGGGCATAGCACAACTACTGCTCTTGTTAAAATCACTGACGACATTCGCAAGGGTATGGATGATCGTAGATTGACTGTGCTAGCATTGCTCGACTTCAGTAATGCTTTCAATGGTGTCGATTATGATCTTCTAATGGGTGTTTTAGGCTCTCTTCACATATCTCCAACGGCAATTGAATGGTTCCGTAGTTACCTGTGTGGACGCCGGCAGCGTATACGTGTCGATGACACCTGTTCATCTTGGTGCGATGTTTCTGCGGGCGTACCCCAGGGCGGCGTGCTATCTCCCCTTCTTTTTTCAGTATTCATTGATTCTATCACCTCTAATCTTTCTTCATCCTACCATCTCTATGCAGACGATTTTCAGATATACTCCACAGGTACGTGGCAAAATTTAAATGAAGCCATTGCCTCTGTTAACAGTGACCTGGCTAAAATATCCAGGTGGAGTAAATCATTTGGCATTGCGGTAAATCCTTCCAAGACGCAGGTTATTGTTGTAGGTAGCTCTAGGTTATTGGAAAAAATCAACTGGGGGGAAATTGACCCTGTTACGTTCAACGGAAGTATTATCCCTTTTTCTAAAACCGTCAAAAATCTTGGTGTTATCGTGGATGCGGGGCTGGGCTGGCAGCCGCAAATAACTGAAACCAGTCGGAGGATGTTTGCTGCTGCGGGCTCACTCCGTAGACTGCGGAACTTTCTGCCGACTGCCACTAAAGTTAGCCTCGCCCAATCTCTCATGCTTCCCATCCTTGACTATGCCGACATCTGCTATCTCGATTTGACCGAAGAGCAACTCGATAAACTTGAGCGACTTCAAAACGTTTGCATAAGGTTCATATTTGGCTTGCGAAAGTATGACCACATTTCTGAATTTCGCCAAAAGCTCAAGTGGTTGCCAATCCGCCTTCGCCGAAATGTTCACATCCTCTGTTTCTTTTACAAAATTCTATTTGCCCCTTTCTCCCCTTCCTACTTAAAATCTCGTTTTCAGTTTCTTAGCGATTCTCATGCAAGACAACTGCGTTCTTCTGAAACCCTACTTCTGCAAGCCCCCAAACACAACTCCTCATTTTATAATAAATCATTTACTGTTCATTCTATGATTCTTTGGAATTCTCTTCCACAACCTATCCGATCTGCCAAGTCCTTACCCATCTTCAAAGCTATGGTGACGAATCATTATCTCAGTATGGTCTGATCTATGGATATGTGTATGTATTATTGTATGTATGGTTTTGTAATGTGTATGTATGTATGCTATATATGCGTGGAAGTGTATTTATATATTATATATATATTGTTTAGTATGACATATGTATTTTCATAGTATTTTAACCTTCTCCAGTTCACACCTATTCAATTATATATTAATATCATTACTCACAACCTGCCACTCATGCTAAAACGGATCTATTCCATCCATAGGTTGCCTGGAAGAAATCGCTTTCAGCGATAAGGCCGCCCATTTGTGCAATTTACGTTTAATCTATGTCTTTACTTCATGTAATGTAATTATTTGTGTTTTTGTTGTAATGTTGTATGTTGTGCAAATAAAGTTATTATCTATCTATCTATCTATCTATCATTTAATATGTACTATGTAAGTATAGTATTGGAAAAAAAATTGAAGATACACATGGAAATTATATTTAGTAGTCTTGTATAAACGTTATCTTGTCACTAGCTGCACCCCGCGGTTTCACCCGCGTAAATCCCAATATCAATATTCCTGTGGGAATATCGGGATCAAGAGTAGCCTATATCATATCTGGATAAAGTAGCTTTCTATTGGTGACAGAATTTTTTAAATCGGTCCAGTAGTTTCGGAGATTACCCCCAATATACATACATACAAACTTATAGTGTTACAAATATTTCTTCATTATATTATTAAAATTAAATATTAAGTTAAATAATAATAAATTAATAATTAGTGTAGATAAACACACTGGGACAATTAATCAATGGGCCCAGTGCAGTCCTATGACAGTTTACATTATCCCAGTTGGCAATTTAGCACTGTAGATAGCAGAACTATAATAAATAACTAGTGTAAACTTTTGATTTGAAATAATGTTACACTTTATTGAAAACAAATAAAGCTGTCACCAGAATCCTAAAATTTTTAATCAAAAGAACTCTGGGGGTCTTAACTATGGAGGACTAGAACGCTGCATAAGGTACCTAGTTTTCTACATCAAAACAAACAAATTTGTTACAAAAATCATGGTGTGAAGTAGAAAGAAATAACACATGAGGAGTCAATAACAGTTTTAGGAGAATACTGCTACTGGATAATACTGCTACTAGGAATATGGAATCAAATAATTAGTGTGACAATAAAATACAAAAATTTATTACCTAGTTAGAAATATATAGTAAAGTGTGCACTTACATCACTACAAACATGTAATAGTGCTATGTTCCATTACGTCAGTTACTTGGGAGGGCTCAGTTTCTGTCTGGTTCTTTATAGACTTTAACCAGTCATCAGTCGGATCTATTTTCTTAATTTCTACATCAGATTCTGAACTAGAACTCTTGTCTTCTTCTCCTTCGATATTATCAGAACATGCTATTTCTACGTTATTGACTATTGTTTCAGACTGTAATTCTAATTCTCTAAATTTCTTAGCAACATCTTCTGTTCTTATATCAACTGAGCACACACAATTGTTAGTTGCAGTGATCTGTTTTAAAGCAGCCTCTTCGATTTCTAAGATTTCCTGGTCGGCCTCTTTGGTTAAATCCTCTATAGTTTTGTAAGAGTACATGTGGTCGTCTTCAGGGTTCACATAGTCCTCCAAAGTGAAAGTTTTACTATCAAAATTCAATTTCTCCAAATCGATAGCACCATAATTACAAATGTTATCTAACAACGTGGACTCGTTTTCGTAACATATTCTAATTTCTTGGACACAATTTCTACTAAAATCTTTATCGTCTTGGCTTTGTTTGCGTAAAGCGTCGAGCTGCCTCAAAGTTTTTAGTTCCCTGGCCTTTAGAGTGGCGTAAATTCGTGCGAAAGACTTCCTGACGGTTGCTTTTAGCTGTAGAAAATAATTAAATAGATTAGAAGATATTTTACGAATCAAAATATGAGTTTACAACAAAGAAATACTTACATTTTCAATATTTTTACCGAACTCGTCGGTATCACTCGCCATGTTTGTTTACGTTTACAGCAAAAAATAATGGTAATTTTGACAGTGACGTTAATTGACAGTGACTTTGACATTCAATGATAAAAGTTGCCAAGCTATATTTGATAAATCTAACTATAAATAAAAACCGACTCTTAACAAGGAGTTCATATTATTATGTAAGTACCTATTTCACATTTTTCTATTGGCCTGCAATCGTGTGATCATCATAAATAAATTAACATTACATGAATCAATTTTGATGTATGTAATGATGAAGATCCAATCACATAAGAGTTTAAATACATTATCTCTGCTTTTTCGTTTTTATACATTACATGGACATAATATTAATCGATTAGTTTTTTTGACAAGAACGCTCCTGCGTCTCAAAAATGTAGCACAGTGCTAAAATTTTAATTTTATTTAAATCTATTTAACGGTTTTAACAGTGCAATTAGCACTATTTAAACTTACTAAGATGCTTGTAAATTAATCAGTTTCGGTGGCACAGTAATCAATTTAGTTTCGTAAAAGATATTTTACACAAGTTACGAAGAAAAAAACAAATAAGGTGGTAGTAGATCTATATGACAAGTGTACAAGCAATTTCTACTAAATCTAAATGCATTTATTATGGCAGCACCGTCATAAGTTATTGATTTTTCGTTTGACAGGTCGCTGGTTGGAAAATAATCGTTTCGGAATTTATGTATCTTCCAAATGGAATAAAATTTATCCAGATCGGTGATATTATCTAAATTGTGCCGTGTACGGTGTTTTTAGTGGTCTTTATTCGCCATGAGTGAATTGAGACATCGACGTGGAGACGGAGACGGAGACGGGAGCGATAGAATGGAAACCGCTGGGGATTCCGATCATGTAAATGTATTTTATTCGTATTTTATGTGTAAGAACCTGTTTTTTCGGTTGTCTGTAATGCTTTGGTTGCTTGTTAGATTGATTCTGAAGAGGAGAAGGTGTTAGAAGAGAAGTATGTGGACGAAATGTCGAAGTCACTTCCTCAAGGAACAGATAAAACTCCTGAACTCCTTGACTCTGCGCTTTCCGGACTATCCTCAAGGTAAAATACATTCCCTTTTACAAATGATTGCGGTAATACCTATTACGAAATGCTGTGGGCTGTTAAAATATTCTATGAACAGGTAATATTGTAAAATGTTTTCTTGTTGACAAACAACGAAATATTTTTATGTAACATTAAAAACTGATACAATACATTGTATGTGTAGGTAGGTATAGATGTAGGTAATTAAAATCATATAAAACTTGTCCTCTAAAGTTTAGAGCTATCAGAAATACAAATATTTGACTTCTTAATAATAATTTGTAGATGGAGAAACTGGGTTATACGAGGAATATTTACTTGGTTGATGATTGGAGGGTTCTGCTTGGTGATATATGGTGGTCCTCTAGCCCTTATGATCACGGTGAGCATACTTACATTGTTTCATAATTAATACTTGTAATTAAATAAGTTTTATAAAAAAAAACAAGGATGGTTTGATTCAACTTCAACAAATTATATTTACACAAGAAAATATTGTAAAGTCAATTAGAGTGTTGCTTATTTTGATTATAAGCATTCTTATTTCACCATAATCTCTTATCTAGAAACCCATACATCCATGGTTTCCCGTATTATTAAATATTTTAACACTATAATGTAGATTCTTACATTAGGTAGTGTAAAGTTAAAGTTTTATCTGTGTGTTTCCGTAATAAACCCTACAACCTTTGTGCGTTAATTTAAGTTGTGTGTTTTCTCACAATAGTTTCCTTCACTGTAAGAGTGATGTTAGTGCACATAATTTTTTCTTAAAAAAAAGGCATTGGTAGCCGGGACTGGAAACCACGACCTTCAAAATGAAAGATGTATTGTTACTTTAATAACCTACGTCAAATTATAAAGTCAATCTTAAATTTAATTATAACAACCCACCCCAAATTGTACCCAATGCAAAGGTTTCTATAATGCTGGCAGCATTGCCAAATTGTATGGCAATACCATACTTGTTTTTACCATTATATTTAGTAGAGATAAATTTGAAAAGTTTAATGTATAATCCATACTTACCCATTTATGTGAAGCCATAGCTAGTTGCAATTTCCCCTTTATTATATAAAGGGGATTTACAGATGACATAGTTACGATACATACTTTATGTAGCTGTTAATCATTATTTATAAGTTAATCAATATCCAAATCATTTTATGTACAGGTCCTATGTGTCCAAGTAAAATGCTTTGAAGAAATCATTAACATTGGGTATGCGGTGTACCGTGTCCACGGTCTGCCGTGGTTCCGATCTCTCTCGTGGTACTTCCTGCTCACTTCCAACTACTTCTTCTATGGGGAGAACCTGATTGATTACTTTGGAGTTGTCATTAATAGAACGGTAAGTGCCTCTCTTACATAAAGCTGAACAATTTCCTCATTGTTTTAAATAGAAATATGCTATGACATTTAACAAATAAAGATATTGCAATAGGGTGCAGTTAACGAGATGGAAAATTATAAATTATAAGCTTTCACAATCAAATCTTGCCTGGTGGTAAGTGACCATGTGGACTAAAATGTAGCATGTTTATCTGAAAAATGTATCCTCTTTAGACCGTCAAATGATACATATACAGCTGAGTCCATTTATTAATTGCATTGAACTTTGAAAAGATAGATGTAATCGATTTCAATTAGTCAATATCTATGATAAAAGTACAAAAATGTCAAGTGTTAATAAACTTTAAACAGAGACATTAAACATATCCTAAAATTCTTCTCCTCATGCAAACAATGTTTCATCTCTCTTAGAATCCCGGGGTATTCTTTAACCCAGTAGGTAATTATTATTGAACATACTTACTGCAAATAGGTTGTGGTAATGTTTTTCAACCCTCCTTAGGTCCAAACAGATGGGATAGCCCTATTATATACCGGGACAGCACGGTTTCATCTAGCTCTTAAAATATATTTAGCAAAACATACATTTCGTTAATTTTATTTGTAACTAGTTTTGAATTTTATATGTTACGTTAAATGGCAATTATCGCAAATCCCAAATCAAACGCAAAACAGAAATACTGCAAATAGTTTGATCAAAATCGCAAACACATACCTATATGTTTTTAGCCGTCAATGGGCAATGTTAGAGTTTTCTTAAGTTGATCTTAACTTTAATCTCAAATTAGATCTTCTGAATTAGCCTTCACATACAGTAGGTTTATTAAAATTGATAACCACCTTGTCAGATCACAACACGACGCTAATAGCCGTCACAAACATATTCTTTTGTGATTAAGTAAATTACACCTTTTCGTGATAACTACTTTACATAAATCTTCTACTAATATTATTCAAGGTAAAAAATGCAAGAAAAACATTTTAAATACAAAATCCTTTTTTTTTTTTTTTTTTTTTTTTTTTTTTATAGTGGAGAAAATGCAGCCTGATGCACCGTCACGCCACTCTCGGGGGAGAGCGGCGCGGTGTGTGGGGCTCCCTATGGCCTAGGATGTTAGGCGGCCATAGGTTTACCCACTAAAAACTCCACCGGTTCCTCACTCGCCTTTGTGTCGGGGACTACGGGCACTTGCGAGTCTTCCGCGGTACCCAACGGCAATGGTCCGATTCGGCCGGACCCCTCTACGTAGAGGTTTGACTACCTCTTCCTCATGAGCGGCGCACGGGAACCACGTGCACCCCGCCCGGGCTCTTACATGGCAATAGGCCCCCCCGAGCCTGTCGCCTGCGAGCCCATTTATGGAGGCATCAGGTCGTCGCGACGCGGACGCCCTGAGGGTCGTATCCTGCGGATACGGTTGGATCGAGAGGATACCTCTCGCTCCCTCTCCGCGACCTCCTTCGCCTTCATCACTGTTTCGGCGAAGCGAAGGACAGCTGACCACGCAGCCTCGTCCTCCACCATCGCCGCTACAACAACTTGGAGTGACAGGTCGTCTCCCACCACCGCTTTTAGCTCGTCGCGCTCAGCAGTCCAGGCCACACATATCTCGAGCGTGTGGTCGGCAGTGTCCACGTCGCTGGGGCAATGATGACAGCGAGTGTCGGGCTCCTTCCGCGCTATCTGATGCAGATACTTTCCGAAGCAACCATGTCCAGAAAGTATCTGCGTCAGCCTAAAGGACAGAGTACCGTGGCGTCTGTCCAGCCACTCGTCCATTATTGGACGGAGAGCCTCCACTGTCCGGTGACCCGCCTGTGGTCGCGTCATCCGCGACTCCCACTCTGCCACGGCAGACCTGTGGAGCTCCACCCGGCGATCCTCCACTTCCAATGAAGCCGGTCGGTCACCCCGTTGTCGTGCATCCTCGCGCCAGTGGAAAGCCGATGCGAGGGCTCTCGCATCCAGGCTCCATGGCAGAGCACCGGCCAACGCACAAGCGGCCTCATATGAGATTGTGCGGTATCCGCGTATTACTCTCACGGCCATCAGCCTCTGCGATTTGCGCAGGAGGGCCTGACTCTGGCTCGTGAGAGTGTCCGCCCACACGGGACTCCCATATAAGGCCATCGACCGCACTATACCGGCGTATAGTCGCCTACAGGCCCCCGACGGTCCACCCACATTGGGCAACAGGCTACACAGCGCCCGTGCTGCCTTCTCCAGTTTCGGGGTGAGCTGCTCAAAATGAGGCGTGAATTTCCAAGCCTCGTCGAGCACAAGGCCCAGATACTTCATTGTCGAGCAGACTGTCACCCTTACTCCACACACCGTCACATACGCCCTTCGAGGTGGCACGAACGAAGGACCGTGAAAGCATGTAGCCTCACTCTTGTTCAGTGCCACCTCCAGGCCCAATTGTTGAATGCGTCCAACAACGTCCTCCACGCCGATAGAAGCCAAGGCTGCCGCCGTATAATACGAGCTCCCCCGGGCGGTTACCAGCGTGTCGTCTGCATAGCAGATAACGCCCACGCCCGGGAGATTGCGACCGCGGAGGACGAAGTCATATCCGATGTTCCACAGGAGTGGTCCGAGGACAGACCCCTGTGGAACACCGCACGTAACCTGACGCCGCATCATTTGACCATCGCGAGCCGGATAAGCCACCGATCGGTCATCGAGGTATGCGTTAATCACGCGGTAGAGGTATGGAGGTACTTGATGATAACGAAGCGCCTCCAATACGACACTCCAGGGGAGGGTGTTAAAGGCGTTGGCGATATCTAGAGATACCGCCAAGACGCACTCCCCCCGGGCAACTGCATCCTCCACCAGCGTTTTAACCCTCAGAACTGCATGGACCGTTGAGCGGTCCCTGCGGAACCCGAACTGCGAGTCATGCAGGTCCGGACCGTCTCTTCCCAAATGCGCGACGAGGCGCGCAGCTACAACTCGTTCGAGGAGCTTGCAAGCCTCATCAAGCAGCACTATGGGGCGGTACGCGGAAGACGACTCGGCAGGTCGGCCGGCTTTCTGAAGCAAAACCAGCTTGCCCATCCTCCATAGATGAGGAAACTGCCCCCGCTCTAAGCACGCGCTGACCAGACTTAAAAATCTTGGTCCTAGTTCCACTAAGGCGAGCGCTAGCACCTTACCCGGAACCCCGTCAAAGCCAGGCGCAGTATTCTTCGCCTTCATTTTTTTAACTGCAAGACGGAGTTCCACTGGAGAAACCGCGACGGACTCAGTCTCCTCCTGTGGCTCCATGTGTCCCTCCACTAGCATGCGGGGCGGAACATGCTGTCTTCGTGCAGGGAATAGGTTTCCAACAATCATCTCCACAAGGTTAGGCTGGAGACTCTGAGTCAGAGGGGGGGCATACTGGCGCAGCTTACCCCGCACCATGCGATATGGTTTCCCCCATGGATCATGATCCAAAGCCTCCAGCATCTCCTCCCTGGCCCTGTTCTTCGCCTCCGCGATGGCGGTCGTTAGCACACGTTTGGCGTCACGGTATATTTCGTGAAGCTCAGTTTCCACGTCGGAAAAATCGGCACTTCGGCGGCGCCTCCTACGATGCCTTGTGTACCGGCGCCTTGCCACCACGCAAGCTCTGCGTAGTTGCGCGATCTCATCGTTCCACCAGTACACCTGGCGTTTCGGAGGCAGGGATCCGGAGCGAGGCATTGATGCGTCGCAGATGCGAGTCATTGCCCCCCGGAACCAAACTGCTTCGGTGTCAACGTCCAAAGGCCTTTCGGGCGCCGTCGGCCACGCTTCTACCATCGCGGCTTCCGAGAGCCTCTCTCGATCCAATTGTTTTTTGGCCCAACGTGGGCCCCCACTGGACTGGGTTGGAACCAGTGACGCCGAGGATTGAGCTGAGACGCTGAACCGGATGTAACGATGGTCCGATAATGTTTCTACCCCCTCAAGGACCCTCCAGTCTCCTACGCGCGCTGCAACATTCGGGCTGGCGAACGTTAGATCCACGATCGAGTGCCCATTATGTCGCACGCATGTAAATACAAAATCCTGACTGATTGACTGACTGAACTATTATCAATGCACAAGCCTAAATCCCTTAAACCAGCGAGTTAGTTCTAAACACGCGAAATTAAACGCATTTTAATTTAATAGTTGAAGACCTGAATTAACATATAGGCCACTTTTTATCCGGATATTGTCGTAATATCGGGGCATCCGCGGGTCATAGCTAGTTATATTATCTAGCTAGTTATACGTACATATCATTCTAATGAACTTCAATAAGTATAGAATATAGACAGACAGTAGAGTAGCAAGCCTATTGTTTTCTATTGATCGTTGGCACCAATTTAGGAATCAGCCAACATTACTGTTTGTATTGAATTAATTCAAACATACGAACGCGTTACTGTAGTTAATGGGTCATCTATTGACCATTTTCGTCGCTCGACTGTACATAATAGTTATAGCAGTACTTTGAACCGAGTTCTATAAAAATATGTTGTAAATATCGTTTGTTTTCGATAGTCATAAGTCTAAACTAATATTATAGAGAGGAAAGATGAAAAAATCTTTCACGAATAGAAAGCTACATTATCGAGGAGTAACATAGGCTACTTTTGATCTAGATGTTCCCCCCACTGGATCGGGACTTGCATAGTGTTTCCAGTAGATTAAAAGAGCAATGAAGTTATACAAGCGGCTTCTTTCATGGCTAATTTTATTTTGAATTAAACTCAAGTAAGAATGTTACTAAGCCATGTTTATAGTTAATGTAATTGGATTACGTGATCGCTTTGTCTAGCTTTACAACCTACTTTGACCTTAATTCTGATATGTCGAAGTTAATTATCCTAAAACGTCGGTATAGTATAGGTATTCATTAGAAATGCGTCGAATAGTAGTTTTCCGAATAACCGAATACTGGATAATGTTCGGTTTATAATTCTTATTCAACCGAATATCCGGTTAACTCAATATCCGAATATCTGGGTACTGAATAGTTCTACCGACTATCCGGTAGAACCATTCAGTTCAGTAATCAGGTAAGATTTGCGAAGAAAACTAAATGTTATGAATAACTTAGAAGTAAAAAAAAATAAGTTAATTATTGGAAGAAAATTAATTGTTAGTTTGCTTGTAGCTTGTAGCTAATTAATATTGATCACATGACAAGATAGTGTCCAATGTAAAGTTTAATACAGTGAATTGTAAATCTATATATTTTTTTTACATAGTTAAAGACGATTATATTTGTCTAATATGATATGAGTGAAAGTAAATATTTGGTAACAAAATTGAGTAATTCCGATTACCCGAATATGCCAAAAAACAAATATTCAGCCCATCTTTAGTATCCCTATGAATAAGCACTAGAGATACAATCGGGAACGTCCCGGTTGCATCGTTGTAGTAGGTAAATTTATGTATAAAATCGCAGGTAAATTTCGTAAATTCAATATCCAAAAAATTCAATCACGTCTCGGATTAGTTGTGATATAAATTAAATACTGTTCAGATTAGACGTAGGTTAGTAATTTATGGATCACAATTAAAAAGATAATATGCCTATGACGCGATTGATAACTTGATAAGATAAATTTACCTAATTTAATAAAGTACATGAAAATAGTAAGATATTCCATTACGATATTTTCCTACAGTAAAGTGACCTATTACTTACTTATACTTATTTAAAATTAAGTAACTTACTTAGATTCCAAGCTACAAAAAGTTATCGCACGAATAATCGGCCTCTATGGCGCGTCGGGTGAAGGCCCGACTGCAATGCAAAAGTTTGCTGGCTCGATTCCCGCCGGGTGCAAATATAAAACAAAAATATCTGGTTGAGTGTATTTTTATGTAAAATAAGCCCCGGTATAAAATAGGGATCTCATCTGTTTCGGGATCTGAGAGATTAGCGAACCTGGAATTTTCCCCGCACGATCATAGGCTGCCGCCAGTGAAAACATTTCCACATCTATTGGTATGGGTAAACTAACATATACTTATAATCCCGATATTCCTACGGAATCGGGACTTACGCAGGTGAATACCGTGAGGCGCAGCTAATTCTATATGATATTAAATTCACTTTCCTCCCCACCAGGACTACCTCAAGTTCCTGGTCACCTACCATCGCTTCATCTCCTTCAGCCTGTACTGCGGAGGCTTCGTTTGGTTCGTGCTATCGTTGGTGAAGAGATACTACATGCGCCAGTTCAGTCTGTTCGCTTGGACTCACGTCGTTCTACTCATAGTAGTGACACAGAGCTACTTGATTATACAGAACATATTTGAAGGTAAGTTTGTCTAAAATCTAGAATAAGTATGCCATTGATCTCGACCTAGTTATGAAATCAGAAGGAAACAGCGACTGTGGTAACGCTACCTCAAGCTCATTGATGCGTTTGACGTTTTAATCGTCATTCATCGACTTCGTTATAGACGTGAAAGGAACACGGAATATGGTTGAGACATCACCTCTAGTACTAGTGCATACGTTGTATCTCAATGCAATATGTATGACCTTTGAAACCAACTTCCTACCAATATTATAAAGGTGAAAGTTTTTATGCCGAATACATGTGTATTTGGTGCTCCTTTACACGATTGCGGTGAAACTCAGCAAGTCGATAAATGGATATCTGGAGTACCTAGTAACTTTAGCACTTGACTTCAGCAAAACGTAAATCTGTTCCGACGCGCGCCGTTCATTGGAAATTCCTTAAAACAAAAATGGTACTTATTGAACATGTAAAAAATGGACAGAACATTAAAAAGTAATTAGACGTTCACACTTCACAGACTTGGTAGGTATATACAAACAATTCTTTATTTCGTAATTTGTTTTTCATTGCTCAAGGCATTTTTACTAGAAAATATTTGAAATGAAATTGCATCTCCAAAAAACTTCGCCGCGATTCGAGTCCATTTTTGAAGATGAATTTTTCCTTTAAAATATTTCTAGTAAACAGTTCTTTACATAAACAGTTGACAAACGAAAATATTATTCTAATTGTGACATTTAAAAATTGTTTACTTTTAATTTTACAAACAAATGATAAAAATAGTTTTCTTTGGGTATGTTAAAAATATGCGTAACAATATATTTATTTTGTAGGTAGTATAATTATTCCATAACAAAATAGCAAAGACATTTTGGCCCTACTCCAGACACACTAAACTGGTCATAGGTAGGTAAAATCGTACATTGAACTTGAACCGACAGATCGACATATTTTTCTTATCATTTGTTGACTAGAATTTCCTTATCAGAATGAACTATTGTATTCACGCACTCTATGTGAATGTCTATGGTGATACCACTATAACACTATACATACGAAAGTTTAGATGTTCGTTTGTAAGTCAGGTGAAACGGCTAAACAGATTTAAGTTATAAATAAGAAATAGTTAGATTTTCTTCTGTTTTCACGACTTTGTATCGAAATAGAACTCATTTCACGGTTTTAATCGCGTTGTTTTTATTATTATCAGCATTGTTACAATGCGATTAAAACTGTAATGAGTTTTATTTTAATACAGGTAGTTTAAAACTGAATTAATACGTAGGTAGGACTCATTTTTGTCCTGGTATTCACATGGGAACGGGGCATAGAGCTAGTATCACATAAAGTCATGTATTATTCATTGAAGACCGTCCTGATACAACTTAGTTGCGAGGTCGATGCAATGCCAACGATGAGTTTATATATACCTTTTTAAAATTGTTATTCTAGTCCCTTAAAAACAAATTAGTTATTTAAAACTCGGTTTTTGTTTTTTCTAAATCGTTTTAAAGTTAAGTCAGCCAGAATTTTCAGTTGTCTATATTTAAACCTTTTTTCCTGAGAGAACTAAATAGCCAGACTCATTGACATAATTGGGTCAACCTTTGTTCAAATAGATTTATACTCGGATGGAAACAAAATTGTATTTTCTTTTAAAAATACTTATAGCTACCTATTGCAAACGAACGAAATTGGTAATTTATGAGGGAATCAGTGCATTACTAATTTAAATTTGTTATTAAAGTTAACCTTTGTTTTTTAATATCACTCAGTATTAAAAAACAAATGTTTTTCAAACAAAGATTATTTTCACGTACCTCAGTGGTAAACGCGAAGAGAACCAGTCCATAATTTTATTCTAATATGCATCGAGCACCTGTGGCGCAAGCGGTTAGAAGCATCACAACGGACTCGTAAGGGTTGCTAGTTCAAATCCTGTCATGTGCCGAATTTTGGAAAGCAATTTATGAAAGAAATTATTTAATATCTTTCAAAACTAAATATTATTGTTGGATATTTATAAGCTAATAAGCTTACACTAATTATTTACTATCGGATTTTACAATCGTAAAGTTATAAAACAAGGTAATCACAAGGTAATAAAACTCGATTACCTACTGAAACTAAATTTAACTAAATTCTTACATACTGTGAATACGAATGTTTGATTGGTGAGTACAAAAATTCAGGAGTTCAAATCGCGAGTGAACAAGTTGGTCAGCGTGCTTCATCTTAGACTTCAACACTTACCTACCATCAGGTGTGATAGTGTTTGAATGCTGGCCTATCTGTCTATCTACTTAATAAAGGAAGAAACAACAAAAAAGTCTATATACTTGGACACAAATAAAAAAAAGTCTAGACCACTTGGCATTAATTTTTACGGATCCTAATTGCGTAATTTTTACTTTTTAATTTTATTATGTCGACGTGCGATCACATGACACAAGTGAATTTGGTCGCGAGGGATATGAAATATGAGAATATATGTTCCAATCGTGTTGGTTTAAAAAAATACAAGAATTATAGTTTTAAACAGTGCTCACTTTTGTTATGAGCGTTCACAAGTATTAGTATTATAACTATCTGAATGAAAGACGTATGGAATTCGCATTTGTTGAAAATCTCTTCCCCTACAGGGCTGTAAATAATGCCATTTATACGTTTAGATTGTGTGGGTACTCTATTCGTGTCAAGTCAACATTGGCATTGTGACGGAAACCTCACAACCGACCTAACTAGGACAGATACAGAATAATAAGGACACGTCTATTGTGATCTACTGTAGCGTGTGTTATATCTATTAGACTTCGTACAGGAAACTACTGTAAATAATGTTATATTTGGTCTGTATTTGAGAAGTAATCTTTGGCGTAGAAGTATCTACTTTGGCGTTTGTTACATTAATTAGTCTTCGTACAGGGAACTACTAAAATAATCTTACTAATATTATAGACGCGAAAGTTTGTATGTTTTACCGTTGTTTTAAATACCGACATTTCCTCGGTAACGGGACTTATACGGGTGAAATCGCGGGGCGCAGCTAGTAATGTGATATTTGGTCTGTATTTGAGAAGTAATATGTAGCGTAGAAGTATCTACTTTTGCGTGTGTTACATCTATTAGTCTTCGGACAGGCAACTACTGTAATAATAACGTGATATTTGGTCTGTATTTAAGAGTAATCTATGGCGTAATTCTAAGATTAGTTTTCTTTAACTAATTAACTGTAAATTTACAACATTTATAGTCTTTAAATTTTAAGCGTAAATGTGGTTATTACTTTATTTTGTGCATTATTTTAAGGTTGATTCACATGAGACTTTGACATAGGTGCTTATTTACATATAAGTAAATTATGTCAGTCAATTTTATACATATTATGTAAAAAATAGAGAAGCAAACGAATGCCACATATCACTAAATAGTATTTGGGAAATACAAGTACGTATGAAAGTTGATGAATTCATGAATTCGTCTATAATATAATATTAGATATTAATGAACCAAATAATATATTATGCCGGTGTTTTGGTGCAAGGTTAACCGCTTACACAAAACATTTTAAGGTTAACAACAAAGTAATTTAATAAAAAGTTAGTAATAAAATTAGGTTTAAAAACCGCTCCGCTTATAATACCCTGCCCTATCTAAGCACGTCACTTGCTTCGCAGGGAAGCCGTCTCTAAAATAGATTACCACTTGCTCGATTCAGCGGAAAATAATTCTTAAATTCCTTTAAAATTCAACTTTAACACGTACTCTATATGTGCTAATTTTCTATGCTGCTGTAGAAATATGTAATAGTTCATAATCGTGAGATTTTGCTGCTTTTAAACTCTGGCTTATATAGTTATTACTCGATGAGTTTTAAAGCCAATTACGTTAAAATAGATTTTCAACCGAATGAACTTCTATAAGCCTCAGCCAATTATAAAACAAAATCAATGAATATCCTAGGATTAAATCAAATCTAGGAATATCCTACTTTCGGCGGTGCCGTAAGGCATATGGCCTATGTTCAGCAATGGACGGACAAGGGCTGAGACGATGATGATGATGACTAGGAATTTTTACTAGATGCGCCCCGCGGTTTTACTTGCATAAGTCCCGATCCCGCGGTAGGGAATAACGGGATAAAAGCAGCTTTAATAAGTTATTTCAGGTCTCCATCTCCAGCTACATACCGAATTCAAGGTAATTCACGGTTCAACGGTTTTTACGTAATTGAGTAACAAACATACATTCTCATAAACTTTGAGCGTTATAATATTAGTAGGATCTTCTATTATCTACCTTAATGGGCAGCTGTCGGACACGGACACTTAAAAAGTGATATTTATCACTATGAGCACTTAGTACCAAGTAACCAATGGCTATTGTAATGAGCACTTGTATTACTCAGCGCCCTGCGGTTTCCGCGTTATTTCCGATCCTGTAGGAGTATTCGTAGTCTGTAATCGGACTTACGCAAGAAGATGTTACATTTTTTCTTCTTTTAAATGGCTATATACCATTTGGACAAGTATTATTAATATTTGCAAGTTATTTGCATCGAAATAGTCAAGTCGTCATAGTTAAAGTAAATTCTAAAACGGCGGCCATTGACAATGATTGTTCATGGAGCTTTGGAGACTACCCTAAAGTCCATGTTTTGCACCGATTTTCACTTTCACTACACTTGTACACCTTCACGAAACTAAATCGAATAACATGCCACCGAAATTTAACAATAGGTTTGACAAAAATCAAAATTTAACAACACATCTCCTCACCGCGTTCCCGCCAAAATTCGGTTACATTTTTGTTATATGGGAGCCCACTTTAAAATTTATATTATTCTGTTTATAGTACTTTATGAATATAGCAGCAAAATGCATCATCTGTGAAAACTTCGATTGTCTAGCTATTACGGTGCATGAGATACACTCTAGTGACAGACAGATAAGCCGACAGCGGGGTCTTAGTAACGTCATCGGACGTGCCGTTTTTAGCCTTTGATTACGGAACCATAAAAATCTCCCAGCAACGAATGATTTTACAAAACACGTTGAGTAGCAGAATTGAAGCTTGACGCTACACACAATTATTATTTGTGTGTAGCGTCAAGCTTCAACAGCATAATTAATTTGCCATACAATAGAGTCTTGAAGTTCACGTTTAAATTTTAATATCCGACTACAATGCGTATTATGCGTGGGTTAAATATGCAACAGTTAGGTTATTTTCGTGTGTTTGAACTCGATCTTTGACCTGCTATGTTGCTACAGCTGTGTGAGTCAGCTTTGAACCATTTTAAATTTAAAATTTACGATCTACTTATTACAATTTTAACAGATACATGATAAATACATAGGTTGGTATACCTATGTTTCACCTTTTAAAATTTATATTGACGGCCTCTGTGGCGCGTCTGCAATGCAGAAAGCTGCGAGTTCGATTCCCGCCGGGTGTAAATATTTATTTATTTAATCGGGCGGCCGAGCGGTTCTCGAGCGGTTGCATTTTTTCGTTCATTATTCGGGTTCTTCTAATTGGATTTCGATGCAAAGTATACCACGACCTTACTCGAAAAGAGAACTATCCAATATTGAAAACCAGTTTTCAATCGGATTAGTAGTTTTTAATTGTATAAGGAACAGACAGAGAAACAGACAAACAGACAGACGGACATGAATTTTAAAAATTATATAGTTTGTTGTACTACTCATCCTAAGTCCCCTAGACCACTTTTTTTTACTTCTAAGTAGGTACAGACTTTTTGTCCTCTCTTCCTTTATTATAAGTATAGATAGATAATATGTAGATATAGAAGACGCATCAAGGGAAATTTGTGCGAAGTTATTGTGAAAATAATAGGGGTTAAAGTATGAAATTGCCGTTTTATTGCAATAGGTTCTTTGAATTGACATAGAATCTTCATGGTTTGAGGTTTTTGAATGAAACTTTTTTCAAATGGTTTCTGTGATGTTCTTTTTTTAAAAAATGTGAAACATTTGAATATCGACTTTCAATTGTTTTTGTTATTCAATTTAGACAAGAAAGATGGATACTGCGAAAATTCGAGTGGTTTTTGAATACGAGTTCCGACGCGGAACTAACGCGGCAGAAACAGCCCGCAATATCAATGCTGCGTTTGGAGAGGGGTCTACTAATGAACGCACCGTGCGATTTTGGTTTAAACGCTTTCGTGATGGAAATTTCGACTTAAAGAACGAGCCACGAGGAAGACCGCCCACACAGGTGAATAACGATGAATTAAGAGAGATAGTGGAAGCCGATCCTAGTCAAACTACCCAGGAATTAGCGGCATGGTTTAACGTTACCTTACCCACTTTATTGACTCACTTGCGTCAAATCAATAAAATAAAAAAATACGAAAAATGGGTGCCTCATGATTTGAATGATCTGCAGAAAGAAACGCGTGTTGAAACTTGTGTTGCCTTGTTGAACCGGTACAGAAATGAAGGAATATTGGATCGAATTGTAACATGTGATGAAAAGTGGATTCTTTATGATAACCGGAAAAGAAAAATGCAATGGCTGACCCCAGGTCAAATGCCACAACAGTGTCCTTAAGCAAAACTTACCAATAAAAAGGTAATGGTAACTGTTTGGTGGTCTCAGCATGGTGTTATTCACTATAGTTTTCTTCGATCTGGTCAAGCAATTACGGCAGATGTCTATTGTGCCGAACTCCGAACCATGTTGACAAAACTAGCAGTAAAACAGCCCCGACTCATGAATCGATCTTCACCATTATTGCTCCACGACAACGCGAGACCTCACACAGCACGAGAAACCATTTTGACCCTTCAGGAACTGCACTTAGAAACCATTCGTCATCCTCCGTATTCACCAGACCTTGCTCCAACGGACTACCATTTTTTTCGTGATTTGGACAATTATCTACGTGACAAGAAGTTTTCTTCCCAGGAGGCAGTACAAAATGCTTTCACACAGTTTGTGCAGTCTAGATCGTCGGAGTTCTATCGCAAAGGCATTAATAACCTTCCCATTAGATGGCAGCAATGTATAGATAATAATGGCAACTATTTTGATTAAATAAATTTGTTAAAAATTTAAAAAATAAACAATTAAGATTTTCAGTATAAATCGGCAATTTCATACTTTAACCCCTAATATGATGTCACCTGTCAAAAAGACAATAGCTCTGTATTTACCATTGTATTTACACAGAATATGAATTGATATTTCAATAATGACACCGTGTAAGACCGTGTAATTTATATTTTGTGTAGTCTGCGGACATTTTCTATACTATGTCACCATCATTATCGGTCCGCGTTCCTACTTTTATGTACGTTTAATATCTCAGACATAAATGTTTTTCTATGGTGGCTATACAAGGTGTTACGACGGCACCCATTTAAGCCGAAAGACGAACAACCTTTGTTCTACAACTTCTGAATAAATAATAAATAAATAATAATAAATATTGCACTACATTGCACACAGCGCAATCTAGCCCCAAACTTAGCATTAGGCTTGTACTATGGGTACTAGACAACAGATATACTACTTTTTTTTTTGTAAATACATACATATTATACATAGAAAGACACCCAGACCAGATACAAATATTTATTTTTAAGCATAAATATTTGCACCTGAGCGGGAATCGAACCCGCAGCCTTCTGCATTGCAGTCGAGCGTCCGCCCGACGCGCCACAGAGGCCGTCTGAATCTTCGAAGTAGTTATCGAAAATGTTAAGTTTAACTTTAGTTTAAACAAGTCTACTTGAAAATACAGCTGTTTCTTAGATTTAGAAGTCATCGATCTTAAGTTTTCCTTTTATTTAGTTTGATTCTCCGTTACACCTTGTATGTAGAGTCTATCATAATAAAAAGGTAGTAATATTATTACAGAGTAGCCGTACAAATAAAAAATAGATAATTAGATTAATAACATTTAGTGGGAACTGCGTTATTAAGAACAAGTACGTTAGTTGCAGGTATTATTTTATCGAATAATCCGCATCAAATTCACAGAGTGTGATTTGCGAGTTATGTTTCATATCTATTCTAAGAAAAACTATATATTTATCACAAATCCTGATCCCGCGGAAATATGTGACTCAAAAGTAGCCTATGTGCTATGCTAACCCAGACCTCCAGCTTAACTGTAAAATATTAGTAAGTAACTAGTAGTAACACATGTAAAATATTAGTAAGATATTTCTGATACGTGTAATACTGGGGTAACCATTTTCTATATACAATTGACTTTTCTATCTAAACATGTTAAAAATAGCCATGTCCAGAATAGTAAACAAATTGACCGTGCAACAAAAGTGGGTCGGGACCCGGTCAAACAATCAGGGTAATTGTGAATGAAAATACATTATAAATATTACAAGACAGTGTTTGATAACTACATGTTTTATCTATATTATATATCTATATCTATATACAGACGACCTCTGTGGCGCGTCGGGCAAACGCTTGGCTGCAATACAGAAGGTTGCGGGTTCGATTCCCGCTGGGTGCAAATATTTATGCTTAAAAATAAATATTTGTATCTGGTCTGGGCGTATTTCTATGTATAATATGTATGTATTTACAAAAGAAAAATAAATATAAGTAGTATATCCGTTGTCTAGTCACCGTAACACAAGCTTAGCAGCTTACCACGGGGCTAGATGGCGCTGTGTGTTCATCACAGGATTAGGATTTATATTCTGTGTGTATTTTCGGATAAAAAGCAGTTTATGTATTTATTCTATAAGTTTTCAACTATTTTTATTAAAATCAGTCTATTAGTCATGCACCTACTTTCATAATTAGCGGCAGACATTATCGTTTTACGTTATTTTAGTATATTTAAAGAAACGTCTATACACCAATGAGCCAGCCCATGGTAAACGACTAAGTTTAAGAGTGAGAAGGTGAGATCGATCTTACTGTGTGATTATTTACCATTTTTCAGTTTCAGATTTTTACCTTTTTATTTGTTTGAACGTAAAAAACTGACCACCAGTTTCTTCAACGATAATAAAAGTCAATGGAATTTTTACTTTGACTTATACCGATGAGGAAATTGGCGACAGTGTCATTGTTAAATGACGCAATAATTTGGAGATCTTTATCTAGCCTCAGCCACATCCTCTTATCATATACCTCCTTCCATTGTTGTCCACCTAAAATCTGTAGAAGGTACTCAAGAAAGTTATATCTAGTAACTCGAATGCTCACGAACTAAAAAGCATAGAAAGAGTGGTCCGCTTCAAAGAAGAGTTCTGTCCCTATCTAATTGTGTAATTAGCAAGAAACAGCATGATCAATGCAGAGCTCTGTCTCTTTCTAATAGTGTTATTAGAAAAGCCAGGCATGCACAATGCATCGGACCACATTTTAGCTATCCGTTCACATTCTTGTTCTAATAATATAAATTCTTTGGTAGTACCCTATTAGTATATTTTTTTTACAGGTCTGATCTGGTTTATAGTGCCAGTTTCTATGATAATATGCAACGACGTGATGGCCTACGTGTTCGGTTTCTTCTTCGGAAAGACTCCGTTGATCAAACTCAGCCCTAAGAAAACTTGGGAAGGTTTCATCGGAGGTGGTTTCTCGACGGTCATATTTGGACTTGTGGTTAGTAATGAGTCAGGACTTACACAGTCTAATCTAGCCTCAAACTAACCCACTAGACTTGTAGTATGAGTACTAAACAACTGATATACTACCTAGTCGTGCCATTAGTTCTGTCCCTCATATAAACAGGTCAGTGTATTGAGACCTCATCGAAATTTCGAGTCGATAAATACAGGTTCAGTGAAGACAGCCTCGATACCAATGGATTTCATTTCTTTCTTTTAATGTTAATATTAGAGACAGAACTGACGGTACGGCACAAAATTATAAGATGTAATTAACGTGTTATATTTTTTTTAAACAAATACATATTATAAATATAATCTAGAAAACACCCAGAACCAGAAACAGACATCGAATCGAACCGGTAATCTTGACGTGAAAAAGTAACGACTATAACACACGATAACGGCCTCAATGGCATAAATGTTTTTTTCTGGTGTGTTTTCTATTTATCATAAATGTATGTATCTACAAAAGAAAAAAAGTATAATCTGTATGTAGTATATCCGTTGTCTAGCACCCATAGTACAAGCTTATTGCTTAGTTTGGGGCTAGATAGCGCCGTGTGTAATACCGTGCAAAATTTATTTATTTATAAACTTTTGACTTTTATAGTTATTAGTAAAAATAACTTGTGTCCTTTCCAATTGTATTCCAGATATCGTACATGATGTCCCAGTATCCGTACCTGGTATGTCCCATCGAGTACTCGGAGTCTCTCGGCCGTATGACCATGGACTGCGAGCCGTCGCTGCTGTTCCGGCTACAGGAGTACACTCCACCTCAGTTCGTGCAGCCCGTTATGAAGATTGTAAGTATACAAGACTAGCTGCGCCCCGCGGTTTCACCCGCGTGAGTCCCGTTCCCGCGGAAATATCGGGATAAAAAGTAGCCGATGTGTTATTCCCGGTATCCAGCTATATATTAAGTTTCATATTCCAAGTTTCAATGCAATCGGTTCAGCGGTTTTTACGTGATTGAGTAACAAACATCCAAACACACACACTTTCATATTTATAATATTACTAGCTGCGTCTATATTCCAAGTTTCGTCGCAATTGGTTCAGTAGTTTTGCGTGAAAGAGTAACAAACTTACATACATACATACATACATACAAACTTTCGCGTTTGTAAAATTAGTAAGATATAGTAGAATTATTTCTAGTAGGGGACACAAGCGCAAACACCAGACGGGTGATCGGCCCTTTAGGGTTTGAGTTAACTGGGAACTCACGGTGATGCCGACCCTCTAAATCTACCTGTTACTTTGCCTAATTTTAATAACTGCCCTATTGTAATGTCGCTAAGGTCACTTTCAAATATCTGAGTTTATCATTTCTACGCGCAGCACTCTGCTGCCAGGTGATATAGCCAGTTGGCTAGTTTCCTCTTCTTTCAGACAGCTAGGATAGACGGATCGATATAATTAACGTAATACCTTTATTCCCAGATCGGCATGGAGAAGTTCAACATGTACCCGTTCATGATCCACTCTCTCGCTCTCAGCACCTTCAGCTCTGTCATTGGACCGTTCGGAGGATTCTTCGCTTCTGGATTCAAACGCGCCTTCAAAATCAAGGTAAGAACTTTTAATACTAATACTAGAGTCGATATTCGCGTTCTTTTAAGTGAAATATATATATAAAAAGCCGCTGAAGCGCTGAAAATATAGTTTCGTTTATCGTGAAAATGAAACAATACCGTATCAGGCGCTAAAAGGGGGCGACGAAGTCGATGAATGACGAATGAAACGTCAAAAGCATTATTAAGTTTGCAATTACAGCAGTGAGTTTTGGCGGGAACGCGTTGAGGAGATGTTTTGCTAAATTTTCATTTTTGTGAAACTTAGATCAAACTCGTGTAAATTGGTAAAATTTCGGGGGCATATTAATCAATTTAATTTCGTGAAGGTGTACAAGTGT
Organism: Idaea dimidiata; assembly: GCA_949358125.1. NCBI lineage: Eukaryota > Metazoa > Arthropoda > Insecta > Lepidoptera > Geometridae > Idaea > Idaea dimidiata. Next base: position 18,236,373 of record OX442332.1, on the reverse strand, counting down.
AATAAAAGTGAAAATCGGTGCAAAACATGGACTTTAGCGTTGTCTCCAAAGCTCCGTGAACAAACATTGTAAATTTTTTTACAATGTTTGCCCCCTTTTTACAATGATTCCCTCGACTTGACTGTTTCGACGCAAATAACTTGCAAATATAAATAATACTTGACACTGGCAAATGTCCGAATGGAAAAGCCATATTAAAGAAGAAGAAGATAAAAAATATAAAAAATCTCTTTCTTTTGAAGTCATGCCTACTGTTAAAATGAGAATAAAGTGAAATCTGATGTGTCAGAGAGATTAGAAATTGTTATGTTTTATAAACTAGGACTTCGGCGACGTGATCCCCGGTCACGGCGGCATCATGGACCGCTTCGACTGCCAGTTCCTGATGGCCACCTTCGTGAACGTGTACATCACCAGCTTTATCCGCACCGCCACACCGCAGAAGTTGCTGCAACAGGTAACACAACGCTAAACACACGATCGATCCGCAATATTCAGGCACCCTATTACGAAACAACTTCGAAGCCGATCAAACGTCCGTAGATACTTATCTTTCATTCTGGACCCATAATTCTCAATACATTATTTGTTTGTTTGTCTTGAACGTATACTAATTATTGGTCCAGAACGAACGATAACCACCTACTGATGTTTGATCGGCTCTGAAGTTTCGGTCGAAGTGGTTTCGTATTAGCTTTCCATTTGCGATTACTGGCGAAATATCTAGCTCCGTTAGCAAATTTAAACATTGTACTGTACATACCCTGTTATTTAATTTTGTATTGATAACAACTATATTAGTTTAATTGTATAATATCCATTTGTTCTTATAATTTGATTCATATCACAACGACCTTTGAATCTGAGCAGTTCTTTCTTGAAAGAAAGAACGGCTCCTAAACCTGTAAGTACATGTACTCACTTGATAGATCCAAAGTTGTCGTTAAGGGGGAATATCGACGCGGGCAGTGATTTACAAGTGAGAACCTAAAAATGGCCTAAATATTATCATTTAAAAGAAAGCTTTTATTGAAGCCGATTTTGAGGTTCGTCGCGTAAAGAAAAGATAAAAAGATAAAATATATTTATTGCAAAAATAAAGGTTGTTACAAAGATCTTAAAATTAATTAATGTTTCACGTTCTTTGACAACATATTGACGTGCAAATTTAAAATTACATAAAATTAGTCGTAGATTATTATGTTTTTAGGATAATATTACATCACATTACAATAATCTCCAACGAATAACAATATTTGATAAAAATCATACGATCATTACATATTTTAAATTATACGTACGATTATAATGTTACATTGTTTGTGTTATTGTATTTTTATTTGGAAAATATTAACACACTGGCCTAGAGGCCTCGAAAAACCAAATACTAAGTTTTTAGAAAATGTAATGCTTGAACATTACATATTTCATTTGACATCACCTCGTGTACATAATATTTCAATAGGTCAAAATAGGTTTGAATTCATTTGAATAGCCTAACGAGTCATTGTCATTTGGTAGTTCGAATGTAATTACACATTATAATATTAATATTGGATATTGCGTGCGTCAAATAACCTAGTAATAAAATGATAAAAGTTGTACGTAAGTATGCGAGTGTGTCTCGAAGTAAAACTCGTGAACCGATTGTTATAAAACTTGATGTGCAGATTGCTAGAGTATTGTTGTAATGTCTTACCCAGCTGAATATAGAAACGCCGCTTCAAATTTGAGGGATCCATAAACAATTAGACAGCTTCTAAATTTAAAATTAGTTATGTGAATCTTTAAGTTTGAGAGCTGCTTACTTTTTTAAATAGCCCTCAAATTTTAAATAACGTTTTGGTACAAGGCCGATAATTTTCCAATATTCTTCTTATCTTATACATAAAAATAAATCCCTATTTCGCGTAGTCACGGCATCACGCCTGAACTGGACCGATTTCTCTAATTCTTTTTTATTGAGTTTGCTTATATCACGAGAAGGGTGATCTTATTCGGGTGAAACCGCGGGGCGCAGCTAGTTTTTTTTATTGCTAGGCGATTGATTAATGTTTGACCACTATTTCACCACATGGTAAGATAGTCATAGACGAAGGTATCTCAGATGGAGCAAGCTTACCTAAATTATAGGTATTTGAAGATAATTTATTTATACCATTATATTTTTAAAAGCCTCCACGGGTGTTTTCTATGCGGGTAATATCGCAAAACGCAACTAGTATCATAATGATTCTTATCTCTGATTGTTTATGATGTATTGACGTCCGCTTTCAATAGCTATTATTGATACAGGTAACTAGCTTCGATCCGCGGTTTCATACTCGTAACCGAACCTTTGGGAATCCTAATATTATAAATGTGAGAGTTTGTGTGTAAGTTAGTAAACGAGTGTTGTATGTTGTCAAGAAAAACCGCTGAAACGATTTTGATTAAACTCGGTAGGTACCTATGTAAATAGCTGGAGAATAACACCGGCTACTTTCGTATTCCGATATTTTCGCGAGATTGGATCTAATGAAGGTGAAATTATCTGGATGGCTATTCGGTAAGGGCGATGCAGGCGACAAACAGGCAAGATGCAGGCAATGTACGTTATTTCGTATTCTACAAGAAGGTTAAATCTGCAAATCACCAGCAAGTCACCTGCTTGTTGACTGCATGTCGGAGTTTGGGCAATTTTATTGGCCACAGCTGCTTAGCTGGCAATCTCCGATTGGCCCGCTAACTACTCGTATTGCACTCTAGACCAATCAAGGAGCCGAAAGCTACTTCCTTGACTCTGAGCCAATCAGTATGAAGCAGGTTTGAAGCATTTATGTCTTATAGAATAGGGTTTATTTTTATGTACTTATTGCTTTAGATATGCAACGTCCTTAAAGAATCGATGCCCTGGTATGGCTTAATGATTATGAATGATTTACGCGGGTGAAATCGCGAGACACAACTAGTAAAACATACATACAATTAATATGTTTTAATTGTTTTTTTTTTCCTCATCAGGTATACAACCTAAAACCGGAACAACAACTCCAACTGTTCTACGCTTTAAAAGAATCTCTGGAAAACAGGAACATTCTGAACTTGGTACCTTAAGTTTATTTTATTTTAGACAAATTACAACCACATTCGTATCTATTGGAAATTAATGGTGTGATTGCACACTTGGTGAACGAAACGCTGTTTTTTATTTAGCATTTTTCTTGTTTTTTTTTTAAGTAATTGAATTCAGGAGATACGTCACCTGTTATGCGAGAAATTAAAAAATAGTTGACAGCCTCTATGGGCGCAGCGGGCGAGGACTCGGTTGCAATGCAGAAGAATGCGGGTTTTAAATGTTTGTCTAGGTGTTTTATATGTCGTTATATCGTAATTACAGAAAAAAACTATAATATTAGTATATCCGTTTTATAGTACCCATAGTAGTTATAGTTAAACTTTTAAAATTCACACGATTTGTTAACATATTTACATTTTTACCGGGTCTTAATCGCGTACTTTTTTTTTTCTTAACTCGACGTTTCTTACCTTCCCTCGACTTTTTTTTTCTTACCTCGACGTTGATCTTGGTCTCGAGGGTCCCCTCGAGACAGTTGGTTTCGATCATTGTAAAATGATCGAAACGTCGAGGTAAAAAAAAAAATATAGTACGCGATTAAGACCCGGTAAAATGTAAATAGTTATAGTTAGTTTGGGGCTAGATTGCGCTCTGTGTTATTTATAAATTTCTGTGGAACTTTATTGATTGATAAATAATTTTGTATTGTACACACCGCAATAATTACAAAAACAAACACCAAGGCCATCTTAAAAGTGGGTAGAACAAAGGACGACCTTATCGCTTAAAGCGATCTTTCCCTCTTTTTTATTTTGTAGTTACTTTGATAAAATTTACTTTTTTAAGTAGGCTTTTGGATTACGTATTGGAGTTATTTTAACTAATAGTTTTTAATTAAAAAAAAACTGCTTTCCAAAAATTTGCACCCAGCAAGCAGGACTTGAATCTGAATTTCTGGGGATTCGTCCCAACGCTTTTCCCAATATGGCCATAGGTGCTCGTCTCGTCGAGTCGAAATTTAATAGATTGTATCTCATTTTTGTTTATGCCTAAGTCACGTAGCCCCATCTACCGGCTTTCTTTGCAGTGGGTCAGTAGTTTTTTTTTATATCTTGCGTAACCTGTGACGTATTTTAAGCTAGACTTTATTAGCTTATGTGAAGAATCTTTACTTATATTTTGATGTATGTATGTTGGCGTCTTGTTTCTTATGTAGTTAATATCTATGTCATCAATATACAGGGTAAACCATTTCGATGGGCTTTCAGGGGGATATCCTATAAGTCCCCAATTTCGACATAAACTAAAATGAAATTGTTAGATTTTTGAAAAACGTACTACTCTAGCCAGGAAGCCTTTTGTCTTTTTGCAAAAAAAAATAAGAAAATTAGTCAAAATCGGGGACGCAATTTCTTTCAGCATTTTTCGCTATATCTTATAGTTTAGGATCGCCCCCTGAAAACCTATAGAAATTTTTCACCCTGTATTATGTTTATGCGGCGTTTCGTTCTCCAATGAAAAACAATTAGGAACATATCCCTTGTACCTCAAAATGAAATAATGTATAATTGAGTTCTAGTCGCTTCTGCGTAGACATTTGCATTGTTTTAACAATAAAAAAAAAACAATAAAGTAAATCAAAATTGAAACCTAATTCTTCTGAAATAGAAATATACAAGGTGTAACAGGTAAGCCCTTTTAATCCGAAAGGGGGTTGTTTAAGACGTCTAGGCGAACAACTTTTGTTCTACGACTTTTGGAAATTCGAAGTACTTTTCGAGAATTTTAAGCGTAAAGTTTACTTAAAAATCAGCTGTTTCTGAGAGTTCGAGGTCATTGACCTTATGTTGTCCTTTTATTTAGTTTGACGGTTTACAATCAAAACTTCAATTACCTTTATTTTCAAAAGCAGCTGTTTTTTCAGTGAAACATAATCTCAAAAATTAAAAAAAAAAGTTCGAATTTTCAAAAGTCGTAGAACAAAAGTTGTTCGCCTAGACGTCTAGAACAACCCCTTTTCGGATTAAAAGGGCTTGCCCGTTACATCTTGTATAAAAATATATTACCTAACTAAATAAAAAAATATACCAAAGAGTTATTAAAGAAATGCAAATGTGTACACAGCATCATTATTATAGGTTTTCATATTCGTTCGTTACCCGATGGTATATTAGTTTATAAGGTTATAGTAAAGCAATTAAAACTGTGCAAATACAAAAAAATATATACAAAAAATAAGCGATAGCGAAATTAATCTGTGTATAAGGGACTTAAGTGACAATCTATAAATGATATAAATCAAAAACAAATTAGATCAAAAATCAAATCAAATCAAATATTTATTTATTAACTATGACACTTATTAGACATTTCTCAAATTACATATATCAGACATCGATTCTACACTAAGCACATGCTTGTATCGCAGTAACCGAGGAACCAATATAATGAAATATAGATAGACGCCTAATAAATCCACAAAAATATATACCTTATAGACTAACATACATAGATATTTTATAATAAAATGAATGTGCTAATAGATAGCTTAGAACTATGTTAGTAGATGAATTATTAAAGTTCTTACAATTGGCCCCAGCTTTGTCGTCAGTTTTCGGATTATCTAAAAACGATTGAACTTCGTACTGCACCCGTATTATCTATCCATGTGACAAATGATTTTAATAGGCACTTAGCAGTACGTAGCCGGTTTGATGTAACGTTATTATCACCAGTGATTGTCACAGCAATGTATTGCATAGTAAACAGATATCAACTGAAGAGATGATACGGGTGCAGATTCTATTTAAGCGTATAAGTTTATGTCTTCAAATTATTAGGGTAAAAGAGTCTTGATTGTGCTAAAAATTACTCGAATGATTTATTGAGATGTCATGCTAGTTTTATGGTCGTGGGTATTTTAATTTTTTTTCTCGAATTGCTCGTTTTACTACTTTAATTTCTGTTTATAAGATATTTGTATCGTATATATTTTATGAAAATTTAATAAAATAATAAAACTCCGAACCTACTAACTGTCGTACTCAGAGACATACTTCCTTACTAATAAAATATTATTTACACATTACTAAGTTATGTGACGTTTGTCTCTGTCTGTCAACTTTGAAACTTCATGTGACAGTAAAAGACAAACGATGCACAGTTATGTAGCGCATTAATTGGCGTTTATAAGTAAGGGGGTAAATGGTTAATTAAACTGTCACTAAGTAAGGATGGTCTATGTAAAATCTTCAATTAGTGACAGTTTAATCAACTATTATCTCAGTACGGCGGTAAGTATTTTAAAAAGAAATGTTATTTTTTGATCGATGAGAAACATCAAAAAATAACATAAAGTTTAAACTAAAATGTAACTTTCTTAAATGTTAAAATGGCAAAAAATGGTAAAGTTATTAAAAAAAGTTTATGATAAAATGGTACCTAAAATATAACTTTCATAAAAAAAATAAACAACAGTAGTCCATTTACTTCCAAAGTCGCATTTACAGCCATAATTATGCAAAAATAATTTTATGCCAAACTACTTTTTTAATATAAAATCTTTATGCGAAATTACTTTTGCAGTTATATAAGAATATGTTAAAGCAGGTTTCAGACCAATAGCTTTAACTGCGCACTTTTAATTGTCTAGTTAAATCGTACGTGTGTAGGCAAAACCAGATAGATCTATGCAGTTCGAAATACAATTAGATTAAACTGCGCAGTTAAATCTAATAGTCGATAGCCTGCTTACTGAATTACTTTTTGGAGATAACAGGGATGTATTTGCATTTGTTTCTATGCTTTAGACTGAGTAACATACGACTGCGTTTGTGCTAAATTTTTTGATTATCTATCTCATTCGGTTTAGTGCTGAAAACTGCATTAATTCATTATCATTCATTACCCAAATATATCTTTTTGGCATTAAAAAATATGATAGGACTTAAGTAATTTGACTTCCCAATAGAAAATTATCTCGTTAGAATGATATAGGACAACCTTTAAAGACTACACCGCACTGCAAATTTTGTCCCAGCGGAATTTCACCGTAATTTCGGAAAACAACGTTATATAGATGTATCCGCCTTATTTTGAAAGGAGTTATTATACATAAAATTGTGACATGCATTGAAAAATGTAACCTGAAAATTCTAACACTAAGTGAGCCATAACACTATACGAAAAGAGGAAGATTAAAAATACGACAAGTCGATGACCTGCAGTGTTTGTACCTCAAACAATTCTGTAACAAATTAACCGAAAAAATCCGCACGGAAATAATTCGCAGTGCAATGTAGGACTGAAAGTTCTGTACGGAAAATATTGTATTTTTAAAGTGATACGGATACCTTCGAGCGCGCGTGGGTTTTTATCCCATCGAGAAATTCCGTACGGAACCCTAAAGTTACTAATTTAGTAGCCTATAATTAAATATTTTGTTAAGTTTTAGTGATGTTTAATGTGATTTTACGTTACGTTGGTAGTAATGTTGAATTTATTTATAAACCATCGTTCGCTAGGTACCTCTTTAATTTTAGTTAGTTTTGTTATTTTAGTTGTTGCGAGTCTGTTCTGCGAAGTTGGCATTTAATTTGAATTTCTGGAAGTATATTTTTTGTTTTTCTTTTCCTAAATGTTTAATACGATGAGAGTAAACGTATACTGAAACTTGAAACTTACCTTATCTTCCTTATTATAGAGTCAATAATTCTATCTACGCTGTAAATGTCAAATACAACCAAGTATTTGATTTTTTAGACTCATTCGTGTCGTATGAGAACATGCGGTATTCTTGTGTGCGTAAAAGATTTTATTTGTAGAAAAAATGAATGTTGCGGGAAAGTGTGTAGCCAATTTCAGTATATTAACTAATAAGTTTAGTGTCCTGCGTGTATTTTCTTTAGCCTATTATGTGCTGTGTAAATGATTTTCCCGTTTCTTCTGTTAGTGCTTAAACTATGTAGTCTTAAATTTCCTATATTGCTCCGTAGGGTTATAGAAATCCTTATTCCATCTCTAGAGCATCTAGACTACTACTTAGAAGACCCGCAAAACAATTTAGTATGTTTATTAGTACTCCTTAGAGTGCCTATAGAATTCCTTAGAGTTCCTTATAGAACTTCCCGTTCTATTATAAAGTATTTTTATTTTGTTTACTTTGAAAAGTAATTGAAATATGATATAACATACGCCATGAGTATGCAAGGACCAAAACTTAAGTTCTCTAATGTTGATTTTGTGTAGACATTGTTTGTTTGTCGTTGACAAAATGTTTTATTATTGTGTTTGTATGTTTAGATATTTATTAGAAGCGATGATAAAATGTATACTGTTTTTTTTTAAAGTAAACTAATTTGGAAGGAAAATTAATGCTACTTTAAAAATGGATAACTGACCTACATTTACAAAATACTGTACGTACACATGAGCAGGATGCAAACTTTGCTTTGATTCTTTTGGAATTCTGTACTTACCTCAAAAAGGGTAAAAAGGAACCCACTCCACTTGTCTGTCTTTTCTTTTCTATTAAAAGTATTCTTATTGTTGAAAAAAAAACAGTATATATCTTATTGTAGTTTCAATCTCGCGTTAATTTTATAATAGTATTAAATGTATTGATGTATAGATTTTAAGAACTTTACCTTTTGTTGGTTGGATACGTGTATCGGATTCATTAATTGGCCATTTCAGCAATATCTTACCACACTAGGTAGACTTGAATTGGCTTCTTATACAAAAATGTCAATTGGTTGTACAAAAGAAGAGCTGGTATTGCTTATGTGGTATCAGGATGTCTACTGATTAACTATCTTCTTCTAAGCAGCGCTTAACTAAATTTCTCCAACACATTTCCTCAACGCGTTCGCGCCAAAGTCAATATCATTTACGGCCGAATACTTCTCAATATTTGAGACCTACTTTTAGGTTTTAAATTCGTGGTACCTAATTAATAATAGAATAACATTTCGGTGGCGTATTTATTAAACAACTTTTGTCAGTAGTCAGTCAGTTGAGTCCTGATACAAACTGAAAGCGATAAACTATACGATCTGGCTTTAAATTGTGTCGTTTGCCGTTAATTAAAAAACAAAACATTTATGACCCGATTTTTTGAATCGTAATGATCTTAGAATTATGTGGGAGTATTCGTAGAATTAAATAAAAGCTCGATTCTACCTAAGTGGAATAGGCGACGAATAGCAATTCTACGGGTAAACAGGTTTTTGTTTGAGAGACCCGTTGTGCAGTAGATAAACTGACGATTTATGCGGAGAATTGTTATTCATTGCTTATTTGCGTTTGGTCGAATCAAGGTTTAATAAATTGTTTATCGTTTATGTAAATTTATTGATAAATAAATGGATTCCTAAATGTATACAAACCGTGTTTTGTTTATACTTTTTCCTGTGCAAAGATTTGTTACCTCCCTTACATTATTAGTACCTATACTTACCTAAGAGCAGCGTTGATACCTAACCTAGTAATATCACACTTTACGCAATAGTTGGTGCGCCTCGACAATGGTACACCTTGGTAATATGAATTAGTGTAAAGACGAAAAACTTTCTTTTTCATCATCATCATCTCAACCTTTATCTGTCCACTACTGAACATAGGCCTCCCCCATACGACGCCTCAAATAGCGATTGTAAGCTACCTCCATCCAACGACTCCCCGCGACCGCTACAATGTCGTCGATCCACCTAGTTAACTATACTTATTAGTTACACTACAATTAGTATTAAGTTTGTACCGCCAACTAGATTGTTGCTGCCAGCTGTTGAGTTACATCGACTGTCTTTTTGACACAAGTAAGGAAAGTTGCATGATAAATGACCCGACTGTGACTACTGACTAAGAATTAGTAAGTTTAGTGAACTTTATCTGCGAAACAGAAGCAGCATAGAAACGGAAGACAAATTCAGCTCTATATTATTTAAATTATATCTATATGCTACCCTAACAAGGTCGGTATTAGTCAAGCTCAAAGATAATATAATCACTACGTTTTAGCATAGATAAATGATTGGTATTAATGGTCTTTGGTTTTAGTCAAGCTCGCAATGCTGCGGCATTTCTACAGTTAAAAAAAAGACTTATGGTCAGATATGTCTACGTACTACAGATGTAAACATGGAGAAGAGGTCGACTAATATCCATGTTGTTTGATCGGAAGGAAGTATGGAATTCCATGAAGAAATTTCATCGTTTTCAAGGTTCGACTTCTAATAATGAACGAAGGTTTCTAAATGTCTTTGAATTACCGAGACAATAGTGGATTGTACCTACTTATAAACTTCCTGCATCTAGGGGACACACGTATGGTCCGAGTTGCGTTCTCACCGCTGTAATCCTTGTCATCAGTAGGTAGCAAACGTAGCATAGTAGAAAGAAGTAATAGGTAGGTACTCAATAATGCAAGTTTGTCCCTTTTTTCTTTGGCAACATATGTTGAACCATTTATGTGACCGGTCACTTAAATTCCTGGAAACAAACAGGAATAATATGGGAAAACAGCTGGGAAAATATACAAGATGTAACGGGTAAGCCCTTTTAAGCCGAAAGACGGTTGTTCTAGACGTCTAGGCGAACAACTTTTGAAAATTCGAGCTTTCTTTTTAAAAGATTTGAGGTTATGTTTCACTGAAGACCAAACTAAATGAAAAGACAACAAAAGGTCAATGACCTCGAACTCTAAGAAACAGCTGATCTTCAAGTAAACTTTACACTCAAAATTTTCAAAAAGTAAGTACTTTGAATTTCCAAAAGTCGTAGAACAAAAGTTGTTCGCCTAGACGTCAAGAACAACTCTCTTTCGGCTTAAAAGGACTTACCTGTTACGTCTTGTATACAGCGCTGATTCATCAATCACTAAGTCAACTGTGGCAATAACTTAAAGTAGGTAATACTTAGGTAAGATAACAATTTGTATGAATTATATACATAATTGTTGTCCAACAATTGGTAGGTATGTTCTATTAACCCAAATGATGTTTTAGGAACGGATACTTGAATAGTACAGTACCTAACATTCTAGATCTAAAAGATAGGATGTGTTTTAACTATGCACCATTGTCACGGAAGCATGTTCCGTGGCAGATCGGTTTTTGCCACGAGTTCTCACGAGTATTGCGCAAGAGATCTCGTTTCATGTGCGACACGATTGTGTGCGTTTACGTTGTTAAATATCATCCGTTTTTTAAGAACCGTGATAACAATTTGAGTGACTCATACCCTTATTTACAAACGATCCTATTCGTGGCTTACCTAATGCTTAGTCTTGCTCTTGGGAGTGACAATCAACGTTTGCGATAATGTGACAAATGCAGAGTCCACGCATAGGGTTATTTCTGTATTCCGCTGTCAGTTATCGATTAACACCCTTATTTATAAAATACTAACTGCGCCCCGCGGTTTTACCCGCGTGAGCCCCGTTCCCGCGGGAATATAGGGATAAAAAGTAGCCTTTGTGTTAATCCAGTTCCCCAGCTACCTATATTCCAAGTTTCATCGCAATCGGTTCAGTAGTTTTAGTGTGAAAGAGTAACAAACTCACATACATACATACAAACTTTTGCATTTATAATATTAGTAAGATAAGATTATTTACACATTACTAAGTTATGTGACGTTTGTCTGCCTGTCAACTTTGAAACTTCAGGTGACATTAAAAGACAAACGATGCAAAGTTATGCAGCGCTTTAATTAGCTTTTATTAATAAGGGGGTAAATGCACAAATTGTGTCTAATATGGTATGTAGGTAACTAAACAATGAATACCATGGGCTCTTTATTGCAGGATCTAAATCGTTCTGCTAATAAATTAAAATTAAAATTCCCAGACTGCTTAAAAAACCTAAGCAGGCATACCAAGCTCGCCTACGTGTGATTGGAGAATGTAGCTTTTTTACATCTTGAAGTCGGTTGGTTGGGAGACAAATTTTGACGTTGTTTATTCGAAATTTCACGGTTACAGTGCGAACACACTCTAACAAGAGTATTGCAAAGATGATGACATTTATAATTCTTGCCGCGTCGGAAGCGAACAAACGAAATAAAAAGGGAAAGCATTTAATTCTTTTAGTATAGATGTTAGATAAAAGAAATCTAAAACGGTTAGGTACCATAGCAAATATGAAAAAAGGTGTTGGTCAAAATTGGGTGGATTGGTAAATAGAGGTATTACCAAATTATTCTCTAGGTATTTAGGGGCCTTCCTTATTAATTTATAGCAAAAGTATAAGTTAATTTATACGTATTAAGTTATAATTTGCAAAATATAGGTAATGTTATATATAAAAGTGTAGGTTTACACGTTTATAGGTACCAAACACCTAAATCCGGTCAAGTGCGGATTCACACACGAGGGGTTCCGTACTATTATCACAATTGGGCATACCGAACCCTAAAATTATGACCAGTTGGTCTGTTCTTCTAAATAATTACACCGATTTATTACAATACGATTAGAGTAACATAGTCGCAACTTAATTTTCAAGCAATTCTTGTGCCCATGGCAACAGTATATGGGTAAGTGTGAGAATAATAATCACGTTGGTTGTATGGGAGCCCCCTTAAATATTTGTTTTATATTTTTTTTAGTTTTTGTGGTGGCGGCAACAAAATAATATCATCTGTGAAAATTTTAACTGTTTAATAAAAAAAAAAAAAAAAAAAAAAAAAAAACATTTATTTCAAGTAACCAAGGACTCATATACACAATATTCAAACACCTACCAAATGGCAATGGACACATGTCTATCGCAACAGTGTTTTAAATACGGACAGTCCATTTTGTCCGCTATCATCGCTAGGACGATGTTGGAGCTAGCCCGCACCCTGCGCATCAACGAGGCGGCCCGCTTACGCATCACCGTATGGAAGCAATCTACGCGCGCCTCCGCAAACATGCCCGAGGCGCTGCAGTAGCGAGGCAGCCCCATCATCGCCCTGAACGCATTATTGAATTGGATGCGAAGGGCATCCAATTCGCTAAGGTTAAGGCAATTTCGGTAAGGCCAATTCGGTAAGGATAAGGTTTAGCTATCGCGGTTCATGAGATACAGCCTGGTGACAGGCGAACGGACAGATAGCGAAGTCTCAGTAATAGGGTCCCACGAAACCCTAAAAATGGCGTTAAAAGAATTCAGCACGATGTCGTGAGTCTCATCTGGCGCATTCCTTATTTGGATTTCACCCGGGCACATGTATAAGACGTAGGCTGTGACGAACCGGCCGGTAGGCCGGTACGAATAGTACCTATTTAGATGCCCTATGACCCCGGGGGGTCATAGGGCATCTAAATAGGTACTATTCGTTGCGAGTCTGGGTCGCAGCATCGCTAACACTCTAGCTAGCCTAGAATATAACCGAAACCTTTGAAAATGGTTTGAGTTGTTTGGCGGACAATCACAGCCTCTTTCGGCCTCATTTACTTATCTTGCAACAATCATTTTATCACGTTAAAAATAGGTGTAAATGTTTTTAGTATAGTCTTAGGCCGGCTTGCATAAGAGTTCCTAAACATGTTTAAGCTGCTAAACGTGTTTAAAATCTGTCATAATTTCAAGAACTGTCAATGTGTGGCAACATATTATCAATCGTCCACTTAATGAAATAGAGTCCAATGTTCGATTTCCCATAAATTATTTTAAAATTGATTTAGTTAAATATGTTTTTAAATGGTGTTATACAAGTCGCCCTTAGGCCGGCTTGCATAACGGTTCCTAAACATGTTTAAGCTGTTAATCGTATTTAAAATCTGTCAGAATTTTAAGAACTGTCAATGTGTGGCAACATATTATCAATCGTCCACTTAATGAAATAGAGTCCAATGTTCGATTTCCCATAAATTATTTTAAAATTGATTTAGTTAAATATGTTTTTAATAGTGTTATGCAAGTCGCCCTTAGTCATGATTTTGTTCTAATTTTTAACACGGCTATTGTTTTCAACCGTTTTAATAGTAAATTCTTTAGATAATAGGTACCTACATTGAAATTGAAATACCAATGTTCACTTTGTATATCCGAAAGTCGACTCATTGTATTTGATTTGGTTTTGCTATCAATTTAGCAAGCTGAGTCGGCAAACGATTATTTTTAATACGATAAATACATTAATTACGTTGTCCAACCTGTAATCAAAGGAAAAGAAAGTATGATCCCGGTACAGTGCAGATCCCTATAATTATATTCTGACTAGTTTGTACCAGTAAATATTATAAATGGGTATATGTAAGGTACCTATGACGAAGCTTTATAATTTGAACATTCCACTGTACCTGTATCGATAACGATTCACATTATTATAAGAAATAAATATCGAGAGGACCCCACGACTTAGTTAGCTCCAGACGTGTTAACCTGTTCTTTCCTCGAGGTATGACGGACTAGGTTGCGAAGGTACTAGGGATTGCTAAATCCGGATTTTTTTTATATCCGGTTTTCAGAATTTTCCTTCGAAAAAAAATCCGGATAATCCGAATTTTTCGAAGTTTTAAAGTGATTTGATAAGACTGAAAAAAAGCAGCATAAGTCATTTCAAATCTGCGTTTATTTAGAACTTTAGAACATTATAGAACAATAACAAGATCAAATCTGCATTTATTCTAATCTAATCACTAATCAAAATCACAAATCAGTCTTATTTAAAAAAAACGAGATCTTAATACCATTTTTTTTTTTTTTTTTTATACGTAATAGGCCAGCATTTGACCTCATCTCACCTGATGGGAAGCGAGGATGAGGTCGACGATGAAGCATGCTTACCTAGAAGGTACCTATTCACTCTGGATTTGAAGACCCCAAGGTTATAGGTTTAGGGAAACAGTGAAGCTGGCAGAGAATTCCACTTATTGGCAGTTATACCATGAATACGTCCAGTGTTTTCGTGCACAAATTCTCAAAATCGTAAGCCGCAGCCCGCAATTACCCATTGAGGAGGTTTTTGATGAGGTCATGGTTCTAGGTGTTCCATTAATTCATATTGCGTAGTTAAAGAGCCTATCCTACTGGTAGAAATCTAAAAGTGAGTAATTTATTGCAATTTGAGGAGTTATTCTGTTCATCACTCTGAAGACCTTTGTCAGATCATTACCAAATTTTATGAAACCGACTTTAAGTTGCTAACTTTTAAATAAAAAAGAATTATAGTAATCAGATTTTATACGGCCGAGATATAGTGTAGCCCTTTTTTGCCCCTTTGTGGGGGATGTACCCCTCCAATCAAAAAACCCCGACGACAATTCTATTGACTCATAGAACCTGTATACCAAGTTTCATCGAAATCGGTTCAAAAATGCTACCTGTAGAGGAGTACCAACAAACAAACTGAGAGATTAATGCAAATTTTGCCAGACTTGATGCAAAGACACTTCGCTCGGTCAATAAAACTCCATAAAATTTAAAAGTTAAGGCGAAGATTTCCGATAAATTGCCATAGCAACGCAAAAAAATATTTAAAAAAAATCGATTATATTAGACGAAAATAGAACTAGTTATAAAAAAAATGAATCAGTCATATCCCTTCTAAATGTCAATACCTACTGTTTGAGTTATTTTTTCGAATTAAAAATGTAATATTTTGTGAATAAAGAAAAAACATTAATTTTTTTAACAGTTTTTCCAAGATTTTTTCTATCGAGCGAAGTTATTCAAATGGTGTTTTCAGTCTGTCACGTACCTAGTACGCTTCTTGAACTACAAACATGTTTTGTTTGATTCGTTTGATGATCGTAAAAAAAAATGAGTTTACGATTAGGTACATGAAGTCGAAATAAACATAGTAGGTCGATATCGGAGATTTCGAAGTTAAAAACCTTAAGATGAAAAATGTATAGTATCCAAATTGTTTGGATATGTATACATAAAAATAGTATAAAAATGTATATAGGTAGTTACTTGTTTGTGTAGCGTGTGTGGGTCGCTTTTCACATGTACGCTCACGAATTCACACGATCTAATAGACAACAAATTTCGACAAACTCAAGTCACAACCACTACCTACGAAACTAGCTGGCCGACTGACTAAGTGAGAGCGGGGCGCGCGGGGCGTTGTGTCGCGTCGCGCGGGATGCGCGAGGGCCCCCGTGCGTCTCGCCGCGTTGCTTGCTTGGTTTATTGCCTTATATGGGCATAAACAGAGTTTACAGAGCCAATCACGGGTTTCGCGTCAAATTCGCTCAAAGTACAATAGCCTATCTATATTGTCCGAATTTGGGTTTTAGAGTAGGTAACACCGATCTACTATTACTTAGAATGAATTTTTTTGGATAAATGTGTAATATTCTCCGTTATACTCAATTTTGTCTACAATCCGAAAAAACGGATTTGAGTCTTAAAAACCGGATTTAAAAAACTTCAGAAAATCCGGATTTTTCAGTTATTTTCGAATTTCGAAGAATCCGGATTGCAATCCCTAGAAGGTATAGCTGCTGGCCGGGTGAGCATACTTTCCTAATAATGTCCTGGACACTACACCGCTTTAACGCAATCAATCAATTCATGCGCTTTAGAGAGCATGAATTGATTGATTGCAAAGACAAAAGCAAATTGACTGATCTTGCGTCGGCTACTGCGTTACCTTGCGTATACATGGACTCTTTAATAGCATTTTCCCATTCATTCATGGAGAACATTTTACTTGCTTTTTATATGATTTATATACGTATATATAGGTTACTAGCTGCGCCCCGCGGTTTCACCCGCTAAGTCCCGTTCCTGCGAGAATATCGGGATAAAAAGTAGCCTATGTGTTAATCCAGGTACCCAGCTACCTATATTCCAAGTTTCATCGCAATTGGTTTAGTAGTTTTTGCGAAAAAGAGTAACAACCTCACATACATACATACAAACTTTCGCGTTTATAATATTAGTAAGATGTATGTAATATATATTATAGGTATATATTTACCTACCTAGGTTAGGTAGGGACTCATAACAAAAAGCAAGGAAAATATGCTCAAAATTTTCACGGTAATATTCTAACAATAGCCTTGCATGGTTTTTATGGAACTTTTTGTAACTGAAACGTGGTTATGGATTAGGTAATCCGTTTCAGATAAACGCTTCTCCGTGTGAAAATATCGTTACCGTGAAATTTTTGTACGATGACAAAGAAAAATATATAACACAAAAAACTAAAGACCGAGGAAATTATGTCGTGATTTTTTGTAAAATAATGTAGGTATACTAGCTGCGCCCCGCGGTTTCACCCGCGTTAGTCCCGTTTCCGCTGGAATATCGGGATAAAAAGTAGCCTACGTGTTATGCCAGATCGCCAGCTGCGTATGTTCCAAGTTTCATCGCAATCGGTTTAGTAGTTTTTGCGTGAAAGAGTAACAAAGCCACATACATACATACAAACTTTTGCGTTAATAATTTAATAAGATAAGATTCATAAAATGAAAATGCTTATTGTCACCCGTATTTTGTAGTCTTTCATTGCTATGTATTTTTGAGAGTTAAAAGCTGTTTTGGCTAGCGTAATATTCTCATTATAACTTTATCTAAAAGTAAAATAAGAAGCCGTATGTTTTCTTTGAATAAACAAATATAAAAGATTCAGTTAAAGTATATAATAATAAAATAAAAAATAAAATAAAAATAAAATAAATATTTATTTCAACATACATAGGTCAACATTACAAAATGCATTGGACACTCCTTTTAAGCAATCATGATGCTTGTGCCAGGAGTCTCCGCTCCTCCGTGCCTTACGCTAAACTAATCCTAATATGTTATTCATACAATTCTTAAAACTCCAGAAAATTTAGTTTGTGTTTATAATATGTGTGTGTATTATATATTATATAATAGGGGTTAAAGTATGAAATTGCCGTTTTATTGCAATAGGTTCTTTGAATTGACATAGAATCTTCATGGTTTGAGGTTTCGAATGAAACTTTTTTCAAATGGTTTCTGTGATGTTCTTTTTTTAAAAAATGTGAAACATTTGAATATCGACTTTCAATTGTTTTTGTTGAGTTTTCGCGGGAACGCTGTTAGGAGATGTGGTGCTAAATTTTCATTTTTGTTAAACCTTGTTCAAATGCGTGTAAATTGTTTAATTTTGGGGGCATATTAATCAGTTTAGTTTCGTGAAAGTGTACAAGTTTAAATGAAAGTGAAAATCGGTGCAAAACATGGACTTTAGCGTTGTCTCGAAGGCTCCATGAACAAACGTTGTAAAACATGGCCCCCGTTTTACAATGATTCCCTCGACTTGACTTTAACTATGACGACTTGACTGTTTCGATGCAATGCAAATAAAAACTTCCATAAATTAATAATACTTGACACTGGCAAATGTCCAAATGGAATAAGCCATTTATAAACGAAGAAGAAGAAGAAGAATTGTTTTTGTTATTCAATTTAGACAAGAAAGATGGATACTGCGAAAATTCGAGTGATTTTTGAATACGAGTTCCGACGCGGAACTAACGCGGCAGAAACAGCCCGCAAAATTAATGCTGCGTTTGGAGAGGGGTCTACTAATGAACGCACCGTGCGATTTTGGTTTAAACGCTCTCGTGATGGAAATTTCGACTTAAAGAACGAGCCACGAGGAAGACCGCCCACACAGGTGAATAACGATGAATTAAGAGAGATAGTGGAAGCCGATCCTAGTCAAACTACCCAGGAATTAGCGGCATGGTTTAACGTTACCTTACCCACTTTATTGACTCACTTGCGTCAAATCAATAAAATAAAAAAATACGAAAAATGGGTGCCTCATGATTTGACTGATCTGCAGAAAGAAACGCGTGTTGAAACTTGTGTTGCCTTGTTGAACCGGTACAGAAATGAAGGAATATTGGATCGAATTGTAACATGTGATGAAAAGTGGATTATTTATGATAACCGGAAAAGAAAAATGCAATGGCTGACCCCAGGTCAAATGCCACAACACTGTCCTAAAGCAAAACTTACCAATAAAAAGGTAATGGTAACTGTTTGGTGGTCTCAGCATGGTGTTATTCACTATAGTTTTCTTCGATCTGGTCAAGCAATTACGGCAGATGTCTATTGTGCCGAACTCCGAACCATGTGGACAAAACTAGCAGTAAAACAGCCCCGACTCATGAATCGATCTTCACCATTATTGCTCCACGACAACGCGAGACCTCACACAGCACGAGAAACCATTTTGACCCTTCAGGAACTGCACTTAGAAACCATTCGTCATCCTCCGTATTCACCAGACCTTGCTCCAACGGACTACCATTTTTTTCGTGATTTGGACAATTATCTACGTGACAAGAAGTTTTCTTCCCAGGAGGCAGTACAAAATGCTTTCACACAGTTTGTGCAGTCTAGATCGTCGGAGTTCTATCGCAAAGGCATTAATAACCTTCCCATTAGATGGCAGCAGTGTATAGATAATAATGGCAACTATTTTGATTAAATAAATTTGTTAAAAATTTAAAAAATAAACAATTAAGATTTTCAGTACAAATCGGCAATTTCATACTTTAACCCCTAATATATATATAATTTTATTAATAATATTTTTATTTAATTTTTTAAAAATGCATTACTTTACAGTTTTCAGCAGACTCTCAGTATCGTCATACGATAAAGTTTTCAACCAGTCTGCGACAGCAGCTTTGCATTCATAGTGAGATTTGGAATATATGTCTAAGATTTTGTTCACTTTATTATATATAATTGCTTAGGACTAAGGTAGATAAACTACCAAGAGATGAAAAAGTAGCCGATAGAGTTTCGAGGTAGAGGTATATTATTGCATTTACATATGACATGACTAGCTGCGCCCCGCGGTTTCACCCGCGTAAGTCCCGTTCCCGCGGAAATAACGGGATAAAAAGTAGTCTTTGTGTTGATCCAGGTCCCTAGCTACCTATATTCCAAGTTTCATCCCAATCGGTTCAGTAGTTTTTGCGTGAAAGAGTAACAACCTCACATAAATACACACATACAAACTTTCGCGTTTATAATATTAGTAAGATTAACATAAAGAAACTACTTAAATGAGTGAACAATACAATATCATAATAGTGAAATAATTCAGGTACTTCTCATTTTTCCATGATTGTTAAAGACCTCCAAATTAGGAAGTAAATAATAACCTACAATAATCACACACAACTATTGTGAAAATCGGTGGTATCTACTTAAGTAAGTATATCTACTTAAGTATAGATGTTCGATCGAATCAATGACCATTCCCTTTCATTCATGAGTTACATAAATAATCGTTCACCTTTCACCACAATCCAGTTTTGATTTAAATTACTTTTATCTGAATTAACACCACATATATAAGTACCTAACTAACTAGATACCTATTAAAACGTCACTCTCAGCTTTATATCTTAAACAATAAGTTATTGTATCATGAATGACTAATTATGTACGTGGCGCAGGAAACCTTCATTGCCGATGTTCAAAAATGCATCAGCCCGCTTGAATACTTTAAAGGCATATAAAATAAATCAATGAGAAAAAAGTTTGAAAGCCGTCCTTTTGAATAAAAATAGGTTTACTGGTAGTCCGTACGTACTTAGTTTAAACCTTTATGTAGATTGTAGAAACTCATTGGTTAGATCTGGCTTGCTAATGGGGTGTAGCAAAATTAAAAATATATAGTTTTTTTTTAATTTTATGTTGGCAGCCAGTTGAACAAATAAGGTTCTATATTTTATTTCATTGAAAAAAGTTGCGTATATACATTGTTGACCTTTTTTGTCTATAACGAAGTTCGAATAACGAGCTATTATGACTGGCCGCTAATGCTAAAAAAAAATTAAACGAAATCGAATCTACTTTTTTTATTTTTTCATGTTGGGCCGTTCGGATACAAATAAGGTTCTATTTAATTGGTGTGCAGTTTAGACCTTTTTAGACTTATAAACTATTTTTTTTAAAAAGACTGGCCGCTGGTGGTAAAGAAAATTGAAAACAAATTGTTTTTTTTCATCTTTTTTTCATGTTTGTCAGCCAATTTGTTTAAATGAGTTTCGATTTTTTCATTTTAGTTTGAAATTAAAAGTTAGATAGGTTTATTAGGCTAAACAAAACACCAACATTTTCCTATACGCTGCGACTCTACTTTTCCACTTTTACAATTCATTAAATCAGAATTTAAGCCTTGATTAAAATATTTTGTCGATTTAAAGATTTATTGGACGTTTCGCTGATAAAAGTGATAAAAGTGGACATCTACGTCCGAAAATGTCTTTTATCTCCCTCTAATTCATAACTAATTTGTATTGGAAGAATGAGATAGTCAATATTAAAGACGACAATATGGCTCGCGAAGTATTGCTTTCTTTGCCTCGTAAGTAGGTTGTGGTTATGTCAGGTGCATATAAAGTAAGAGCTGTTGTTACTGTGACAACAAAAAAATTAATGTGATTAACTAACCATTCTCTGTAGGTGTACTATAGGTATTTTTCTGAATGTGCAAAAAAAATAAGTCACTTATGGGTTGCCCGTAGGATGCTCAAAAATTGTGTATGCCATTTAATATTTATGATTACTTTTGTACATTGCATCGTCACTGTCGTAAACTGTGACTTTCGCACATTATCATTTTTGCAAAAAGATTGTACTACAAAACGCCTAGCTTTGAATTTTAAACCCTATGCGGTAGTAATTAAGTATGAAGTTACGTGAGGTTCTTATCTACATAAATAGCAAACAAATGAGAGGCGACATCTGTCAGTTAACGATATAGCACTTATATTATTCAATTAGATACGTACTCGTCAGTGCTTTAACTATTTCTAGATGAGGTGTTTTAATGCAAAAAGCTAAAGTTTTTATAACACAGGAAACTGGATAAAAAACACAATACCTCAATTAAATGTATTTTCTAGTATATAAAAAAAAACACATATTTCTATTTATTTAAAAAAACACATTTATTCTAGTATATATCAAAAAACAATACATCAAAAAAATAAGATATTTGATAAGATGGTGGTATTATCATCTCTTCAACATTCTCTTCATAAGGTTAGGTGTGTTGTCGCGATTAGCACACGTTTGGGCCGGCCGGCCAGCTGATGGCAGTCTACCTCACGGCTCCGAACCGTACGTACACACGTACAAACACTCTACGTTTACCAATATTACTTCGCGAATGTCGATATGCGACTCCGTAAAACATCCATGCGAAAATTTGACTTTGTAAGATCCGTGTTAGACCTTTACGAGTGTTACAAATTAAAATTTTAGTTCTTAGCTGATTTGTTTCCTGGGTTGCCAGTTTGCCCGGTCCAAAAGGTACGTCTCTTATCTTCTGATAGATAACAATATTTTCCTAAATCCATCTGTACAAATGAATGTTTTAAAAGTGAAACCAGTATTAGATAAAACGTGTTGGTCGTTTTGTTTTATAATGCGGTCTGTTATTTACAAATGCTTTTGTAATTTTATGTGACTCAATAATGTGGGTGATCTAGTTGTGTGGAAGGACATTGTTTTTGTGTGTTTCGTTTCACAAGACTGTCACATCTTATTCGCAATCTCTAATGTTGTGATGAATTGATTCTGGTTTAGCGTGCGAAAAAATAATAATAGGTACTTAGATATAGTAGGTACATTATATGCCATCGAAATTAAACAATTTACACGTGTTGTACTTAACTTATTTACATAAAAATAATAAATAAGCAACACATTTCGACGTGTGCTGTAAATAAAAAAAAATGTTTCTTTCCGAATTGGAAATTACTTGCAGTGTATTCCTTTCTTGAAGTCTATGGAGGATTCTACGGAACTATGAAAGCCTCTACTCTTCGAAATTGAGGTGATAGAGATACTAAATACAGACCTATTCCATAGAATAGGTACAAAAAGTTCATAAACTATGCACGTAGGCACCCACGTCTCTCTAGTTATTAATAGAATTAATGTTACTGATCCAAATAGGGAATCTCTGGTAGCATATTTTGCAATGTTATGGTTTTTATATCTATACTAATATTATAAAGCTAAGTTTAGTAGGGTTAGTTTGTTTAAAAAAACGCGCTAATCTCAGCACTCACACTATGTTTTATAGTCCATTTATCGAGGAAGGTTATATAGGCTATATAACATCACGATACGACCAATAGGAGCAGATCATCCATGAAAAATGTTGTATAAACGGGAAAAAAGTGCCATTTTACAGAGCTTCTGTCACGTCCACTGAAGTACAACTAGTTTATATTCTCTTTGTACTACGCATGCGCGACGATGGGAACGGGAATTACGCGAGTGAAACCGCGGGCGCTGCTAGTTATCTAATAAAGTAGAGTAGATATGTACCTACCTATCAATAATCAGTAATGAATGATGATGCTATAAACTGTGCTACGATTATGAACCATTGACTCACCCATTTTGAAACTTACCTACTTTTTATGAGATATTTAAGAATACAATAAAGAGTCAGATTGTTGCAAATCAAGTTTTTATTAACATTTTCACACGGTTGGATACGATCCGGTATAAATTACTTAAATGTGGTATTCTTGTATTTATGTAGAAGCATTTAGGTAGTAATTTGTTCATATTTGGTAGGTACCTGTCTATTTAAATTTTTAAAAATATCTTGAAGTATTTAAGCTCAAGATATATTAAATGTTTTATAATGTTACACATTAGAAAAACAAAAATGTAACTTCATATACAAAATGAAGAAAAAAAACTTTAATAGTGATGCGTCACTTGGGCATAATATGCTAAAATAAATTTTATTTCCAAATAACAGTAATAAACGTAATATACTTAAATATCATCCTTCTTTTTTTAATTATTTAAAAAAAATAATTTATTGTAGAAATTGCAACTACAAGCATCATAGACGCACGTAGAAAAGACATCAACGCGTTCTCGAATCTCTTCGACCTGCCTATTTATTTCTAATCATAACATAACTACCAACAAAGGAACATCCGAATTGAAAATGTCTTCTTTTTGAAAGTCGGTTAAACTTTCACACATACTTTCCTCGTAATTCCCTATTCACAGTGCACAGCTATTTTAGACAAGTGAATTTTAGACTTGCATCTGAACTGAGATTTCAATCAGATACAAATTTATGTTACAAAAAACACATTAAAAAAATTAATCTTTTCAATTTAATTTGAATGCAAAATACAACTATTCAAAAAGTACTTTATACTAAATAAACTAAGAACTATGTTAAACGGCCTGTCAATCATTATTGGCTGCGAAATAGTTACAAAACACACACTTAAGCGAGAATAAATTTAAAATTACAAACATTTTAACTATATTGTAATAGGTAGGTAGGTAATGAAACTGTTATTTCGTTTGTTGAATCGTCCTTGATTTAGGTAGGTATACAGATTCATCGTTCATCGTGAATTATACCTAGTCCCTACACTACATAGGTACATGTTCACCCTAATCTCACGATGTGATTTGGGCACAAACTTCTACAAACAAATCGTCAGCGAAAATTCGGTGGAGACCGTGATTCTTCTTCTCAAAACCTTACAAAAATTCACATCTGACCTAATATTATGTTAACGTTGGTAACATGTATGTAAGTATGTGTAATCTTCGAAAGCACTGACAGATTTTGATAAAATCTATCTCATGATAGATTTTATCAAAATCTGTCATAAGCTTCATAGCTACGTTACATTTTAGGGAGTAAAATGGGCCACTTCTCTATACTTTAAAGGGATCGAGACTTGCGCGGGTGAAATAGGTATTCGAAGCCTTGTTTGTATACCTGCTTTTGTAGTCAATTACAGCTCCCGTTCATAGACTATTAGATACTATTCTGTTGTTACAAGAATAGAGCAATCATCGCCCCATGGGGTAAGTGGGTATCTACAAATGTCGAAGTCGATAGGTCACACGTCTTGAACCCCAGTGAGTGCAATTACCTTGTTATGATACCTAGATACTGTTTCTACCTAGCATGGTTTTTCATGGAACCGGATATGACATATATTTTAAATCTGGGGAAAAGTTTGTTCAGTCCTTGGCCATTCCAACGTTTTATTTCTTCAAGTTGGTGCTCAAAATGTACATTAAATTGTTTATATAAAACAGGAAGAGTCAGTCTAACATGTGCATAACTAACTAAAAATTCCTTTTCTCATACATACAGTTTTTCTTGCTCAGATCTTCCCTCAAAAATTATAAAAGTTTCGCAAAAAAAACTTATAAAAATTTAGAGAATTTGTTAGTTTGCAAAATATATGAGCCGAAACTCATTTAAGTAGCGTGAGAACTAAATAAATATTTATATTACTTATTGTATCAATGTTAATACGTACATTTACCAGGTAAACTCGTAGTGTTGTTTTTAGGAATTAATTAGTATTTTTCGCAGCGATGTTGGTTTAGTGGTTTTATTCTGAGGGTCGTGGGATTAAATCCCGGCAGATCACGCACAAACATCTTATTCTAAAAAAAAATCGTTATTCTTGTAGTGAAAGAAAACATCGAGAATTCGGACTAACCACGGTACGATAGCATGGCATATTCGCCAATCCCTAATAGGCTCCGTAGCGTATTAGTGGCCAACCCCTCTAAGAGGAAACCCTTAACCTATAATGGGACAAATTAGCGTGGTAACAAAAAACATTTATGATATTATAAAAGTGAAAGTTCAGATGTTTGTGTTTAAATCGCGCAAAAACAGCGCGGTAGGCAGATAGGTTGAAATCTGAATTAAAAATAGGCTTTTTATCCTGATATTCCCGCGGGATCGGGGCTTACGCAGGTGAAACCGCGGGGCTTGGCTAGTTAATTTCAATTAGTATTTTTAGTCAATTGATTAGTTACGAGTTTTTGTTATTTATTAGGGAAAAGTAGTAAATTAAATATTAAATGTGTTAATAATTTAAGTATATAAATACTAAATACTAGCTGCGCTCTACGGTTTCACCCGCGTAAGTTCCGTTCCCGCGGGAATTTCTAGATAAAAAGCTTATGTGTTAGTCCCGGTATCCAGCTTCCCAGTTTCATCGCAATCGGATCAGTAGTCTTAACGTAAAGGAATAACAAAGTCACATACATGCATCCATACATACAAACTTTCGCGTTTTTAATATTAAGATATGTATGACATAACACCAACCTACTTAACAACATTGATAAATAAAATATGTGAACATTGATTCGATCGGACAAGCAGGTGTGCTTTACGTACCTACCAGTAGTTCCGGATTAGTGAATTTGTAATTTAATTACTTTTATTCCAAGGTTGTATACATTACAGAAATATTAAGACTAGAAATTTCTAGTTTGATAAGATAACTCTATAATTAGTAGCCTTCTCTAAAAACAGCAAGATTGACTAGTTTTAATTTTTAGCAATATTATATTTGAAGATTAGTTACATTATGATTATTTGTATTTATTTTTATACTAGGTACGCTCGGAGGTTTTACCCGGGTAAGTTCTTATCCCTTGAAATTTTCGTGATTTTAGTAGCCAATGTGTTAATCCACTTCTTCAGCTATCCGCATACCAGGTATGATCACAGTCAGTTCAATAGTTTTTGCGATTAAGAGTAACAAAAAATCTACTCGTTTACTTACACAGAAGTTAACATTTACTTTTAATTGTTATTAGGCATAAATTCAACAAGTGTCTGAAATGATTTAGTTTTGTTTCGCGTAGGTAAGTTGATGACCAAGACCTTTGCGAATCGAAAATAATCGGTAAGTAGGACCTTGGAGAGGTTCGAGTGGCCCTCAAAGCCTTCAATTGTACACCGGAAGAAAAACCCGTAGTACAATGTGAATGACATTTTATTGTTGATTCGCTAAGGAAATTGATAATTGTAAGTACGCACCCACATTACCTAGAACTTTTATTCGTTCACCTTTCAGTTTTTGTATGGTATAATTGACATGATTAACTTATTTTTTGACATTTATTATATAATAGGCACTGTTTGTTTACATGAGACCTAAAATGGCAAACATATGAATTGGATTGAAATTAATTATTTCGTGTTTTGTTTTAATTGCTCATGGTATATCTACTGAAAATATTTAAAACGAAAACTTCATATTCAAAAATTCACTCGCGGCGTGGTTTGAACTCGCGTCGCTGGGTCAAACCTCGTCTCGAGTTCAAAACTCGCTGCGAATGAATTTTTGAAGATGATTTTTCATCTTCAAAAATTCATTTATCTTCCTTTCAAATATTTAAAATTAATTAGCATCAAATTAAGGGACTTTAGTTACTAATTGAGTAGCCATGCCAGTTTCATTACATAGTGCACAATAATTGTACAACATACACAAATTCCCAAGTCAGTAAGTCATAAAGATATTCAATGGGTGTACTACAAAGAGTTCTAACTCCCGTGTCTATAGACGAGTCTAGTAATGAAAGAGAATATAATCACTACGTTGTCTTCTTCTTCTTTAAAATGACTTTTCCATTCGAGTGTCAAGTATTATCAATATTTGCAGTCAAGTCGCCATAGTTAAAATCAAGTCGAGGGAATCATTGTAAAAAAGGGGACAATGTTTGTTCACGGAGCTATGGAGACAACACTAAGCTAAAGTCCATGTTTTGCACCGATTTTCACGTTTCTTTACACTTGTACGAAACTAAATGGATGAATATGCCCCCGAAATTAAAAAAATTACACGCATTTGAACTAAGTTTCACAAAAATGAAAATTAAACAACACATCTCCTCAACGCATTCCCGCCAAAACTCCGAGTCTAGTAATCAAAGGGAATATAATCACTACGTTTTACTAGTAATTACTTGTCTTAGAAAACATGTCATGTGCCACATGACACAAATATGTCACATTTTTTCTAACGTTGAAAATTCTTCACAAGAACGAAACAAGGCATTATACTAGGACACGAATTGTCGTAGTGTCGTTAGAATATCCTTATTTTCTGCAATATACTAACCAGTGAAAATTGACAGAGTTCATGCGATTGCTCGTTAACGTCCTTAAAGTCTTCTATTCTAGATATCTATCAGAATGTATATACCAATATATCGCTCCATTAGAATTATAGAGACTTATTTGAAGAAAAAAATCGCTCCTTTAGAATGATTAGGAATGAATGATTATTTCAACATTTTTATTGCATACGAATTATGCAACTACAGTATAACTTTTTTTAAATAGGTTTTTATAATTCTAAAGGAGCGATATTTAGGAATTCAATTCGTCACTTAAAAAGCATTTAAATTTATCGTTGTACTTCATAGTACGTCAGCAAAGGACTGAGAGTACCAGGTGCATATAATAAAGTTGTTTTTTTTTTCTAAAACGATTCAGCAATTATTGGTTATTCTGCATGAAATAACTAACACTTTGCATGTTTTAGTGATATCAAGCATAATAATAAAAAAAATCTGAACCATTATTGAAAAAAATTAAAGTTTGAATTAGGCACCTGGTACTTTTCTGACCGTACATGCGTAGGTATATGTACAAAAAATGATAAATGTTAAAAAATATCTATTCTGTTAGTGATCTCGCACCCATACTTCAAGGCTAGAGTATCGTCTAGGGCTGGGTGCCGTTATGTGTAATATCGTTCCTACCCAGCCCAGGTAGGTACTAACAACAAACATAAAAACGTCATATTGCTCAAGGAAACGTGCGTTCTAAACTAATGTGTTATTACCAAACTGTCCTAAGCGATGCGTTATTGTATTGTTTTGTAACAAATTGTTAGTTATCCTTGTCTTTAAACAAGGTTTCTGAGCACATTCGTGACATGCCCTCAGCCTTTGAGTTTGACGACCCTGTTAAGTTGAGTAGACTGCAACAAATGTACTTAAATCTATTGTTTTCTACATTTTTGTTAATTACTAGTTAATTTTGATAAAAAGTTCTAGCTTACTAAAATGAACATCTTTGTTTTTATTAAAAATTCATTCCTTTTAATTTAGCTGTCGACTTTTTATTATATTATTTTACATATATTTTATTACTAATTTAAAACGTAATTCACTTCGTAAAATTTTAATAAAGATCTATAAACGGTTTCTTGTAGACTACGAAATCCTTAAAACTAGGGAGATGCCTAAGAGCGACTTGAAAATTCCAACGCTAGGTGAATCACAAACACCACAATGTAAATCAAAAAGAAGGACGAAGGTAGCATAAAGTTGGTATTCAGGGACCCCTGAAGTACTTTTATATTATTGCCATCTTTTTGTCTTCTAAAACAGTAATTGATTGTATTAGGCGTTACTTATCGGAACTCCATAATCAACTATGTTGATAGGTTTAACATAGTTCTTAAATACGAGTAGTCTTCCATATTATGAAACCAGTTTCTACTCTTGCAAGTTGTCTTGATAAAACTCATTCCCTGTTTGTTACAGATGGCGACAAAAATGAAACGGTTGAGTTTAAATATGCGAATTATCTTACTGGTAAGTTACCTTTACAATTTCTTTCTTTACAATTTGTACCCTGACTTTGGATGAAGTCGGGGTCTCTACCACTAGACCGACACCGCTCTTACATTGTATGTAATACAGATACATAACCTACTTTAACTACATAGATATCACTATAACTTAGTAGTAGGAATTTTCTCAGGGAGTTGTCGGCGCGTCTTGTCGAGGCTTCGGGTGATCCTAGGGCTGGTGGTTTCTTGTCCCAGCGGATTAGCCTAGCTATCCAGCGCGGGAACGCTGCCAGTATTTTGGGTACCATGCCGCGGGAGGGTGGCGTCGATAGCTTACTGTTAATTTAGATTCTAGTTTTGTTTTTATTAGTATGTAACTTTTCAAATGTACCTTTCTTATCTGTATGAATAAATTATTTAAAAACAGAAAAAAAAAAAACTATAACTTTAGACACGGTATATAAATATTCCGACCACGACATTTATTTTCCTTGTAATGTCCTTCGAACACAGTAGGGGTGCGAAACAAATCAATGATACACCGATACCATGACCGATTTGGTTTATTTTACTAGACACAATGTCTATTTTCATTGTTTAATAAATACGGTGGAAGATACCTATAGGTATCAGGGTTGCCAATAGTTCGAAATTTTCTGAACATGTCCGGTGTCCGGAAATCCTAAACTGTCAGGAATTTCTACAATTTAAGTCAAAAACGAAATTCGGAATGATGAATGAAATTACTCATTTACATTACGGGCTTGTACTAAAAGAATCGGCCCCTAAAGAACTAAGCACAGATTGATGGAGCACCTGAAATCACCTTCTCATCAGAAAACTCCTCAACTATTAAAGTTACGGTCACAATTTTGATGTTTTTTTTGCCAGTTGAAACTAAACATCGATTTGGCGAAATTCTTAAACGAATCTACACACAATCATGCATGAAATAAATGTAATAAAAATTATTTCAGGCTCGATATATCGCCCAAAGTCTTGTCGAATCATCGAATGTCCGGAATTTACTCCGGAATTTAGATTTTTTGATCTAGGAACCATATGATGCAACCTCTTTGGGGTCAAATTATTTTAACCTTCAAAGGAAGAGTCAATATGAAGCAACCTATCACGATGACTACTGTGAAAACCCACCTGCAATGTTGTGTGAATCTAGGCATCATAATATAATATTTACATTATTCACGTATTGTTATTTTTAAATTCTCTCACTTTGACGTTTTGACTATGTTACAATAGTCTTGGGTGCGAGGTGACTCGATGGGGACAGGGGATACCTACGATACAAATAGACATCACGATGTCAAAAGTGATTTTCCGTAAAGTCACAAACTATTGTCACTTTTATCCAAATATTCCCACGGGGACGGTAAACCGCGGCACTTTGCTACCGATATGCGTTATAGTTTCTAAACGGCGTCAAAATAACTCAGAAACAAATCTTACAACATTAGAAACGAACCATAAAATTCAAATTAACATACCCAATATCAAATATGTATCAAATCATCAATCGAACTAACCTTTTGATCCAAATATTGCGAATCTAGTAATATGCTACGTTATTTCAAAACTTCGCCCACGCAGTTCGTATCTATTAATTACTTTTCACTACATTACTGGGGAAATGTAACATCTTTATTTCGTTTTACAACTAAGCCAGTAATGGACAGCACAATAGTAAGATGATGAAGAATATTTGCGAAGAAGTTGCATCGAATAGATATTGTTTAAGTTGAATGGTATTCACATGGCAAGGTTGCTGAACTTTATTTAGATCAACTTTGAGATATAGAAAAGTGGAATTTTCGTTCTGAGGTCTTAACTGAGGTCAAACTATACAATTGATTTTACCAATATTACTTTATATATGTCAATAGTCTTGTGTTAGTAAGTTTATATTTGTCACCAAGTAGATACTACTGAATATTTTACCTACTAATTTTATAGCGATTAATCTACGTAAACTCCAAAGACACAAAAAAACCTATTGCATTCTATAAATTCCTAAACTTATCCGTTTGTAATCAAATCCAACCGATAAACTTTTTAACAACATTGCTATTTGGTACGTTATCTACTAATTACCATTTTATTAACATAATATATTAAATATTTTAGATGCCTTACATAAATTAAAATAGCTTAAGTTCATATAATTTCAATAACATATCTAACCTACTAGTTACTTAAAACACATGTTTTTGATAATGTTTCATATAGCATCATATTGGTAACTGTGAACATGGTATAATTAGTTTTAATAAATAAATAAAATAAATAAATTGTACAGGACAATTAAGATTGAGTATCCTTTTCGAAATGCGGACGTAAACAACATCATCCCCTCTTACAGAGGATGTAGCAGTGAAACGCCAAGGGATTCTAGTCAAGATTATGGTGAATGTTCCATGACTTCGAACTGCAGTGTGTCCTAGGACATGTTGGTTCCCACCATAGTGATTATATGCTCTTTAGTTCCCTCACGTATTCCTTCACCGTAGGAGCGTTGTTAAAAGCATACCGATGGAATCTTACAGTCATTTGTTTATTACAAACTAATTACCCCTTGTAGTTTTATCTAAGTAGGTACTCACAATGAATCCTGCGCCAGAGTTAAAATAATTTGAACTCTTTCTATACTTTGGTTAAAGAAAATATGATCATAGCAAACTGTATCAAAAATAATTAGTATATAATTTTTTAGCAAACTAATTATACCGTCAAAATTATATAATTTGGTGTTACTTAACCGGTTTTTTCCATTTAATTATGTTCCATTTCACCATCGCAACTAAATGTTATTTTATAATTGCTGACATAACCTTGAAAATAGAAGCTTTAATTCGCGGTCTAGAGAGAAGATTTCTTCTTCGACATAAAATATGTTATGCTACACCTTAGACCTAAGCACATTCTATTAAATGAGGTGAGGTCAAAAGTATGCCACCCTAAGTCTATAAAATGATAAATGCAAATAGAAAAAGAAATAACAAAACGTTATGATGAAATAACGAAAATAAGTTGATACCTACGAGCTATTTATAATTATCAGAATGTGTAACGAAAAAAAATATCAACCTAGTAATTGTGACAGAGACCATAATATAATCCTAATTTTAAACCAGTAGGTAAAGATATGATTCATTTAACTTACATAATTCATTTGCAATAATAAGAAGTGACATAGAAACTTATGCGTTTGTCCTTGCTATTAGACCTCAGAATCCATTGTTTGAAAGGTTACTTCATGATTTCTAAGAAAAGCCAGAGATAAGTAAAACAATTTGGCAATACAAACGGATATTCCACATCACGTTTACAAAATGGTTATGTTGAGAGTTAGAATAATGAGTTATTTACAAGATGCCTATCAATTAATTGGGTTATTTGAAAAATATTCATAATCAAACATTATAATGTTTAATAACATAAGTTACAGAAAATTATCCAGTCACGGATGTTGATCAATTTTGATCAACAAATTATGAAATAGTACTAGGCATAATACTCAGAAGATATTTGTATTTCTCTAGATTAGCTAATTAGTCTGAGTCTACGAAAATTAATCAGTGGCGCCAAATCGTAGATATATAAAGTTTATATAAGAAATTAGAAATAGAATAAAACTTTTGTAATCACGATAGCGTCATTCAGATCAAAGGTCTTCAGCAGTAGCCGAATCAAACGACTATTATACTTATAAACTTATAAATAAAAATGCACCACGCCTTTTAAGTTACGAAAACGAAGATGCTTGCAAATGCTCTTCTAATGACGTTGCATATATCAAGTTCGTCGTTTCACACGACACGACCTTGATACAAAATGCTGAGTTTTACAAAACCAATCGATAATACAAAAATAAGATGATTTACATAGACTCGTAGAATTTGAAGTTGAAGGTGATTGCTATCAACCTGTCGTTTCTCTACTGTCTAAACTCATACTGTGACGACCCCAACAAATATGAATATTTGTTGGGGTGGACCGGACTTAGATCTAATGAGTTTTGCGTCACACTGTGCATTCTTTTAAATAAACCCAGTAAGTTGGAGTGGCGCTTTGCGCTGCTGGACCATATCCTACTTTATATTATAACGCTGAAAGTTTGTGAGTATGTATGTGTGTTTGTTACTCAATCACGCAAAAACTACTAAACCGATTGCGATGAAACTTGGAATATGGGTAGCTGGAGACCGGGAATAACACATAGGCTAGGCTTAGGCTTTTTATCCCGATATTTCCGCGGAAACGAGACGCGGGAGCGAGTGAAACCGCGGGGCGCCGCTAGTTTTTTAATACGTGCCATAGAAGAAATGAAAGGCATGGAAGGTACACGCATTAAATGTTTAGGTATAATTGTTACTTAATTTCGGGAGATTGTTGTTGAAATACCTACTTAAGTCATTATTTCAAGTTGATATCTATATCTAGTATAAATCAAGAAACAATATCTAAAATGGCAAGGCTTCTTCCTAACGCAGTCTGCGTCTGCGCCGACGCAATTTCAAAATCATCTTGATAAACGTTTAGCTCGAAGACTTTAGAATAATAATAGAAAATAGACCAGACAACAGATGTTTGTACCTATTAGCATATAGGTACCTTAGAGAAGAAAAATGAGACATATATTTGTTTGCTTGGTAAGTATAATAAAAATAAATATCTAAATAAATATGTTAATTTTTATTTTTTTATAGTATCTCTAGACTCAGAAGTTCCATCGTTTTAATTTAGCTGCTTCTATGTGCGCTTTCATATAGAAAAAAAACATGGTGATTGTCACAGGTCACATATACATTTAATTTATTTATTGTAGATTCAATGGTGAATAATGAATATTTTGTTTAAGACCTATTTACTCACACCTATTAAAACATACGATTTAAATACAAAATTAAACAATAGTAATTTATTTACTATCAAAAAGTTATTTTGTTTTTAGACTATACTCGATAATATTATATTGACGTATAAATTATCTTTTGAATCAGAAAGATTAGAGCTTTACAGAAGACGACATAATTAGTCTTAAGGTGCCTCGTCACCGCCAGCATCCGCGTGTAATGTAAAGTTCTAGATTCAAAATCCTTATAAGTCGAATTTATAACGTTACACTACAAGTGAATGCTCGCGGTAGGGTTGCATCTGTATAAATTTTCTCTATGCATTTGCCCAATAAAATTAGGCCATAACATATGTGTAGACTGATTGATTAATTTATTATAAGATTTAAAAGAAAATTTTCATAATTTGGCGCCACATTATACCAATTTTTATTTCTCTTTCCGAATACATTTATCAACATAAGATGTTGAAATAATATTTGTATAGTGTCTATTTGGTGCTATAACGAGAATATTTCTTTTTTGCGCATAATTATACTTTGTTGATGACCTCTGCGGCGTATCGGGCAAACATCTAGCTTCGACTCAAAAGATTGCGTTTTCGATTATGATCATCAAACAAGTATTATTTATTGTGTGGTGTAGTACAACAATTTGTTCCTTGTTCTTTGTGTTTCTGTATTAGTTGTCCCATATCACAAGCCTAATAGCGTTATATGAGCAACAAACGATGTGAACTAACGCTCACGTCCGATAGGAACCTAGGACGTATACCGTACCTACCTACTTCACCCTAGTTCGCGAATGCAATTTTTTTTTAAAAAAGATTATTTCTATACTAAAAAAAATGCGTTTCATAAATTTCACACCCGACAGGACTTGAACCTGCATCTCTAAGGATCTGTCCCAACGCATTCTCCAATTGGGCCACAGATGCATAGCATTTCTTTAAGTACCTATAGTCATCCAAGTGTAGGAAACACTTTAAAATATATCAAACACATGATTATTTCTGTTAACATATTTAATAAATCCACTAGGTACATTCAAATGATTACCCAGTCAAGGAAAATTGTCACATACTCGCATACCTTTCGCCTTTGAAATTCTAATACAAATAGCCAAAGTTATCGACTCGTGGACAGTTTGAAGTACACTCGTTGCGACCGAGATGCGACAACCTTGCTAGCCGCTTGCATAACCCTACGAGACGAGAAAAGAAAGTCTCGACAAGGTCACGGTCGTATTTGTAGACAAACTCTTTTGTCTTTTGATGGTTTTGCGTAATTAATTACATACGTTTTAAGCCTCTATTTATAACCTTTTTGCTTAATACAAAATCCTGCTTTGCCAGAAACGAAACACCCCTTTCGCTTGCCCAGGGGGTCTACCTACCTACATGCTTTATTCCGCGCTACCATGATCGTTTTTCGTTGCTTTGTCGTCCTTATGTCGTCCAAAAAAACAAAAAAATAAATAAATAAAAAACACTCGGACTAGGTACTTGTAAAGACGACAGATAAATAAAAAAAACGCCTTTTTTATTTTTATTATTTAATGAGTTTTTATTTCTTTTTTTTAGCTGAACGACAACACGGCGAATAAGGAAAGACGAACTTTGAATTTTGAATACATAAACGTCAAACAATTATCGTTCGTTCGCAGTTGAGAAAGGAACGAAAAAACGAACGTACTCGTAGGTATTAGACTCACACGACCGATATCTTAACGATTTTCATTGAAATAGAGTAACCCCTTCAGGTTTTGACATCGGAAGTGGGCATGCCCTGTCCATGTTGATACCTAGAACATACATAAAGATTTTGAGAGGAAAAAAACTGCCGAGTAATCTAATTACAAGCTTATTTAGCTTACCTACCTATTTCAATATTTGCCGTCCGATGACATTTTTTGTTGGCCTAATTATCGAATCTAAACAATGTAGGTACTAAGACGGATTTCCTAGTAGCAAATTAGTAGCCATGCGTAGTAACTACATACCGACAGACAAGCAATCAGATAACTATATTAGTTACCAATGACAGGTAGACTGATTGGTTAAGCAAGGCGTGTGCGATATGTTTCGATAACAATGAAACGTGTCTTTCGAACATTAGGTGACATAGCAAAACAAACTTTTTGGCGTTAACTAGAATCTCTGACAGGGCAATATTAAGGCGGCGATAGATGATAATTATCGGTCCTTGTCCGATTGCATAATATAAATGAGCGAAATGGAATTGCGTGAAAATCTACATTTTCTCGTAAAATCAATCATTAACGAAGATTAAAATAATATTTACACACCTACTGCTCTACAAAGTTACTTTATTTGACCAAAAAGGTCATCGTAAAGCGAGTCTTTATTCCCTAGATGCATAAAGTGCTCATTATACCCCTAGGGCATAAAGTAATTTAAATTTGGAACTAAGGTTCTGGTAGCATACGGCCATTTCGAACTGGCCCCCTAGACACCCTAGACATAACACATAAAAAACTAAACACTGGGCTATTTTTCGTCTATTTTTATTTCAACGAAAGTGTAAGGCAAAAAGTTTTAGTTAATATAAAGCATCAACTTTTTTTTTTCATTGGCTGAGGCCGATGTTTGGTTTCGTCATTTTGAGATAACATTGTTTAATTTAATTGATATAGAGCTGTAAATGTATTTCATACACGTTGCATTAATATATTGGTTTGTTGTTACTTAAATGCTTAGTTTTGTAACTTTTTTGTTGTCTCGCAGTAGATGTGTAAAGTAAAGTATTCACCTCGGTAATAAAGCCTGTCTTTATCTTGGGCGCTTGAATCCCACGCTTCACTCAGGACTCTAGGTACATAACTCCTTCGCTTTGCTCAGGATTTAAGTTTTTAACACCCTCGCTCCGCTCAGGAGTTAACTCTCTAGAGTCCTTCGTACGCTTTGGATTCAATATGACGCCCGCTATATAAGACAGAGCTTTAGTACCTTGATGCATAAACTACTATTTTATAAAATGCGATGAAGAGGTTCTAGGTATTGTATTTTCTAATATTATGATGTCTATAAGAAAATATAGCGGTTAAGGATTTAGAAGGAAAATTGATTTATTTTGTAAAACAGGGGTAACTTTGCCGGTATAATAGTGGTATTTAAGGTTATTTTTTATTATTTTTGAAATGAAGGGGGCACTTCTTGTATCATGTACAATAACATAATTACATTGTTTAAAGATCTATTTGATACCGGTTATGAAGAAAACTATTCAATCGAAAGGGGTTTCACATGAGTCGCGTCCTTAACGGCCTTTATGGCATATCGGGTTAATATCCGGCAGAAGGTTGCAGATTCGTTTCCCGGCAGGGACTAGTGCTGACTATAATATGCTTGTTTCTGGTTCTGGACAGTTTCTGTATAACGTACCTCAAAGCATTTACAAAAATATTATTATAACCTTTGTGCATTCATAGTTGAGTACTGATTGTACGAATTAAATATGGTGCTTGGTTTGGGGCTAGATGGCGCAGTGGTCAACGTACTGCAATATTTATTCGTTTATAATTATGGTAAATTAATTAAAGACGCTACAGTACATGCGTGTAATAAATTTGGCAACACAGCAGCGGTAACGCGATTACCATAGTTGCTGGAGCGCCTATAGAGCAGGCTGTAGTAAAATTAAATTGCCTTGTCTTATAGCATATATATAAAAGGTGAAACGGGTATGCCCTTTTAAGCTGAGAGAGGGTTGTTCTAGACGTCTAGGCGAACAACTTTTGTTCTATGACTTTTGTAAATTCGAAGTACTTATCGATAAAATTGAGTGTAAAGTTTACTTGAAAACCAGCTGTTTCTCAGAGTTTAGGTCATTGACCTTATGTTGTCCTTTCATTTAGTTTGGTCTTCTACAATCAAAACTTCATTTACCTTCATTTTCAAAAGCAGCTATTTTTTTCAATGAAACATTATCTCAAAGTTTTCAAAAAAAGTTCGAATTTTAAAAAAGTCGTAGAACAAAAGTTGTTCGCCTAGATGTCTAGAATAACCCTCTTTTGGCTTAAAAGGGCATAACCCATTACACCATGTATAAGGAAAAAACACAAAAATAAAAGTAACTGGTAATTAAGGCTCTCTTAAAAGTTTTTGCAAAGTCAATAGGGACAATAGTTTCTTCTCATCGCCAATTCTTGCCATACCTACTTACTCATATTATAACATAAACTTGGCATTAACTTAAGATATGTGCCAGAAACTATACCCATACCACAAACCACAACCAGTATGTATGTAGGTAGGTATAGTTTGTGGCTCATCTGTCAAGTAGACTAGACAGTTGTACTCCTTTTTCCTTGTACGGAAACATGCGAAAGTGTGTGATCAATGAACCATACGTTGTGTAACGATTTGATGTCATTGTCTTTTTATTGCACGATTTTTATAACCATACATTCAATCGATATGTAAATCCATATTTTTCACTCCGTTATGATCAATGTGTATAATTTCCTAATCCAAAAGTTTGGACTTTTCACTTGGAGATCATTTATT
Organism: Idaea dimidiata; assembly: GCA_949358125.1. Lineage (NCBI taxonomy): Eukaryota > Metazoa > Arthropoda > Insecta > Lepidoptera > Geometridae > Idaea > Idaea dimidiata. Next base: position 18,197,566 of record OX442332.1, on the reverse strand, counting down.
TACTCTTAACTTAGGTGCTTGCGACAAAACATAAACTTGTTGGTATAATATACATTAGATTTGTAGAACTTTACTTATTATTACGCCCTAGTGAACTCAATACGAATCTCACACCATCAAATCTTATCCTTAATACGACTGCATGTTATGTCAAACCGTTACTTAACCTGATTTTCTCTTTAACCAGTTTACCCCAAAACCACAGTTAAAGACATAAAAATTCAGAACCTATTTCTAAACACGAGTGTTGTAGAAAGCGGTCACATAAAAACTGCAATAAAGCACTGAATCTGAGTGAAATCAGTGAGATAACATCTGTTGTTTGGTTGAATACTAAACATATCCTTGCTACGTGCATCGTGAAATACACGGGCAAGTAACTTGACCTAACCGAGCTAGTGTTTGAAGTTGTACATTTTAAGCTACGGTTCATTTGGGCAAGTTTTGCATGCAACTTGCCCGGAAATTCACATTTGACGTGACTTATAAATAAATAAATTCTGTGACCAACACACAGCGCCATCTAGCCTCATGGTAAGCTGCTAAGCTTGTGTTACGGTGACTAGACAAGGGATATACTACTTATATTTAATTTTCTTTTGTGAATACATAGGTACATATATTTGTACCCGGCGGGAATCGACCCCGCAACCTTCTGCATTGCAGTCGGGCCTTCGCTCGCCGCGCCACATAGGGTCAAAAAATGTTGCTTGGCCTATTTAATATGAGATTAAACTCATTATTCATACTGTTTATTGTTTCTTTTAATCAGCATTCTTTTAATTCTGAATGTTTCGAGACTTTTCAGGTGCCTTATTGAGGATGGACTTAGAATAACGTTGTTAGGTACCTACAGGTATGCTAGTTGCATACAATTTAATGTCATGCATGACGACATGCATGACGTATATAACTTGCACAGTTGGATACAAGACTCGAATGAAACCGGGTCTTTATCAATTCAATAAAATATAAGACATAAAAAGATTATTTGAAGTCGAACAGCTATAAGGATATTGTAAATAAACTGGATAAGTATACCTACATAAAACTTCTACTTACTTTATAAGACTCCTAGCCTAAAATCTGTTATAAATTCTAAAACATGTAAATCTCAGACAACAAAAGCCCATAATTCCGTCGCCTGTGTTTTTTACCTAACTGTTTATGTAAAGTCACGTTCTGCACTTACTTTCTATGTTGACAATTTTCCGGGAAACTTAATATTCACATATTTACATTTGTCTACGCCTGCTCTACGCCTAGCATTACCGAACATACACTAATTTATTTTAATGAGGTACCTACTACCTTGGATAGGTTAGGTTACTAAATTTAACTAAGTATTTATAAATACAGAAGTATAGGTAATGGTTTTAAGTGATAAAGACGAGAAAGATCTAAGAAAACATGAATAGATTGTGTGAACTATTCCCAGGATACAAAAGCCCATGCATTATACGATAACTAATTCCTAAAATTCGAGCTAGATGCGTTGTACAATGTCCTATAATATTTTTAAGAATAATTAAAAATATTATAGGACATTTTATAGGAATTAAGATAAGAAACAATTTTTACATTTAAAACTAAACAAAAAAATAGTAGTTTATGCACCGAGGTACTAAAGCCCTGTCTTATATAGCGGGCGTCATATTGAATCCAAAGCGTACAAAGGACTCTAGAGCGTTAACTCCCGAGCGCAGCGAGGGTGTTAAAAACTTAACTCCTGAGCGAAGCGAAGGAGTTATGTATCTAGAGTCCTAAATGAAGCATGGGGTTCAATCGCCCAAGATAAAGACAGGCTTTATTACTGAGGTGAATACTTTACACATCTACTGCGAGACAATAAAAAAGCTACAAAAATAAGCATTTAACTATCAGTAAAACAATAGATTAATGCAACGTGTTTTAATATATAAACAGCTGAACATTAATTAAATCTCACAATCTTACAATAAAATGAGGAAGCCAATCATCGGGCTTAGCTGATGAAAAAAAAAGTTGGGGCTTCATATAAACTAAAACTTTTTGCCTTACCCTTCCGTCGACATAAAAATTGAAGAAAAATAGCTTATTATTTTTTTTATGTGTTGTGTTTAGGTGGCCAGTTCGAAATGGCCGTATGCCACCAGAACTTTAGTTTCAAATTTAAATGACTTTATGCCCTAGGGTTATAATGAGCACTTTATGCACCTAAGGAATAAAGACTCGCTTTACGTTCACCTTTTTGGTCAAATAAAGTAACTTTGTAGAGCAGTAGGTGTGTAAAAACAATTAGTGAATTGATTGATAAATTGCTTAGATATTTCTCGTTACGTTCTGACGTACCATGATCGTTTCTCGTTGTATTGTCGTCCGTTTGTCGCTAAAAAAAAAAATTTACAAGGTATAATCAATTTTTTTTAAATTATTATTTGATGTGTGTTGGGTTTCGTAGTCAACAAGAAACCCTTATTGTCAACGCACGCACTTGCCCAATTTTTTATTGTTTTTTAGCGCGACTAAGCAACTACGATCACTACGAGTATAAGATAAGTATAAGAATCGATCGGTAGGAATATTCAGCTTTCTTTAATGTTAAGTTTCCAAAACATAAGTAGGTACCTACCTACCTTTTATTAATCAAGTAATTGTTTTGTAACAGTGATTATTCATTAGGCCAACATCATAAAAAAATAAGCCTACAAAAAATCACAACTACCGGATTTAACGCATACGATCCCATACAATTTTACTGGACTGTAATCGTGACTACTTGTAAATTAGATTTCATATTTTAATAATTAATTTACTTATTATTTGTGTATTGATTGTATCAGCATGGTACAATCACGATCAAACTTCCTAATACCCATATTTGATGTGACATGATATGGACATGATAGATAACAGATCTAACATGTCAAACTGTTTCTGACAATGACATTGGATAAATATAGGAAATTAGTTAGCTTATTTAAGTTTATGCTGGTAGGTAACAAGTAAAACAAGTAGGTACCTATGCATTTTATCATGTCACTGTTTTGTAACAGTGACTTGATAAAATGTATACCTACTTGTTTTAAGTAGTGTATTAAACATAGACCTAATAAATTACTTTGTAAGGAGTGGACTACAAAGTAAAGGATGTTGAAACTAACAAAAAAAACACTTTTTCAACAGACTATAACGCGTCAGTCAATTTATGTTTGAATACCAGTCAATTCATTACTTCTGTAATCAAAGACAAATCATCAGCGTCAAAATAGGTTCACCATAGGGTATTCTACTGTCATAGAAGTGACATTTGTAAAGCTGACAGCAAAACTGAGCGTGCAAGTTTGTCTTAATTTCATTCATATTAGAATTGAACGTCTCGAAGCAATATAAGCCAAATAATTAACTTACTTACTTTCGCCGATTTTACTAATGCAGGAAACAATAAGATTCTGTATACGGTTTTTATCTATCAAAAAGCTTCCTTTGTTTTTATTAGCTTGACCTTATAGAGTAATTTCTACAAGCGTTATAATACTAAAGCGTTTTTCTTTGCGGTATGCGCTCGGATCTATACAGTACAGTAACGCCCAGCCTTGCTCTACTTGCATAAATTTATTTGACAATAGATCGCGACTGTACCTCCACGGGTAATTATTCCGAGAATGATCTCACTTCCGTCGTTGGCTGTCAATTTATATGACAACTGTAACGATTTGATTGTTTTCGGCAGTATGTATATGTAACTAGCTGCGCCCCGCGGTTTTACCAGCGAAAGTCTCGTTCTGCTATTCCCGATATTTAGCTACCTAATATTCCAAGTTTCATAGGAACTGGTTGAGTAGTTTTTGCGTGATTGAGTTACAAAGTCACATACATACATACAAACAAGACTAAAGCGGCGAACCCTTTGATTATTTTGACTATTTCAAACATACATCGATTGCCTTCATAGTATGCGACTCTTTAACGCTAATAAATTGATCGTTGTTTGTTATTTTTTTTCATAGCACGAAAGAGGTGAAAGATTCATATTACTTTAGTGGTCGGAATTTGACTTTATAATTTGATTCATGCAAAATGCGAATGTATGTAGATATCAAGTGTTTTAAAATAAAGAATCTGAACGTCGTAGTTCTTTAAACTATTTTTTTTAATGTGAGACGGGCTTGCGTTTGACCTCATCTCACCTGATGGGAAGTGACCAAGAGATCTTAAGTGTTACATGCTTGCCTAAAAGAAACCTATTTGCTCTAGACTCGAAGACTCCACGATTTTAGTTAAAGGGGAACATCGACGCGGGCAGTGCTAATTGAAACATGGTTAGATTATGTGCATCTGTGACATAAATAGTAATTGCGAGGCACGTAATAACAAAACTTCCGTTTTCTTATCGCTGAGATAAACGTTGCATAATTTTTCTTCCTATTCTTGTGGGAATTGTTGAGAAACGGTTAATTGCTAGCGTTGCTCTTTCTATTCCTTATTATTACTGCTGGTATATGGATACAAGTAAGTAATGTTGTACCTAATCGACCTACAGATTACGTATTTGGTACAGATACCAAATACGTAATCTGTATAGATTTGGTACGATTAACAAAAGCTGGTACGAACACACATTTACACACACAGTGAATAAGCGGGCCTAAAATTGCCTTTTTATACACTCGCACTTGATTCAGCATCTACACAACCACAATTATTTGTAAATGTGTGTCTATGTCGAATTTCATTAATAGACTTGTATTGAACTTTTAAACTAATCCGTGCTATTACTTCGCATCGATATAGATATTGAACAAAAGCGCTCAAAAACTTTCCTTTACTTTATTTATGAAGAGGCGCCAACTTGCGAAAGTAACTAATTGTTCTGCGCTCACGCATCTGGTTCAAGGCCGCTCTCATCCGTTATACTTATAACTACTTACATAACATCGTGCTTTATTTGTTACACTTTGAACAGGTGTTATGCCCCGTTTGATGGGTAAAATGCGAGCAGTTTACGCTAATGTTTTACTCGATAATAAATCCTAGAGTGAGAACTAAAAGCTTTTAAAAAAGATGATTTATCGTCATTACAAAAATTCAACTTATCATTTTGAATTATGGGCGCGGGCTAGGCACACCAGTAGAACTTTACCGCGAAAATGCAAGCTAACAACATCGACAAGAGATGTAACATTAAGACGATTATGTAGATATCTTATTAAATGAATAAAAATAGTTGAGAGACTCATCTCATGAAATCTCTTTGACCAAACAATAATACCTGACACCAACACTCTATCCACCTACCCACAGTGAGAGATCAAGAATTATAAAACTTTCTGATGCAACATCGTTTGTTCTAATTGTCACATTAGTTGTTTAGATCAAGGTTTGTCTGTCTGCGCTGTGAAATCGACAATTTGTCTAAATGGGACTATGAAGAAACCATTGTTAGTAATTCCTAAGTTGATTATCCTACAAAGTTATTTTTATTGTCTGTCGATTATTATCAAAAGGATCTGTTTATCTATCCTCTAATTACAATTTCTCAACGATGCCCAAACTTTTCAATTATTATATTTAATTTTACAAAAAAAAACTAAGTTATAGCTTTGAAGTAACTTAGTATAGATAGCGGTGAACGGTCAGCTTAAAAATCTGTCCTTCGAATCAACTAAGTGCGGCAACATCAATCGTCAGTGCAGTGTATTAGCATGCATCTGCAGTAATTATCGCTGATCCATCGGTAGCACGCAGTTTTACTTATAGGGCCAGGCCACACACAACCATCTAGACAAAGGACCTATGGATACCGAGTCTAGGTCAGATGAAGTTCTTCTTTTGTGACTGCGTCGATTTACTCATTGTTATACGGAGGTTTTCATATTTTTGTGTAGTATAGTGTGATAAGGAAATTCAAACACTAAGAGTTTTTAGGTCGCTCTAAGACCTCTAGCTTAACCCATTGCTATCTAAGATAACAACCGAAACCACCTGCTTTCCATGCTTTCCAAAAGCACGAAGGAGCTCGAGAAAATGTTTTAGCCACACACATTATCGGTCACCTATCTGAGTAATGATAGTGATATTTAAAGTAACCTAATAATAAAATACAGACAAGTGAACTTGATGGATGGAAGATTGAGGTCGAGGGGTGGAAACGAACTGCTTCTCTAAGCCCATAACGCCATCTGTCGACCGATCCAGAACTACTTTAGAAAACAAGAGAATCTAGAAGAGCTCATTTTCAAATCATCGTAAGTAATCGATTTTGAAATGTATCGAATAATCGCTAAAAATCAAAGCAATATTGTCACCTCATACCTAATACGTTATTGAGCCATGAATGAATAATGACACTACTAAGTGATCTCGATACAAACAGATACAAACAAACGCTTTTTAATCGAGTAGGTATACTACTCGATTAAAAAGCGTCAATTTTAAAATAATACAAAATAGTATTAAAACAAATTAACCTATTGGCGACAAAAGCTAATGAAAATGTACAGAGTTTTACCCGAAAATTTCATAAATCTACTTGATTCTTAAACTATTAATGCATTTTCGAAATGTTTTTGAATAATTTCTTCTATTTGCTGGAAGTCGCGGGTTAAACATTCTACTAGGAGCTCCGTAAACCATATGCTGGATATAAAACCAATAGTAGTGTAAACGTTTGAACTAATTTAGTCGCACGTAACTAAATGCTGCTCACGTAAATGAAAGTGACTCTACGCACTAATCTGACTCACATTTACAATTGAGAAGCCATGACGAAAGTAAAATTTCCAAGTTATCTAAGCTTAGAGGTAGTCATAGTTGTAATAGTAAAGTATATTTTTTACAAAATGTTCTGTTTCGTTATTAGATGTTATTTGCTTTTTGGGACATTTATTACGCTCATCTACTCAGTGAATTAACAATTGATACATAGCACTATAGAGAGTACGAAATTCTTTTTTTAAATGTGTACTACTGATAACTATCGCACTTCATGGATGGTTACCGATAATTACGGTGGTTAATCGTTAGTACATATTGAAAAAAAATATAATGAAACTTTATGTAGACGCATTTGTCCAATGTTCATTCACTGATTATACAGGAGTAAGTCGAAGTCTGTAACATACTCAGTAGATTTTTGTTTTGTGAGCTGTGATTTCACAGCAAACCCTCTTGCCACTTTTTCAACCCACTTTGCCGTTCTTATTATCTTTTAGAAAACCGCCCAAATTCCGCAGCACTTAAAGCAGTCCACACCTTTAAATTGTTTGTATTGTCGAATGTTATTCATCCTATCCTACTATTCCTATAATATTTTTATTTATTTATTTTCACAGAATCAACTGCACTTAGAAATAGTTTAAAATAACACTTAGGTAAAACAGACTGCCAATAATAGAATAAAATAAAATTTGTGATTTGTCACTCTAGAGAAGCTTAATGCAAAAAAGAACAAAATAAAAAAAAAATACGTACATAAACAGCAATCCATCAGGAGGGGGAAGGGAAAAGGAAAAGAAGGAATAAGAAGGATATTATGAAGCTGAAAGTTTGTATGTGTTTTTGTGTGTAAGTGTGTTTGTTACTCAACCACGTAAAAACTACTAAACTGATTGCGATGAAACTTGGAATATAGGTAGTTGGATACCAGAAATAACACATAGGCACATTTTTATCTCGAAATTCCCGCGGGAACTTACGCGGGTGAAACTGCGGGGCGCAGCTAGTACAAAATAAATAAGTGCCAAATGTATTCGTTCCAGTTAATATGGTCGACAGTACGCAGCGGCGATGGCTACAGCTGTCCATACGGTCAGAACTGCGGGTTCGAGCCCTCGCCTCCAGGTCGGGCTCCACCATGTGCGCAACCCGGCCTTACCTACTGTTTGCATCCCGATCCTTATCCAGAGTACGTATAATATAGTGAGCAATTATTTATATCGAGGTGGAGATAATTAGTTATTTGTATTTTCAATCCTACTTCCTACTATCCTACTATATAATATTATAAATCCGAAAATCTGTTTGTTTGTTTGTTTGTTTGTTTGTTTGTTTGTTTGTTCCCTCTTCACGGTCAAACGGTTCGACCGATTTGGATGAAAATTTGCATAGGGATAGTTTAAATGATGGAGAGTAACATAGGATACTTTTGGTCCCGAAAATCCCGCGGGATCGGGACTTACGCGGGTGATAATATTTATTAGATGAAAATTTGCATAGGGATAGTTTAAATGTATTATAAATCCGAAAATCTGTTTGTTTGTTTGTTTGTTTGTTTGTTTGTTTGTTCCCTCTTCACGGTCAAACGGTTCGACCGATTTGGATGAAAATTTGCATAGGGATAGTTTAAATGATGGAGAGTAACATAGGATACTTTTGGTCCCGAAAATCCCGCGGGATCGGGACTTACGCGGGTGATAATATTTATTAGATGAAAATTTGCATAGGGATAGTTTAAATGATGAAGAGTAACATAGGATACTTTTGATCCCGAAAATCCCGCGGGATCGGGACTTACGCAGGTGATAACTATTTCATTGATGAAAATTTGCATAGGGATAGTTTAAGTGATAGAGAGTAGCATAGGATACTTTTGATCCCGAAAATCCCGCGGGATCGGGACTTACGCGGGTGATAATATTAATGGATAAAAATTTGCATAGGGATAGTTTAAATGATGGAGAGTATCATAGGATACTTTTGATCCCGACAACCCCGCGGGATCGGGACTTACGCAGGTAATAACTATTTATTAGATGAAAATTTGAATAGTGATAGTTTAAGTGATAGAGAGTAACATAGGATACTTTTGATCCCGAAAATCCCGCGGGATCGGTTACGCGGGTGATAATATTTATTGCATGAAAATTTGCATAGGGATAGTTTAAATGATGGAGAGTAACATAGGATACTTTTGATCCCGAAAATCCCGCAGGATCGGGACTTACGCGGGTGATAACCATTCAATGAATGAAAATCGACACAGTGGTAGGATAAAGTGATGTAGAGTGGCATCATCATCATCGTCATCCATCGTCATCGTCATCCTTCGTCATCGTCATCGTCACTTACTGACGAAATACAAACTTTAACTTACTTCACCTACCTACCGCAGTGCAAAAATCCACACTTAAACGGACGACCAGGGAAGTACTGATGATGCCAGGCGCGGTAGCGCCTGGCTTCAACAGTACTTCAATGGGCGACCGTTTAAGTGTGGATTATTGCATTGCGGTAGGTAGGTGTTCGAACAACGCGGGATCGCGACTTGCGCGGGTGAAACCGCGGGGCGCAGCTAGTATTTCTATAAACACAATTGAGTGAACTTTATCATCATCATCATCATCAGCCTGTTGCAGTCCACTGCTGGACATAGGCCTCTCCAATTGCACGCTACCTAGATAATAATATATTTGTGTATTAGTGAACTTTATGGCGCAGTCAAACTGGTAGAGACATGCCGTGTGGTCAAATAACTCGGAAATAGCAGTTTGTTTCGCAAATGGCATCGCAAAAACAGTTAGGAAATCACGAAAGACACAAAAACATTTTGCTTACACTCTTACTTGGTACTTTATATGTTTTTTTTTGTTTCTTTTCTAGAAAAATAATCCGCCAGCTAATAGACGCTGGTCAATACGACATCAGAACTCTTCTCTCTGACGAGAGCAAAGACGAGTTCGCTGCTACTAAGAAGAATGACTATCCATACGACTATGGACCAAATTCTTTACCTAATGTGGACCAGATTTCCATTGTAAATGATGGACCTTTTCCTACCAAGACTTATAATACAAAGTTTCACACTAGATATAACCATGGTAAGTGATATGATGATTGTGTGTACTCTTATTTGTTTCACTTCTCATAATAATTTGGTCTAGGTCCAATTTAACATAAACTCACAGATACAAATCATATTAGCTTATTAATATTGCATATTACCTATGACAAAGGGCCAGCAAAAATATAGAGCATAAATTAAACAGACAAACATCTAGAAACGTTCTTTTTTTTACTAAAGGCCCATTTTTCATTCCTCACATAAAAGATATCTACCGAATAAGTTCGAACTCAACCAAAATTTAACACCCTCAAATTTTGATTCTTTTTTATGTCATAGTGACGTTTTTTTATTCGGTGGTATTACATTTAATTTGTCAGATATCTCTATCTAGGGATTTGAAACATCAGCCCTTAGACATTTTAGAGATGATTTTTCATTCCACGGATAAAAGATATCTGTCGAATAAGTTCGAACCCAACCAAATACAAAAGCCTTTAAATTTTGACCTTCTAAATTTAGATTTATTTTCATTTTAAATATCAGTGACGTGTTACATTCGGTGGTGTTACATTTTATCTGTCAGATATCTCTAGGTATTTGAAAAATCAGTCCTTAGTCAAGTAATTTCATAAAATCTGGGTCTGGCTTGACTTTTATAATAAAATGATGGTATTTATTTTCTTCCAGACATATTTACCCATAAAACGCCCCTCCAACCCCCTTCTCCAATCGAGCCATCCCCCTACAATATCAACTCGTACCAAGCTTCAAACTTCTCCAAGTTCGGCTTCCACGGGTACACTGCCCCCAACTACTGGAACCCTCACAACCAGTTCCAGAACGAATACGAGAAGAAGTTAAGGAATGGGTACAACTTGTTTGATGGGAATCTTTATCCTGGATATGAAGCAAATGAATGGTTTAGACAGGCGTCCAGTGGAGTCACGCCGTACAATCCTAACGAGTGGTGGAAGTAAGTTCCTTAAATTGCAACTGCGCCAGTCAGAGTTAGTTTAGGGTTAGACACATTTGTTTTAAAACAATCGAATAGATAAAATAAAAGGATGCAAACGGGAACAGGTACAATAAATTTCAGAAAAGCAAATTTTTAAATTATTAAACATGTTTAACCTGCATTTCTTGATTGAAAATTATATTATACAATTTTATTTAATGTTAGGAATTGTCATAAGCCTCATTCGTATTCTTTTCCCCATGCGGAGAAAATGGGTTGTTTAAATCCTACCTACATTTAATTCTGGGTAAACTCCTTATCACTTCAAACTGAAATGCAAATGATCGCACCATATTATCTTTCAGATACGTATCACCGTCTCGTTCGGACGTGACAGTTGAACGCTCAGTGACGTTCCCTACACGGACCACCACCCTCAGGATGAGAAAGCGGAGGAACGCGGAGCTGGTGAAGGCCGCCTCACGGGGCACGCTCACTGGAGCTGAAGCTTTGAGGATAGCGCTGGGATTTGCTAGGTAAGTTGTACCTAATAGGTAGATTGTCAAACAAAACATGTATTTCTGCTCCTACGTTAGTCGTTGTCAAATCCAACAAGAACACACTAAGAATAAAGTGTAGTGTCATGGAACTGCTGCATAGTTGTGAGCTAAGTTATTCATTTTATTATTTAATTTGTAGATATGTTAGTCTATACCTAACGTGTATTTATGAGCTTTTGTTGCCTGAAATAAATGGTTCATTATTATTATCATCATCACGTCATACTTCAATAGATTGTTTCTGCCCACTACTTGGAATAATTCTATCTCCGTTTAGAGTCATTATTTACCATCCTCTATCACTCCTTCAGGCCTTTATTATTCAGTTTCGACGATTTCACCTACCTTTCTTGCTACCGTGTGTCTGACCCATCAAAAACCCACTCCACCTGACATCAGCGTCACTGATATAGTCACTGCAGACAACGAGTAGTGACTCCGAGTAGATGGTTTTCCAATACCCCATTGCTTAGGATCGTGATCAGCACTTGATACGATAAGCAGAGGAACAATATATACATATTTCAAATCTTTTCTTCCATATTCCAGCGCGGAAACATCAGCAGACCGTCCTCGTCGTCAAGCAGACGGCGGCCAATCCCTCTGCAGCGTACAAACACAGTTCATAACTCCGCGCGCCGCTCTCAACAACAAGGGTAGTTGGAAGTACGTCGTCAACATGCCTGACAACATGACGCAGCTGGTCCGGGCTGAGATATGCACGTGAGTTTTTAGTCTATTGACTCCAAGGAACCTTACCCCCAAGGCTATCTATACCTGCTAGCTGATTATGTGTAACTCCGTTGCTAACAAATCTTGATTGCAACAATTGAAATTGTTGATAATTTGACAGGTACAGTCAGTAGTTTTAATTAAGAGCAATGACAATTTGTTTACTACTGAATGACGTTATAAATAACTCGTCCCTGCACGAGTTATTAAGAGCTGATAGTCAGCCACTCTATTTGGATGGGTTTTAAAAGTTGATGGTACGCTGCAGTTAACGGATCGGTTGTTTGACCTCACAGACAAATTTGAATAAATATTAAAACACTTTATTTATCCGGTTTTATCGCGTTTTTATTCATTATTTGACCCGAGCTTTCGCCAACTTTACAGTTGGCTTTTTCAAGGTTGACCTTGAAAAACCTCGAGTCAACCTTGAAAAAGCCAACTGTAAAGTTGGCGAAAGCTCGGGTCAAATAATGAATAAAAACGCGATAAAACCGGATAAATAAAGTGTTTTATTATGCAAAATCGCGAAAACCATAGAAGAAATTATTGAATAAATATTGTTAAAAATGGAAAATTTAAAAAAAAATCGCAATTTTACCTTCGACTTACGAGCTATTTGCACAATTTGCAAAGTGCCGTGTTTCCGAGCTATTCCACTACAATAATGTTAATGTAGCGACATCTTTCGTCAAGTAGCTAAACTAAGCTGATCATGAACCATATCAAGGGGATTAATGCATTTATGACGCTCCAATGTACAAAAACAAAAACCTCTTTTCACCCCAGCATTTATCGAAATTCGGTGTATTTTTAGTGTAGGTAATTACGTCAAAAAAACCAAGCCTTTTTTATGGCTTAGGTATTTCTATGAGTAAAATTCGGATATGGATAAGAAAGTTAAGGGTCTCTTTTTTACCTTTTGAACGTCATTGTATGGAGAATCACGCCTTAACTCAAACTTGAATTACTTGAATTTTCAAAAGCATAGCATAAATATACCAATTAAATAAATAATCAAATTGCACACACAGCGCAATCTAAGCACTAGGCTTGTACTATGGGTGCTAGACAACGGATATATACTACATATTTTACTTTTTTTTTAAATGCATACTAATTATATATACATAGAAAGACACCCAGACCAGAAACATTTTTTTTAAGGATAAAAATTTGCACCCGGCGGGAATTGAACTCGCAACCTTCTGCGTTGCAGTCCGAGCTTCGCCCGCGCCGCCTCAAAGGCCGTTATTAAACATTTTCCATTATTGTTTTCAGATCAACAGCTTGCAGCGGGCTTTGCTCTCCTCCCCAAGGGTACACATCGCGATGTGAACAGAAATACATACAGAAACGGCTTGTTGCCCTTCAAGCTAGTGGACAGAATCTTTATACTGACGTGTTTTGGATACCCAGCTGTTGCCAGTGCATAATCGTCCCGACCAATAGTTAACAACATTTGTTTTACAAGCTTAGATTAAAACAAAAAAGGGTAGATACATAACTCAGTCACAACAAATGAGACGATAAAACTCCATCTGATTGCCATCTCGTTCGCGCTACAGTCTGGAACGTCTTACTGTCTCTGTCATTTTCGCTAAACGCAGTTTTATAGTCTCATTTATGTGACTAAGGCTGAAACTATAGTGTGTACTTTGACTTTGCTCAGACTGAGCTTAGCAAAAGCTAAGCATAAACTTCGAATTGGAATTTATAGTCGAGATTTATACGAATTAAATAAAAAGAACTTCATTGTCACAACAGAGAAGCAAAGTTTCGGCTATTATTTTTGATTGGCTTACATTCTAAATTTAAAAAACTTCGACTTTATTAAGCCAAAACTAAAGATAGTTGCAAAGATCGCTTTATACATAATACCAAAAATATATGTATTAAGTCAAAGTTTTTGGTTATATCAAAGACAAAGTATGGACTATAAATTTCAGCCTAAGTACCGTATCTACCTTTTTTTTTTAATTTAAGCTTAAACGGACTATTTGTCACGTGACTCTCTATACGACAAGAAAAACCTCTTATCCAACCCTTAACATAATCCGAGTTTTCCGTAGTAACGATTTTTTTTATTTCGATGTTTCGACTATGTTACAATAGTCTTGGTCGCGAGGAGAAACACTATTTACTCGGGTAAATATGTAATTCTCAGTTAAGTCCGTTTTAAATTGTTAATTGTTGAGCTGAAAAAGTTAAATGTCATCCATTTAACCAAACGTTCAAATTTTTAATATTGTTTAATGTTTTCTTCTATTGAAAACTTGGAAACTTCAACGGAAACACAGTCTATGCGATATTGAACGTGACAGAGGGCGCTACTGATGACTATAATCCCGACAGAGGATGGAATACAATGAATTATACTGTATTTTTAGTTTAGCTATTCGATACTAGATGGCGCTATAAATACAAAATAAAAATTTACCTTACTTTTTGTTTTATATATTTCCAATATTTCTTAAAGGTTTTCTATGTGTTCTTCTTTAGTATCATTAAAAACTCAATTAGTTTATATTCTTCTATATGTGATAGATTTTCTTTTGTTTCTTCTACTATTCCCTTTTAACCTTGGTTTATTGTAAACCACAAAAACGTATGTATACATTTATTTTTGCCCAGAGACAAGGCTCTTAATGAATAAAATAGTAATACGAATGTAAATATTAGTGTAATTTTTAGAAAATAAGTAGAAATTTAGGATTAAATTTTTTCTTATAAGATTTTTTTTCGTTTTATTGCAATCCTATCTATTTTACCTACCTACTGATAAATTCAAGAAATACTAGCTTGTCGTCGTAACGGCAAATAGCCTCACTTCACGGGATGCTAAAGTTTGTGCGAAGTAGAGGCGTGAAAGTAGTAAATCGGACCCCGGGCTCCCGAGAGGCATGTAACCGGGAACATGATGATGAATGAATCCTGGTAATGCCGCCAGTGTGATGGGCACTTTTGGACTCAATGGTCATTCACCTTAGATTATTAAAAATAAAAATAAAAACTTGCTTATGTTAATAATTATTGACACTGGCTAATTTCCTGATGGCCATAATCGGTTCACAACCGATATGAAATAAAAATAAAACTGTTCCATATTTTGTATAAGAGTACGTTTACACGGCTTCTCGTAAGTGAATCAGTAAATCAGTAAGCATGTGATGACTGATGACACTATTAAACAAACTTTCTCATCCTGATGAATGAATTCTGTAAGGCAGTAAATATACATCATGTAAAGTTTTTTATTACTTATATATTATTATTCTACAACCACCATGTATTAAACATGCCAAAGCCATGTTATTGCTTCTTCTTTTTCTTAGTTATTGACTTCTGCTCGCTACAAAAATAGCAGGAAAGTAGCCAGTGTCAAGTACTATTACATTTGGCAAATTATTTGCATTTTGTATCAAACCAATCAAGTCGTCGTAGTAAAAGTCAAGTCAAGGAAGTCATAGTGAATGGTGGCTCTTTACAATGACGATTTACGCGAACTTTGGAGACAACGCTGAAGTCCCATGTTTTGCACCGATTTTCACTTTTGTTATACCTTCACGAAACGCATTTCCACGCATTTGAACTAGGTTTCACAAAAATGAAAATTCAGCAACACATCTCCTCAACGCGTTCCCCAAAGTACCATGTTATTGGAAAAAATAACAACGGTTCGTAACGGAACTCTCAGTGATTGTACTAACTCTCCATTGTAATAAATTGTTATGTCAATCAAGACATTGACACCCTATAGTCGTTTCAATATTCCGACGTTACGCAAACAACCTCATTTTCTCTGATAAGCTGTAGGTAGGCCTTCCGTTATCTAGCGATATCTTTATGACTAAGAAATAATTTACTTCGCCTCTGAATTGTTTGTTTGGCTTTTTAATTTTAAATATTACACGTTGCGTACAATGCAATCCCTAAATTAAGCAACAAGCTTGTACTGTGGGTGCTGTATAGTACAGCGGATATTTCTACTGTTTTTTGTAAATACATACGTACAAACACCCAAAACAAGCATTTATGGTCAGTATACACTTGTCCCCGGCGAGAATCAAACTTGCAACGATCTGCGTTGCAGTCGGTTATTTGCCCGACGCGACGCTTAACAGAGGGCGTTAATTCTGTACTTGGTACTAAAATGTCTCAATTAGCTATGACCTCAGCTCTGTTAATTTCTTATAAACAGTGCAGCAGTTGCTTATAATTTTGCAAAAAATAACAAGCACTATAAAGCTTTGGTGTAACCTTGCAAAATATTCAAAAAAATGTTTAACCGTTACCTTGAAAAATTAATCAGAGCTGAGGCATAGTTTAAACGTTTTAGTTATATAATAGATGCGTTCATTTTTTAAGTAGGGCATCATGAAACAGCCCCTGAACTAGAGAATCTACGACTAGGGAAAATGTGAGCTAGGGTTTGCTAATAATCTTTATTTTTTGCATATTGTAATTGTGACATATTATGGCAAAATTGTACATTTAGGCTGGCTTGCATGAATGTTCCTAAACATGATTAAGCTGTTAAACGTGTTTAAAATCTGTCAGAATTGCAAGAACTGTCAATGTGTGGCAACATATTATCAATCGTCCACTTAATGAAATAGAGTCCAATGTTCGATTTCTCATAAATTATTTTGAAATTGATTTAGTTAAATCTATACTAATATTATAAAGCTGAAGAGTTTGTATGTTTGATTGTTTGTTTGTTTGAACGCGCTAATCTCAGGAACTGCTGGTCCGATTTGAAAAATTCTTTTTGTATTTGATAGTCCATTTATCGAGGAAGGTTATAGGCTACTTTTGATCCCGATATTCTTACGGGGTCGGGACTTACGAGGGTAAATCCCGCGGGACGCAGCTATAAAAACGAAAGTCGTGTTAGTTACACTATTTATATCTCAAGAACGGCGGAACCGATAGGAATGAAATTTGGTACAGGGTTAGTATAGGGGTTTAAATAAAATATAGGGTACTTTAAATGATCGTACGGGTTAAGCAACGCTTGGCGTGACACAAACTTGATGGGTCAACAAGAACGATCGCACCAATTAGAATGAAATTTGGTACTGGGATAGTTTAAGCCTATGTATACGATATAGGGTACTTTAAATGATCGCACGGGTTAAGCAACGCTTGGCGTGACACATACGTGATGGGTCAACAGGAACGGTCGCACCAATTAGAATGAAATTTGGTGCAGGGTTAGTATAAGGGTATAGATACGATATAGAGTACTTTAAATGATCGTACGGGTTAAGCAACGCTTGGCGTGACACATACGTGATGGGTCAAGAAGAACGATCGCACCAATTAGAATGAAATTTGGTACAGGGTTAGTTTATGGGTATAAATATGATATAGGGTACTTTAGATGATCGTACGGGTTAAGCAACGCTTGGCGTGACACATACGTGATGGGTCAGCAGGAACGATCGCAACAATTAGAATGAAATTTGGTACAGGGATTACTTTAAGGGTATAAATACGATACTAAAATTACTTACGTTAGATACAGAAATTACTGTACTAATTTATTAAAAAAACTAAAAAGAGCTTATGAAAGAGAACAAATAGTAAGGGCTGGCAACGATAGCAAATTACTTTGGAAATCAATCAAAACTATAACAAACACTGAAAACCCCAAAACCATAGCTACAGAATTACTAACTTTGTGTGAAACTGAAACTGAGTCAGTAAATGCAGTAAATGATTATTTCGTGGAAATTGGTGAGAAGCTTGGATCAAAGTTTGACAGCTCCGGCCTCAATGCTGATACAGCACAAAGTAGAATTCCTGATTCGTTTGTTTTACTTGAGGTGGACGAAAAAGATGTTGAGTCTCAAATTAATAATCTGAAGTCTTATTGTTCAGTAGGAATGGATCAAATACCTAATAGTTTACTTAAGAAATACAGTAAAGTATTTGTCCCACCTTTGACTTATATCTTTAATAGATGCATTGAAAGGGGGATTTTCCCTGATATCCTTAAACAGTCTCTAGTAACACCCGTGCATAAAAGTGGAGACTTAAATAACATCTCCAATTACCGCCCAATTTCCATTTTACCTTCGATATCTAAAATTTTAGAAAAAATACTAAATGAGAGATTAGTAAATTATATAGATCAAAATGGAATATTGTCGGAACATCAGTATGGCTTTCGTAAGGGAAAGTCGACTGATGACGCGGTACTAGCTCTGACAGAATTCATCTCGAATAATCTAGATAGTTCTAAAAAGGTCTTGGCTGTCTTCCTTGACCTAACCAAGGCCTTCGACACGGTCTCTGTCCCACTTCTTCTATTAAAATTGGAGTCTGTTGGTATCAGGGGAAACCAACTAAAGATTTTTCATGACTACCTCTCTGATAGATACCAACGAGTCAAAATTGGTTCCTACATAAGTAAACATAGACTAATCCGATACGGAGTGCCTCAAGGCAGCATTCTTGGGCCTACTCTCTTTCTCATATATATTAACGATCTGCTGAAACTAACACACGAACAAGGAAAGATCATCTCTTACGCAGACGATACAGCACTAATGTTTGCAGCAGACTCATGGGAAGAAGTGTATAAACTTGCCCAACATGGACTAAACAATGTTAAAAACTGGATGGATGCAAATAAATTAACCTTAAATATCAAGAAATCGAAATACATACAATTTTCAATTAGGAACTCAATAAAATCTCGCCAGGACCGAAAGATTGTATTACATGGTTGCAAACAACAACTAACTGACTGTACATGTGATGATCTTGAGAAGGTTAAATCGATAAGATATTTAGGCATAATTGTCGATGAGAATCTGAATTTTCGGGAGCATATTGCACTGGTAAGTGCCAGAATCAGAAAACTGATATATATTTTTAAAACTCTTCGACACGTCCTAGACCCTAACAAAATGAAAACTGTATATTACTCATTATGCCAATCATTAATCTCATATTGCATCACAAGCTGGGGGGGAGCTCATAAGAGTAACTTGATAAAGTTGGAAATTGCTCAGAGAGCTATCTTAAAGGTTTCAAACTTTAAGAAAATCCGCTTTCCTACAACAGAACTGTATGGCTGTTGCGAAGTTCTTACAGTGCGTCAACTTTTTCTACTACAAATCATCCTTAAACAACATTCCCGCACTGTGTATGACTCCAATTTCGTAAGCAGTCGCAGAAACAATCGAGTATGCGCTCCACACCGTAGGAGTCATACTGCTTTTAGTCATCGTTTTTTGTCATTCTTGGGTCCTTACATCTATAACAAAGTAAATCAGGTAATTAATATATTCCCAGTAACAAAGTTTGAATGTAAAATAAAATCCTCTGATTGGCTTAAAACCCTAACGTATAACGATACTGAAAAACTACTTATGACAGATGTGTGAAATGACCTTGTACTTAAAACACGAAAACATAATTTCGCACTCCATACCTCTTACACTAGATTACACAAACACACATACAATACTTTCACTCATAATCACGCACAAACAAACACACGCTCAAACACGTACATGCACACACATATACACGCACATGACATTACATTTACAATGCCTTTTCATCAGCATGCATCACCACAATACCTAATATAATATATTATTTTACAGTACCTATGTAATATTATTTATTCATTCATTCATTATTACTTATTATTTGATGTAATTATTATTTACTTAAATAACTGTTATTCGTATTTATATCATCTTTAATATTTAAATTTTATCTTATTTTTTTTTTAATTTTTAAAATCAAATTAAATCATATTTCTTTATTATTTTAGTAATAATTATATTTTTCCTAATCATTTTTATCAAGTGCCTTTAACAGATTAAAATAAAATGTATTTACTTAGACTGGAAATTAAAACAATATATAATTGAAATTATACTTGTCTGTGGAGTTAAGGCCCTGGATGCCGTATTACAAGCTCACGCTTAGTTCGGCGACAGAAGCTTTAAGTGAATTGGTTGTACTCTTTACTCTTTATAAATAGTACAAAGCTTAAAATATTGTATAAATGGTTAATGTTAATATCAATGTTTATTTTGTGTGAATGGTGCAATTGTAATATGTTTTTGGGCTAAATAAAGATTATTATATTATATTATATTATATATTATATATATTATACTTTTATCATCATTTAGATCGTACGGGTAAAGCAACGCTTGGTATGACATACGTGATAGGTAAAAATGACGGTTAAACTGATTTGAACGAAATTTGGTACAGGGATAGTTTAGTGGTTGAAATAAGATATAGGGTACCTAGAGTACCTACTTTGAATAATCATACGGGTTGAGCAACGTACGGGATAGGAATTTATGCGGGGAAACCGCGGGGCACAGCTAGTATGTATTTAAATGGTTTTATGCAAGCCGGCCTTAGAATTGAAAACTAAATCTGACTGAAGCCGGTGGGTCTTAGAAACATAAAGAAATATAACGATTTGAATCCACGTTAATGGTAACACCGTTGTGGCGCTCCTATTGGGGCACAGTAAATTCAATAGAAATTGATTATTACGGGCATTGAAGAGACTGTGGGTAAAGCTTCGGTAGATTGCGCTACGAAGTTTCAATACTCAAACAATTTGAAACGGGAAGTGTTTAGTAAGTTTTTAAGTAATACTTGAAAATACTGTTATTTGGCGATATTTCAGCTTTGTTTGAGGTTCTTTTTACACGACTGCCAAAGTAAGTGTTATGTTTTTGCCGTGAGTGTATGTATGTATGTATGTATGTGACCTATTTTTGTGCCGTCGTAGGGCCTAAACGGCTGGACCGATTTAGATAAACGATACGTCGTTAGATTCGTCATGACCGTGAGAGTGACATAGGGTACATTAAAATAATAAATAAATAAAAATAAAGATTTAAAACGCTATAAAGCAAGATTTGTCTTGACCATAAAAACCGAGCAAAGACAACGGAACGTTACTTAAAAACTTTTCGATTTGACTTTGACGCCGAGTTTCAACTTTTGAAGGAAATTGAATGTTTGATTTGTCAGTTTGTCAGAGATAACATAAATAACAATTACTATGTTTACAATAAGTAATTAATTAAAAATTTGAAATGTCGCGCTATGGATAATGGATAGCAGAGCTAATTCGCTAGGACAAGAAACCGCCAGCCTTTGTATCACCAGTCGCGACGAAGTTTTCGGATTTGGTAATTATATTTTAAGATGGATACCTGCCTACTTCATAGCCGTCTCAGCAAAACTCAAAAAGAATAGCTATTATAATATTGAAGGCTTTTAGATAGCCTATCTTTAACCGATTTCGAGTCCTCGCTACTGGAGTATACACATCCAGAGTTAATGAGTTTCTCTGGTGTAATTGTATCTAATCTCTAATAACTAAAAAGCGTTAAATAAAAAAAATATTTAAAAAAAATAAAAAACCCGACTGCCGTTAAAACTGAAAAGTAAAAAACAAGAAGATACCTAAAGGTAAAGAAACCTTAAAAATCGTTCGACGCATCTAGGAGCCTTAAAAAATTGTGGATGCAGTCGGGTGGGACTCCTTTTAAAGGTAAAGTATAATGACACCAAATTGTGTTGAAGTCCCACCCGAGTCCATCCACAATTTTTTAAGGCTCCTAGATGCGTCGAACGATTTTTAAGGTTTCTTTACCTTTAGGTATCTTCTTGTTTTTTACTTTTCAGTTTTAATTTACGATTCGTCTGAACAATATTCGTACGAAGAAAAAAAAACATCTATATTAAAAATTATAACCCTAATAGTTACATCCGAATTGTGGCTCGGTTTTAACAAGTTTTGCTGCGAATTTCATAATTGTGGTGTTAATATTTGTTTTGCAAACTTCGGATGTTTGCAAAGTACGGATTCGCAAATCAAAAATTTGGACGAGTTCGGATTTAAAATTAGCATCACTCTCGTGAAAAATCACAACGAAACAATGTCAAAATAATAAAAATTAACAGAATTCACTTGTTTCGCATTCGTTTAAAAATACAAAAATTATTGTAAACAAAAATAACAAAACAATACTCACTTCTACAATATCAAAGAAAATTCAATCCTTATACTAAAAATTATATCAAGTTACAAATAAAATTCTCTTCAGATGATTTATTCTGAAACCGGTCCCTGTTGGCAACATATTTTCCTTCTATCAAGTTAACAAGGGTTGCAAGGGATGAAGATACAACCCTTAGCACGCGCCCCCCGAGCCTACCTTAACAAATTTTCCCTTAAGCTTTACTTCTTGCCCGTATTTATCAATATTAGTGGATTTACTTTGAAGCCTTTTTGAAGTTATACCTGGGAAAAATAAATAAGCATCATTTTTTTATTTTATTAAAAAAAACAAGTTCAAATCAAAATAAATAAAAACCATTGCGTAAATTTTCATGAAAAACGATCACTTTATTTCATATATTATTTTATCCAAATTAGAAAATATTATGTTGATTTTGCTTTTAAATAAAACTTTAATCTAATATTTATTACACATTAATAAAAACTACCTAAATCAATAAGTAAAAAAGCATATAATTTTAATCGATTTTCCGCACTTACATCTGAATAAAACTTTACTTAAAACAAAAGTGTCAATATAGTTTACAGAGAATTTAGACTTATAAATATTTCTCAAATACTTAATACAAAAAAACCAATAAGGTCTCAAAGCGAAGAACATTTACATGCTATAAAAAAACCCTCGAAACGCCGCGATCTCAAGACCACTTTATCAAACGCCAAAACCCGTCAGATGCACCGCGCAACTTTCCAAAATAAAAATTCACGCACAAACTCTAATACACTCGTAAAAGTAAGAGGAAGCAAGGAAAAAAATCAATGCTTGCGTTTTATGTTCTATGCGTGTGACAGATCGGTTGTCATAGCAACCGCGACGGGGGAACTAAAGGCGGGAAAAAAGGGCCTAAATCGCGGGGCGAAACTGAGAAAAGGCCGTTACGCTGTCGGCCTAAAGTTGGTAAGTTTACGCTGCGTTCCTATTTAAGCTTTTATTGTTTTGTAAGGGCGAGCGAGGTTCGCGCGAGCGAGACGAAAGATGCGAAGGGAGTTGTAATCGATATTACGCACTTTTGTAGCGCCGGAATTGGCACGGCGCGATGCACGGTTAAAGTTTGCACGCAATGCAAGTTATCTGTAGATTCAATTGATACTTTACTAAAATAAAATTAAAACGGGATATTTACAATAATTATGTAAATGTTTATTAGTTCGTTGACCTATAAAAAACCTATACGTTTCTTGCGGTTTCGTCCCATCGAGAAGCACGTTCCAAACCACACACACACATCCTATTTATTATGTGTATAGGATAAATACTTAGTTGCACAATGTTTTATCATGATAAAAAATATTTTTGTAAGTAACTTTAATCATCGCTTAATAAAAACCAAGATCTTATTTTTTATTTTGGTAAGGGATTCGTTGAATTTAAACTCATTTGTCGGTTAATCCCGTTGTGTCGCATTTTCCGTAAAACAGCGCGATTAAAATTACTTAAATAAAAAAATTGGCAAGTGCGTGCCTTGTTGGGTTACGAGCAGTGTAGGGTTTCGTAGTTTTCAATACAACTAATACCTACCTAGTACCTAGGTATTTAGAAAAAAAAACGATCAATTTGTTAGAACCAATTTGTTCGAATTTTTTGTTTTTATTTCTTTCAATAACTCGTGAATTTGAAAAGAAAGCTTAGTACTCTCTTAGTACTAAGCGTCTCTGAGCTAAGCCGCGGACAGACAGACGGACATGACGAACTATGGGTTTCTTGTTGGCTACGAAACCCTAAAAAGCGTCCCGAAAACCGGAGAAAAATCAAAGGAGTTAAATTTGTTTTTAACACATGTCTTATATGTATATTAATAAAATAAAAATAATTACTAAATCAAAACTAAAATTAGTCAAAAGTTTTCAAATAGATTAATAATCTTTTTACGAAAACTGTTCAACAATTTTTTGTAATTTCGCAAGGCAAAATGTTTTCTCTTAAAGACCTTTTTTTTTTAGCAAAATTACCAACAACCGCTTCCGTTGCTTAACCGATTTTGACAAAATATGTACAAAGCTGAGACATAGTACAGACATTTTAGTTATAGAATACGTGTCCATCTAGTTATCGTTGGATCTTATTAATATTATAAATGCGAAAGTTTGTATGTATTATGTATGTATGTGAATTTGTTACCCTTTCGCGCAAAAACTACTTAACAGATTGCGATGAAACTTGGAATATAGGTAGCTGGGAACCTGAATTAGCACATAGGCTACTTTTTATCTTTATTCCCACGGGAACGGGACTTTGGCGGGTAAATTGCGGGGCGCAGCTAGTATGTTATACTCCTTACCTACGTTAGTCACCATAAATAGGTAGGTACCTACATAGGACTTTTCTATGAGTCACAGCTAGAAAACATTCGATAGCTTACTCAGTGATTTCACTAGAACATTTCCACGAAAACATCTCTGCTTTCTGGGAATTTAACGAAATATACTAAATGAGACTTCGTTTTTGCTACGTTATGGTGAATCATGAGCTTAATGTAAAAATACTCATAAATCCTACTAATATTATAAATGTGAAAGTGTGTGTGTTAGGATGTTTAGATGTTTGGATGTTTGTTACTCAATCACGCAAAAACTTCTGAACCGATTGCGATGATATCTGAAATATAAGTAGCTGAATACCGGGAATAACACACAGGCTACTTTTAATCCCGATATTCCCGCGGGAACGGGACTTACGCGGGTGAAACCGCGAAGCTTAGGTAGTAATCTTTAACTATAAAATGCTTTATCCTGACTAACTAAGTGATAGATCAACGCACAACCTAAACCGCTGATAGTAGAGAGCTGAAATTTAGACCGTGCCTTCCTTTAGATGTATGCATCCAATAAGAAAGGATGTTTCATAATTCAAACGGCATCGGGCCTTACACGAGTAGATATAATAATAAAATATAACGCACGGCGAGAATTCCTTGGATTCGTGACCGATAATGTATGGCAAAATAATTATTTTCTCGATTGTTATCTCAGATACAGATAGCTAACTTTAAGTACTAGCTAGAGGTTGGATTCTCAGTATTTTATGCTACGATAACTAAATAGACAAAAGCTTATTATTAACATGTTAATTGGGTTAAGTTAGTAAGTAAATGAGGGGACGATAAGTAGGACAAATATCACCTGTGGAAGTCATGTGCATAACATGAGGGAAGGGTCTCCAAAGAAGGGATCGATTAAAAATGAGTCTGTCAAGTGCTCCATAATATCGAGTCCATGGGGCACCTCGCAGAATCAGGGCGATGTCGAGGGGAATACGGACGTATAGGTGTCTCCGTATGCACTGGGGTTCAATCCCTCTGTACCACCTTACATCCTGAATGCTAAACAATCGGAAATGTTAACCTGTCGCCGAAAGGGACGTTCGTCGCACCCTCTTATCTTAAATTGCTTCATAATTTTATTAATGTCAACATGTAGGTGAAATCAGTAAGTAAGACGCCCCTATCTTCCTCTTGACCATAAGTGTCAAGTGGACTTCTTACATCTTAGACCACATCGTCACTTCCACACATCGGACGAGATCATAGTCAAAGCTCTTTAAAAAAAAAACTAAGGTCTCTATTTAAAATATTAATTTCCGCGTAACTGCAACCAAAGCGAACGACGCGGCAACGCAACGGCCGCTCATTCACTCGGTCGATACGCATAAAACGCACAGCAAAGCTGCGTTGCGATCAATAAAACGCGCCGCGAAAGCTCCAAGTAAACAGATCGAAGGTTTCGGGCGAGTGCGACTGCTGTATCGAATCCCGCCAAATGCAGCGACAGCTGTGCGTAGCTCGTAGCGCGTAGCGGAGTCCGCTGTAGCTGGCGCGGGAAGCGGGCGGCGCGGCGGGCGGCGCCACACCGGCCCTATTATTATTATTTGTAAACAAGCATGTGCGGGCGCGGGGAGGGTCACGTGACCGTTTCTCCTCGCGCCACCATTGGCTGACGCCGCGGCAGCTGCGACGCGCGCGCCAGTACGCCGCCGACACTCGCAGCGCACACACGTGCGCACGCTATTCCGCGCCGCGCGACGCCACACGCGATCGCGAACTCACTGTTCCCTTTTTGTTTATTTTTCGCTTGCGTCCTTCGGACCGTTCTGTTTCCGAGGCAGTGAGACGAAGAAAAAAGGAGGTGCGGATGGATCGAGCGACCAGAGAAGGTACGGAATTCGCAAAACAAAAGTTTAAAAGTGTGGTGTTTTGGAAGTAGTTTTAGAGACGCTTCTTTTGTGAATTGTTAAGTTGGTTTATTATTATAGAGTGGTAGTGGCAGTAGAGCGTGAAGCGAAGTCCGGTACGCGTTCGACTGCTTCCGCCAAGCTTTCATTGTATGCTTTCGCGAATCGATTCCTGTTTTCCTGCTATACATTAAAGCAAATATAGGTACTTACTTGCCTATTCACTTCAAGTTCATACAACATAGTCGAATCCATATTCCTCAATGAAATGTTACTTTGAAACGCACTGTCACTTCTTGATAGCTATTTTACAACAATACTTAGAGGTCTACAGAAAGTTGGAAATGCTGCACGTGGATAACAATACACTATATTCAGTAAGATTTTCGTGACAATACATTAAATGACGCATCAAATTGATGATATCCTTGATGTGCATGATGTCATTTCATTCAGCCCTTAATTAGGTCCATCAAAACGAAAGCATGAGAATTATAATTAAGGGACACCTATGTACCAGAATATTTGTGAAACAATAATGAAACATTGCATGAAGTCAGTAACTTGATCAACATTAGCAAACATGGTCTATGGTACCTATACAGAAAAAGGTTTAGAGGATACAGGATAGATCAGGATTTGACGAAATGGTTGAATCAAATCGATGTCGGAAATTTTAAACCCAATCATTGACACTAAAACCTTTTGGGATCTTATTGGTCAAATAAGAAAAATAATAAATTTAAGTTGTTTCGTCTAAAGAGTCAATATCAACTATGATAAGTTCATGAACGAAGATCCCGGTCCCACGGAATAATCGAATAAATAATACTCCTTCCTCCTGTGAATGCGATAATGGGGATTCAAGTTCAGTGAGGCCAATGAAAACAAATAAACAAATTGGCCAATTTCGCTGTGGCAGTATGAGGAACGTACGGATTGTGCAACGCACACGTTTCCTTTTTAGTTGAACAAGCGAGTTATGTTTCCTCTGGCATATTGGTACTTAGCGACAATTATGATTTGTTGAGATGTCGATTTGTCGCAACTCTTTCGGTTTTATGACAGTGATTCATAGTTTCATTGAGTTCGGAGTTAGGTGTATTGAATATGATGCACGTACAGTGTAATACAAAGAATGGGTTGAGTGTTTGAATAGTACCAACTTGGAATGTAGAAAATTGTAAGATCATTTATCATTCATATTAACCTTTCATCTAAGGTTGATCGATACAGGCTAGCTTTAACTGGCAACTTTAATACATGCTATCCATGACACTGCAGTGTTTTGGACATCTATATGTGGGAGTGGAATTGTCTAGTACCCTTTAATTTTAGCTGATTATGCCCAAAGAAAATAAATGCGACTTAAAGATTTTAAATGCCCTACAAACGTGACAGAATTTAATACCAACCCGACCGTGTGTATGATAAATTACAATGAAGCAATTCTTTTTAATATGAATGTTGTCCTAAAGTCTAAGTCCCAAGATCAAAAGCTATTAATCCGAGAAGGTACCGCAAAATATTCCGATTATTGCCACAAGTAATATTATAAGTTGATTCATACTTTCACTGTGGGATAATCCTCTTCTTATTGCTCTCGACTTTTCAGAAAAAGCGAATCTTACAATTTCATATCGTGCATAGCTGGTTGGGTACTCTCGATTTCGTCTCGCCAAAAGTTTGAACAGCCAGTGTACGGCGAAAACTTTAGTGGAAATGTAATTGTGGTTGATATTTTATTTGAAGAGGGTACAAGTCTCGACGGTGAATGCTCTCTTCTCAATGTGTATTAGTTTAGTTCTAAAGTTTCGCAAATCATTTTTGCTAGAAAATTTCATATTAAAAATTGTCGAACATGAATTGAAATTCTTTTTATTGCGTGGCCTAGGATTTGAGAAATGTGTTAAATGTTCTACTAAAATTTATTGTCATGCCTGTATTGTCTTTTCAATATTTGGTATTATTGAACATATTTTAATAGGTATACAGTAGGTTCTTACTTTATATGAGTTCTTGTATTCTCGTGTGATCGAGACTTAGCTAGGTGATATCACGGTGCGCAATCACAGCAACTTAAAAGAACGAGTTCATGAACCCACCATATGTAATATCTGACGTATATATTTAAAAGAGGAAAAGTAAATCATACAACAATAATCATGCACATGTGACTTCCTCCAAACAATTCCATCTCATAGGTGTAAGAACAAAAAACGCACAATTTCCTATGTCGCATCCGATAGCAAGGACAGACGTACTTACAAAAAATCTTTACAAAACTGTATCGACCAATTTTCTTTTACAGTACAATAGGATAACAATGAACTTTATCATCTAATGTATAAGAATCAAAATAGTATGTGTGAAAGTGCAGCGTTAACTTTGCCGGAGTATTAAGGCATCAAAAAAGTGGTAGTGTGGGAAAGATGGCTGTAAAAAACGCCACATCTGCGCCTCTATTCAACTCGATTCGAGTGCCTGAATGGGATGGGATGGTAACTTTATATATCGGGAGTTTTGATGAACTATCATTTTAATTTTAATCGTGACACAATTATTATTATTATACATTAGTTGTTTTTAAGCTTATTGCTATAGAATACTCTCGAAATATTCCAGCTTAACTTTATAGCGCCATCCAACTGGTCTAATTTTCTTTTAGCTTAGCTCATCAGTTATTTTTTTCTTTCTTAAACAAATGAACATAGCTGGCGTGGTTTGCCTGTGGACGCTCATGAAGAACTAGCTCCACTTGGGAAGCTAAGCTAAACTAAGTTAGTTTTGTCGGCGATGCCGTTCGGCTTATTTAATGGACCAGTGCCTAACATAAAAAGATGAGGCCAATTAATTTGCAATATTGTATTGGGATTTCGTTTTATTAAGATATTAAACTTCTGTGTCTATGACGCTCTAAAATGTGACTATTCAAACGTCACACAGGCTGGCCGACTTTAAAACTGTCTAACTAGCAATTGATAGACAGGTGGTACCTCGTTTATTTCATAATTATTTATATTTGATATAACGATATACTAAAAGACAATGTTCACATGCAAATCATAAAGCAAAAAAGTTACGTATAAAAGTTATTATAATTTAGCCGTCATCTCAAGCAGTGAAGCTTCAAGTTACAGAAAGCTTGTAAAACATAAAGGTGTTTCTTTATACCATATTCTCACAATTATAACGATATGAACTATAAAATATAGCGTAATAATATAGAGGACAGGATACGTACATCACACTGATTGCCAGTAACTCTGTTGCGGATCCAACCGTACCTATTATTTTATAGACGATGAAACGCTATTACATCGTTATGGACTAGTTGAACGTATAGAAGACTAGAAATCTACAGCGTTTTGAATTATAAATCTATCCTAACATGGTGTCAAGGTTGCTTTTACATCTATGTTTATCTGCTTATTACTCCCAAACTACAAAACTGATTTTGATATGGTTTTCAATAATCTTATAGAGAATTTGTCGTAATGATTATTATTGGTCAGTTGTTCAAATTAATCGGGACATAACAGTGGCACAACTCATCTTCCTGTTTTTAAATATCAGCAGTAACTTACAAGTGAACCTTCGGTAAGCTTTCTTACGTTTCAGAGTTTGAAATCATTATCTTTTATTGTTAGATATTGTTCAAACACAATTAAAAAGTAGGTTCTTGTCTTTTTTTCCTCATATTAACCGCGCTTGTTGATTTTCCGAAGATCAAAATTTTGAGGACCAGAAATTACTCACATCTACATCGCTATCTGTGATTTCCATCATGGCGCTTCTAATGCAGAAAGCACGGTACAGAGTGCAAGAAAGTGAGTGAGCAAAGCAACTATTTGATCCATTTTTACGACACTGGCAAGCTACATCCTGTCGATCGCTTACGTTTTGTACCTACACCGGATATCGATATCTCTATTATACTAGCAATCATTCTATCAATCGATCGGCTGATAACGTTGAGGCACAATATTAAGGCGAACACGTCACGTTTGAAGGTAAGAAGATGCGGCAGTGGAATGAGTTCCGACCTGTCTTCTAATAGCTGTACTAGCATCGGAAACCTGCGCACGAGTCCCCTTGGCATTACGACTTAGGTTAGCTGTGACAAATCGCGGCCTATGTCTTATAGGTACTATAGGTCGGTTACCACCGGCTCCAGGGGCCACCAGGATTAAATCTACAGACATATACGAGCAATGTGAACCCTTATAAATAAAACCTAATAATTTAAAAAGTAATAAGACTTTTATAATTACTTGAAACACGCTTTTTGAGAGAAAAACATGAATCATCTTGACAAAATACCAAATTGACAACTAACAATGTGACTTCTCTAAAGTATTGTCTTTTGAAAAACTGAGGAAATGATTTGCGACTCAAAACGAAAATAGGTCCAAAGACTCAAGGATGCCAAGCGACAGTGCACTCTGCGTTTACAAAAAATCAACTACATCCGACGCTAAAAATAAGCTGTAAAGCTCCAAGCTTTCGGTGCATTCGTACCGTTGCCCTTGACAACGCAAACCCAGATACTATCGTACACACACATGCTTAAATCATATCGCACACATTGATGGAATCCTTTCACACATCGATAGCACGCGACCCGTGTCGCAGCTGGATGTTAAATAGGCTAATTTTGTAAATAACTTCCGACTCTTTCGCTCTGTTATTATAACTGAATATTATTTTTATACAAGCCAAGACGACACTGTCAAAAAATATAAATTCAATGAATCAACTAACTATTGCATCACAAAATCGTTTTGTTTACATTAACTTGTGTAACATGATGTTGGGAGTTTCAAAAAATAGCAGATTGTAAACTACAGCTGTGGCACAGCACATCACACATGCAAGCGTTTAAATTTCGAATGAGCTTTTCATATATTTTTTTTATTCGCCGTTCTTTGTGGCCATGTAAGAGTAGTTGTACAAAGAGATTCGTCGTTTCGTCCTGTGATTACAGGTCGGAACATTTTGATCGCTCCTTTGTCCGTAGACGATGACGCAATCTTACTTTGAAAAACTTTAGATTGCTTGAATTGTGGTTCTAGAAATATTGAAGTTTATAAATATTCTAGAAAAAAAAATTTTTTTTCTTTTAAGTCTCACGCATCTGCACAAGATATTTGAAATCCACATTGTAATTAATTTGAATGAGGCAGTTTTACGATAATCATTAAAATTTTGAATCCCATCTCTGATTTAAGGTCTGAATTTTAATACAAAAGTCACCTAATAAATGCAGTGAAATCAAATAAAAAGTAACTTTAGTTTCAATGCCTATTTGCCATGTTTATCTAAATATCTACAGAAGAAGAATACACTGTTTCAATAATCTAATACTTCGCACACAAAACATGTCTCCAACAGGAACTATTTTGGAGCTGTCATGTCCAAGAGTCAGTCGGCACTCGACAACTGTTTACCAAAGGTAAAAGTTTACATTACGCTTCGTGGTAAATCTACCGAGGTACCCGGGGGAGGCGAAAACTCGAAACGAGCGTTGCAATTTACTCGAGCTTTGTACAACAAACAAAAGACATTCTTTTGATGTGCGGCCTTTACAAATACAGATATCAAATGCTATAAAACTGAGCTTATATAAATGTCTACACAAAACCACTATAGGATTTTCTATAGAGGCTAATATCAAACGTAACTTTTAATCCAAAATATTCGATAGAACATATGAATAAACCGGACTGACCTACCTACCCCCTACGAAGCACCGAACGAAACAATAGAAGTTTATTATTAAATGTCCCGTATCCGAAAATAAATAATTAAAAATAAAACCTGTATAACCGCATCAGTATTGGAGAAAATAGAAACGTCTTAGATTGAAACGTTCTGAAATAGTATCCCCCTAAAATACTCGCTTCAGAAATAGAGCGTGCCTTACTATACTACCCTTCTATAATTAGTTTGTTTACATCTGTCTCTATGTGCTTTTATGTTGAATTGTTGAAATTGACAAATGCTATGGACTAAATTTTATGTTACAGTTAACTTATTCTCCGTCTTTAAATTTAAACAAAAACTTGCACAAAAAGCTCTTTCATAGACATACTAGCCAGTTTTTTGCAAGTGGGTTTTTTTCAATAAGAATTTCATGTAGAAAGGATGTTAGAGGCATGTTTTGTATTGTACACATCAGCGCTACTACTAAAATGATTGAAAAAAAATTGAGTATGAAAATGATCATGACTTCATTATTATTTTTCCCGGGTCTTATTCGCGTATAATTATTTTTAAATTCTCTTACCTCGACGATCTTGGTCGCGAGGGTCAGTCCCCTCGCGACCAAGATCATTGTAACATGATCGAAACAGAGGTAAGATAATTTAAAAATAATTATACGCGAATAAGACCCGGGAAAAATAATAATGAGTTCAAATCGTGTGAGTTTAAAATGATCATGACTTATTTTCAGTAGAGTTATTGGACGACAACTTATTTTACATCAACAAAAGCTTTTATCATCCAAACACTATGGCATTTGTTCAATGAGTACTAACTTATACTATTTTCATTTTCACATAGCTTTTCCCAACTAAAGGTTGCACGCACACCGATCGGGGTCAGGTTATGGGGGTGCGAAGTGCCACCCTTAGGGTGGGATGTGATGACGTCACACGATGTAACACCGACGATTATCACGCCGCGGTTTATCGACGTTAATGGTCCAAACGATTTGCTAAACTGCAACTGATGATACTGATTCGATTACGATTTCGATATTCAAATTTCGAATGTTATGATTTTCTTTTCTGTATTTCAAATGTTTTTTTTTGTGCGTTTGAAAAGAGAACAGATTTTCGTGAAATGTATTGAATTATTTTCAATGGAAAGTTTGTTTTGAGTATTATAGGGATATTTGCCATGATCGCTAAGAGCGGGACCTATTTAGCTCTGTCTAAACTGCTTAAGGATAAAGATTAACGTACAGAAGATGAAAGATGATTTGCAAATATACTCGCAAGCACCCCGTCTTCAACTTGACTCTGCGATTAAGATGATCAATGATGATCTTACTAAAATCTGCGATTGGAGTAGAGCCTATGGCATAAAAGTAAATCCGACGAAAACTCAGGCTATCATCATAGGAAGTTCTAGGTTAACTTGTAAAATTAATCATGCTCGACTACCTCGGTTAGTCCTCGATGGTACTGTGGTACCTTACAGCGCTGTAGTGAAAAACCTTGACATTACTATTGATTGCAATCTGTCATGGGATCCGCAGCTGTCTGCGCTGAGCCAGAGGATGTTCGCGGCCAATGCTTCGCTCAGAAGGTTGCGGAATTTCTTGCCAATTGCGACCAAAATTATGTTGGCACAAACTCTAATGCTTTCCGTTCTTGACTACGCAGACGAGTGCTTCCTTGATCTGACTGAGGATCAGCTCGACAAGGTTGAGCGACTACAAAATCTTGCAATTCGTTTCATTTACGGGCTGTGCAAGTACGATCACGTGTCTGAATACCGAAGTCGGCTCAAGTGGCTACCCATTCGTTTGCGTAGGGATTCTCATATTCTTTCTCTTCTCTACAGAATTCTGTTTCTTCCTAATTCTCCATTCTATCTTAAATCTCGCTTTAGTTTCCTTCACCCTCCCTCTCAGCCTGTTCGTTCTTGTAAAGCTCTTCTTCTCGCTGTTCCCGACCGTTCCTCTAACTTCTATGGCAACTCCTTTACCGCTCGCGGTGTGCTGCTCTGGAACGCTTTGCCAGATTCTATCCGTCAGTCTAAATCACTGGCAGTGTTTAAAGCCAACGTCTACCATCACTATCTTACACTCGCATAAGTAAATCGTCAAAATAGGTAGTTACTGTTATTTATTTATAATATTTTATCTATATGTATATTACTATGCTATAATATGTCCCGTTAGTTGCTACAAGTTGATATTATATTTATTTATTTTTATTCTTTTTAGTTCATTTATTTTAGTAAATTTGTATATTGTATGTATAGTACATATAAATTTATAATTATTTATTACATGAACATGTTATTCATTTTATGTCATTTCAGATCAAGTCCATTATTATATTGTGTAATGTAGCCTAATTTATTATCTATTCGTAATTTTTAAATTTATTTATATGTCATTATCAGCTATCATTTTATATTTTATTTTTCTGTCCAATCACTCCTATTAAATTAAATAAACACTTTACCCATCCTATTCGATTAGTCTTGTCCATTCACTGGTTGCCTGGAAGAGATCGCCTTTAGGCGATAAGGCCGCCCATTGTGCCACCATATTTTAAGATATTTTCTGTATTATTTTGTCATGTTTGTGTGTGTACAATAAAGAGTTAATCAATCAATCAATTAACATTTTTTATTTCTCGATTTCTACTGATTTTTGTTCGATGTAAATTGCATATTGCAAAATCTGTAGTCACAATGATTTTCTGTCGTACCGAAACATACTTGGAACAAGTTATAATTTTATTTCATACTTGTATAATTAGTTTTTGTCGTTGATATCATAATATTATATTATTATATATAAAAAATCAAAAGCCTCACAACGTTTAATTTAAATTGACCTCAAATAATTTGTACTTTTAGTTAGAGAAATATAATCTATCCGTAAGAAAATGAAACACCTTCGTCATCTACATTCATACATTGATATATTTCAAAGTCTTCTACTACAGTTTCTAGGTGTCTACTATTAATTTTCCTTTTGAATCGGTTCACTGCATCGATTTGCGCTGAATCCAAAACATGGTTGGCGCGTGCGCGGCCCCCTGTAGTAAACATGTCCAACCGAGCCTTCCCATAACTTCACAATTTTCTTACCTTCCTTTATTTCCTCCTATTCCGAATTTACATTATTCGAACGATAAAATACGACCGTACAACTTTCTCTCCAATTTGGAATGTATACCTACCTACTTACTACTTATGCTTACATTGTTCCCTACGGTTTATCAATATGTACTTATGTTTTGTTATATAGTGTTTCAATCGTGGATGTGCCATTTTAACGTATTTTTTGTTTGTCCACAGATCGGTGTCGGGGGCCCGGTTAGCTCACTTCGACTGCTGCCGAAGCTCCATCGACCAAAAGCCACGAAATCCTCAAACCAAAGCCTCCAGTCATATCTTTCGTTTCGAAAAATCTAAATATAAGCACTATTTTTTTAAACTTTTAACGATAAAGTTGAAATCGTAAATAGTATACGCTAAATCCCAAACAGTACAAATTAATTTAAGTCTGAAGTGATCGGTATTTACAATAAAAAGCCTTCGAAAAAATTTAATAAAACCAACGACCAGTATTTAAACGTTCCAAAATAGTAATCGTTAAACGAGTGCACAAATATTTTATCGATCGTTAAAAGTTTTTACGAACAGAATCCTCGAGCATTTTGTAATAGAGTCAGCCAAAGATTTTTATAAAACTTAGACTAAGATACGTGTAAGTTAAACTGCCTGATAAGGACTTTTTTAATATTTTATTCAGTAGTTTGTTAATACGATTGTGATTAGTTTAGTGTAAACCGGTGTGCCGTATCTTAACTTTAAGTGTATGCGAAAGCGAACTGAGGTCGCAGAGTACAAATAACAAGTTCCAGTGCAGTTCGAGTGTTCATTACGTCAGTAGAGATTAGAGCTTATACTTGTAAGTGTATTGTCCGTATGCGAAGAGACGATGAGGCACCGTCGCGGTAGAGCGTCATGAGCGAAGCGCTGAGGAGTGAGGCGGGCGCGGAGAGCGCGCACTTGCCGCCATTCTCGACGTTTGGTGCGGACATGGCCGAGAACGAGCAACGCATCATCACGGCCGACACGAGGCTGCTCGATCCCGGCTGGGAATACTACGAACGCCACGGCGACACAGTCTCCGTGATCGCCAGCCAGCCGCAGTACCGCCCTTGGGAATCGATGCCTATCACAGTCAACTCAAAGGATGCCATCCTGCGCGCCGGCTTCGCGACGTCACTGGATTACCAATCGGTTACGCTGCAGCCGATTCCGAACAAGCTGCCGTCCTTCCAGAGTCAGTTCCAGACGTTCCCGGAGACGACCGTGATACCCGAGACGGGGTTACCGAGTGTGACGCCGGTGCCGGTGACCGCGAGCCCCACGCCCAGCGCGAGCCCTAGTCAGTTAACGCAGCTCACGCAGCTGACGACGCCCTCGTCGCCCGCGCACCTCACTACGCTGGCGCAGGTGACGCCGCTCTCCACCACACTGACCACGCTATCGCCGGTCAATGCGACCACATTCCACACGCTGACCGCGGTGAACGCGCGCAGCTACCCCATCGTGCCGGCGCCCTTGCAGGCGAGGGAACTGGCCCCTGCCCCACAGACCTACATCGATGATCGACACATTCAGCTCTATCAACCGAACATCGCGACCATCAACACTTTTCCGACACAGAACGGAATACTACACCAAAATGGAACGTTACTACATCAAAACGGGAGCATAATTCAAAATATTCAAAGCCCGACTGTAGTTCATGTTCTAAAGAACGAACCTTTCGACGTCAAGTCATTACAAGACAAGTATACTCCTAATGGTCTACATCATGCCAATTTTCAAAATCCGATGTTGATCGACAACGGTTACGACAAGAAAACGAATGGTTTCGGAAGTGGATCTTCTCCGACGAGGTCTGATTTCCGTAAGAAAGAGAGACGGAAAATGAGAGCTAATAGCTCCGAATCGGATTGTTCAAACATGGAAGTCGGCTCGGAGAGCAGTGGGCAGGTGGCGGCAATCTCGTCGACGGCAGGGTTCAAGTCGCCGATGCACGGAGCACCTCCGATGGCGACCGGACCGATGGAGCTCGATGATATATCCAGCGAGAAACAGGTGAGTCCATTGCTATTTCTCTTATTCTTATTGACTTTTGATATCGTTTCGACATCGCCGAACAAAGGATTCGAAACAAAAACATTTTCCTAAAACTAAACGGCTCGAACAATAGAAATAAAATGATGCAGCATACGTAAGTTCAAAGCGACACAATAAAATCGTAAACGACAACTAATTTCCTTCCCGCGAATTGTCGAATTGCGTAAACAAGCCGCTCGGGAATCGCGAAAAGCCGACTGTATATTTCACGAAAGATATGAGAATTCTCTGAATTTTCATTCGACTACACGACGGAGAAAGTGGATATTCGAAAGCACCCGAAAAAGCGAAACTTTCCCCGTAATTCCACCTTTTATTATTCGGGGAGCAGTTTTTATTCCCGGTCTCGAGTTTCGAAATGGCCGAACTCTCTGTCTTCGCGGCTATAAATTTAATAGTTAGCCGATTCTCTTGCTCCTCCAATAAATTAACTTCCTCTCTCGTTTAAAACACAAATTAAAGTCTGGCGATTTACGCGTGTCCTGCTTAGAAAATTTTATGACTATGAAATTTCAGTGAATGCAATTAGTCGGCAGTTACGCTGAGCCTAGCAGTTAACGAAGTTGTGAGAATTAATTATGTTACAATTAAATCCCGGATAGGTTGTGCGTCGTCCTAACTTATGGGAACAAAACTTTATTATTTTATTTTGAACAGCTCGTTTTAGACGCGTTATATAGAGGTATTGTTTGTAGCGACCTCTTCCTCGATCGTTTATTGAAAGGCAAGATTCCTTGCAAGCACGATTATTTGATAGAACCAAGAAATTGATACAATAAAAAAATTATTATTTATTTTTCTGTACAATTTATTATCTTCCACTATATTAGTTTCTGTCACCTGAGGTTTGTCGGTAGATAACTCTAAGCAGGGTTAAACTCATCTCTGTATATATATATATATATATATATGTTAAATTGTGAATGTTACTAAATAAATAAATAAATTTATGTTTTTTCTTCAGGTTATCTATAGTCTCATTTTGTTACATCGTTATGTGTCTTGATAAAAAGCAACTTAACTTATATGAAGTAACTGAGTACTTATCAGGCATCTTAAATTAATTTAGTCGTTTATGTACCTATATCGAAAGTTCACATACCTACTGACTGAACTGGAAGTTTGCATTAGATAATGAATAACCTAACGTCTTACTATTGAAAAATAGATTGGAATGCTAACAATAATTAGTGTAATGGAGGCAGCTGCATCAAAGGTGGTGTAACTATGATACACTGACATTTATTGCAGAAAGAATGTCGTCTCTGTGTGTATCTTTTCTAGCATTTAGATAGGTTTTTATAGAAAACGTTCAACTGTAATTATCAAGTGTTGTACCTACTTAGCCTTATTTTAGTGCTTAGGTTCTATGACCTATACCATCTATATGATATGTTCCATCTAGAGAGATAGATAGAACATAAAAACGCACACTTTGCACTTTGACAATTTTTAATTCATCATCGGGTTAGAATCAAAATCGTCCTTTTGGTCATAATCGGGTAAAAATGCGTAGAATATTATGTATGTCAGTGGTAGTTAAAATTTAATTAATTTCAAGGAAGTTATAGCCACGCTCGATCTAATTATGTTATAAAACACATTAGCTTGTTCTAAGTACTTATTATTCAATAAGCCCATTTTAGCAGCTGCCTACATGACTTGCTGATTTTAATCAATTTTAATATATTAATATTAACTTATACATAAAATTTGTAATTTTATATACCGTGTCATATTGCGGTAGATATACCTATAGATATTATAGATATTATTAACTATATAGATATTATTAACTTGTGAAATTAGCAGCTGAAAGTAAAAAGTCAAGTAAATATGAAAATTAAAACACATCTCAATTTACAATGAAAAAAATATTGTAATTTTAAACATAGGTACCTACATAACATTATACATATGACATCAAAAATAAACGTTTACAAAACTTGTGTTAGTTAAAACTTAAGTAGTTTTATTAATAAACGTGGAGTAAGATCGGAGTAATTTTACCACTTCTTGTTTCTGTCTGTCAACCTTGAAAGTACTTGTCATGGGAAAAGACAAAGCATGTTCTCATTACTCCGAGCTTACTTTTCGTTTATTAATAAAGAAGGTTCTTCCAAGTAAAGAAGTTCTAATGACGCAAACCATATTTTTACTATAATAATGCTTTGTTTACTCATTGACCCATATTTGACCCAAGACATTAAAGTATTTTTATTAAATACGTACTATCGATGCTGAAACCGCACTCGTCCGTGTATCCAAGCGTAGACCGATGCAGCTAATAAGGAAGACGGCTCGTATTTTGTTCTACTATCAACTTCCTTCTATTAGATGAGCACGACATATCTTAGACCATCAGGTGAAATGGTGGTCAAAGGATCATCAATCGATTATATAAAAAAAAAACAGTTGGTGTCTATATATACCTACAGAAAGTACGACCTTTAGTCATTTTAAAATAGATAAGTGATTTAAAAAAAGAATTACGATCTTTACTAAGGTGCAATGTGTCAAATGTTTAATCACTGAATAAACGGAGCATAAATTTACATTTTACCAAACGTTTTTAACGTACCTAATAAAAATTTCATTTTGCGTTTTTTCAAAGAAATTCAAGACTTATACTTGTTCCTTACAATAAAACGCAATTACCCTGCGAAAACTTGTTCATAAACACAAAAACAAAATGTAATAGTCATTCCCGTTCCCTCCCGGTTTTTAATAACGTTAGTTGAAATTAAAACATAACCGATTTTATCTGTGGACTAATTAAATACACGCGAATGTTCGGTAAATTACTGCTTACTTGTAAGAATACCGTTACTTTCTTTACAACTAAACAGTTATATTAGGGTCACTTTTAGTGTCATAATTACATAATATTATGTTATTTATATCTTATCTATATCTATATATTCTATATATATAAAAGAAAGTCGTGTTAGTTACACCATTTATAACTCAAGAACGGCTAAACCGATTTGGCTGAAAATTGGTAGGGAGGTATCTTAGAACCAGGAGAAGGACATAGAATACTTTTAATCCCCGCGGGAACGGGAACGGGACTTACGCGGGTGAAACCGCGGGGCGCAACTAGTATATATATAAAATAAAGTCGTGTTAGTTACACCATTTATAACTCAAGAACGGCTAAATCGATTTGTTTGAAAATTGGTGGGGAGGTAGCTTAGAACCAGGAGAAGGACATAGAATACTTTTAATCCCGCGGGAACTAAAACGGGAACGGGACTTACGCGGGTGAAACCGCGGGGCGCAGCTAGTTTTTGATATAATCAAAAATTAGGTACAAAAATGAAATATGTTTTAAAGCAAATAACTAATAGCAATTTATACTACCATTTAACAAATATCTGGTTCCGTCGTAGAAAGATCTTTGAATCACATAAATATCTATGTAAATTCTACTAATCTGTTGCCATAACATTTAAAATTATATGAATAATAGCACATTATTGATACACGATGCTGATCGAAGCTCCAGAAAAGATTCACTTTAGGTAACCTA
The DNA here is from genome assembly GCA_949358125.1 of Idaea dimidiata. Taxonomy (NCBI): domain Eukaryota; kingdom Metazoa; phylum Arthropoda; class Insecta; order Lepidoptera; family Geometridae; genus Idaea; species Idaea dimidiata. The sequence continues at coordinate 18,156,861 of OX442332.1, read as the reverse complement.
ATTTGTGACCTTTAAATCACTAATTGACTTCAATACAAGTATGCTATATCGCAGACCCCATCACTTACTAAAATGCCATCTGATGATATATTTGACTCTAATATATCATAACGTTTTTTTCTCTAACTTAAATACATAACCTCTAAAACAAAAATCACGATAAAAATAAACCCAACACATTAAACTTTCGACCTTAAGTTAGATATTCATAAGAAAGCTTTTTCCATAACTCATTAAACAATGAATGAGTCAAACGGGAAAATCCGAAGCGAGGCTTTCCTGGAAATAGCGTAAGTACGGAAAAACGGAAGACTCTGAATATTTTAACCTTGCTGATATACGAATAGATAAATATACAGAGCTGATATCTACAACTTATTATACCAAGCTTGGTGATTTATTAAAGTCGTTAATGGTTTTTTAACTTAAGTTAGTTATAGAACCGTTTTACATACGAAACGATTATATAATAAAAGCAGATTGGAGTTAAGTAACATCTTAGGTATACTTAACCTTTTTAGCTAATTAATCGTATGTGTCCTAGGGTAGTGCCAAACCAGAAATCACTGGATGCGAAGCTTCGGCCAGTTGTCGTCATCCGGCAGTCGTAGCGCGGACTAAACTTTGTTTCGATAAGTAGGCCGGTGCAGTCGTTAAGAAAGATGGATTGAATGCAATTGCGTTTATCCTATTTTCTACTAAATATGGCATAGAGTCAAAAAGCTCCAGTACTAGTTTGATAAGGAAAGGAAAATATTTAAAATTAATGTCAATGTGTTTATTTTATTAGGTATTTTAATGGGCTAATAGATATGAATTTCGTTTAATTACAGTCAGTAATAAGTAATAATATACATCTGCGAATATTGGAATTCTGCGACGTAGGTAGTAGGTACACAACTTGAAGTAATAGAATGTAATGAATAAAAGTTCAGTCCTCGAGTTTTTTAGGTTTCCTGTGGGGAATTGTTTAGTTATTATTAGACATCTCCAATTTGCAGAAACCCGAGTTTAAACCGAATTTATTGTTTCTCAAGGCGAAGCGTCTCCGTATATATTTCGACCATTTGCAAAAGACAAATTTTCGATGTCCACTATTAATAACTGAAGTAATCCCGATAGTAAAGCGAAACAATTCGAGAACTATGCCCTTAAAATTTCGGGGATGCCTTATATGAGGCTTTTAAGTTATCTACAAATCTATTGATATCGTAGGCAAGCGCTTGTGAAAAAGACGTTCGACAATATAGTGCTATAAGGGAAACAGACATCCACCTTTTAATTCCAAAAGTATTTCAAAAATTTTGAATCAATTGACAATTAACACCCGCCAAGTAGATCAAGCAAGAGTCGATAACACGAAAAATACTTCATTCTGAAACTCACGAAATGGCTTTCTACAATTTGTGATAGAATAAATTCAATAGAATTCCATATTTGAATATTCGTCAGCTGTTACGTTCGGCTCTCCGATGCCGACCGATGATAACCGAGCGAATAAAATTGCGCCAAATAATGGCGTCTTACCATATCACAGCTGTTACATTTATTATAATAGTGAATTTAGTTCGCTTTCATGGTACCTATAAAGTTATTTGCATACATTAGTTACTGTTGCCAGTACATTAAACTGGATTGAAAATAGAAGAGTCTTTTAAATATGAGTACTTTTTTCTCAATTCATAACGAGCGTGGGCGTTTATTTTATCAACAAAATGTTGAAAGAGTGCTACAATATAATAAAAATACGTTATAAAATAATGTAATAAACAATAAAATATTTAGTAGCCCAATTAACGAACGTTGTGTACGAAGCTTGTTGCTCGGAGCACGATGTTGTCGCGACAAGATGCATCAAATATTTGTACCACAAATTAATTAGCGATCCACGCACGCAACCAACAGAGCTAAATCAGATATCAAGAAATTATAACAGTAAAAGCATTTTCAAAATTTCACTTCGTAACGGTTCTACGGGTAATTTATTAGTTTACAATGCTCATTACTAATACTTTTGGTGATTTTTTGATAAGAAAACATGAAATTTCTTTGGCGATGTCGAAACTTTAACTCCTTCCTATAATACCTACCTACTTTTGTGCTTATCTTAGACCATATGCTTGGTATAAGTACCTACGGACTATGCTACGGATAATTCCCACTATCTAAACAGATGTAGTGATAATGTGGCCTAAGATGGCAGACGCTAATTAGCTAAGTACGAGTATATCTTCCATACAGTCTATTCATTAATCTACATTTCTGTTCATATGTGAATACCTACAGGATAAAAGAAAAATGTATATTTATAAAGAATTACTTTTTTACTTTATCTATTTTTTTCTTTCATTAGACAAAAAAGAAGCGGAAACGTTGCGGCGAGTGCATAGGATGTCAACGCAAAGACAACTGCGGCGACTGTGCTCCTTGTCGCAACGACAAGTCACATCAGATTTGCAAGCAGAGACGGTGCGAAAAGCTCACTGAGAAGAAGGTAAGTCAATATACTATAGAATACCTAGCTTAGGTACTAAAACATCACACACAAGTAGAATCACACATAGTCATCGTCTGAACCTGACTTTAAAGCTGATTTTCATTAGGTCAGTGATAGAAGTCAGTGCCTTAGAAATTTCGTGGTCTGTTACTGACTTGGTCGAAATTGTATGGCACTGACTTCTGCCACTGATCCAATGTAAATCAGCTCGTGTTAAAGGTGATTTCAACAAGTCACGTACCGTTTAACTTTGTCTAAGATAGCTCTTCGCCAGACTTTCCCCTGAACTAGAAAAAAAAACCATCATCGATAAATTAAAAGTGTTTTTTTAACTTTCAATACTACTTTCACTCTCGCGACTCAATCTTTTGCTTAAATTCAATCGTCATCAAAAGAAAAATCACATTTCAGTTTCAGATTGCCATGTTTTAAACATCACTGAATTCCAATTGAGTTTAAAAAATACTTCAACTGCATGTGACGCAAATACTACTAAGTAGAGAAGCGAGGTGTCATTTGCAGTTTGATCGGATCGACTCCATTTTGTTGACGTGCGAATTAAAATGGCGGCTGTCATTAACATATTTCAATAATGTTAATTAGTATTTTACGATGAGTTAGTTAGATACTGTGAGAACTGAGATCCTTTATGAAAGGAACCTTGAGTTTTTTTTCTATGTTTTTGAATAATTAACGTTAATAACATTATTTAGCTTTTGGGTTCAGGCACCAAAATAGCGATAAAGGATTACTACGAGTAGCTAGATATGTTTTTTCATTTGTTTTCTGTTCAAAGTTATAAGAGCTTAGATTGGAGTGAAATTACTTCGTGTTCACTAATAGGGACCATTTTTTTTCAACAGTCATCTCAACACTCAAGAATAATAATTATAAACACGACAGTAACTACATTACCATAAAAAAGTAATAAAACCATAACAACGAATTTAATAGCCCGTGAAATGATCATTTCGCATTTGCAAATAATTAATATGTGACATTTGTTATTTTTAACATTTAAAAGTTTTTCACTTTGAATTTGCTTGAGTTAAGATTTTAAAAGATTGAGCTGATACCGACTATCTAGGATGCGTAACCATGGATGTGTTTCTTAAGAACCAATAGAATAGCTTCATATTTCGTAAATTTGTTTTTATTGCTCAAGGCATATTTACTAGAAATATTTTAAAGGAAAAATTCATCTTCAAAAATTCACTTGCGGCGAGATTTGAACTCGCGTCTCTGGATCAATACTCCAGTGCCTAAACCGCTCGGCCACGCAAGTTCCCATCTCGAGCAGCGAATTTAAGAATATGAATGTTTCCCTGTCTACTATTTTTCGACTACGGCTCGATTGAATTTCGGCTCGGCTTAAGTGAATTTTTGAAGATGAATTTTTCTTTTAAGATTTTTCTAGAATAGCTTCATTTAATTTTCCTAATCTTACTCCGCTAAGCCGTTCCCGAGCGATCCGATTCGTTCTAACAAACACCTTCGTAGCTAACCATCCTTTGTAAAAACTCAGTCCAATGCTGAATATTGCTTGTCGTTTGTTTTCGCGCATTCGGCTTTCGTATTCCTATTTTTATATAGTGAGCATAAACCTTTAAGAAAAAAATTGGTAGGATTCCTTTTAGGCGAAACGAAGTTTTCTGAAGCAAAATTATCTACCTTTTCGACTTAATTTACGATTATAAGTTAACGGCTACGAAGTAACTTCGGCAAATTAGTTTTAAAACAAGCACCGTAAACCTTTTTGAGGGTAGAATTGAGTACGCCTGTTCGGGAATTAAGAATTTATCTCCGTATTTATGTTTGCAAATGGATTTTCTTGCTCTTCGTTAAAATAGAGCTTCCAATAATCGACTCACTTCCTTACTATCGATATTCTATGTTTTTTTTAAATTAATTCATTGCAAGCGTTAGACCGGGGCGCGGGTTACTAGATGTTACTATCTTCTTGTGAACGAATGATCGACATTTTTAACGTAAGTTTCAAAAGTTAGTTATCTATGAATTATGTTTGAACCCCTAGTGAGCTGGAAATTTTCGATCGTTTGTTTGAAACCGCGAGTAACCTCCAAATGCTAAGTAACAATGCAGTCTGCATTGTCACGTGCATGCAAACATGCAAAACTTAACCATAAGCATTTTAAGTGATTTTATATATCTAAAGGTTTATTTTCCATAAGTTTTATAATAGCAATTAGCCTTCCAGCTTTACAACCTAAAATAACAGCTTTGCCTTACTACCCATATAATTGTAAAACACTGGCGGTCATAGGTGCCTGTAAAATATAAAATTAGCACCTGGCCCTATACTCGTGGGCGTACAAAGTAAAAAGTTAAGAAAATGGCTTTTAACTTAAAAGATTTATGTGTACTGTGCATGTAATTATTATAGTTTTATATCTGTGCTAATACTGAGCCATCATTATGCTGATGCTTAAATAAGTTGGAAAAAAACGCCAAAATTTCATGAATAACGACGTTTTCAAGGAATAAATAAAATTATTTTCAAAATATCGATTGATAGTAGCATAATTGTCAATTCAAAAAGTGTATGCCCGTGGATAAATTCTTTAATATCTATTTCATTACAGATCTTCTCACAATACGGTTAAAGTTAAAGTATATTGTAATTTGTCAATTGAAACAGTTTTGCCCGTGGATAAACTTTTTTATTTCTATTTCATTACAGATCTCTTTGATAAATTAACAACAATACCTATCGTTTTACATAAAGGAAATTTCTAGGATAAAATACAACTGAAATATCAAACGGCATAATTTCAGCTGCAAGTAACACCTTTATTTAGATATGGCTTTCCATTTTTGAAATTATTAGTAAAGTTCACGTGTTGTTGATGCGCACGCGCCGCTCGCTACCAACGTGTGCGACAGATGCTCCAATCAGGCGCGCTTGTAACGCCTCTAGGATGTTATCTGATGGTTCCATTGTCCAAGTAAAAGGTGTTTTGTGCTAGTCGTTTTTCTTATCGATTTTTATTAAGTTCAGCTACTATGTGAAATCGGAGGGCAGTTGGGGTTCAAACATACTCAGGTACGATAGGTAGGAGGAGGTATTTGAAAGTTTTATTGATTTCAAATGTGTAAAATATCACTGGATATTCTTGAAATATTATGTTTGCTTTTTTTTCTTTATACTTAATAAAGAAAGAAAAACCAAACATAATACGAAATAAAAACGAAATACTACATTATTTGGTGCTATGTATAATTATAATACATGGTGTTTCAAAGACGACCATTTAAGCCGAAAGGAGGTTGTTTTAGACGTCTAGGTAAACAACTTTTGTTCTATAACTTTTGGAAATTCGAACTTTTTTTTTTAGTTGGCTTTTTCAAGGTTGGCAACAACTCAAGGTCACACACAAGGTTCAACTGTAGAGTTGGCGAAAGCTCGGTTCGTTTTAAAAATCATGAATGAAACGCGATTAAACCCAGTAAATAAAGTGTTCTTATTAACGAGTATGCTGCTGTACTCGTATATAGCCCCGCTAATTTAATTAAAAAAAACTACACAGGGAGATTCTCTGTCAGCACTGTATAAAAGAACTTTTAGCATCTGTATGAAGAAAAAACCGTCCGGATCCCTTTGGATCGATGACGTTAGAATCTACGATTGTCTAGACTGTTGTCTACACCTAAACCAGAACAAAACCAATTATCCGTGATTAATGCCCAACATACAAACTCCATTTGTTTGGAAATAGTTTCTTATTTCGCCTTTATTCTTACAATAATTTAAATATCTTATTTACCTCTAAGGTCATCATTCATCGAAGCAACGAGACCCTTTGTTAAAAGCTTTTGTAGTCACATCTCGATTTTCATCTCAAGTGAACAAAGATTAAATAAATTTTGATGTCATTGGGTCTACCTCCCCAGTTGAGATAGTTCTTAACCCCATAGTTAGAAGGCTAATAATATATTTTGCAGAAAACCTAATTAGATGTATAGTAATTTACTACTCTTGTCTCAAGTCTGATTTCCCTTGACTAAGTTCAATTTCCAGGTAGTCCCACCTATTCCAATAAAGTTAGCTTAGACTTCGACACAATATTTGAAATGGTGCAAATAATGCCGTGTTATCTAAACTTGGGGGTTAACTTTTTAAGTCCGCTTAGGGCAAATCCGCCGAGTTTTTCAAATAAAATATGAGACAAACAAAGTAAAGTAAATGCCAAAAAATGTCTCACACAAATAGTGTTGAATTTTCGCAAACAATACCTACCATCTACAAAACATTATGAAAGTCTTCCATAAATCTTTACCAACTGCTATTATTTTAATGGCTTTTTTGTTTTTATTCAATACCTATTCATATATTTAACTTTACTTTAATCGACATTTTTTTCGCAGCCTAAATTATAGCCGAAAAATATGTCGCTATCTTGAAATTACGCGCGATTTATTACGTTCAGAGAAAAAATAATTTTATCTTTTTCTTTTCTAAATAAATAGGTGGATTGGAACGCTTTAATAAAATTGGTAACGGTGTCATTTTTCTTTTATTGTATGTAACTTTGTACATTAATGTTGTGATATATTTGTTTTCTGTTTATTTTAATGTCGTTTGTTACAAGATTGTAGATGATTTAGTTAATGCTCGGAATAATAATAGAATAACTTTTAAATAAAATAATATATTAGGGGTTTGAACTACTTCCTACCTAAGTTGGAGTCTAGAATCCTACAACATACCTAAAGAGGACTTTATAATGTAGAATAGACAATTATTGTAATAAAGGCGACCATTCGCTTTCTTCGAAACACATTTCCAAATAAAAATTATTTTTTGAAACCGTTTAAGAATATTTTCAGTCGTACGTATAAAATTTAACTAGTAAAAAATGTTTTGTCATGAAATTAAACTCATTTTTTTCGGATTTAATCGCGATGGGTTGTAAATGTTTTGTTTTTTATCGCAGTATTAAATTCCTTGTAATTTCCTGTTGGTATGTTGGTTACACCTACACTCTACATAGCTGTGTACTTCAAGCCTAAAATGGCATTCTATCATTCTTAAAACTATAAAATAAAATAATATTATAATTCTATTATGACTAATTTTATATCTTAAAGTTACGGCCAAACTTAGGCGTGAAGTACTTAAACCAATTGCAAATCCACCGAAAAAAGTGGGGTAAGTGAACGTGTCCTAAAAGGCATCGCACGTGAGAGTCCACCCACATTGCCGAATGATTATAACGGTCGCCGAGTGAGTTTACACTTTGATTTTTTTTTTTTTTAACACGGCACGAGCCAAGGGCCGGTGATTCATATCGGCAGATGTTATGTCGTGGTTTTTGTGCTATCAGCTGACGTAACGGAACGATCGACTTATTAATGATGCATCCTGGCCGCGTGTAACAGGAGTTTACAGGACTGTTGCTGTTGCGTAATGGTGCCTTTTAAGTATACCTTTTTTTAGGTTTGCGTGATGGCTTTATGAAGGCTTTTTTTAAATGTTTAATTGGGTGTTTTCTTATTTTTAATAAAATGTAACCTGCCACATAGGGCATGCAATCTCGACTAGAGATTGTAAATACGAGATCCCGCGTGATAAGATTTCGGGATCCCGTCTAGTTTAAAAACTGAAATAAAACAAAAAACCAATCCCGTCAATCTCGAACCGGATCTCGTCATATTTGGCTTCGGGATAGATCCCGAAACATTACACGGGAACTCATAAAATCGGGATCCCGCGAGGGCACTGCATTCCCTAGGCCCACGATATTCCTAATTATTCTCTACATATCTGCTTGATTTTTCACTTTATTAATAGATCGAACTCTACGAATGTTTTACTTAAAAATGTTATGTATGAACGACATTGATATTGTTTTTTTTTCTTAATTTTTAATTTTTTCTGATTTTATACGTTTAGTGTTTTCCTATACCTACCTAATTCTTGAGCATATAATATGCATAAATAAGTCGAACAAAATTAGAAAATGTTTTAGGTAAAACGACATTAAAAGCTTAGGACCTTAAATTGCGTAGTTAAAGTTGTTGTTTCGTTATAAAATGATGAATATTTTGACCATAATAAAAGCTATTTATTATGACCAAAATATTTACACAAACATTTGTTTGTGCGTTCCAAAACAAACAGGATGCGATTCAGACGCTTTTCGTTTCGGTGTTATACTTCTCGTTGCATTTAACTAACAATTTAATAAAAATGTATGTTTTGTTAAAAAAAAAATGAAAAAATTAAACCTAGATGTAGAGTTATGTATAAAAGCATAATCCTAATTCAAAACGACGGTACTTGAGCTTTGTTAATATAGCTTTCTTCTTTTCCGCTTTTTCATCTTACGTGCCTAATCCTATATTTAAGAATGATACTCATTAGACCTTGCCGTGTTCGGACCGATCTACTTTTAGATGAAGATGCAGCTACGACAAATAAAAAACAAAAGCTGTCTTCATACGAAACATGACTTAATAGGCCCGGACACAGCCCAGTCCCGGCCCGTTCAAATGAGCATCATCCCTTAGTAGAAACTAATGTTACTTACCGTGTTCCAATACCTTCCACTACCCTCATTTAACTGAGACGACCTCTATGGCGCGTCGGGCGAACGCTTGGCTGCAATACAGAAGGTTGCGGGTTCGATTCCCGCTGGGTGCAAATATTTATGCTTAAAAATAAATATTTGTATCTGGTCTGGGCGTATTTCTATGTATAATATGTATGTATTTACAAAAGAAAAATAAATATAAGTAGTATATCCGTTGTCTAGCCACCGTAACACAAGCTTAGCAGCTTACCACGGGGCTAGATGGCGCTGTGTGTTCGTCACAGGATTTATTTATTATTATTATTTATAACTTGTAGTTCAGTTGATACTATTAGATAGTCGGGTGTATTTTAATATTATACTCGGGTGTAGAGTATAATATCGAATAATATGTAGCATTGTTGGTTGCTATTTCGAAAACTTCCAATCAAAAGGTTACTGTCATGAAAGAACATCATATCGGACATCATATAGTATGCTACATCGATATTTCGACTTTGATATTATGCTCTACACCTCAAAACCCACAATGGTTTTATTCACTATCTTTTTGAGGACATAAGCAACGAACACAAAAAATCATCCAGCAAAGGGCTTAATGACAGCTTTTTTAATGACAATAGAAAAAAAATCATAACCATAAACAAACAACAACACATTACATTATTCACAAACAGTTACTTGTATAATAAAAACTGAAATAGACTCGCCTCGTTTGTTTTCTAAAACAAAACGCAGTGAAAAATTAGAAAATTATTTTTTCCGAGCTTTGAATGTAGACTGACTGGTACCTAACTAAACAATGTGAGTACACAGAGAATACAATAAAGCCCTTTTCAAACATTTTGGTATGTATAATGTATATTGTGAAACTTAATGCCATAAATAGGTACTTAGTGTTATATAATATGAATTGCAACTTAACTTGAAAAGTTTTTAGTCTGGCGGCTCGGGGAGAAACTTCAATAATTCTTTATTTGGATAATAAAATAAGTCAATCAAATTGCAGCACTATGGGTACTAGACAACGGATTTACTACATGTTATACATTTTTGTGAATACATGCATTTGAATATATGTATCAAAATAAACTTTATAAGCTCACACGATTTGTACTCATATAGTAATATTTTAACCAGGTCTTACTCGCGTATTGTTACTTTTAAATTGTCTTACGTCGACGTTTCAATCAAGTTACATTGATCTTGGTCGCGAAACAAAAACGAAACGAACGAACAAACATCGAAACGTCAAGGTAAGAGAATTTAAAAGTCACAATATGCGAGTAAGATCCGGTTAAAATATTTCTATAAGTTTCAAAATGTATTTTTTTTACAAAAAAAGAATTGAAACGCCCAGAACCAGAAATAACAATTGAGTGGTCGGTCAGCATAAATACTTGTATATCCTCATCATAACATATTTTAAAAAATACATACGTAGTCGTTATGATATATAAACATCATAAGATAACAAATAAAATTCCTTAAATACTTTTAATGCCATGAGATACGAGTACCTACTGCCATGTACATTATGTAATTAAAAGGAATTAATCCTATTCTATTCATATACATACATACAAGACACAAAAACCGCGTCTCATAATTTAAATGTTAAAAGAAACATAAAATTCTATCCATTGAAACGTCCAAAAGCGACGGTTGACAAACCTGTTTTGGCATCTGTATTTTAATTTTAATCCGAACAGGATTTGTTTCATCATGAAAAAAACATTTTTTCGTAGGTAAAATTTAGTGTATTTAGATAATGGCTTGCCTTTAATAATTTAACATAGAAAACATAATTTATTTTTACGACATAGTACCTAAGTACTAAAATGTAAACCTATTAAGTATAATAAATAATATACAGCACCTAGTTATTTTTTTCGTTACATTTGTAGGTAGATAGGTGTACAGATTCTTCTGGACCTTAATATTTTAAAATTGCAATCATTCGAAAGCTCCGCCGCCGTGCATTCCGTGTAACAAATCAATACTTTTTCTAACGAAGACTACCCCAATGCACGCAACTAATTCATACTGCCTATGAGCAACGCCGCGTATAAATAACTCTGTACGTACCGACCTCTTTTCAACTAGGGTTGTCACTATACGAATAGATGACAAGAAAAAAAATCGAAATAACGCTTTACATTACAAAACAAAAACCTAAAAATATATCCTACTAACATAATAAAACTGAGTTTGTAAGTATCTATGTATGTATGTTTATTCCTAATCAAGTAACAACTGCTTAACTGATTGCGATGAAACTTGGAATATAGATAGTGAAATAACATATAGTCTACTTTTTATTCCAATATTTCCGAGAGAACGGGACTTATGCGGGTGTAACCGCGAAACGCAACTAATATGTAAAAAAGGGAAACCACATAAGTAAATTATAGTTATAGTAGATGTACTAACAATTTAAGAATTAAATATGTCAGTAACATGCAGGTCGTTGCACACTGGTCATAGATATCATTGCATAACATTTATAAATACTTTCTTAGAGTTATGTAATTCTGTTTATACACCTGTTTCAAGTTGTAAATCTGGTTTTAAAATGGGGTTGCTCCAACCCCTTGTTTATGGTCTAAGCGTCTTATAAATAATAATGAAAATGCTTATTTTACAATAAAACGTTTAACTCTTGGTCTAATGTTATTTAATGTTTTGCTTACCTTACGATTTGTAGCTCTTCAAAAGTTAGGTAGTCTACTTAACTATCTATTAAGAGAATTTTGAGGCAGTGATCAATGTCAAATAACAATATTTAAAAAAAAAAAAAAAAAAAAAACAAAAGCTACCTACCACATTTTATAAATATTAACTAGGTTCTATTAAAATGTGGTAGGTAAATGTAACTTTTACACTAGATATTTTTTTAATAATAAAAATACGATTAAGCACAAAAGCGTTTAAGAAATCAATGGCAACCCTATGATACATCCAAAAGATACGCACACACGCACAATATAGTGAACCAATCGCGGCCCAGTTCTCTGTAACATCTCTGTGTGCGTGAGGGGTGCAACTCGCACCCTTACAGCGTAAACAGCACAACTTGGATGCATTTTATATTATTAAAATCTGGTTTTGTGGGCTTGATATAAATTATTACTTATATGCCACATAAAATTTAAGTGCCTAAGAATTTTAATATTAAGAGATTAAAGCTACAGATGGCGTGAACTTATGCTGTATTAATTTGGCTGTAACTGTACCATTTATATAAAAATACTCAAAGTACCAATCCTGGACGAAAAGCTAGTCGATTATTTAATCTAGGTATCCAGACATCCTTTCCTATTTATCATAATCCGTATCTAAACACTTACAGCCGATTCTACATAAACTAAAAACATCACAAAAAGTCTTCTCTATGGATATAATAAGGCAATATTTCCCAATGTTGATTACAAAACTTTAGTAATAAAAGTTTACTTAACAGCAAAACGAACGACATTTTTATGTTTCTCCAAAAAAGTATCAAGACTGAATAGTTTTTATGTGCGCGCACTAGCGTATAGCCGTATAGCCTAGTTGCGAATGCGTGGTCACGCGCAATTTTACCTCACTTACATGAACGAACACCACGGCCATGTACTCGCGCCCTATGTTACCTGTAGACGTGTAGGAATATAGATACACTAACTGTGCGCTGCTGCGTGGTTTGCACGCGTAAAGACTTGTTCCCACTGCCAACGAGAAATGAGCTTTTCACTTCTTTCGCGCTTTAGATTAATTTTTCTCTATTTTAACGAAAAGCACTGTATTATTAATAATACTTTACGTATAGACAACGAACGCGCGGAAAAATCTAAAATAATGTATTTTTAACATGCAAAATCGGGCATATCTTTTGTGTTTGAAATCATCTCACTAAAAATGTGTAAATCAATTACCCCTACGAGATATTCCGCGCTATCATAATCGTTTGTAGTTGCTCTGTCGCCCTTTTGTCGCTCAAAAAAATAAACTAAATTTTAAATAAAAATACTCCGACTACTTTTAAAAACCACAGGTAATTTAAAAATATCAAGTTTTTTTAAGTTGGTGTTTATTTATTGATGTGTTATTCATTTCATAATTTTTAGCTGAACTTCGCCTTGTCTAGTCTAGTCGAACTAGTCTTATAAGTAGACTTCGCGACGACTTATGGTAGGGTGGATTAATTACCTCTAAGAGGATAGTTACAAAAAAACCTCACAGGCATCAGATACCTATCTGTCTCCCCCTAAGATGAGGTAGGTACCTACCTACCTCATCTTAAGGGGAGAAAAAAGGTAGTAAGTAAGTTAAGTTTAATATTATGTAGGTACCAACCTATATGTATGTACGTAAATCTAGGTATATTATCTCATCAGTGTACTGTACTGTACTGTAACTAACCCCAGTCCGTGTCCACTCACGCATCTAGCTAGTTCACTCGGTTCATTAGACGTCCAGAGCGCGCGTGCAGCGTAAACTCCCCTTTACCACCCCTTGCCTGTACAGTCTACCTGTCTACGTCATAGATCTAATTCTGCACGCGTTTGAATAAATATGACGTGATTCAAGTTTCTAAGGGGTAGATATCGGGTGAATCTAAGATCATAAGGTGTTGTAGGTAAATGTGGAAAGTTCCGCATTCCGGCTCCGGCCTAGGTCGGTACCTAGGCCGGAGCCGGAATGCGGAATGCGGCCGGAACTTGTGGAACTTAAATTTCCTACACTCCGATCTTGAAAAAAAAAAAATAATTCTGTGTCTAAGTTATGGCTAACATACTAGGGAATTCAGATAGATAAACACAAAATTAAATAATTAAATTTTATTTTTTATTTTTTAACTTTATTTTGTAATGTAGGTAATATAAGAAGAAGAAGAAGAAGAAGAACATATGCCGAATAAATTATTACTTTGTTCACAAATGAGAGATTTTGATATTCTCTTGTAGTATGTAGTAATGGAAACTCACCATGGCATAAAAATAAATGGTACAAAATGTAAAAAAAATCACTGCACAAACGCCTTTTACTCGCAATTTCCTCGATCTAAGCTCTAAGCACAGCTTTCAGTGCGTGTGGTGGCGCGTCACTTAGTCACATACTCGCGTATATAATCCCGCCCCTTTCTAGGGCACGCGGGTAACCTATAAACCTGAGCTGCAAGGGAAAAACAACCTTAATGCAAAAATAAAATGCATTTTAAATCTTTGCGGTTGTGTTCATTATTTTTTCTGTAATGTTTTTGCGTCGGATGTTTTATATGAAGAAGTTTGTGGGAGTCTTTCGTAAGAATAAAGTCCTTTAGAACTTTTCATTTATTTTTCCTTAAGACGTTACAAGTCTTCATACAGGACACTACAGTCCTTCAAGTTTGTTAGTGATTGTGTACCCCATAGGGTACACTGGATTGTTGTCGTGTTAATAAGACATCGAAACGTCGCTCGGCGGTTACTATATTTCATTTCATACCTATAACAAAAACTTGTGTTTTAGACAACTTAATAATAAATAAATATTTATTTATTATTATTATTTATTTATTTATATAACAAACACTTTCAGACTTATAGCATTTAAACACCAAAACGTCTGAAAGCCATATAAAGCAATCAGTCAATATAAAGCATATAGGTACTTTATATTTATTTTTGATTTGTAAATACAATCATAGCGAGAGATATGCTCAGACCAGTAACAAATATTTTATTATGAAACATAAATACGAGTACTTATTCCCGATGACGGAAATCAAACTGGCATCCTGCGTTCCGACCGGGGGCTCGCAGCAAAAAAATGAAACCTGAAGTTTCATAGTAAATAAAAAAACTTAGGATTTTACCCGACGACAGAGAAGTCAAAAGGAAGGGTTATGTTTTAGCAGTCAATGTTACTACATATTTGTATTTTACCATCGGCTGAGTATTTTACAACACAAACGTCACAAAAGCTGAGCGAATACACATTAGGTAACACAAACTTATGTAACTTAACAAATTGGTTGCTTCTTATGTACATTTGCAAATCAATAGAGCCAATAATAATAATAAATATGATATAATGTAACTTTTTATACCTCTCAACCATTTATCAAAACTAATTACTTTCTCAAAAGTCTACTAACAACTTAATCTGTAGGTAAGGTAAGGTAAATAAAGCAAAGCCTCGTTAGCACTTACATGAGACCTACACACATAGAGTAGTACATAGTGGGGTAAACAAGGGGGTGCGTAACCTAGTGAACGCACACCCTAGATTAGACCCGGTGGAAAACTGAACTGTGAACACGGGTTGTTGGGTTCCGTACGTAAATATAAATAGTTAAGTATAATAAAAATCTAGCACTCGACCCCGGGTTTACTTAGAACTATTTACTATTTACTCCTCGAACTCCTATCTTCTCTCTGGGTTGGATCCAGAATTCTCCGCATGATTTTCCTTTCCGCCATTAAAAGCTTTAAACTCAAAACTATGCATAATATTTTAAAACCTCCCAGACGCAACTCTGCAGACAACTGATTGGTCCAAATTATCAATATCAATTTTTTTACTAATTGTGCTCTGTAATTCGCCCTGATCAAAGAAAATATGAAGGGAAAATGCTTTTCGCTAGTGAGCTCAAGCCACATGGTTGAGTATAAGGAACGCACTATTTCTATTTTTCAAGCTAAACTCGAGTGTTACTATAAAATGTCGTAGGTAGTATAAAATGTGTTAATCTAGGTCCCCAACTACCTAGGTATAATGTTTTAAAATAACTATTTTTTATTTACTTTATAATGTTATTATGATTCAGCGACCGAATCCATATTCAAAACCTATAGATACCTAACTCCTGGCTAAGCCCTCAGTTTAGGCACAGTTGACCTCCCATTTCCCTACATCCTCGTGTTATTTACACGCAAGCTCATTGCGCCACTCATTGAACAATCCACAAGGCTAATGACCCCGCGCATCAAGCCTTCCGCACCCTTTCAGGACCAACCAATGAACCAGGGCCTTCCGATATAACGATACTTCGAACATGCGTTTTAAACTAAAGAGTTCCGCGTTATCTGGTTGGGGATCTCAAGTTTATTGTGACCCAAGCAATGATAGGCAAATTGCAGTTTTTTATGCACTAAGAGTGAGTAGGGGTGAAGGTGTAATCAAGGTAAATAGTACGCGAAGATGGCCGACTATGATAGTGAGGTGATTAGCAGGGTGAATGTGGTTTTTCTATGCTATTAATTTAACTATGACTTTAAGATATAGCGTCACGTATCTAAGCCTATTTTACGAAACCTTCAAAACTTTACACTATACTATCTATAAAGGATACCTAGCAAGCATGTAAAATCAGCACATACCGAATCGTAATAGGTTAGCAACAATAGATTGCCGAAAAAAATAGTATGAAAACGTCATCTCAATTCGTAAAATTACGTGTCAATAACCAGTAACTCAATCCCTT
The DNA here is from genome assembly GCA_949358125.1 of Idaea dimidiata. Classification (NCBI taxonomy): domain Eukaryota; kingdom Metazoa; phylum Arthropoda; class Insecta; order Lepidoptera; family Geometridae; genus Idaea; species Idaea dimidiata. The sequence goes on along the minus strand of OX442332.1, from coordinate 18,140,360 downwards.
TGGGAACTTTAAACTGTAATTTATGATTTAGCTCCGGTTTTTGGAGCGCTTCCGTCGCGTTCAAACATTGTAACAGTATCCTGAGTTCTGAGTGTTCGAAATTCGAACGCACCTTTATTTGATTTATGCTTTTTATTTTTTTTACGAGTACAGTAGGCATCGTATGGGAAACACTTGGTGACATGATTAAACTCGCGTTTACGCTATTGAATGCGTCGGAAGTTCCTAAGTAATGATTTATTAATGCACGTTCGTGTCAAGCCTTATAAACCGACTGTTATTGACCGAACGAGCGAAGCGAGTGAGGTCCAGTGTAGACGGGCCTGGCGCTTGTATCTTTGTATGTTTGTTCGACGATAACTTGAGTATCGTAGCTCTGATCTTCATGAATTTTGGTACGCGTGTACTTTAGGTCAATAGAATTTATGAGTTCGAAGATGAGCCGGATCGGTAGGGGGGTTGGGGAGATAGGGGGTCGTGAGGTCTCAGTTCGGGGTGAACTCCTAGTTATATTTAGTTTGAAAATAAACTAGATTTTTGTAATTTCATACTATGGTAGTTAAATGAAAATTAATTAGTATCATAGGTAAAACCAGGTTACTTTGATCGAAATTTTTAATCCAGTTTCCTTCTTTAGTATATTGCTCACAATTTGTAAAGAGGACATTTTACTTTTTATAATATAACGTAGGTACCAATGTCTTATTTACATGCAACCTGAGTCCGTATTCCCATAATTAAGTTAACGAAAATTTCATTTTAGCATCATTCCAATATCATAGCAGTCAATTTTTAATATCAAATTTGACGGTTGTCAAATAACATTAACATTTCTCCAAAGAAAAGTTTATTGTTAAATGTCAAATGTTATTTAGCAACCGACTGCGATGATATTGGAATGATGCTGAAATGAAATATTTCGTTAACTTAAGTATGGGAATACGGCCTCAAGAATTAAATCTTCAAATTTAGCAAAACTTGAAGCTAAAGAAGTTTATTTAATTCTACTACTATTTTTAAGCATTGGAACTAATGAAATCCTATTGTAAGAAACTATATTTTACACACATAAATATCAATGCATTTCTACGAACAGTAATTGCGTTATACCAATCGAAATTCAATCCCTGTCAAGTATTCAGTATGTCGATTTGCATCCATCGATTGCCTACATACTCACTACAGGGCGGAATGTTTAATTTCTTTTTGATTGTGGCCAAAGTTGCCCACTCCCAGAGCTAGGGATAAACTTGTTTTACCATTATTTATGTTATCGTTATAGTTAATACATAAATTATTTTAAAATTTCTAAATAGAGTGCGTTAAAAAGAGTTAAACGCGTGCTCGACTTTACTTGATCTACACCATCTACACCAATTACTAGCAAATATTAAAGTGAATAGTTTTACCCACTGTAATATTCGATTTAAAAAACAAATACCCATTATTTTGTTAATTAAATAACTGACACTACCCTACCTACTAGACGTCCGATTCCACCAATAATTATGTACAGTCACGAAACAAACGTTCACCTCATTGTATTCCAATATGAATGCAAGTGTTATAAAACTTATGTCGTGTATTGTACTGAAGTTCTCATAGAAATTGTTTGATAGCTCGTTATTATTGTAGAGGCTTTGGACACGCATCTGTCGTCGTCGCTGGGGTAATTAGGAGGACGGTTAGTATTTAAATTTATTGATCACTAGCAGCGCTCCGCGGTTTTACCCGCGTGAGTCCCGATCCCGCGGGAATATCGGGATAAAAAGTAGCCTATGTGTTGGCTATATAGTTGGTTTTTTTAAGGTTGACTGACCAGTCAACCTTGAAAAAGCCAACTGTAAAGTTGGCGAAAGCTCGGGTCAAATAATGAATAAAAACGCGATAAAACCGGATAAATAAAGTGTTTTATTATGCAAAATAGCGAAAACCATAGAAGAAATTATTATTAAAACATCTATAATAATGATGATTAAAATTTAGGTGTATAAGTTTATATTTTATAAGATAGAAAACCTTATTTTAGATCTAATAAGTATATATTCTAGTATTTGTCTACAAGGTATATATTTACTATTGGAATTTTATTTAAATGCTTTCTACATTATTATATTAGTATCTCGGTTACTGTGCTACAATCTTGTGCTTAGAGTGGTACCGATTTTTAATGTAATTTGATAAATGTTTAGTAAGTTTCATATCAATAAATAAATAAAAAAAAAAAAAAAAAAAATTTTTGGAAAGCATTTCTTTAAGTATATTTGTTTTAATTTTATTTCGAGAAAAAATCTTAAGATTTAGCAGATACTTTTATCCACACCAATTATAATAATATCTAACTAAACCGCTCCAAGGAACGAGATCAAAAGTAGATTATGCCCTACTCTAAGAAACAGGCTGCGGCCGCATAGGCCAGGCGGTTTGTTTCGCGCCTAGCGCCTAGTGACTTACATTCCAAGCTAGGCTCCAAGCGCTCAGTGCAGCCGGTCGGGAACTTTCTAGACCGTTCGGTGTCGTTTGGTGACTCCCTAGCCTCTAGGCGCTAAGCCAGCCTCCTGGCTATGTGGCCGCAATAAATAAGCTTTATAAGATCAGAATCATTTCTAAACTAAAGAAGTTCCTCAGAACAAAATCAAACCTATTTTGACATTTTGTATCTTGTTAGTACGATGACATACGCAACATGTATTTTTAATAACGTATGTTTTATAGTCTTAATCTAAAATATTGTTTTTTTTTACAACGAACCGAATGCAAATTGCGCTACTGTTTACCATATTTCATGATAGTTGATTGAAAACTGAGTACACGCCGCAAAAAATACATTAATAACCCATAATACAGACGTAGTCATATTTCATTAGTGCGCGGACGCATACAAAATGAACAATCGACCGAATCTACCTTCTATCCATCATCGTGTAATGCATTTATTAATTTTTGACATAAACGGCGGCCATATTGAATTGGAGCAGATGTTATTGGGTCATTGACCTTTTTTACGCTTGCCAGGTAGAAAAACTATAGCTACGAAACCATCGTTCGAGCTAAAAGGATGTTAGTTTTTATGAGAATTGTCTATGAACGTGTTTGTTAGAGGAAGAGCTTTTTTGTACCGCATTAGATACTATAAGTATTTACTAAAGTTATATTGTACAAAGCTGTGCTTTATTAACTTTATGTATTGTACTGCTGACTATACCCCCTATAAATTTAATTTATTCTTATACTCTATGATTGGCTAGTATTAATTTTAATAATGCCAATTTTGAGTATTGTCAATTTTTGTAATCAAACGTGTTTTGCAGGCGTTTCTCATTTAGAAGAATTATTAATCCTGCAATGCCGCCAAGTTAGATACGGTTCTGGATTCAAACAAAATCAACCGTTTAATATAAACCTATACTAGAAAGACAAACCTAAAAAATATTTTCGTAATAGAATCGACATAATATAAATATAACATCGTCTAATAATATATTATGCCCGAAAATTGAGTCTTATTTTTGAATCGGTCGTGTCACATCGGTAGATTTAAATATCTCAATTGCAGCTTATTTTCGGTCGATGTCAGAGTTCTACGACGCGGACGAGTGGTTGTAACCACTGTGGTCGTGCGATTCACGTAGAAAAATTACTACCGTGGAACGTTATTCAGTAGAAATCAATAAATTTAAATCGCTCGAAATTGCAGAATCGATTTAAAAATATAGCCCATGGTCTTTTCGTAATAACCGAAGCTTGTGATCCAGCTTGTCAAATATAGCTAATAGCAAAGCGTCTAACTTGCTAAGAAAATCGATCGACTGACCTTTCTTTCATCGTAACCTTTTATCAGTGCGCACGCGCTCAGAAGCAGCTGCAAGCTCAGGTAAACCAGAAAAACGAACATGATGGAAAAACCAACTCTGTCTCTATCGTGATAAAGATCAGTATCAAATGAGACGTGCGGAACTGTTAGGATTGACAATACGCATTGAAAAATGAGCTTTATTTTTAACACGATATGTTCAAGAATGAGTATTTAATTCTGACAGTTGGTAGTACCATATGCTAGGTTCGTCAGCTGCGGGACAGAACGATGGATTTATCGTATTGTTCCATTACATGTGATTAAATCACGATAAGCTAGTGTGGCTGCACCTTTATACCTACTCTTTCTATATACTTAGGTAGACTATTAGGTATCTATTTACCCCTATTATTGTAGAAGTAAATAAATAACAGAGATTAAATTAAATGCTCTGTTAAGTAGTTGAAATGTAGTCTTCTCTCCATTCCATAATATTATATTACTTTTTTGAACATAGAACAAAGGAATAAATTAATGTAAACTTGTCTTGCATGGGCTTAGTTCTCAATTACGTTTAATAGTTTAAACATATTGAGGAATAACGACACCTAAACATGTTTAATCTTTTAAACATGATTGAGAACGTAACAATATTAAAAGCTGTCATAGTGTGACAACATCATAGCAATCTTCTATCTTATCTATGGAAATAGAGTTCCAATGATCAATGATTTTCGGTAAATGATTTCTTAAATTGTTATTCACATCGAATTCTTATTCCACATAATATTGAAGTATCTAGATTTTAATACATTTTTCTCATTGTTTCAGGTAAGTGTCTGGTCAATATTTCAGAATCCACCAACATGCAGATGGCGACGCCTGGTGACGTTACAAGGTACTAGAGCTTCTCTCGTTTTAGTTCACAATTATTATCCCCTTTATTTTTAACAATTATAGTTTTTTTCTTTATTATTATGATTTTTTTAGTATGGTCAACAACACTTCGGATCTAGAATCCCATTATCTATTAGTAATCTACAGGTTTAATCCAAAAATCTCCAATTTTCATAAAAATTGGGAATGACTATTTTCTATTACTTTTCGATCAAATAAAGCCTCTTAAATAATGTATTGAAATATAATACCTATTCTATGTGAAAAACAAAAAATACTAAGAAAAGCAAAAAATGAAACAGATTCGAATAAGTATAACATGAACGATATTTTAAATTCATAAAACTTACATAAACGGTATGATAAATTATGTATTTATCTACGTACAGACAAAAACAATAGTTGAGTGACTTAAAGGTGCTTCACTTTGCCATTTATACTTTATAAAATTACCTAGGTTTCCTGTCAATATGAATTTTTGCATACAATATGAATCACGCGTCGCATAAAAACTGTTTTCCTAAACTACGTTTGAATTTGGAAGGTCCAAGTCGAAAGGTTGAATGAGTCATCGAGAGAAGGGGCCCGGAAAATGCGACGTTGCATTTTCCACTATCTCTTTCCCACAAAGCTATAGCCACAGAATAAATAATAGTATAAGCCAGAGCTCCCGTTTAATTACAGCACCATTTTCCTTTTTCTCTTGATAATTAGTTTTTTCTTTCTTTTCTTACCGCGGTAATTCGCACTTTATGTTTTCTACGTTTTGATAAATTTGATAAATTGCGCCGCTTTTAATAGAACGTCCGAATTCTTTAATTAGATTTAGATTAAAATGCTTATATATTTTGTTAAAAAAGATTCAGCTTCTAGGTAAGATGATAGATAAATTTAATTTCAGATTCAGAATAGCAACGAAATATGAGAATTTCTTAGCCTAAAACTAGATACAATTTGAAAGTTCTTAGGATATTTACTATTAATTTTATAATTTTTAATTAGAATTTAGTATAGTGCTGCAAGTCAACCCCAGTATAGAAAATTCTTAATATGTTGATCCTTTAGTAGTGATAAGTTTTGCCCTTTTGTCAGTAATAGAGAAATGGAACTTTGTTTTTTTTTTTGAAAAAAAAAATAAACACCCTGGTGCAACTGCTTTTAGCATTTTTCGCTTTAATAATTTAGGATATCCCCATTGAAATGGCCATATATATATTTTCAGTATATTGAAGTCAAAAGAAGGTAATTAATTATATTCTATTTCGTTGTTGTTTCTAAGCTGTAGATTTTCAAACCTTCTGCCTTATCGAATAAATTATTTTGATTTAACTATTCATGGAAAGGTAAAAATCTTACGACTCGAGGTACCAAATAACTTACCATATCACCAGGTGCGATCTTCGTTCAATAAATTAGCAAATAATTTATCACGCATTGTGCGTTTGCGCAACTAAATCGCAGCTTTTGTGCGCTTTCGGAGCTTCACACAATGGGAGCTCTACCTGGCTTCTATAATACTTATTTTTTAAACACAATACAAGATTATTCGACTATCCAAGCTGTCAAATGTCAACTTCACACATAAAAAAAAATTGGTAAAATAAAATAATAAGATATCGTTTATAAAGATTTAAGAACATGTTAGAAAACTAATAGGTACTTAAACCGTTCGAGACTGGATTTTATTATTATACGTTAGTAAACCACCGTAACATTGTTTCAAATAATAATAAAAAACTAATTTCCCTGTTTAACAAGAGTATCGATAAAAACTGACTCGTGCGTGCAATCAGTAAAAAAAAAGAACATCCGGTTTAGGTGCGCGCGCGAAGCTCGCCCAGCAAGATGGCGGCCGCACCACTTCCGCCTGGAACGCGACTGCGGCGCAACCTTGTCCAATCACCGAGACAACCGTGAACTTTGCGTTTATCGCCTTTAGCTCGGAAATGTGCGGCTAAGTTTATTCTCAACTGTAATAAGCATTAAGTTATACCTTTCTACTACATATTATTGGCAACGAGTTTTTACTAATTTATTTATGGGCTTACCCCGCTTCACATAAACATACCGAAATAAAAATTATGCTTAAATCAATAGCATGGATTTAAAAGAAGCGAGTTTACTTCATACTATTTAGGGAAAGATAAAACCTACTCAATATATTTCAAAAAGAAAGTAACATGTCGGGCGCCAAATTACATATATTGTCCATACATGTAAAACTTAAAATATTGAACCAATAAAAAAGTCCAGATCCAAACAGATTAGTCTCTTAGCGTATTCAAAAAATGAGTCAGAGAGCACCATTTATCCTGTCCTTTAGTTTTAGTAAAATACGCAGGCAAACCCGCAGGGTATTTGTAACATATGTAAGTCAAAATTATTTCCACGCTATGGGCGCACTATAGTGTTGCACTAACAAACAAAACAATTTATGACACCAATAAATGAGTTTTGGCGGGAACGCGTTGCTAAATTTTTATTTTTGTGAAACCTAGTTCAAATGCGTGCAAATTGTTTAATTTCGGGGGCATATTAATCAAAGGTACAAGTTGCAATGAAAGTAAAAATCGGAGCAAAACATGGACTTTAGTGTTGTCTCCAAAGCTCCGTGAACAATCTTTGCAAATGGCTGCCGTGTTTACAAATGATTCAATAGACTTGAGTTTAACTGTAACGACTTGAATGTTTCTATGCAAATAACTTGCCTAATATATTAGTAATACTTGACACTGGCTAATTTTCAAATGGCCATAATCGGTTCACAGCCGATAATAAATATTGACATCACTAGATTATAACTAAAAACTCGTAAAACAAGTCCTTTTAAGGCGGCGATAGATTATAATTATCGGTCCTTGTCCGTCATATAAATGAGCGAGATGGAATTGCGTGAAAAAATCTACAATTTCTCGTAAAATCAATCATTAACGAAGATTAAAATAATATTTTTATAAAATGCGGTAAAGAGGTTCTAGGTATTGTATTTTCTAATATTATGATGTCTATAAGAAAATATAGCGGTTAAGGATTTAGAAGAAAAAAATATTTTATTTTGTAAAACAGGGGTAACTTTGCCTGTATAATAGTGGTATTTAAAGTTATTTTTTATTGTTTTTGCAATGAAGGGGACACTTCTTGTATCATGTACAATAACATAATACATTGTTTAAACATCTATTTGATACCGGTTAAGAAGAAAACTATTCAATCGGAAGGGATTTCACATGAGTCGCGTCCTTAATGTATATATAAGAACGATATACTTATTACTACATATTCCTATAGGTGTTTTCGACGCGGGATCGTCTGCCCGAGACCTTGGCATTATCCTAATAGATTCCATAACAAAGACTTGCAGAAGAATAGATTATTCAGTAGGTAGGTACCAACTAAAATACCAACCAACTGATTTTTGAATGTAATGAACTCATCGCTGTATATTTCTTTTTATATTCGGAATAGATTTGGTGATGTCACGTCAGGTCACTTGGTTTAAATGTCTTTATTCCTTCAAAATTATTCTCGATTTTTAGAGTTCCGTACCTAAAGGGTTAAAACGGGAGCATTTTGCTTAGACTCCACTGTCCGCCTATCTGTGTGTTAATCATGAACTCATGATATGCATAAGATGTTCTGTGATAACTAGATAGTTAAAATTGAAATTACAGGTGATGTATTTCTTTTTCCACTGTAACACAAGTACTAAAAACAGAATAAAATAAATATTTAAGTGGGCCATACAATAAACGTGATTATTTAGGAAAATGATTTCCGTTACTATTTTTTACATACCCTTTCGTGCACGAGCCCGACTCGTACTTGACCGGTTCCTATGTCGTTATATCCTCTCATGTTTGCTACTATTACATAACAGAAAACGTGACTTAACTTTAGCAATTCTTCTAGAATATATTTTATTTATTTATTTACTTGTGACTTAAAGATTACCAAACTTATGTGTCCGTTAAGCGACCTAGTGAACGCTTTTTATTATCCCAACAGCCCCCATATTATCTATCTAGTGGACGCCTGACAACAGTGAAAAATAACAGGCACTATGCAGTACATTGATGCTTTCGGGTAAATACCGGTAATAACCACGTTACGTCAAAGCAGCAATGTACTGCATAGTGATGACAATTTCCACTGTTGTCCGACATCCACTGGATAAATAATACAGGTGCAGTTCGGTGATGGTGATTAAGCAACAGCGGACCACTGAGTCATTTAGCTGAGGTATAGATATATATATATATATATTTTGATTTAATTAATTTTTTCTATTTTTGTATAAAATTATGTTGAAATTTATATAGGTTGACCTATATTTTAAAATTAACTAGTTTTTACGAGTTAGTACTTAGTACGTTACTTAAAATAATTTATAATACTAGTTTATTTGTATCATGACATGTAACTTATCTCGTTACCAATAAAATATCTGTTACTGTATCTGTACCTATTTACCAGCCTGTTAGCAATTTATGTTGCCCTAGTAATTTTTCACCAAAATAAGTTTATTAGTTACTCTGACTATATAGTTATTAGACCAGATTATAAGTTTTTAGTTAAGATATATATGATGGCACTAAATAATTCAGACAGGTCTTTTAAAATAGACTAGAATGTTAATGGTCACTTGAAAAGGAAGCATTACAAACTCGGCTCTGACGGTCAAACTTCAACAGTTCGAAAGTCAAATTGTTCAGGAAATGACTAACAGACCTTTAAAATAATCGGAACAAAATTCAAACGTTGCTTGTTATTATATAGAATACAAGGCTGTCTCTTATTAGATATAGGTAGGTAGATACCAATAGTTTTTATTTCACTACTATACAATTGCTTTTATGAAATATTCAAGTCTCTTCCGCCATTTAATTAACCGTATATACTGAGTAAATTTGTCATCGCACAATACACTTTCAATTTAAACATTTCGCGAACTGAATTATAATAATGTGATGCACGAAAAATATTCAACGCGCGTCCCTTTGTGAGTCGATAGTCGTGAGAGGGAGATAGTTGCGCAGCTATCCTTGTCTACAATTCGTGGATGGCACTTCCGAGAATCGTCTGGGCTTTTGAAGTATTTGAAATGCCCCACACATACTACCGTTAGTTTACTACACACTTTTTGCGTCTCGGCTCTTTTGAAAATGTCCCCCTTGCGAAATAAACGCAAATGTTTATTGTGCGTCTCCAAAACGGTGTCGTATTATACTATTTTGAATTACGTAACTTTAAAATTCGGAAGGTGATCAGTGTTCGTATCTTCCATTTTATTTTCACTCACGTATTTTTCTTAACTTTTTACATTTTAAAGTTTTTTTTTTTTGTTGCATTTATAATGTATCAAAGTTAAAAAACTGGCCGAAAATAATTTCGGCAGCATATAAAAACAAAACAAAATTGTAATGTTTTGAATTTGGAATCGTTTTGCCACATGGCAGCTATCAACCACCCCGTCCCGTTCAAATGTCGACGAACGCGACGCGACGTGCGACGTTGCCAAAACGGAAAGTGAAATTTCGTCACACTCTCTCTCTCATTCACTCACACAAACCCCCGCAAGTTCATTGCTGTGACTTATGCGTCTGTGTGGGAGCAATTCGGCAGACGCCATGCATTCGTGTGGGTTTGTTTTGATGAATAATATACTATAGCTAGTCTCTGTATGAGTGAGTGTAGACGTAAATTGTATGAAACTTGCAATGTACTACGGTTCCGCGTTCGATCGCCCGTAGAACTTGTAGACACGAAAAGTCGTGATTCTGAAAAATTAACGTTATTATCCTCATCGTAGCACTTTAACGAGACTTATTTAAACCTTCGTGGAAATAACTTTGTTTCATTTCACTTACTACCTACTATAGATATAGTCTTGGTTATATTTCGTGGAGTAACTTTGTTAAGAAGAAAAATAAGGTATTTTATTTTGCAACTGAAATTACTTTGTAAGTAGTGAGGCTCGGAGGTATCTGAAGACTCTACCTACGTGTTATGAGAAGTATTTAATACAATAAGGAAATATTATTTGTAGTCCGTGATAGGAACAAATGTTTCGCAACTCGAGTCATGGAATCGTAACAGAAGGACGGACAGTGGAGTCTTAGTAGATTTTTTTACCTGTTTTACTGAACCATAAAATGCCTCAAACAATGATTTTTAGTTTATAAATCTGATAGGTGTCTTAATTTTTTTGATTACTACTGAATCAAAGAATTTTGACAAGTGTTATAAAAAAGACGGGAAGGTTAATGGTCGCTTGACAGTGAAGGATTTCAAACTCCGTTCTGAAGGCCGAGCATCATCAGATCCAAAGTCAAATTGTTCGGGAATTTACTCGCATACCTTAAAAAGAGGAACAAAATTCGAATGTTGCTGGTAGAAAACGACTGGCTATGATAATTTAAGTACGAATATTTTACTTAGATTTTCATATTTATTTTAAATTCTTAACCTTAACATAAACATTCAAAATTTCTTCTATGGTTTTCGCGATTTTGCATAATAAAACACTTTATTTATCCGGTTTAATCGCGATTTTATTAATGGTTTTAAACGAACCGAGCTTTCGCCAACTTTACAGTTGGCTTTTTCAAGGTTGACTGAGATGTAATTTGTCTATTTTAACATTCTAAAAAGTTACAGTAAACTACCGCCTCATAATTATTTGTATTTGTTTTTTTAAAGCCAACTGTAAAGTTGGCGAGAGCTCGGTTCGTTTAAAACCATGAATAAAAACGCGATTAAACCGGATAAATAAAGCGTTTTATTATAAGCATTCAATTAAAAAAACTTGAATGTGTTAATTTAATGTTCGCATTGCCATACAAAGAAGCAATACTGCCAAAGTCTTTGGGTCCTATGCGCCGGGTACGATCAGAGGCAGTTTACTTCATTGACTGTATGTGTAGTTTTTTGTGTTTTTGTTATTTTTTCTCTGTATTTTGTGACTTAAATAAATATCAATTCTATTTATTATTTACGATAAATCTATCCATGACTGAAACTTTTCTAAGTAAAGCAAAATTATAAACAATAATTACTTACATAAAATAACACAGGCAACACTGAATAAAGCTGTTAACCTTCATACCAATTGTTGAGGGCACATCGCTGTAGGCGCGAAAATCCGATAACTTTCCTCCCTGCCACCCCTTACCACCCCCCACCCGCCTTTAATGGCATAAAAAATCAATTTCCCGCCCAAATTACGCGGAGTCGACAAATTGCGCGCGTCTAGCCTATAATCGAGTGTTTTTCGGTCTACTGTACATGATTTTTAACAATCGCTCCGAAATATATGTGATCGTATGATTATTTGACATTTAAGATAAAAATATAAACGAGAAAATAAATATTAGAAAGATTAGTTCACATAGTAGTGTAGGTAGGTACTCGAAGTTCCAATTTTAAACTTAAACTCACATCTAAACTATCTATATATATAAAAGAAAGTCGTGTTAGTTACACCATTTATAACTCAAGAACGGCTAAATCGATTTGTCTGAAAATTGGTGGGGAGGTAGCTTAGAACCAGGAGAAGGACATAGGATACTTTTAATCCCCGCGGGAACGGGAACGGGACTTACGCGGGTGATACCGCGGGGCGCAGCTAGTTTTAAATAAAAGAACAAATCCAATGATCAAACCAACAAGTTCGAGGATTTGAAAGCTCAAAGGTCATTCGCCAATTCGGAGTAGGTTTCAGTGGCGTCTTATAAGTACTGCTTAAAGTCTCTAGGAGTAGGTCCTTGCCCAACAGTTGGAGAAATTCTTCTACTTCTTTAATATGGCTCTTTCATTCGGATATTTGCCAGTGTCAAGTATTATCAATATTTGCAAGTTATTTGCATCGAAACAGTCATAGTTAAAGTGCAGTTGGAGAAATTCTTCTACTTCTTTAATATGGCTCTTCCATTCGGATATTTGCCAGTGTCAAGTATTATTAATATTTGCAAGTTATTTGCATCGAAACAGTCATAGTTAAAGTGCAGTTGGAGAAATTCTTCTACTTCTTTAATATGGCTCTTCCATTCGGATATTTGCCAGTGCCAAACTCACATCACCTCGACGCGTTCCCGCCAAAACTAGTTGGAGAAATTAGCGGGCGAACATAAAAACTGGAGTTTTGGCGGGAATGTGTTGAGGAGATGTGTTGCAAAATTTTCATTTTTGTGAAACTTAGTTCAAATGCGTGTAAATTGTTTAATTTCGGGGGCATATTAATAAATTTAGTTTCGTAAAGATGTACAAGTGAGAATAAAAGTGAAAATCGGTGCAAAACATGGACTTTAGCTTAGTGTTCTCTCCAAAGCTCCGTGAACAAACATTGTAAAAAATGGCCCCCTTTTTACAATGATTCCCTAGACTTGACTTTAACTGTGACGACTTGACTGTTTCGTTCTATGCAAATAACCTGCAAATATTGATAATACTTGACACTGGCAAATGTCCGAAAGGAAAAGCCATTTTAAAGAAGAAGAAGAAGAAGAACATAAAAACTATTCTTTTTTTAAACCTGATTTGAACATGAAAAAGTCAAGTTTAAAAAAAGAAGTAGTTTTTTTTCGGAGACGCTTGTGACCACGGAGTATCTATGTAGTGTCCAGTAATTTCAGTTACTGTCGTAAGAGTCAGATAAAAAATTGCGTACGTTCCTAAAGGAGTCCTTAACTACGAATCGCTTTGTAACGTTTTTACTGACTTTAAATGTTACTCATACGAATAAGGTAAACTTTTTCATAAACTACAACGGACCAATACCTACTTTTATTTTATTCATAAATAAGTAAACTTAAAATCATATGAAAATGATATAAATCTTAGATTACCTAGATGGTGGGTATAGAAAAACGGCGCGACGTTCGAGTAATGAGACATCATTTTTAAAGGTGAATAAATTCCCGAACAGGAAATTTAACTTTGACACTCGGCTTTTAAAAAAACTTCACTGTCAGGCGATTTTTCTCCTTCTAGTCTCTAATAGAGACCAGTCCAGTTCTATACATATAAATATTCGGCTGCCAGCAGGTACAAGTTACTCTAAATGCAAATATTTAAGTCCAACAAATAACATTCTAAATTCAAGTGTTTCAAATATTCAAGTCAAGAACCCACGTTCAAAATTCGAACGAGAAACTAATAAGCATTCGTAATGAACCACAAAACGTTGTCCCAACATTTGGTTTTAAACATAAACACTCGAAAATCACATGGTGGTACCAGTACGCAGACGTGTGCCCACACACGGATAGCATTCGCACACATTGGCGTGTTTACCCATGTACATGTGTCCCGTTGCAATGTCCGCCTGACCTTGAAGTGAGGGTGAAAGTCCCCCTTTCCCCCTCCCCGCGGCCCGTGCGTTTCCCTTCGCCCCTCGCCTCCCTTCCGCGATCCGATCTATTTGGAGATCAACCTCAATTTAACTTGTTTGAATCCAATTCGACGGTGATTCGATTTAAATATACTACACTGAAACAATACCATTAGTGGCACTATCATTTTCAAACTGGGAAAATTACCTTTAGGTTTACCGACCTAAAGGTAATTTTAATTTAACCCTAAAACTAAAAAACCTAAAGGTGTACCCAAGAAGGACGGGTCAAAAGTGTTTCTACAGCCGGTTTTTAACTTTGATTCGTAATCCTTTAACACCCTAATTTTTGAGAGAACAAGTATTAAAATATTAGTTGTAGTAATATCAGAAGACCAATATTGAATATACCATGAAATTATTCCTTACTAGTCACGAATTCAAAGAAATAAAACTAATAATAATAATATAAATATTTAACTTTTTTGAAAGTAAAACATCTAATAGGTACGTCCATGGATGAAAAATTGATATGAAATAAAATTGAAAAGCTACTTTACGACCATAATAAAACCGAAGCTCTCACTGCTTAAGGGTGCACTAGTCAATAAACTATTTTCTCTTAAAAAAATAGACGTAATCTGCTCTTGATTTGGAATGTTAAGCCCAAAATGCGCTGAATTTGAAAACGTTTTTTTTTTATATTTACAAGTCGATTAAAAATTGCGTCAGTACAATGTTCCAAAAAATTGTCGATAATAAAAACTATCTAATTGTCATAGATACAATTTTGATCAAGAGATTTATAAACTACCATAATAAATGATACATCCATTTAGACGGGTGAAATTATTGGAAATAGATAATACGAATGTATTATATTTCTATTCTATTCTATTATATGCCAAAGTAGGTTTTCTCGTATTTTAAATGTAAAGTTGGAATGCTAAAAGCCATTCCCATGTGTAAGTCCAAGAACTGTACCCTAAATTAGTGCACCCTTAAGTGTTGGATAGTTTTCTTTAACTGTCGCTGACCGGCATAATAAAAGTGAGAAATAAAAATGGACCAAAAACAACTTACGATAAATGAATTACTTTGGAATACGTAAAATGTAAAATTGTTTTGGTCTTTTATTTGTGTTTCCATATTTGCAAGTTTGGAATTAAAACTATTGGAATGATTAAAAAATTCGTTTTTACTGTTTTGGATTCAGTACCTATCAATAAATATTGTATAGGTATTTCATAAAATAGGTATATCATCATCACCATCATCATCTCAGCCCTTAACCGTTTACTGCTGAACATAGGCCTCCCCCATAAGACGCCACAAATAGCGATCCCGTGACCGCCACAATGTCGTCGGCCCACCGAATATGTGGTCTCTTTCAACACTCCGTTTTGCATTACATCGTGGTAAATAAGTATATACGTCCTTTAATTGAAATTTACTGTTGAGTATTGAACGCGTAAGAATCCCGTACACTACAGACTTTTACCCAATCAAAACTTCTGCCATACCAGCAATCGACCGCTACTTAATCGGTGTAGTGTGCGCTCCTTTATACATGTTCATACGGAAAAAACTATCGACAGACTATTAGCAGATAGTTTGATCAAGTAAAACGAGACCGGAATCGTGGGCCTCTAGTGTCCTTAACTTAAACCAGTCGTTTATTTAGAAAATCCATAATAAATACATGGATAAATCAATCCAAATCCATCGCCTTCGCGATTGGAATGAGTTGTACGGAAGTACTTAATTCGTAGCTCGTAGCTCGCGGCTACGAGAGAAACTGTTCGTAGCACTTTACTAACTTTTACTACGAAATCGGTGTACTTTATCCGAATCAGTTATTTATTTGATTGAATCTTGAATGCATTATTTTACTGCCATTAGATAAATATATATTATTAGCTGCACTCTCTCGTCAATCAAAAATTAGTGCCATACTTTTGTACTTTTCTCGTTACCCCCAAATTTCCTTAAAGTTATGATAATTAGATTATACATTTAATTAGATTATATTAGATAAAACTTTATTGCACCAGAAAACATATGACAAAAAAGGTACAAAATTATTAAAAGAAACATGAAATAAACACAGAAATAAACAAAACTAGGCATTAGGTAGGTACTTTGATTAAAAAAACACTTTCTCCTTTAACTTGATAAACTAATATAAATTTAACTGTTTAAAAACATCTTCGTTAGGACCCGGTATCAAAACTTTTAACTTGACACTGCCGAAATAAACAAAGCGTCATACGAAGTCATAATTCAAAGAAGAAAAAAGAAACAGTTCACTCACCAGAAAAAACCCGTTCCGAGCTCGATACAAATTCATAAGACGAACGAGGGTCGGCTGTGGGTAGGTACTCAGTTTACGTACGATGTACGGGAAATGAGGAAAACATGATACTAGGCGTGGGCCATCCTGAAAATAAACGGTTGCAGCGACCTTCGGCAACCCTTGTGGTCCCTCAGAGGGACCGTCTGGCCCGCGTCTGCCCGCGTTGCCCGGATTACTGGTACCGAAACGCTCAAGGTTACGTTTACGTTTTGTTTATACGAGTATGGTTGATATTACGGGTTAGATCTGATCCCTAACACACGTTTTAACTCAGTTTTATAAAAGTTACACTGAATGATACAAGTTTGATGTTAAAAGCGAAGTTATGTTTGTACGCTGTTTACTTTTTCGTACGGATTATCATAAGAGTCTAAAGCAGACGTTAATTAGGGATTCTGTTTAGTAGTATTGAGTGTGAGTGAAAATATATTTATCTAGTAAACAGTTTGAGCAGGTTAGGATCATTTTTCCATCTCCAGATAAAATTTGTCAGTGAGATAAAATCACTACCTAAATCAATTCAAATCGCTTTTATTTTATTTGTTGTGTTGTGTTTGTTTGTTGGCACGCCCGATTAGACCAATTTAACTAGTTTTATTTTAAATTGTATAATTAATCTTATTAACTTTGCCCTAAAACATTCTAAACATTTACGGAAGGAATCGAACTTGTAATAAACGCTTTGTATTGAGGTGATTTCTTTTCATATTATTATATTCATCGATTAATTCATATTTTAAAATACATTTATTTACATCCGTATCGTCTTAACTTTAGATTTTATATTTTTGATCTTACCTAAGCCAACGGATTGAGCTTTTTTTAGTTGAGTGTGTTGCATATTAGACCACATCAGCACTTACTATCTTGTAAGATCGCCTGGCTCACCTATCAAATAAAAAAAAAATCATAAAAGGAGTAGCAAACCACGAGCGAAAATCTTCCTTTTTGCCTTCGACGCAGACGAGTAAAAACATAACCCGGCCATTCACAATAACATCCTTATCTACAAGTCAGTATCCCTTTTCAGGCGTTTATTGAAGGCCGCCCTCGGGACCTGAACCGACCCTGAAAAAGGACCCGGGGTCAGACAGGGTTCAAGATCCTTACGTAAATAGATGTTTTATTTCTGTTAACTTGTACAGATTTGAGTATCTATTCCTTAGGTGCATATTGTGTTGTGCGAATCTTTTATTACCTAGATATTTTTTGTGAAATTTAAACATTATTTATTTAAAAATAAATTACGTAGAACAAAATGTAAATTTTATTTATTTTATATCTTTATTTGCACAACATTTACATAGAAAACAACACACACATATACTACAGTAAATACTAAAATAAAAGCTTAAAATAAAAATTAAAAGTTGTGTGCTGACAACTTCTTTTTGGATTTTTAATTGAAATATCATTTTAATCTTTCTTTTTCTTTCTCGATCCCTCTTCCCAGTTTAGCTGTGGTCGGGTCTTTTTGTACAAGAAGTTTTTAGTTTTTGACTTAAGTTTTATGGATACATGTGGGTGCCGTTGACGCAGAGTGGGCTCTTTCGCCGCCAAACCTTCCCAACCGAGACACAGCACTAACCACAGCCTCTGCTCCGTGTACGTCAGAGAAGCCTGCAGCTGTGGCTATTTCATTTTAATTATTAGTAATTTTGAACAAATAAATAAATCACGTTTTAATTACTACAGTTAAGTTGCAAGTTATAATAGTTGAAATTGACACGTTATTATAATGATGATAAAAAGCTACTATACAGAACTAAGGATGTTTCCTCTTATTTGTGATGAAGAAACTGGCCGGTAGTATCTATTTGTAGTTGCAATCGTGCGACTAGTCGCGCTTGTCTTAACCTTAAAGACCCTTGTAACATTGTTAAGGTGTCACCCCGTCATCTAATTGTTAGGGTGGGTGTAGACTTAGAGGCTGGCCTCGATGCGCTCGGTTAGCAGCTCTGACGGTGATGGACACTTAGCGCCAAGCGATTGGAATGAAACACGCCGTAAGGTTGCTTGTTTATTACCAAAGACTTATTTCTTTTTTTTTAATATAGGTCATAGATGGTCTAGTTAATTAGTTCGACGATGATAGCTCAGCAGGTCAGCCTAAACCTTTTAAAATATAAATAAATATTGCACGACATTACAGACTGCGAAATCTAGCCCCAAACTAAGCGCTAGGCTTGTACTATGGGTGCTAGACAGCGAATATACTACATATTCTACTTTTTTTTCTGTAAATACATACTTAAGATACATAGAAAGACCAGATACAAATATTAATATTTAAGCAGAAATATTTGCACCTGGTGGGAATCCAACCCGCAACCTTTCGCATTGCAGTCGGATTATTAAAGTTATAATTAAATTCATTAAGTTATAGTTTAAGTTTTGGTATAAAGAGAAATTTTAATGGGATCTGTTAGGAAAAAAAGAAAACACAAAAACGATTCCAAATATCGATATTCATTTTTTTTCATTTCCGTGATATTTTAAAGTGTTGTTTGTACACGTACGTGTTTTAATTTACAACCGAGTGCTTGCACTTTTATAGAAGAGATGATATGACGCCGAAAATAGTCGCCATCTTTAATCAAGGAGGTGCATTTGTGAATAGAACACCTATAGTCACGGAATGCGTGTCTCTTTCTGGGAAAACTAAGGATCTTATTTTACTGTAAAAAAACAAGTTCAAGCCCCAATCGGAAACTTTTACACCAATGTCACCTTATTGAATCCCAACACAAAAATAGTTGTAAATATTTCAACGTATTTATTACCTGAAAAACTCCTCGTAGTTCCTTACGTTGAGACATATTTAAAATTAACAAAAGTAACAACAATTAATTCTTAAAATAACATGAAAAAAGGAACAAAACACTCGTTAAAAAATAAAAACAAAATTCGTCGAAAAAAATTTCAAAATGAATGTTCAGACTTGTTCTGAAACTTGAACAATGCGAGTGAACTAACAGTTGTAAATTATTGTTACTTTACGCAATTTGTTCAAAACGAAATTGTATTGTGTTTAAACACTATAAACAATATAAAGTTAAAATTGTATTTATTAATAAATACAATTTTAACTTTATATTGTTTTATTATTTGATATTTATTTACGAAACAACTTTTGCTGAATGACGAAACATTTCTATTTTGATTGATATCCTTACTATAATATTATAAATCCGAAAGTATGTTTGTTTGTTTGTTCCTTCTTCACGGTCAAACGGTTCGACCGATTTGGATGAAAATTTGCATAGGGTTAGTTTAAGGGATGTAATTTTGTACACGATAATCCAGCGGGATCAGGACTTACGCGGGTGATTATTCGAATGAAAATCGACACTAGGGTAGGGTAGGGTAAATTATGTCGAGTGGCATCATTGTCATCGTCATCTATCGTCATCGATCGTCATTCATCGTCATCATCACTTACTTACATACAAACTTTAAATTACTTCACCTACCTACTGCAGTGCAAAAATTCACACTTACCTGTTTGAGTATGAATTTTTGCATAGCGGTAGGTAGGTGAAGTAAGGTAAAGTTTGTATATGGAGGTGTTCAAACAACCCGGGATTACGACTTGCGCAGGTGAAACTGCGGTGCGCCGCTATAAGAATATAAGCCGTAAGTTTGTGTACAAAATATGAATTTTGATAATTCTATTTTTATTTGTTTTTTTTTCCAGAACCTTAGAGGTAAGGTACATACAGTAACCCAAGCCATAAATATGACTGTCCTTAAAAACCGGCGGAAAATCTGTCACCCATTGAAAAAGGTCGAGGTTGTATTTGAAGCCGTAAATCCGGGTCGTGAAGGAAACCCGGGACCCAAGGGATCCGTCCGTCCCCGGTACCGGTTGTTATTGTTAACCCGGGTCAGTAACACATACGGTTTGGGAAAGAAAATCGAATATTAGAAAGGAGTTTTTACTTTTTTCATGACTCAAATCTTTTTGAATCGAACTTTTTTAAATCATAACGTATCTGGAGTTCAAACCGCGCGGGTCAACTGCTTAGTTCCAAGTAGGGTTGCTATTAGGCAGCCAGCAGACTGCATACAATGCCAAATATATTTGGAATATGGTTAATAAGGCTTACCTACTATGTTTAATCCGTTCCCGGGCTCTCGAGAGGGATGCAACTCAGAACATGAGAAAACAAGTACTTTTTCTGATGCCCGCAATAGCTTCCAGAAATGTCTATTTTGGTATAAAATGAAGAAGAAGAACTACTCGATTCCAATGATACGCAGTTTTCCTCCATTAAAATACATTCTTACCTTACAATTAGACCACAGAGCTTTTTATTTTCTGAATCAAAAACCCAGTTTTGTTCCTATAATTAACATAAGCCCGGCATGGTCGGCAATTTTATTGTTCTGCTAAATAAAACAGTATCGTGTAACATTACAAAGGACGGAGCTTCATGACTCATTCGTGGATGTTTCAAATGTTTTAATCGTATGCCAATCAAAGTCAAGATCAGTGGTGCATAAAGTACTTTCCTGGAAAGAAAGAAAATAGAATGAATTTAATTCATTGGAATAAACCTAAAAATGTTGAAATAAAAATAAGTTTGTGAGTTGTTAGAGATAATACTGCGATCGAACTACTTATGTAACTTGACTGTGTCTCGCGGTTTCACCCGTATGAGCCCCTTCCCACGGGATTTTGCAAAAAAACCTTTTTTTTGGATATCTATCTACATAATATTATCACAAAGAACACACCCTCCAAACCTGTTTCTACGATCAGTGGTTTAGCGCTTTGATACAGAGTTCAGGCTTGATTGGGCCAAACTAGATTAAGCCCTGAATAACAATTCTCAGCGCCTTCAATAACATTTCTAGAGTCTCTCGAAGAAAAGACGATTTGTTGCTTATTCCTGTTTAGTCGAATCAAGTCTCAGTCAGGACTCTGATTTTGTTGATAGAATACATAGCTAACTAGAGATAATACCATTCTCAGGCCAACAAATTGAAAAAAATGACCAAGTTCACAAACTACGCCATTAGTTCGGGATGTATGAGAGATACGTCATCGTCACGTAACGCGTCCGCCAATGAGCGGCGGATGGAGGCACAATTTGTAAATTAAACTCAAATTCGCGTGTGAATTTCTACTAGAACGTTCAATATTGATGAAGTAGTTAAAACAAATGTTAGATAAATAACACTCAAATCTAATGAAAACCTATGTAATTTAATAAAAGAACCTTTATAAACACAAGTATCAACGAATGATTTTGAAATTGAATAGCGACAGTAGCGCCACAACGTCTACTAGAAAGCAAATCAAAGACGACCCGAACCCTCCAAATATACGAGTAGTAAACGTTTTTAAGGAGTTCTGCTACTCCCCGTCGCCCACGCCGAGCGCTAGTATCGCCTCAAGTGGTATGCGTCCCGCGTCACATCGTGATTGTACTGAATTGAGCTTCCGTCGTCGTCGACAGGATAAAAAAAACCCGACCGTGTCCTCGGCGGCATTAAACAATGGCCAATCTCTCTGAACTGCATTAGGCTGGGTTTAGATACTGCGTTCTTGATGCACAACGTCACAATTTAGTAGTAAGGAGACGTGCATTTTGGACTTTATCGGCGAGACGTATGAATTGTCTATTTTTTATTACTATTCTTTGTGTCATAATCAAGTTAACTCGTTGAATAAATTTACTGCATTTTGAACATTTTGCGCATAACCGCAAAAAAAATTAAATTTCTGCCTATCTTGCGCATTCTTGTCAACTGTTGGTGTTATTGTATAATATAAGTATGCTAAACAGCTTACAAAGTTTAATAAACAGTTTAATATCCATAAAAATACTTCTACGTAAGTACCTAAAGTACATCTACGAATTATGTGATACTAGCTGCGCCCCGCGGTTTCACCCGCGTAAGTCCCGTTCCCGCGGGAATAACGGGATAAAAAGTAGCCTATGTGTTAATCCAGGTACAAAGCTACCTATATTCGAAGTTTCATCGCAATCGGTTCAGTAGTTTTTGCGTCAAAGAGTAACAACCTCACATACATTTATTTATTTATTTTTCATTACTTAAATCTATCATTACAGAGTTACCCATTGCGATAGATAAGCATTAGGTAGGTAATTGTTTTTACAAATTGTACATCCTTAAGTGTACATACATACTTATATAAGTATGTATGTACACAAACTGCTTGTACAGTTTGTACAACAGTTTGTATACTGTTGTATACAGTTTGTATACAAACTTTCGCGTTTATAATATTATTAAGATGATTATCGTACGATTCTCTCATCTACTAATTAGCACCTCGAGTATTGTCGAGTATACGTAGGTAGTACTCGACAATAGTCGTGGTGCTACGTATGCAGCTAGGTATGTTCGACAATACTCGTGGTGACAGCACTTACAATGTTTAATCACCCTACCTTTTCCTCTTTCTTTGCTTCTTGTCCATCCAAAGGTTGCCTGGAAGAGATCGCTTTAAGCGATAAGGCCGCCCATTGTACCACCTATTTTTATGTTGTTTATTTCCTTTTTTGTTATTGTAATTATTTAATCGTGTGTTGCAATAAAGTATTAATCAATCAATCAATGTTAGTGCATTTATTATTAGAGCGCTGTTGGTCTAGTGGTAGATACCCCGACTTTCATTCCGAAGGTCGTGGTTCCGAATCCCGGCCGCACCAATGTCTTTTTCTTTAAGAAAAATTTATGTGCACTATTTACATCGCTCTTACGGTGAAGGAAAACATCGTGAGAAAACCTACGGCTTAAAACCACACACAAAGGCCCAATAGTAGGGCTAATTGCGGAAACACACAGTTAAAACTTTAACTTTTAACTTTAGTGCATTTGTCGCAAAGTCTGTGTCTCGCCTTATAGTCCGTCGGCTTGACGAGTCATGATTGGAGGCAGATTGAATTGTCGGACGAATTTGTGGCTTCAACATAAAGGATATGTTATTGATACACTCTGCAGTTTAACATACATTTTTTTATTGTAAATGGTATTTAAAATATATTTATAAATACATATTGGAACATAAAGTTAGAAGAGGCAAGGTTTCCAAGCCTATTCTTGTAAGCTTAGTTGACCTTTCGTCATACGCTTATTTTTAGATTCTGCAACCTAGTCGAAAATTCTAATTGAAAAAATAGATAGGTAGGTACTTCAAAATATTTATTATATCTATGTAAGTAGGTACCCAAAAACATCTATATGTACGAATATGTCAATAAGTTTAAAAATTAATATATAATTTAATATAATATGAAATCAGATTAAATTTGCTATCAACAAATCTACAACCGAATATAAATACCGAAATAGGCAATAAGGGTGTATTTTCATGTCAATTTGCACCCCATCAGTACACCCCTATATCTAATCAATCTCTCGATCACCTGTAATGTAACCTTGGGTTGCGATCGATGCCAGGTTAAGTACATATAGCTAGATACGAGGGAGGGGGGTGATTTGTTTATGTACTCAATTAATTTGCGCGAATATTCAAGACCTTTTAATTAATATAACAGTACCAATCGATAAAGTTATTTATAACAAATCAAATCGTTCAATTTATTTTATTACAATAGGATACACTTTTGCAGTACAAAATTGTAGTTAATAAAATATTAGGTATGTGACTAGCAGCGCCCCGCTGTTTTGCTCGCGTAAGTCCCAATCCCGCGGGAATATCGAGTTAAAAAGGATGTGCCCATGTGTCAATTCAGATTCCTAGCTAGCTATTAGCAGTATAACAAGTTTCATTGCCATCGGTTCAGTAGTTTTTGCGTAAAGAAGTAACAAACATATTCACAAACTTTCACGTTTGCAACATTAGTAGATTAAGAATATTAAGGACGCGACTGATGTGAAATCCCTTCCGATTGAATATTTTTCTTCATAACCGGTATGAAATAGGTAGATCTTCAAACAATGTATTATGTTACTGTACATGATACAAGAAGTGTCCCCTTCATTTCAAAAATAACTTTAAATACCACTATTCTACAGGCAAAGTTACCCCTGTTTTACAAAATAAATCAATTTTTCTTCTCAATCCTTATCTGCTATATTTTCTTATAGGCATCATAATATTAGAAAATACAATACCTAGAACCTCTTCATCGCATTTTATAAAAATATTATATTAATCTTCGTTAATGATTGATTTCACGAGAAATTGTAGATTTTTTCATGCAATTCTATCTCGCTCATTTATAAGCAATCGGACAAGGACCGATGATTATCATCCATCGCCGTCTTAAGAATGTAATGGCTAAAAAACAATTCCATTACTCACAGTCAGTAGGTACCTAACTAAACTAGTTAAATTAAAAACATTTTTCATGAAGAAAACAAATAAACTTCGTAAAACGGAACTCGTCACATCCGCCAAAGTTTCAAAGACGTAAAAACTTTGCCAATAAATTCCATGACTCTTGAATATAGTACCCATCTACTTAATTTTACACTTGAATAATTGAATACATATTCGTGAATTATATAATAGAGGAAGTAGGTAAGTATTCTTTTTAATTTAAAAATACATAGAGATTAAAAATAAAAATATATACACACAGCACACACACACACAGCTCAATCTAGCCCCAAACTAAGCACTAGGCTTGTACTATCATATGGGTAATAGACAACGTATATACTACATAATTATACTTTTTTTAGATATGTCTATAAGCGCCCTGCGGTTTTACTCATGCCATGAAACAGTAGTCAATACTCTCCTAAAATTTGAAAACGGAATTTTGTGTTTGTAATTAATACTAATGCCAAAGAGTTACGTTTAAGGGTTTAATAAGACAAAACAAGGTTCATGAGTAATGGAAGTATAAGCGTAAAACTTAACGGGTTAAAGGTTAATTACCTAATTAAAAGTCGTGTTGTAAAACTATGCATTTAAAAATAATTTCATTTCTAATTTGATATTACTGAATATTGTATTTATTAATTTTAACAACTCACAAATAACAACAACAGTCTGTCAAATGGGCGTAGTTCCGCAAATTAGTTTCCGCGCCATCTGTCGTCGAGTAGTTGTACTGTTGATAAATTACTAACGGTCCGCGAAAACGGAGCGAACCGAACTTGGTTGGAAACACCAATAATTATTCTTTGCCTGCTTTTTGCCTCGTTATTCAGATTAACTTACGAGATTATCTTGTGCCTTTATTATCTTGCATTGCACCTGCCTTTACCGATTTTAAATAACTGCCATTACATCCATCAAGTTGTTACGATTGGTGCTCAAGTTAAGGTTTTTATTACGATTTTTAAAGCAATCAACCTTTTTTTAAATTACTGTTACGCCTTTTTTTTATTACAATTACAAATATTAACAAAATTAAAATTTTTACAAATTGTAATTTTTAGTGTTTTAGCATTGCGTTTTGTTTTTCATAATAAAAGAGACTTATAATATTTTTATTCACATAAGTAATGAAAATAACAACCATAGGTAGAGAAAACCAATTACCTATACCACCTACAAATCTTTTTACTAAAAATACGGTATTTTTATATTACAAGTGGGTACAGACCTACAGGCTTGTTTCTTAAACGTCACTGTCTCAATTTCTCTGGTTCACTCCACTTCATTTCGTCAATGAGGTAATGAAGTGCGTCGCGTGACAACCACGACCTGCCCTAACTATGAAACGCACGCGCCGAACTGTATTTTACCATATTTTTGTAGTGTGTATGATACCGCAAAAACGAAAAAGTATATCAGTCGTATTTCATAGGATTCGGCAACCGTTTACCTACGAGCGATTCGTTGTTGGACTGTTCGTCGACAGGATTATTCATTAATTGCCGTTCCCCAACAGGATATTTCACCTTCGGAACTTTTAAAGATAGAACCTTTCATTTCATAGGTATTTTCAAATAAGAAACTAACTTTGAAAACACAATATTGACCCTGATTAAACTAATGCAAAGCATTCTGCGTCGCGATTCAATACTTGGTTCCGCAATTCAATAGGTAGCTTCATAGTATAGTTTGTTGTCTTTACAAGGACTATCAAAACCGGTTTATTTACGATATAGGTGAATACAAAAATTCATTTATTTCTACAATCTATCCAAATTATGCCTGTCTAATACATCTGGCTTGAGGATCTTAATAGATATATAAATCCTTTTAAAGGAGTGACATAAGAATCTAATATCCTCTAAAACATACCTAAGAATGTGTCAAAAATGGGTTGATTTTATGTGTTATATCTCAACCCATCATTGTTAAACTGTAATGCCATCTCGTCCATTCGTAAATGTAACTCACAATTAATTTAATTACAGTAGGTGTCTGACAGATGCGTCACTTGGAAAGGTGTGTTAGGTTTTAATTAGGACCGGAGTGAGAATGGCTTCATTAAAATACTTAGGAAGTCATGTCTGATCATAATAATGTACAATTATGTGCAATTATTGGGTATTTTATAGTTATGATAAACTTAGAAGTCAATAAACAGTTCGTTGCAATGGAAATACACTGACAAAACAACTACACTTTTTATTAGAAATACCATTTCTGTTTTATACCTAGACCCTTGACCGGATCATAGACAGAGACATGTATCTAGAAATATCGCAGGAAACCTTTTTATAACTTGTTTTAGAAATAGATTATTTCATAATGTTAAAGTGTAGGTAACTTTTGGCAACATTAAAATTTATTTCCAAAACATACCTAACAAATAAGTTTGCCTACTCTACGAATATTTGGTAAAACAGTATACCTACAGTATGTAACCTTGTATTATATTGATTCGTTTAAAACCAGAAAATCATTTTCATTAAAGTTTAACTTATAGTTATATTGACGTTCAAGTCACAAACACAATAATCACGAAAACAAGTACCTATTTACGATCTACTCCAAAAATCTTATAAACAAAGCAGCTGTATTAAATATTTACTCATCATTGAAAAAGTCAAACAAGTTTTTTTGCGTCTATTATTGCTCCTAAAATAGACAATATTAGAGTAAGACAGGTATTATGTTAGAAAGAGAGACGGGTAGAGCACAAATGTCGCGTTCTAAACACAAAAACAGGAGTAACGAACTTACGCCAGGTGCGATGCCATGTGCGCCCGACAAAAAATAAGTAATAATTTATTTTATACTTGCGTTTAGTTTTTGCTCCTAAGGATTTTGAATAATGTGGTTTTATTTAAATTATTTTACGTATAAGTAAGTACGTTTTAATGATCACAAATTTGCAATTTTTACTTGATATTTTTAGGTATTTTATATTTTTACCACAAAACAAAAATTTAACATCAAATATATTTTTTTAAATAGGAGAGTAATGCGTTACGTTTTAATAAAAAAGCTAAAATAAAAAATGTTATTTTTACTTAAATACTTAATTCACATTTTTTCCAAGTAAATATAAATACACAACGAATTCTTATGAGTAAGCACGCCATCTATTGTTGAGTAGCTGAACTTCGACGTAAGCTATACGTCTAAATGGTGAATAGATGATACGACTCTATGCGTGACGTAAATCTACGGCTATAAGCTAGATGGCGTTGTTATAAACTTTTTTTTAATATTGTGATAGTTTTTGATTGAGAATTATCAACATTGAATATTATAGTCACAGTATATTTTATATCACTTTCACTTTGTAAATAAATACATTAATCATCATTACTCAACTAAACCACTAATCCGTCGCCATCTAACCATTGCATGTCTTTCATTTCCCTTTTGTTTTAACTTTTCCTTTATTTTATTACTTTTGTACTTACTTTTTTTTGCTTTATGTTAAGTCCGTGGTGTGTCTGTGTTGTTTTAGCTTATTTTGGCACCGGACGGCACGTTACAAACGGTCAAGAGTGAGAGTCGACGCGGCCGCGGCAGAGGGCGCTCAGCTGCTACACCCGTGAGTACTAAACTTTTCTACACTTCTCTTATTTTCTGATTCTTTTTATTTTTTGTGTCTGTAATTAACCTGCTCATGATTAACAGCTCTATCATTCATTCATTTTATGTTATTGCGTTTTAATGGTCTGTGTGAAAACAAGAAAAATAGGTAGGTAAGTAGGTACATTTCTTGTGCTAACCACAATACCAACAAAAACCTCGGTTTTTGTTATCTTAGAATACATTCATTGCATACTTTCTAAAGGGTATTGTTTTTGATATATTTTAAAGTGTTTCCTACACTTGGATGACTACACTTAAAGAAATGCTTTCCATAATTTCGACTCGATTGAACATGCATCCGTGGCCAAATTGGAAAAAGGCGTTGGAACGGATCCCCAGAGATGCAGGTTCAAGTCCTGTCGGGTGCGAAATTTTTGGAAAGCATTTGTTTAAGTAAAGGGTATTGTTACAAAAAGGAAACTTAGTATATAGGTATAGTTAGCGCAATTAACACAAACTGTATATGATTCAGGATTAAGGATCAGCGTTAGTTACATAGAAACCTACCTACATACTTTCACATTACTTAGTACTTATTTCACAGCGATTCCTAGAAAATACGCCCCAAACATTAATCACGATAGGTACCTTACCTACGACCATCTACGTAAGACTGTATTCGTAGCATTTTCGTAGCTACATTTGTTCGTACATTACGAAACGACAGTATCAATAAACGGAGAACGGGCGGGCTAAGTCAAGATAGGAATTAGGTACTATAAGCCTTGGATATTTGATGATGTAACCAAATATTCAAGGCTTATTATAGTAATAGCGTATAGTATAGAGCGGCGTTGGTCTAGTGGTAGATACCCCGACTTTCATTCCGAAGGTCGTGGTTTCGAATTCCGGCTTACCGCGCATCAATGTCTTTTTCCTTGTGGAAAAGTTATGTGCGTTAATAACTTCGCTCTTACGGTGAAGGAAAACATCGTGAGGAAACCCACGGCTTAGTTAGCTCCAGACGTATTGACCAGTTCTTTCCTCTGGGTATGGCTGACTAGGCTGGGAGGGTCGTATAGGTGCTGGGCAAGCCTACTTCACCTGAAAATGTCCCGGGCACTACAGCGCCGAAAAATAGCATGGATTAAAAAGTTGCTTGCGCTGTTATAAATCATCTAAAATTAGATGAAAAGGCCAATTATTATTATTATTATATAGTATAGACAAAAAATCAGTGAAAAAAATCCAATAAAAATAAAACCTATGGAACAGAATCTAAAATTATCGGTTCGAATAAAGCGAGTAGATCCCAGAGATCTACTGCCTCTTTTAAATACATATTTAGGTAACTTGAGTTACGATTTTGAGTGAAAATACCCCGAAGCGGCGGTTTTCATGTGTCACCCTTAGACTATAGATAAACAGTATAATTATGGACCCGCCACAATCGTAAACTTTTCACCCTGCTGTCAATTTTTGTATGAATTACAATACGTGAACAGTTTGATAAACCCATAATAGCATTATGTAATCCATGGTCATCTACAGCAATGAAGATTCCTCTGACGAGACAAAAACGCCTCTATGGTGTCCTCGAATCACGCTGTTCGCAACGGTTAGCCGCAATGCGGCCAAAACTTAAGACCTCAGTCAGTAATAAATGTTTCATCGGGTCCACAAATTGTATCATCACCGTTGACCGAACAAAAACAGGGTTACTTTCCTTTTCAGTCCAAATATAAAGTGTAACGTTGTCGCCAGTTCATGGTCACGTAAATACGACCCATTCATCGAGATTAATACCCGCGGCCAACGATCGTAATTATTCAATCACATTTTGCAACCCACTGCGGGTTTTCTACGAACAGTTTGGCCCGTAGCTTTTTAGACTTGAACAAAGCGCGCGATGTATACAGAAGTGGCTGTGAGAGTCGCGTAAGTGTGATTTTGACAGAGATTTTTCCGCGTATCGCCTCTGGCCACCACCTGTGGTTCAGAGACCAGTTGTGCCGAGTTGAATTGCAAATTGGAGTCGGGAAATATTATATTTGATGTCACTGTTATACGTTCTGTATCAAGGGGTTATGGAGCTTGGACTTATGGAAGGCGTGTGTAGCCGAAGTCAGCATGTAGAGGCCCATTTGATGTCACTATTTGATGTTTAATATATTTTTTCCTGTTTTACTCATTTCATTTGTATGATCCTCTCCATCCCAAGGTTGCCTGAAGGAAACCGCTCTTAGCGGTAAGGCCGCCTATTGTGTCACTTTAGATTTAAGTTTCGTAATTTTTATTTACTTTTTATAATTGTATTTGTGGTATCATAATATAGCGTTAAATAAATAAATAATAAATAAATTACACGTTTTTGACCAAACTTTCAAACTAGATGGGAAGTGATGATGGATCTAAGCTGTAGGACACTCGCCTAAATAATGCAAATAAATAGACACATCCGAATTACGAACTTCCATTTTAAGTCGCTTAAAAAGTATAAAAATGATGTGAACAAGACTTAGATCACACAATAGATGGCACAGTGAAAGTATACATGATTAAGTAAACGACTAAATCCCTTACTTATAAAATATTATTTACACATGACTAAGTTATGTGACGTTAGTCTCTGTCTGTCAACTTTGAAACTTCATGTGACAGTACAAGACAAACGATGCAAAGTTATGCAGCGCATTAATTAACGTTTATAAGTAAGGGGGTAAATAAATACATTGTGTTTTATTGCAATGCAGAACCGCGAAAAATTAAGAAAAACTAAGTTAACGACTGTTAAACTTAAAGGTCGAAATTAAATCTGTAGAATTTTACAGAGCCATCTATTTAAAAGTTCTTAAACTATAAAGGTTTTATTACTAAGTAGCTGCGGGCCGCAGTTTATCCCGCGTAAATTTCAATCCTGCGGAAATATCGGAATTAAAACTATAGCCAGCGTGGTAATCCATGTCACCAGCTATTATCGCAATCGGTTATTAAGCTTTTGATTTGGATTTTATATCTTATTGAAAGAATAAATCGGAAAAAAAAAACCGAGAGTAATTCATTTTCACATTTTACCAAACACAATTTCCATGCTATAGGGGTCATAAAAATAGTACAACTAAATAGAAAGCCTTCTTCGTCAAAAAACGGTGTTATGATGCCTGATGTTAGAGAGACCCCAGCCTGTCCTTTTTTCGCTTTAGTGTTCGTCGGTTAGTTAGATAAGGACAGACTGGAACCAACTAGGTTCAACAGGACCCTTTTGATATATCAAAGCAAAGACTACCTTAATCTTAGAGAAGATGATTGAAATTGATATTTCAAAAGCTGTCAAGTGCGCAATCTTTTAGAAGCGAAGGCGACGATGTGACATGTCTCTATGATAGAATGACTGACGCAATATTATCCGACAAAATAGAAAACATAGAATTAGTTCCACTTAGAACGAGTTACACGTCATTATTATTTTACAGGTTAATGCTCATATACAAATAATAGCTATCCCTCAGATTACTTGAAATTTAAGGAATTTTTTTTCCTCAAATTGAGTTTTAATTTTTTTAGTTAGGTACGTAGGGTACCTATCTACAGATGAAACTAGGCAGCGTGCCAAGTCTAAGGTGTAGCCAAGATTTTTATTTTCAGCATAACTTAGTCAGTACCTACTCATTAAGGGTTTTTATATTTCTGTACTTTTATATTTTATTTAATATATTAGTATACATTTTATTTTCGTAGCATTTATCGTAGATATTTCGTAGCACTGGAAACACTTTTATCCTAGTGGATAATATTACCTATACTGAACCTACATATATGTACGTAGGTATCTCTATGTACGCAAATATGTAGGTACTTCTTATTACGTTATTCCCATGGGATCGGAACTTCAGCGTACGTATAACTAGGATGTTACAAAGCAAAGTATAATCTAGTTAAAATCAATTTAAAAATGAAACCTATATCTATCAAAATGCAGAATCTAATCCGGTTTCCCATTCGCAAATAAATTGAAATTCGACGTAATGAAGACGGGCGCATAAAGGCTGCAGACGAACTAATTTCGCGAGCGCCATCTTGCCGTTGCCATGGCAACGAGACTGCCCCCCTACCTGCCCCCCTGCACTTGCATTTCCTAAAGGCTAGACCGAACTATAGGTACGGAGTTAGATCGTGTGGGTGTTGTACTTAGATATAGCCTAGGTTTCAGCAGACGGTTGATTAACCAATTTGTGTGGAATTAGATGGAGAAGGATAATTTTAATGGTTGCTGAAGCTTTGTTATTGAAGAGATAAGTGCTATCGAGATTTTTTTAGTCAAATAAAATACGTAAATGAATTCCGTGATAATTACTTATCGCAATCTACTCCTATGGTTCTATTATGCTTGGGTTATGATGATTAGACAATATAATACTTTACATTATTTTTCTTTTGTAAATACATAGGT
This sequence comes from Idaea dimidiata, assembly GCA_949358125.1. NCBI lineage: Eukaryota > Metazoa > Arthropoda > Insecta > Lepidoptera > Geometridae > Idaea > Idaea dimidiata. The sequence goes on along the minus strand of OX442332.1, from coordinate 18,107,634 downwards.
GTGTGTACAATAGTGTATTATATTATACGTAACAGAAACAGAAAATATTTACTGCAAAGCTGGTGCAGCTGTTAGGGAAGGCTGGTTGATAGTCATTTATCTGCTGTACTCGCGATTGAACAAGCACCTGGAAGAACTTTATTAAGGTGACGTGGGTCTTTCCGCCGCACTCAGATACGTTTTATGGTTGATTAAACTCACTCACATGTCACTAATTGAAGATTTTACATAGAAAATCTTAACCAAGTGACAGTTTAATCGACCATTCTATATCTCTAAGTATGGCAGTTAGATTCTGTACCTACCTACTTCGTTCTACCATCGTCGGTCAAATCGTTTGCTACAAAATGTATGAAAACTTATCTATTTTCCGTTAATTTCCCCGACTTTTAATGAATTTCATCCTATTCTTAGTGGTAATAACAATCAAAATAAAAACGTGATTGCATTTTGGTTTAACACAATAACTTTGTTTGCTAAACCTATATTGATAGATGGAGCAAAAGTTACCAAATGGACGGAAAAGTAATGGCTTGAATAACTACCTCAATAGCCTTGAAATCTATGGTAGGTACATATAAAATTGAAATAGAAGAGACACAAACTGAATTTAAATAAGTACAGAAATAAACAATCACGGTCGCTTCGCATTGTTTACTTTATCCTTAAAATAAATATCTAACGTAGAATAGAATACCTATTTTGAAAATAAGTGTTTGTATTTTAGTCAACTTCGTAAAAGTAAAAACACAAAATATTTCAAAAATAGGCGCACCTAACTTTAATTTATGTCTGATATGCTTGTCTCTTTCTGTCTTAGGACGTGTATAAGCGAATTTCGTCTTTAAAGACAACCGTCGAATTATAAACTTGGACGAAATTTGCACTGAGCACTTTGTAATTGCAAATTTCCCTCCGCGCATGCGTTCTGGAACGATCAATACGGCAAGACTTTAATAAATATTCCTTTTTTTTAATAAAATTTTAAATACGCGCCCAAAATGTCAGTGGAAATTTTAATAGTGATTGTTCGATCAATTTTTTCTTAGAATTTCTTTAAAGATTGGTCGTTGTATGTCGATTTAGGTGTATTTCCTGAATATGGAAAGACAGGGGGGTGTCTGGGAGTTTTGTGGGTGGCACCCGATGCTATTGGATAGTTACTCTAAACTATTGCCTGAAACTTTCATTAATGCATTCTATTACCTCGTTTATGCTACACTACGGTTTCAGTCGGTGCTTACACTGAACATTTTCTGTTCCATAAAATGAAAATAGATAGTTCGGAAAGTAAATATTAAGTTTTGTTTAGAAATATTTGTTCGAATTCGGGTTTGTGAACAGTTGTTTTTCGATTTTTTTTGTCAATGACGTAATATAATAATTTAGAGTGTACTGCAGTCCGTCCTTTAACAACTTTGTATTCAAATTGTTAGACGATCGTGTGATTTGAACGCCTTTTGTTTCATTTCTCAAAACCTGTGACTATTAATGTCTGCACCCTGCACCCAGTAAGAGCACATACTAGGAGCACGAGGACACTATCCAAATGAATACATAGAAAATAATTAGGTTTAGTGTGTTTGATTTATGAATGATATACAGCGTGTTCCGACGATGACCATTTAAGCCGAAAGGTGGTTGTTGCAGACGTCTTGACGCACAACTTTCAATGTACGACTTTTAAGAAATCTAACTTTTTTTTCCTAAACTTTTGAGTTTATATTTCATTTAAAAATGAATGATTATTGAGGAGCTCATTGGCCTAGCTGCACCATCCGATCTTGAATGGTCGTGTGGGTTAAGCAACGCTTGGCGCGGTCCTTACTTGGATGGGTGACCGTAAATGTGTGACAAAAAATCATATTCTCGAGCTCCTCCGTGCTTCGGAAGGCACGTTAAGCAGTTGGTCCCGGTTGTTATCTGTGATAGCAGACGTTAGGTCAAGTTAGAGGCCTTACGGCGACCTGAAAACTCTAACACTAGGTGTGTCACACCACTACACGAAAAGAAGAAGAAGATTAAAAAAATAACTGTTATTGAAAAAAAAGGTAATTAAATTTTTGATTGTAGTTGTCCAAATTGAATGAAAGAACAAAATATGGCCAATGACCCTAACTCTAAGAAACACCTGATTTTCAAGTAAACTTTAAACTTAAAATTTTCGAAAACTATTTCGAATTCTCAAAAGTTGTAGAACAAAAGTTGTTCGCCTAGACGTCTAGAACAACACACTTACGGCTTAAATGGTCATCGTAGGAACACGCTGTATAAACAGGCTGGGCCGCGATCGACTACATAATATATTATGCAAAGGAACCACGTGTGCACAAAGCATTGGAAAATATTGAATATTTCATTAACAAATTACAACAGCTATTTAATAAATAGAGCATATTAATAAGCCCTACGTTATTAATATGAGAGTGGTGTTGGTCTAGTGGTAAATACTAGACATGGGGCGGGTAGTGGTTCTGCGCCGGGTACTCGTGGGTACCCGGCAGCGGTAACGCGTCGTGACGCGTGTGTCCTTGCCCGCTCAGGCGCAACTGAAGTGAAATAGAGGTGGCGCTGGCGTCTTTGATAGCTCGAATCGCCGCGTACCGGCTGGCTAGCGCATGTTCCCGCGGGGTGCGAAAAGTATCGGCGAAATATCTATGCACACTATCTAGTTTTGTATACAACGAACGCCTGTTCTCAGAAGCAGGGCTAATTTATGACAAGAAACGCAGTCGCCTAAATGCTAACCGCGCAGAAAAATTGGCGTTCTTACATCACAACTTACCCATCTTAAATTACCAATATTAAAATAAAATATATATTTAGTTTTTTTAGTTCTTTCTGATAAATTAGTGAGCAAAACATAATTATAATGATTACCGTTTGTGTTCAGCATAATAAATTATTTAAAAAGTGTAATATGTTTCATTATTTTTGGTCAATCAAATTACCCGGCAGAGCCGGATACCCGGCACCATTACCCGGTACCCGGCCGGATCCTAAAAAAAGTGCCGGATCCGCCGGGTACCGGATCCAAACCGGGTACCCGCCCCATGTCTAGTAAATACCCCGACTTTCATTCCGAAGGTCGTGGTTTCGAATCCCGGCCGCGCATCATTGTCTTTTCCTTAAGAAAAATATATGTACACTATTAACATCGCTCTTACGGTGAAGAAAAACCACGATGCTTTTTAGCCGTGGAAACTCAAGGCTTAAAATCACGCACAAAGGCCCAATAGTAGGGTTAATTGCGTAAACACACTGTTAAAAAAACCTTTGACTTTAAACTTTAAAGCCCTAGGTTATGCCTTATTATGAACAACGATATTTCATATACCTACCCAAGAGTATTACTTATCCCATTGCATATAACGTAAGTGCCTAAGTATTAAAATAAACAATGACCCCGTTTCCAAGTCGTTCCCTCTCGTAAAAACACCCTAAAGCCTGTATTAGAACGGTTTATATAAAATTAAAGCACACGAGTCGTAATTTCCGGCTGATATTTGAAAATTTCATAACTTTACAGACTGTTTCAATGTAAAATGCCCGTTATAAATATTTTATTTGACTCGCAGTTGTTGCGAAATTGCTACTTTTGATTACAGTCGGCTCGTTTCAAACGGAATGATACCCTTTTGATTGATTTCTTATATATCTACGTTATATTTTATTTTGAATTAATTCTTCGCTTTTTATTCAAAATTGAATATGATTGATACTCTTCCACGTGGAAATTACCGAATGGTTTGCAATGTAATGTAGACAGCTGGAGTTCTATAGGCTGCTTTTATCTCCATTTTGCCACGGCATCGGATATTGCCTAGTTTGCCTTAGGTCCTTGTTTTTCCTACGGTAATCTCTGATCAATTGTTGATAAAAATAATGAGTGAGCTAAGCTTAACCGAGCTAAGTTTAACTAACTTAGTTTAGGGTGGACGATCGGCTTCATGTAGAGACTCTTCTCTTTAAATATACAACACAATTTTTTTCTTAAGTACAGTATAACACCCCATTGCACGTTTATGGAGCGATCGAGAAGATATTCCTCGGCAATCTCGTTCTATCACCAACCATTTTAGCCGTTATTACAACGGAATTGAGTTTTCTTTTCATGTTAATTGGTGTTTGTCACGAATTCGCCAGAAAAAGTCGAATGATTTTTTATGACTTGTACTTTTCTTAACATCATTTTAAATGTCGTGATTGCTCTGCGATTGATTAGGTTTGTAAATGACAAGGTGGGCAATTTATATTACAACTAGCTGTGTTCTGCGGTTTCGCCCACTGTAATCGCCCGATTCTGTAGGAATCCCTGATCCTAAATCACATAAAGAGCAACTCTTTATTTTCAGCCCTCCACAATTAGCTAATTATAATGGTCAGTCGGTCAATTAGGACAAAGCACTTTACCAATAAGAAATAAAAAATAAGTTTACTTTTTAGTAAAAAACAAAACATAAGACTAACCGAACTGGCAAATTAAATAAGTTCCTAATTACTCGTCGCAATCAGAGAAGCTGGAGCCTTATTTTTGAATCGCTCGTTGCACTTTGTACGATTTAAGAAAATCGAAATCTGCTGTTTTTAGTTCGATCTCGGACTTCTGCGCCTAATGTTCAATACCACACGTTGCAGTCGTGCGATTCACATAGAAAAATTACAGAAATCAAAAGAAAATCGGTAGAAATCAAGATATTTAAATCGCTCGAAATGACACATTTGATTCAAAAATAGAGCCCCAGGTCGTCCGCAACTAATGTTTCAAGTGGCTCCCTAACATAGTATATAGGTGGTCCTCTCTAGGGCCTCAATTCTGTTGCCGCAGCGCGCAGTGTCGTGACTTGGTAAGACGACTGAGAAGCGCAACAAGTGACCAGCTATCTAATTGCTCTATTTTTGAAACTACCCAAGTTTCTACAGTGAATTTATAGTAATATGTTACGAAATACGGAGGGTTTTGACGGCTTCTGTGGTGCGTCAGGTCAGACTGCAACGCAGAAGGTTAAGAATCTGCCAAACTAACATTTTAAGGGTGGTGAGTCTGCTTGTAACTATGGGGATTAAAAAGCTTTCAGCATAGCCGGGAAACAGCGTTTAAATAGTAGTTTATGCACCGAGGTACTAAAGTTCTGTTTTATATAGCGGGCGTCATATTGAATCCAAAGTGACGAAGGACTCTAGAGGGTTAACTCCCGAGCGTAGCGAGGGTGTTAAAAACTTAACTCCTGAGCGAAGCGAAGGAGTTATGTACCTAGAGTCCTGAGTGAAGCGTGGGATTCAAGCGCCCAAGATAAAGACAGACTTTAGTACCGAGGTGAATACTCTACTTTACACATCTACTGCGAGACAATAAAAAGGCTACAAAAACAAGCATTTAACTAACAACAAAAAATAGATTAATGCAACGTATATGAAATATATTGACAGCTCATTAATTAATTTTAGCTAATTAAATTTAACAATGTAACATCAAAATGACGAAGCCACACATCGGCCTTAGCTGATGGAAAAAAAAAAGTTGGGGCTTTATACTAACCAAAACTTTTTGCTTTACCCTTCCGTCTGTGAAAATAGAAAATTTGCCCAGTTTTAATTTTTTTTATGTGTTATGTCTAGGTGGCCAGTTCGAAATGGCCGTATGCTACCAGAACCTTAGTTCCAAATTTAAATTACTTTATGCCCTAGGTGCATAATAAGCACTTTATGCACCAAGGGAATAAAGAGTCGCTTTACGTTGACCTTTTTGGTCAAATAAAGTAACTTTGTAGAGCAGTAGGTGTGTAAAGGTTCTTTATTTGTATTTGTATTGCCAATAGGTCAGAAATAGATAAAGAAATCAGAAACTATAATAGGTAGAGTACTATATCAGACAAAGTTCTACACCGGTTGCGTCAAATTTCGTATTGTAGATAGCTGAAGTGATTTACTACTTAAAAACTACACTTTCATCATCCCTTTATCATAAATTGGGATAAATATGGGTGTGAACAATTTTAGTAGCAAGGTATTTTACCTACAATCAAACAAAAAAACGAAACATTTTTGGTTGTTTTCTTTATTTCGTACCTACCGCATATTAACGACAAAAACATTTTACAAAAATTGAAATCGAAAAGGGACTTTGCTCATACTTTTTTTCTAAGTCTTTGTAAATATTTAAATTAAAAACATAAGTTTTTTTCTTGAACCAGATAATATGTAAACGACTTCGGAACTTTCTGGAAATTGACATCTGCTATGAATAATTCAACACACGACACATTATGTATGTAGGTAGGTATTTCTGCCTCAGATCATTAAACGAAAGGAGAAGTGTCAATCGAAGTGTAATGCACTGTTCCTTCAAGTTGTTGCCAAGGCCTACCTCTATTTCCAAATACTTTGTTGTGATCTACCTAGTTTATTTTTTGTTAGATGGAACATGTGAAATTCAATAGGATTTTGTTCACCGTTAACTTTAACAGTCGTTAACTTTAAAATCTATAGAATTTCACCGTGCCATCTAACAAAATGTCCCGAAACTGAAACAAGAGTAAAGACCTTACCTGTAGTTTAATCATCGTTTAAGTTAACAGATTTAAAAACCCCAAGAAATCCACCTTTGCTTTATAATAAACTAGCTGCGCGCCGCGGTTTTAACCGCGTAAGTCCTGATCCCGTGAGAATATCAGGATGTGCAGGATACACAAAAACGTTCCTATTACAATCACAATATCAACTAAAAAACCGCATTAAAATCCGTTGCGTAGTTTTAAAGATCTAAGCATTCACACAAACAAACCAGGTCCCTAGCTCCCTATATTCCAAGTTTCATCGCAATCGGTTCAGTGGTTTTTGTGTGAAAGAGTAACAATCTCACATACATACATACTTACATACAAACTTTCGCGTTTATAATATTAGTAAGATATGTAATAAATAAATATAGATTATAATGAGCATTTAAACTTAACCAGGCGACCATGGTCAAAGCTACATTACATGCCATATCTCTCTTTTGTTTATAAATCTGTGGTAGATAGGTACCTATAGTTTGTTATGGAACAACAAAGGCCCAGGCTATGGTCGTAACATTTAAATATTTTGATTGTACTGTTTCGGGTCACTTGCTCGTTATAAACGGCCTAGTGTAAAGTTTTCGGATAATTTACAAGGTTTCGTAAGTAGCCTAATAATTATGAGCGTGATTTTAAGTGTCGGATTTCCTCGCGATGTTTTTCTATGGCGTAAAAGGGTTGTTAAAGCATAACATATATTTTTTCTTTTGACAGCCCCTGTGTCGCGTCGGGCAAACGTCTGACTGCAATGCAGAAGGCTGCGGGTTCGATTCCCGTCGGGTGCAAATATTTGTGCTTAAAAAGAAATATTTGTGTCTGGTCTGGGTGACTTTCTATGTATTATATGTATGTACTAGTGCGCCCCGCGGTTTCACCCGCGCAAGTCGCGATCCCGCGTTGTTCGAACACCTACCTACCGCAATGCAATAATCCACACTTAAACGGACGACCAGGGAAGTACTGATGATGCCAGGCGCGGCAGCGCCTGGCTTCAACAGTACTTCAAGGTACTCTAGGTGAAGTAAGTTAAAGTTTGTATTTCGTCAGTAAGTGACGATGACGAAGGATGACGATGACGATGGATGACGATGATGATGATGCCACTCTACATCACTAAACTTATCCTACCCCTGTGTCGATTTTCATTCATTGAATGGTTATCACCCGCGTAAGTCCCGATCCTGCGGGATTTTCGGGATCAAAAGTATCCTATGTTACTCTCCATCATTTAAACTATCCCTATGCAAATTTTCATCTAATAAATATTATCACCCGCGTAAGTCCCGATTCCGCGGGATTTTCGGGATCAAAAGTATCCTATGTTACTTTCCATCATTTAAACTATCCCTATGCAAATTTTCATCCAAATCGGCCGAGCCGTTTGACCGTGAAGAGGGAACAAACAAACAAACAAACAAACAAACAGATTTTCGGATTTATAATAAATTAGTAGGATTTACAAAAAAAGTATATTATGTAGTTTATCCGTAGTCTAGTACCCATAGTACAAGCCTAGTGCTTAGTTTGGGGCTGTGTGTAATGTCGTGCATTTTTTTTTAAATATATAAAACATCTTCGGGTTTCGAAACCACGACCTTCGGAATGAAAGTTGGATATCTATCTACCACTAGACCAACAAACACCGCATTTTAGTCGAAATTGAGTACTTATTTTACAGATTATTACGTAGGTAGGTACTTATAGAAGATGTGAGTATACTTATACAGTAGATAATTATTAAAAACCAGCGTAACGTTGTACATAGTAAGTTGTAAGCTAATCTAATGATTAATTTACAACTTACTGTGATAAGTGAATTTCCGCTAATTTTCCAAGCAGGTATTGCATGAACGAACATACATCTAACTTAAACTTATTTTGAAACAACTGTTTTATAACACTAGTATGTAACATTTTGTTGTGCCTAGTAATTTTATTTTCATAAAGATAAAGTATAAAAGCAGCAATAAGATTAGGTATACAGGTTTTATTTGTATATTCTTTCGAATGTTATGTTTTATCACCGCATTTCGAGTGACATAAATCTTTGTTTTATAACATCTATTTGTTTGAAGTGCTGCAATACCTATACTTTTTAAAGGATATTTAGATTTGGATTTGAGGCTTTATGACTAGATACTTGTAAGACTAAGGTCTAGTTTTACCATACAATGTTAAAAAAATAACGCCTTGTTAAATCCATTAACGGAATGTTAAAGTTGTTGTGTGTCTCACCACGCGCTAATGGGTGTTTAATTATCTTAACAAGACGTTAATTTTAATCACTGCTCTAGAGGTCCGTTAAAACAATAACAGACTGTTAGAAATGACATTACATGGACTTTACCTACTGGTATGGTACTATTTCGTCAATTTTGACATTATAACCAGTATAAAATAAAAAGCAACCCGGTTTCATTATTATCCCACATAGCGTCTGTTACCTAAATTTGGTAGCGTAGCAAGCAAATGAAGTATTATACGACTAATTAAAAAAGTTGTCTATTTGTATAAATAATGCAACGTCAAATACAACGTTTCAATGAAGTCGTATTACAACGAGAGTGAATGATTTGCGATTCATTCGTTTAACGTTGGATTTAATAATGGTATGTTAAATATTCTCCATAGGACGTAAATCATTTTAACAGCATTGTTAATTTTAAACAACCATTAGCTAATGCCACATTAAGAGTTAACAAACAATGTTTGGTGAAATCAGGCCTAAATCTCAATGACTAAATCTCAAATGGTCTAGTTATAAAATCATTGTGCTATATCTTAGACTTTGCCAACAAGCTATACTAGGCTAAGCTAAACAGTAAAGATAATCGACGTTTGAAAAAACGGCCTTTTTTAGAAGCGTAGAAAGTCAACCTTGAAAAAAACTGTAAAGTTGGCGAAAACTAGGTCGTTGATAAAATGACGTTATTGAATAAAACGCGAGTGTAAAACCCGGTAAATATTGTGTTTTATTATGCAAAATCGCGAAAACCTTAGAAAAAGTTTGGTCGGTTTAGTTGGGATGCACAAGATATTAGGGATGATTTATATTAGAGCGTCACAAGCACAAGCGTTCGAGCTTCGTTGTCCATTGCTCGGTAGCCACTCGGTTGCAACAGACCGCCTAGCCTAGAATATTAGTAAAAGCCTAGCCTTGTACTATGGCTTGTACAGCGCAATCTAACACCACACTAAGCAGCACTATAGCGCTTAGTGTGGTGTTAGATTCGTTATATTTATTTATTTCTCTCCCGAATGTACAAACGAAATCAGGATTTGAAATAACTATTTTACAAAAGTTCATTAAAATAAATAAACAACCTAACTAAGTAATTCGTGGTAACAAAGGTTGAACTTTAGCTTTAACTTTTTCCGGGTGAACGAGAAATTTAATTTTCCTTGGAAATTGGTATCCCGAGGCGCTCCGCTGCAGCTATGAATCGAATTTTCTCGATAAAATTCTTGTAAATTCCAATGTTGCTTGTTAATGTAGTTTTTTTTGGGTACTTTCAAGATTATTGGAAAAAAGGCAATTTTATTTTGTGTTTGGCAGATACTAGGATACATAGAGATCGATACCCCACGACATTTAAGGAAACTTCTATACTGACTGGACTGGCCTACGAATAAGTCCGCATTGCGATACTATCTGTGGCCAGCTGCTTTTACTCCAGTAGTTTGGCTTGCCTCAGCTGTCATTTAATACTTAATTACCCACCATTCAAGTTACTCGAACATTAAGTTGGATACTGACTGGTGTTGCATCGCTTAATGTGCCTACCATTCGAAGTAAGCATGTAATACTGTTTGGAGCATCGCTGCGAGCGCCTTATTTCCCTGTACTGACTGCATGAATGCCCGTTGTCTAACACGTTACATTACGCACCCTAACGTCGGTCAGTAAGTACGTTGAAACAATGCGATTTATTCTAGTACAGGTGTACTTGGCCGGCTGGCTCATACGCTCGCTCTGTGTAAACAATCCATTACATTGTGATTCAATATTATGATACAAATATAACATTGGGTATGCCAGTTCATTGCAACTATCATTTCAATAATTTAATACGTAATTGAAAGTTATTTTAAGATAAACAAACCTACGAGAGACGCATCGACCGATAAGTTCTCCTTGAACCACCATTATCGCTTACAATAAATCATTTAACATATTTTAATTAAACATCCTCAGTTTATCAGAAAGATAGACGCGTTATATGTACCTATCTATACTTGCAATAAAACTGCAATGTCTTTATTCTAGAGTTATATTCTCAGAGCAATTGCGCACAGAGTTCGCAAAGGTTATACCTTAACAGTAATCTATCTCTCTCACACACTCGTGTCTTAAAATGGGGACTATGTTTTTGTTTCACGTCTTATTTGTTCAGTTTATATTACACCTGTATGTATTATAAGATAATATGAGTTACTACCCCAATGTGGTGGTAGGTGGGGGTGAAAGTTGAAAATTAATTTAATTTTAACGTTGATAATATATCGCGTTCCGCCTAATAACAGAATTGTGTTTGTACTCCAAGAATCCCATTTGCATTCTTATTAGAATTCTATTATGTAAAAGCAATAAATTTTGTTTTTGTTTTTTTCCAAATTTAGGTTTATATACTTTACTTTTCTATCTTGAAATAACTCCTTTCAAAAGTTATTATATCTGTTTATAAATATACAAATAACTTGACTCTGTACAGGATCGGGCAAACCCCCGACCACAACGCAGAGGGTTGCGGGTTCGATTTCCGCCAAGCACTAGTATTTATACTGAGTATTAAGGTCGCTTTACGTGCTAAACTGAAAATCCCTGTCAGATTCATCTAAAATAGTTGATTATTTTCTGGCGCAATGTTTTAAATTTTTTTCGTATGTTGCGTTTATAAATACACTTTTTCCATTTTGTGTAGTTTCAAGACAAAAATATCTTATTGTTTCGAAGCCTTAGGACATTTAAGATGAACACGGTTTTTTTTGTGTAAAATGTGCTAACAACGTTTGGCATTTTTATTTAAAATCTACATCAAAACGTCGGAAACAAAGTCGTTTACAAACGCGACAAACGAAAATATTCTAAAACATTGCGTCAGAAAATAATCAACAATTTTCGATGAATCTGACTGGGATTCACAGTTAAGCTCGTATAGCGGTCCTAAATATTTATTTTTGGTTATGGGTGTTTCATATACGTATCACATGTCTGTATGTTAAAAGGGCTTTAGGGCTTGATGTCTGCAACGTCCTGCAATATCTACATTCATTTATAGTTAAAAATCTAAGAATATTGTGAGTACGGTTTCTAAAATGGCAAAACACAAACGTAAAAAAATTATTTTGTATCGTATTCATAGAGCCTCTACGGAGCCAAAGAGTATGTTTTGTTACTGTTTTATTATTAAACAAAAATGTTGAATTCTTAGTACATTTCGTAACCAAAATATGCTAACATCAAATTATTCATTACATACCAAAGTATAAAGTCCTGTTGCCAACTGCATCACGGCCTAATTCGTTTTCGTAGGCTTGCCGGGCACGCCACGCTAGATATTTCATTTGCCCCTCTATCCTGACCCCCTAGACTGCCCCCCACTAGGGGGTGGGTAGACTTGCTCCTATAACCCCCTCATCGTACAGGGCTTAATTTCCGTATCGTATGGTCATTAATTAGTAAAGTGATATTCAGTAGATTCGGTTAGATTATTGTATTTGGATGGATTTGGTTGGCTAATTATCGATCTCCAGTTGTTGGTTTTGATTTCATTTACAACTTTTTGGTAGTTTTAGATTGATTTGTTTTAGTTTTTGTATTCTTTAATTATTCTATCAAATTGGTATTTCTAACTCTTTTCTATACATATATGGCCAGGAATTGTTTGTTTTGATTTCATTTACTTAAGGGTTTAGCTTTGGTAGGTCTAGTTTTGTATTTATTATAGTCGTTGTATTTTTTAAATCAAATTCTTGCCGCCACTAACAAAGATTTAAGAAAACAGAGTTTACATTACTTTTATTTGTCGCCGAGAATGATCAAGAAGAAGGTTGCATTACCTACATTTTTATTTCAAACTACTTGCGATATATTTCCGAGAAAGTTCAAATATGGTTTAAGGGTTTTTTAATAGGACATCTGTTATCAGGAATCGAACCTTGTCTTTGCAAAAAAATAAAGACCCTTTATTATTGTACTCATCGATAGTGTTGCTGACATCAAATTCCGGAAACAAACATAGTGTGTTAAATTGAGAAAAATGTCTATTTTAATAGGTTGGTTATTTTTATTTCAAATTGACATGATTTCGATTCCTGTCTAGAGACATTTTTCAAAAAGCTAATAATTTCATTTTAGATTTTGCCAAAATCAGGGACGCAACTCCTTTCAGCATTTTTGCTATCTCTTATAGTTTAGGATATCCCCCTGAAAGCCCATCGAAATGGTTTTACCTTGTAGATATATAAAAAGTTATCAAAATCATATAACCAAGTCAATCAAAGTAAACTTCGATATAAAAACAGGAAGTTGTTTGAAAAAGTTGAGCGAATCTTTGAAAGCGCCCCCTAGCGGATTATAGGATTGCCCGTGTCACCGGCCGGTAGCCGCAGACAAGTTTTAATTACAACCATTGTTGAACTTTAACTCGAATACAAAAGAAGTTTTCCAATAAAACTTGGAAGGTGTGTCCTTATTTTATAGCTTACCTAGTGAAAAGTAATTTGAATTACTAATTTATGTACAAGTTTAAACCATAATTACATATTAACCGAGGTCTGAATCGCGTGGCTTTTTCTTCTTCAATATTCTCACCTTGAAGTTTCGACTATGCTACAATAGTCTTGGTCGTGAGGATGTACCTAATAATGTGTTCCAATCGTGTTACGTTAAAAACTTATACGTACCAAAATTTCGTAAATTTGTTTTTATTGCTCAAAGCATATTTACTAGAAATATTTTGACGACCTCTGTGGCGCGTCGGGCGAACGCTTGGCTGCAATGCAAAAGGTTGCGGGTTCGATTCCCGCATGGTACAAATATTTATGTTTAAAAATAAATATTTGTATCTGGTCTGGGTGTATTTCTAAGTATTAATATGTATGTATTTACAAAAGAAAAGTAAATATAAGTAGTATATCCGTTGTCTAGCCACCGTAACACAAGTTTAGCAGCTTACCATGGGGCTAGATGGCGCTGTGTGTTGGTCTCAAAAATTTATTTATTTATTTATTATTTATTTTTAAAGGAAAAATTCATCTTCAAAAATTCACTTGCGGCGAGATTTGAACTCGCGTCCCTGGATCAATATTCCAGTGCCTATACCGCTCGGCCACGCAAGTTCCCCAAACTTGCGAACTTGCGAACTTGCTTCAACTTGCTTCTGACGCGAGTTCAAATCTCGCCGCAAGTGAATTTTTGAAGATGAATTTTTCCTTTAAAAATATTTCTTACCTAAATTACCACACATAGAAGTAAATGAACTAAATTCGTTTGACTATGTATTGGTAGACAGTTTATAAGACAATCAATCTGCTAGTGACCTTCAAAACTGTAAAATCCTCGAAACATCCGGAAAACATAACGTCATTATAGTCGTCAAAAAGTAGGTATTCGACTTCACAATAGTTATATTATCCGACTTCAAAAATGGATAAAGCTTACAATTCGGTTGATAAAAGGAAGTTTTTCAGCATATTTAAATTCACTCCGTTTTGTCGTAAATTATTTAGAACAACGCCGTAAATAAATCACTAGTTTCTTAACACAATCCCAATTTACGTTCCATTTAACGTTAAATATTGCATTATATAAAGTAAATGACACAGGAAACAAGAACCGTAAATTTGAAGACAACTAACGTTTATTTCCTTGCAGAATGCATATTCTAACTGAAATTGAGCTCCAATATTTACATAGTAAATTGAGACACGGCCCTGCATAAATTGCACAGATCCGCCATAATTAAAAACTAACATTTAATATTTATATTTCATTTATATGAAACTCTCAGGACATTTTCTTTCCGGTTTTGATTTATATCCAACTGTAGAAGAATACTGTTCTATTTCATCGAAAAATTTTTTTTTGAGCTCGGTGCCGCCATAACAAAAAACGGCTGGCACAAACTGGATGCGAGAAGCCGAAAATAGATCTAGGTGGCGTGCAATTGGAGAGGCCTATGTCCAGCAGTGGACTGCAACAGACTGATGATGATGATGATAACTGATATGTTATGTTTCACTGAAAACACAGGTGCTTTTGAAAATAAGGTAATTGAAGGTTTGATTGGAGTAGACCAAACTAACTCCAAGAAACAGATGGTCTTCAAGTAAACTTTACACTTAAAATTTTCGAAAAGTACTTCGAATTTCCAAAAGTCGTAAAACAAAAGTTGTTCGCCTAGACGTCTAGAACAACTCCCTTTCGGCTTAAAAGGGCATACCCGTTACATGTTGTATACATGAACGGTAATTGCCAAGCTGAATACAGCATCTACGATCCCATCAATAAAATAAGAAGAAAATCCAAAATAAATTAATTAAGTAAATAACTATATATAAAACATTTAGTATCAATAGTTTGTTCAATAAAACCAATTAATACCTATTTCAGAAACCGTAAACACCCAACAATATAAGGAATTACGTTAACACTATCCGAGAACAAACATTATTTCCGAACGATAAAGTAGAAAACTTCAACAAATCTATTTGAAGCGAAAGAAAACTAACAAAGCTATAAAAGCGAAATAATAGTTATGGAAATAGTCTTTCATTTTCAACGAAAGAAAACTCCGTGAAACTACCGACAATATGAATGAAACTATAATATTAGAAAAGTTTCGTCTCGAGGAAATGAGAAAACGTTGTAGGAACTCGTTCGTCTAATACGTAGTTATAAACTTGCTCAATATAATATCGAGAGGTGGTATAGCCGTCTCGCTCGCACCCGTTCCACAGCTGCACTGCTGAAACTGCCCTCATTTAATTGCATATTCAGCTGAATAATGTTGCCAGTATAGGCAGCTCTATAATACCTATATTTTAGAGTAAACGTCTGCTTGCACATAATAATGGCAATATTACAGTTTTACTCATTACAATATCGAGTAAGTTTTTTTAACTATTATTTTATTATAATGGGTTATCACTGCCCAGTCTAAATAGCGGATTGTTACGGGTTCCGATTCATAAGTCGGTTCAGCACCGTCTTCCTATATACCTGCACTTGTTTCAAGAATCACGAGTGAATGATTAGGTGTAGTCAACCATGCTACAATTTAGACCGTACCGTCACTAACCATCTGATAAGATAGTATAAAAATCGAATATACTAGATTTTCCTAATCTAAGAAATCAAATTATGTTTTTCCTAAACTATTTTGATAACAATGGTACAGTGTTTTATATTTTTAAATATATAACTAAAACATATCAACGTAATGAAGATTATTTGCAATGTTCTTTACCTAGCACAAATAACAAGTAAACTATACTTTTGTTTTAGTTTTAACTTCCCATTATTCCGTCAGCTAACTACGTTATGTAAAGCAAACTAATTGAGAACTGTTCTGTCTGAGAGTGCTTTTAATCATACCTTCTTTTAAGTTTGGTTATAAGATAACACTGGCCGCATATGCAAAATCTTTATACCTACACCGTCATGATTAAAAAAGAAAAAAGTAGGTATTCATTTTAAAAGTTCGTATTTGGAATAAGGGATGTTCCACTAACATCTTGATAAGTCGATAAAATCTCGTATCGATGTAAAAGCTGTCTATATCTATCGTCGGAGGATTTTTATTCGATTTGTTCATCAGATATTTTATATTGAAGAGCGAACATTTTAGTTTTTCTATATCGACTTTGTTTTCTAATCTCTTGTTATTGCGGGAACACAATAAATACTGAGATATAAAATGTAGTATTCAATTATTTACCTATACTATTATGTATAGGTAAATCCATCTTCGACCAAATAAGACGATGTACTTATTATATATTAATAAAAACTGTATTTGGTTGGTTTTGTGTGACCAAAGTATGTACCCAAATTTTAGCACAATATTTAATATTTTACATTATTTTAACTAGTAGGTCTATACGTACATAGAAAGGCAATTGTTATGTTAATACAGCTGCAATATAACGTTAGGAGCTATGAAATATTGGCCCTATTTTGCATAAGTACCGGCGCGTAGCGAGCGTAGCCTCTACGATGCGCTACGACGCCGCGCTACGGGCGGAAATCGTAGACAACTAATTGCTCAATAATTAATTCAATAATATTTTAAAGGAAAAAAATATCTCCAAAAATTCAAGATTTTTTTCCTTTAAAATATTTCTAGTAGATATGCCTTAAGCAATAAAACAAATTACAAAAATATTTAATTAATTTAGTTGCAAGTTCAAATAGGAAATTAAGATATGATTTTTTTAATGGAAAAACACGCGATAAAAGAAAGAAGTAATTAAATTAATTAAGGAGATACTGAAGAAAATAAAAGAAAATAATATCGAATTGAAATGTCTTTGTAATTTTCCGGTTTGATTAACCTTTGATGGACCTTTGATTTACTATCCTACTACATTAAATGTGAAAGTTTAGATGTTTGTTTATGTTTCAATCACGCAAAAACTACTGAACCGATTGCGATGAAACTTAAAATGCTGACAGTTGAAGATCTGAATTAAAACATAGGCTACTTTTTATCTTGATAATCCTGCGGGAACGGAACTTACGCGGGTTAAACCGCGGGGCGCAGCTAGTAGTCATATTAAGTACTTACCACTAATTGTACGGGGAGCATTTACCAAATAGTTTAAATTATTATTTTCGAGGGTGATAATAAAATCTAGCTATCATATCATATACCAAGCTCCATTTTGGTATGTGAACAACTTAATCTAGGATCTAGTCTTAGGATGTGGCTGTGCCGGCCTATATTTTGAAACGGAAACTGCATCAGACAGCAAACTTCCAGAAACAATTCACTTACTACTTTGTTTTCACTACAAATATGATTAAATAACGAGGTATTATTTACTATGTTTCCATTTTTTTTTATACGGAGTTAGAAATTTAAACATGGTAACTACGTCGTTATTTAATAATCTTTGTAATTTACCCACTTATTAGTTTCGATTTCGCTCATTTTTTAAATCGAAAATGTTATGAGTCGCAGTAAAAATACATGTTTGCGTTCACCTTGAGGTATGGAATCCGTCTGCCTGGCACAAACAGGTAGAGTCGCCGAGGTCGAATCATGTTCACTACAGTTGACGGCCGAGTCAATAAATAAATTACAATTGTATTCATGCTGTATTACCAATATTGTTTTAATCTTGTGCCCTTTTAAAAAGCTTATTTTCGCCATAGTGTTCACAGAAACGTTGCCGTATAACCCCCTTACTTATAAACGCTAATGCGCTGCATAACTATGCATCGTTTGTCTTTTATTGTCACATGAAGTTTCAAAGTTGACAGACAGAGACAAACGTCACATAACTTAGTCATGTGTAAATAATATTTTATAAGTAAAGGAGTAAGTGCCTTTGTTCTAACTAAATGTTGACAAAAATGTGACATTCATTCCGTATCTCCCTTTTAGCTCTCACTTAAAATGATAAATAACTACCTACATCATTTTTTAATATCATCATACGATTTTTTTTATCACCTTCAAACGCAAGGTTATTTTGGGATAAATTACTTACATTGAGGTTTGTAATCATGAAAAATGAAAGAAGGCGCATCTTAAATTACACATTTTATATGACACATGTAAAGTAAATTTCCCAACATTTTGCAATGTTTGCAACAGTTTTAAAGTTGATTTTGTAAAAAAATATTACTGCACGATATATTTTAAATAAAACAATAATTATCTTATCTATAATATTTTGAAGGTTTGAATAAATAAAATCTTGAAATTATTAACATTTATTATTAACAAGCCGGTTTAAATAACTTTAGTAAACTACAAATGCAGAATAAAAGCGTTGATATAAATTAACTCTATACTTACCTTATCTACACATGCAAGATACAAATTAAAAAAAGAAAAATCTTAAAACAAAATTGTTACAGCTACATTCCGTAATACCAATTTCATAATTTTGTTTATGGAACGTCTGCGCTACGTGACGTTGACGTGCTACGTCTACATAGTATGTACGGTAAGGAGGAGGACATAGGGGGCCGCGGGGGAGGGGGGAGGGCAGAGGAGCTCCCCCCGTCACGACATAGCCCGTCGCCAGTCACGTGCGACGACGCGTCTGACACACACGTCTATCGAGTATCGATCCCGGCCACTATCGATCTATGCACATTACTATCACTCGCTTTCCCGCGCAGTTTTAAAATTCGAAGTGCATTTGTTTTGTTTTTTATTTGTGACTTTTTAAACTTGGATTTTTTTACCGCTCGACTTTACTTTCGGTGAGTTCGATTGTGACCTTGTAATCTAGTAATTATAAATTACTCTAGGATAGGAAAACTTAAACAGGTTTTCTGTTGTGCTAAATTGCTTAGTGAAAAGGTCAATAATCTGAGCGGCACGCGTGCAAGACGCTGTGCAAGATAAGTAGGTAACTCGACGGTCGTTGTTCTTAAGCTATGATACAAAATATTGCCAATAATCAGATTTAGGTAACTCAACAATTTATTCCTTAACCGGAAGTTACTTTTAATTTCTCGGAAGTACTCGACACTCACTTTAACCTTTCTAATGTCATATTGTCATCATAGTTTAGTCTTAGGTTTTCGCGATTTTGCATAATAAAACACACAATATTTACTGGGGTCTACTTCTGGGTTCGCGTTTTATTTAATAACGGCATTATTACAAAGTAACGAGCTTTTTTTCATGGTTGACTGAGATGTAATTCGTCTATTTTAATATTCTACATCTCTTACATCTCAGTCAATCTTGAAAAGGCTAACTGTAAAGTTAGCGAAAGCTCGGTACTTTGTAACAATGCCGTACCTAATGAAATAAAACGCGAGTCGGTAAATATTGTTTTATTATATTGTCATTAATTAGTAATTCTAATTACATCAATAATTATTTACTCTTACATGCCTTCATTTTATTTTAGAGTTCAAGTCGTGTATTCCGCCAATTACTAAGATCTACAAAAGACTTATTGGTAGCGAGTTCAATCATTACTAGGTACAGCCAAAAAAATCTATGGTGTCAAAGTTTAGTTCATCTATGTATATTATCAAAAATATTTTAAAGGAAAAATCCATCTTCAAAAATTCACTCGCGGCGGTGGAGCAAACCTCGAAAAAGTTCAAACCTCGCAATAAAAACAAATCACGAAGTACCTATATAATTTATTTTTAAATAAGGACCTATTTACCAGTAGGTACCTCTCTACGTATCTAACTAAAGTATTGGGGGAAAGAAGCAAAAAAATACTGGCTTTTTTATAGCTTACTTACTGTTATAAGCTACATTATTCATTACTGACCCGCAAACGAAATTAAAAGAAACAGTAACTAGCTATATTTATTCTGAAGGCCAAGTTCAACATTGTATCACGCTATGACATTTAAATTCATAGGCACTCGCTAGGAAATTGAAACTGCATAAAATTCTTCAGCACTGGGAATTCTACTGATTTTAAGGAACTGCTTGTCCCCGAGAATTCAAAATTTCCCGAGAACCCTGATTAATCTCGAGAATTTTCGATGCCAAAGGAGAAAGAAAGATTATTTTTGTCGTAAATAGCTCAATTTTTTTTACTCAAATCAGGATTCAAACAAGACATTGGTCCCGGCGGATCTGGGGCTCTATTTTTTAATCAAATGTGCCATTTCGAGCGATAGAAATATCTTGATTTCTACCGATTTACTTTTGATTTCTGTAATTTTTCTATGTGAATCGCACGACCGCAACGTGTAGTATCGAACATTAGGCGCAGAAGTCCGAGATCGGACGAAAAACAGCAGATTTAGATTATTAAAAATCGTACAAAGTGCAACGAGCGATTCAAAAATAAGGCTCCTGGTGCGTTATTTTGTACGCGCTCGTAAATGGCACGAAAAGGGCCTTTCAAATAAAAATTTCGTTAATATCTTATAACACACAGCTTGTTTTATTCAATTTCAACATCGACTAGTCCTTGTTGAAATACCCTTTAAAAAACAAGTAAATATTGCTGGAGTTTCTGTTTTTCAAAGTTTGACAGATTCGTAAACTTCTACACCGTGATTTGCTTAAACAATCATAAAGTCAAGAATTCTCGAGACTCACAGTACTGAGAATCGGGAAATCCCAGTGACAATGATTATTCTATATTTTTCATTCAGTTTCATATCTACGGGTAATTACCAAAGTAAGGTGGGAACGGTATCGAAATGTTTTTGATAGATATCAACTGCGGCCCTAGCCAAAATTCTTATCGAATAACGAAAACGCCAATTGACAGAGTTTTTTGTATTAAACGGACATAAGGTCACGCTTGATTTGTCGCGAGCTTATGTCAATTTCATACAAAAAAATCTGTCGATTGGCGTTTTCGGTATGCGATAAGAATTTTGGCTAGGGCCGCTGGGCAGATACCACATGACTACACCTTACGATTTCAGCCAAATATATGTCTGCCGTGTCCAATAGAGTTGCCAGTGTGAGAAGTACTTATAAAATCTAAAATATACCAAATGAATAAAGGAAATTAGCAAGGTAGAGCTAAGTAAAGAGAAAGGGAAAACACAACATAGGTAGGTACCTATGGGCTTCTTGCCAAGCAAATACCTGTTTTGATTAGTTTTATTAAATTAAATTATAAACATGATGATCCAACGAACACAGACTAAATTTAATCCAAAATTGTATTAATTCTTAAACTTGTGAGTGTTTATCGCCCCATTATCGTAATGTAAAGTTTACACAGAGTATATTTAGATAGTACAGATATGTTATCTCAAATGTCCTCGTTTTTGATTCGCTACGTTTAAAATACGATCTTCATTCGACCTTTGACCGAGATGATGTAATAGAAAAAATGAAATATGGCCGACAAAAATCCTATTTATGATATCCAAGGACAAAATATTACCTGTGCGTACAGTGTGCGTCATATAACACAGATTACTTAGATACACGTAGCAAAATAGGGAATAGGTAATGAATCTATTGAAGAAAATAATATAATCATTTTGAAGCAATGAAGAGCTACGGGCGCTCTCATTAATTCTATAGAAATATTTGGTTGATTTTGTATTTTAAAAACATAAACAGGGTGAATCAATTAGGCCTATTGGTATCAAAAACTATATGAGATATCACAAAATTATGACGAGTTATGTGTGTTCATTTTATTTTTACAAAACGACAAGTCACGATTCCTAGAATTAATTTTCTATAATTTTAGTAGGCCATATTTGTCATAAACATAGAGACGCAACACCTTTTTCTGCATTTTCGCTATCTCTTGTAGTTTAGGAAGGACGGACGGAAAATCACTACCAAACTAGCTATTTTCGATCTAAGCTAAGACGATAACTCTTTTACATTTTTTTGCTAACTACGTAGGTATTAAAAGAATTCTGACTTTGTTAGAAGGTACAATAAATACCAAACGGTTCAACACGCAGATGTAGTAAACATGTTATGTGTGGCGAATAAAAATTTAGGTCACTCTCGCGTGGTTTGCAGCCGCGATTCATTGAGTGCCAATACTACTAGTATCAATAGTGTGAGGTCGATGTTTGATACTGTAAATAAAAACACGTGCTACACCCGCTAGTTGATAACGTGAATCACAACTCGTGTGATTCTCTTACAAATAAACGCATGCAAATGTACCCGTTACCTGCGTTATTGTTGACTGATACTATTTTGGAAATAAACATCGACTTTACCATCGCATCCCTTCATCGAAGCTAATTGATGCTCTTCTTAAAGTTACTTAGTACTTCTTGACTAAGGACTTTCTAAGAAAGTTGTCGGCGCGTCTTTTCTTGGGTGGTATAAGAAGGATTGGAAGTTTTTGGTCACAGCGGATAAGCCTAACTATCCAGCGCAGGATTGCATCTTAGCCACAATGCCTGGGTTATAAATAAAATAAAAAATAATAAAAATAAGTATATTTCAGACAAAGTCCATTTATTAGTTCGTGGGTTGAAACCGCGGGGCGCAGTCAGTAAAATAATATTTTTTAATTTAAGCCCAACCCTTCATAATGTAATATTTTTTAATTTTCGGTTCATCGACCAGTGACTAACAAAGGTTACAAAGATTTCTTCCGTATTTTTTTCAAACCATTAACATTCTTGCACGGGCCGCATAAAATTAAAAAGAAAATAAAAAGGAAAGTACCCTACCATTATACCAGTACCTACCTACAGCACAGATAATGAATCCCATAAATCTCCAGCCCTCTTGTTTTGAAAAGTTTAATTTCAAAAGCGTATGATTGATCAGACGATATGGTCCGACGCAACATTTTAATGAACCGCGTGCTTTTTCAAAATAAACCATGACCGGTTGACGGGCGGCGAGTATAAAAAGTGAAAATCAATATTGTCGACTGCACGTCGGTCGTCGCGTCGAGAGTGTGGCTAATTGGAAAATTCGCTGTTATACTGAAAGCCGATAAATTTTCACTTTTCCCCGACGTGTTTTTGTCATTATGATTTTAATTAAAATATTTTTGACTGCATTTTCATTATTTTAACGACTCTGTCTCTACCTACATAGGTGTTTGTGGCGAACTGTTAACAAGTGCAGTATACCTACTTCAATAATGTACCTAACCTTATGTATCTAGGTACTAAGTTTAATAGTTTGAAGATTAGCTTAAGATTCAGTACAATAAAATAATGTATTAATAGTACTACGTTAAAGTATTCATACAAAACAATTTTAAAATATGCCATTAACGAACTTAAAACCACGTGAAACCTTTTACCGTCAGCGGTAAATTTTAATTTGGACATTTTACGAGACCCTGCATGTATGTAATTGACTTTATGGCTCATATCAACTGCAAATAAATTGTCTCTAACATCTCTTTATTTTACCTGTTAATAAAATATTGATGGTGCTTATCAATTTATGTAGAAAATATAAGAAAAATACAACTACTTAGCGCGGCATAGTTATGTCATGTCATGTGCCAATCCCGCGGGAATAACGAGATGAAAAGTAGACTAATTGTTATTCCAGGTCTCCAGCTATCTACATACCATGTTTTTACGCAATTTATTAAGTGGTTTCTGCACGATGGAGCAACAAACATATTCATACATACAAAAAGTACCCTACCCTTGGTATAATTTTATTTTTTTAGTAGGAAAGGATAATAGTAAAGATGGTGTTATACCATCTCTAACTCAGCTATACCTATAAAGCTGCTACCTTTTACTTTGCAATTCAATATTCGTGACGCAATCAGAACTAGAGGTTTCTCTATGAAAGTTAGGTATAAACCTAACTTGTATCTTAGTTAAGCTGTGGCTCAGATATCTTCATCGATCAATATTTAAGTATTCTACTTTCTATAAAAAATGCAACACATTTGAAAGAAAGAAACAATGGAAACATTATTCGATCGTCTATCACTGTGAGGAAAATACCACTTTCTTTGGAGAAAAATAGCTTGGAACATAGGATGAGAGTATATTGCGAACAGGGGCTGTATTTTTAGATCACTTGCGCCACTTCGAGCCATTTTTAAATAATTCAATTTCAATTGATCGGGACCTATTAGAGAACAGAAGCGTTTCTATAGTTTATTAATTGATGCAAAACTCGCCACATAGATCACACTACTAATCATGGTTTGTTCAGAGCTTTCCCGACAAGAAAAAAGCTAATAAACACAGTTCATTCATGTTTTTAATCAGTAGGCGTTGGCTAGTCTGGCGAAGCAAGTGGCAGTCACGCACGGTGGACGTGTGACATCAACTCTACATTATACTCGTACCATACTCATTCATGTTCACCCACGTGGTTTAAGTAGGCTTTACTTGGAAAATACTACGTTTTTCCACTACTTTGTTTAGTCACAGGTGACGGTCATGTGGACATTCGTAGATCCCGATCGAATAGTTAGACACGACCGAATAGGACGTGTCTAACGGGACAACGGGACACGCTTTGGGAAAGTACTGTTAATTTGTATGAAGAAAAAGTTCAAAAATGATAATTAGTTTAGGTACGATTCAACTATTTATTATATTTTAATATAAAAAAATATCACTCAAATACAATCATAAGACGACGACGGCACATACGACGAATTCAATTTATAGACACATGAAATTATTGTATGAATATTAAAATGTGTCTAAAAGCATGTGCAATATATAAATGCAATCATTAAAAAGCAAAAAGTTAAAAACCCTTAATAGCTGCTTAAATTAAACAAAAACATTTGGTATAAAATCCTAAAACGGCGCTGAAATTAATTGTGATCTTTATCTCTCGTAACAATTAGTTGGCAAGCGCACCGTAATTAAACGAAATAGGTATAGAGTAGGTAGGTAGGTAGGAACATAGAGATGGATGTTGTTTACAAACATTAAACAAGTAACTAGGTACATAGCTATAAGTAAACGATGTTGCCAACGGATTCCCGCCGGGATCTCTCAGGATAGACGCAAGACCCGCCCTTGAACTTGATCCTTGTTCGCGCCTACTGGGACGTTTATCTCTACAGATTTATTCTACTTTCTTTCGAATGAATGGAATAGAAGCCTTTGAAGAGCGTACACTTTTGTAACTCATATGAGTTACAAAAGAGTTCTTATGATTTATGAATTTTCAAAGAAACATGTAAGCGCATTTCCTGAACTGATTGTCAATATTTTTTTAAAGACAATCTATTCTAATGGTATAAACAAAAAAGAATGTTTTTTGTAACGAATAGGCGCCGAAACTACTAGACCGATTTCAAATATTCTTGCACCAATAAACAGTACGTTATCGAGGAGTTATACAAGATACGATATTTCCAAGGAAACGGGACTTACGCGGGTAAAACCGCGGGACACAGTAATATACAAATTGCTCAAAAATCTTGGTTTTCCTTTTACTCAGCAGCATAACAAAACTCTCATCTAACAGAAATTAAATTTTATTTGCTTAGATTTCAAAACATTTCAAAAAACGAATGCTTTCCGCTTTGACAGATAAAATGTATTCTGCTCACAAATATTTTGACGTCCACAGATAAGATATCCGGTATGGGCCAACTTGGGGCTAACGATGTTGTTATCTTGAATAAACTGTTGTTATGTAGGTATTAAAATAGTAAATAACGAATTTGTAATTACTGTTGCTACTGGATTATCTGTTAGTTGAAGTAGTGCTTATTTTTAGATAATTAATATATTTTAGTTAGAATCCGTAAGTAACCTCTTTATCTCTTCTTAATAGGTACATGGTACATATTAGGTACTTATTATCAGATAAAACTTGGTGATGCCGGAACGTTACATTTAAAAAAAAATACAGAGGCCTCAAATCAGTAGCAAAAAACCACACTGCGTTAAAGATGAGCAAAACAAACTTTTAGAAATAAAACAAGTCATGTTATTTTACACTACTACCAAGCGAGTAACACTTTCACTAAAAATGTCACCACAGAAACCGGTTAACGCCAAGACCCGGTTGAATAAATTTTCCGGCTGTTAGCGGACACGTAGACGATCCGTAGACACAGCGTAACTTTACCGGGGATGCGTCAAACTATGCGTGTAACTCCACAGATTGACTAAACCCGGATTAACCGGGCAATTTATCTGCAGAGCGGTAGGTACTAACAGTTTGCCAAGACATTATGTTCATAGTATTTTAATACTCTTGTAAGAAGTTTGGTCACTGAATCAATTAATTTTTTTTATATAATATTACGTAGGTACTTATTTAAGTACCTAGTTTTAATGTATACCTATGAAATCAAAACAGTAAAATTATTGTATACAATACTTATAATACTTATGTACTGCAGTTGCACCATTTTCCTTTATTTACTATCCATTACACCATAAATGTAAGTACATATTGCGTTACAACTTATTTATTTTGCATACTAGGAGGAATATTATGCAATATGTTAGAGGTAGCAAACGTTTTTTGGTGTGGCTCACCCAGTGTTAGAAATTTCAGATCGCTCGCCCTAAAGCCTCTCTAACTTGACCTTACGACTGCTATCAAAGATAACAACCGGAACAACCTGCTTAACGTGTCTTCCTAAATATGGAGGAGCTCGGTAAAACGATTTACACACATTATCGGCCGTCCAAGTAACGACCGCGCCAGACGTTGCTTAACCCGCACGATTATACACGATCGGCGGGCGCAGCTTGACTAATGAATTCCTCTCTACAGCAACAGAAACTTTTAGCAAACAATGGCGAGATTTTGTTCATACGCCACATTTGTATTCGAATAAAAATCTTTAAAATGGCTTATTGGTATCAGATCGCCTCGTTTTATTCTCAATGCTTTTCCAATAGTCAATAAACTAAATAACCACATCGTTCTCGAGTCTCGACCTATCTCAAGGCGTTACAAACGATTACACCCGGGTGAGACCCGGGTGTCGGCTGCGTCGAGTCAGTCGCGGTCGATAACCTCAACACCTTCTCGATAACATAAGTTACCTAACTACTGGTTAATATTCATCCGGATTACATTTTTTTAAAGAATTTGTATTCAATATTACTTATGTCTTTATTGCTCAAGGCATAAAAGCCGCCCGGACAGCGAAGGGCACGGGAAATTTTCTTGTAAAATGTATGCATCTCCTTGTACAAATGAATTAGTATTTGTTATTTATTAAATTTAAACATTAATTTAGTTTTAACATAATCCTTCCGATATTAAATAAAAGAATCGATCTTAAAACTGCTTGTCAGTACAGTACATAGGTTTGCATTTTTGGCAAACCAGTTAATTTAGGTGTCAAAACCATGAGTTTGTATTCGTATATTCATTCATATACGGTTCGGTACAGTTTGTAAGCCAATTTTTACTGGCCATTCTAAAAATGTTTTTAATAAACTGTCAAACATCTGGGAAAACTACAGCAACTGAAAGGTTTTTAATTCCCTTTCGCAGGTATTGTATTTATTAATGGAGAAGTTTTTTTTTATATAAATTGACGGCTCTAAATTTCTGTCGTGTTATTCCTCTAGTATTAATCCACAAAGTTCCATATATTTTGATCGAAAACTAATTTATTTTTTAATTGTTTACAGGTCTTACAAGACATCAAGGTAAATATCGTAGTATTGTCTTGTCTGTCTGTAATGTTCTTTCTTTATTTTGCACTTTTCGTTGTAATCTTAACACCATTTTTGCACGAATATCTAATAGTAGCACTTAGTTTTCTAATTTGTTTTGTCTTTACGGTTTATATTTAAACCTCTTGATTTCCTTTTCGCTTCTTCCGTTTTGTCTATATTGTTTTGTATTATTAGTTATTTTAGTTAGCTGTATTTGTAACTTAGTTACTTATTTAATGAAAGTAATTAGGTAGTTAGAGAGCTTCGTAATTTCTTAGCTGAGAGTCGGCGCCTTCTTCTAAAATCAGCACAGAATCTTCAGCTCTTTTATATTTTACTAAGATTTCAACATTGACTTTTCCGGTCTATCGTATCTCCTCTTAATGCTATTGTATCCAAGGAAAAACATCACTTATGAACTGAGGTAGGTTTCCCATCTGATACATTCGGACAAACAAAATAATGACAATGGAATATGTTTTTATTAGAAAACTAATACTTATTTAGGTTTTATTTCTTAAGTAAATTGGTTTAAATCTTAATCAAGTTCGTAATTTAAATTTTAGAATTTTAAGGAAGATACATAGGATCCGTGAAGGTTCGATATACGTCGGCCGTCGGGAGGTTTGCGGGCGTCGGTCGATGGGTCAACGACCCCGGGAGGATTCCAAAACCACCCCCAACCCCCACCCACTTTTCACTTATTTATTTATTAAAATTCTCCTACTTTGTTTTATTTTTTGTTGGTATTTAATGAAGTCGCTTGGCAAATCTAATTCTTGTCGAATATCTTCTCAATTAAGTTCCTATTTTCATTTTCTTTGTTTAGTTCTTGTCTTACCTAGCAACATAAATAATAAAAGCGACTCTCAATTCAATTTTCTTAACACGCCATTAAAAACAAATGAATTTTGTTTGAGGTGTCTTAATCCGAGAAAGAAAGTTCCTTAGAACTTTAATTTATTCTGCAATTTAAGTTATGATGATGGAGAAACGTTGATTTTCAAACAATGCTTCACGTAGGAGCCGAACTTAACTGTTTAAAGTTTTAATGCTTCTGCAACTGTGGTCCCTATTCCGAATGCATAAAGTTGAAGTTCTTCTCGACTTTTAGGTGCTTGTGGTTTGAAATCTTTCCATCCTTGTCCATGACAGCTGTCCCGCTCCTACAACAATATTCTATTTACAAAACATTGGCCAGCGAGGTTGCCGCTTCGGGCATGCGCCAGAGTGACGTCAGGTCGTAGTGTTTCCCAATCATGGCTTCTCTTTCTAAACATCCATTTGGAAGTCAGGAACTTGGAGCCAAGGGCACCGTGATTATAAATTACAAACTGAATGACATGTTTGACCGGTTTCACTAAATAAAGGGTTTTGGAAGCGAAAGTGAAGAATTTGACAAAACTCCACAAAAAAGCTACCGATTCGGTTTCGATGCAATGCTGGATGTTTTGAAAAGCTAGACAGAAATGTAGAAAACTTAATTGAGCTCCCATTCAACTGACCATAAATTTGGCATTGGTCGAAAATTATCATCAATGAGTCAGTCTACCTTTGCAAAAATTTAAAGAATTCATTCTTCATTATCAAGTGTTCTTACCATTTCACAAACAATACTTAAAATGACCATAGAAAATCCATTGTCAATTGTATAATATTAATGTTTATTACAAAACCAATTGCCTTATGTTTGGACATTATGGTGATAATGTTTCCAAAACATCGGCAATTACAGACGATTGTTATCATTATTTAACAAACATAAGGTAATGTTATCGAAAGGTAGCATAACAATAGAATTTACCTACCTAGCAGCATATACGCTATAGTTATTAGCTATTAGGTACAAGCGTTATGGTTGTTACGGGCTACGTGCGACCTAAAAGCCTAAATTAATGTTTGTTTTCATTGTTGAGTCATGTTTCTTGATATAGGTTGATGTAGGCAGTGGTGTTTTGTAGTTATAACTCGATTCTCACAGAGTTATTGCCTTCAAAATTGGTTTAATACACATATATCTCAAAATTTTTTTCGGGTTTATACACGTTGCTTTCATTATATCAAGGATTTTTGCCATCCCGACGCGACGTCACAATTTATTCCTAAATGTTTGCGCCTTCTCTTTCTTTTATCCCGGCTTTGGGTCTACTTACTTTGCGGCGCATAGTTAGTGTATCTTGGGTTGTTGTTATTAGCATTTTGGTTAGCTAGGTCTCGTGCAAGCTAGACTACCAGATTAAAGGTGGGTGGCCTCTAACTCCCTTTTGTTCACGTAGGTTGAACGCGATTTGTACTACGTACTACTATCCATACTAGCGAAGTCTTAAATGCTCTTCGTGGTAGGAATGAACTCTAATGTTATTTGAAGTTTAAAAACCATTTTTAAACTTCTAATCCGATTGAACAGTCACGGTCATTTAGATAATTTACTTATTCAAATACGACTGAACATGATATATCTTATTATTATTGTATCAGACTCCGGATGCAATCAATTGGACTCACAATAGACTAATGTAGGAAGGTTAAGGACCAATCGAAGTACAATAGATAACCTTCGGGACCGCTTACTGCCTCGTATCATTGGTATTTGGAACGTGGAATCTTTGAAGAGTCTAGAACGGTTTTGGGTTATGTCTTGTGCCATTTTTTAACACCTAAACTCATGTTATGAATAAGTAGATATTATTAAAATGCTAGAAATTTAATGCAGCTTATATATAGCTAATATTCTTAGCTTAGGTACATAAAAGCTGATTTGCTTTTAAGGAGTATATAATCAGTTCTTATGAAGTTAACATGAAAAATATATATGTAGTATGCCTCTCGCTGGCGTGTATTGATTGAAAGTCAGTAATAAAATATTCAGAAGAAAATAAAATAACAGTCATATAAAACTTAAGTACCTAGATAATAATAAAACATGAGTATACCCTATTTAGTATGTACCTAAATTATTTAAGTGAAAATAATGAAATTAATCCATTACAGGCTGCTCTAAAAAAAGCACACATGGTATGGATTATGGATAAATTATAATGTTTGTTCCAAGTCACAAAATGTTTCAGGGCTTTTAGTTTGGGACGTGGTTTGCCTTTGAAAGGTTTAATTAGTTTCTAATAATCGCAGTAAATTCAATATGGCCAAATTTTCAAGATGGCGGAAGTCTTAAAAAGTTAGTCATTTTCTATGAAAGAACTGGAAATCTAAACTAACAGCGTTTTTTTACTACAGTTCGAAAATCGGAAACCATAGAATACGTAACATCCACCTAACAATGCAACGAAAAACTACTTACGTCCGAGTTATAAACAATTTTCGCAAGTCCCATATACAATACGGGATTACAGTTAGCAACTACTAAGAATATTCTGGGAATATTTACCCTGATCAAGATAATATTGGGCTTAATATTAATATACAAAATAGCGCTAGTAATAGCGGTGTAGCATCAAATTATTTCCCCCACTAATAAAAACATATATGTCGTCGGATCGCGTTCCTCTATACCCTTGCACCACCTCCCCCACGACGCACAGGAATATCCTACCAACGTGGCTGTACGCCACACGTGTGACACTGTAAGTGTGCGTAACCTGCCCGAACGCACCACTAACATTTGATACATTAGTCATATATTACAAATTATGATTAAAGTGCCTAATTTTTAACGTAGAGGAATCAAAACCATTGACTGAAGTTTAAGTGATTATAGTGACTAATTTTTAACGTAGAGGAATCAAAACCATTGGCTAAAGTTTAAGTGATTAAAGTGACTTATTTTTGACGTAGAGGAATCAAAACCATTGACTGAAGTTTAAGTGATTATAGTGACTAATTTTTAACGTAGAGGAATCAAAACCATTGGCTAAAGTTTAAGTGATTAAAGTGACTTATTTTTGACGTAGAGGAATCAAAACCATTGTCTGAAGTTTAAGTGATTAAAGTAACTAATTTTTAACGTAGAGGAATCAAAACTATTGGCTAAAGTTTAAGTGATTAAAGTGACTTATTTTTGACGTAGAGGAATCAAAACCATTGTCTGAAGTTTAAGTGATTAAAGTAACTAATTTTTAACGTAGAAGAATCAAAACCATTGGCTAAAGTTTAAGTGATTAAAGTCACTAATTTTTAACGTAGAGGAATCAAAACCATCGACTCAAGTTTAAGAATTAGTTATTAGTATTGAGTTCTGTGTAATGTAATATTCATTGCATTTCAAGTGTTATTAATTCTGCAATTAACAAATTAAAAAATATTTGTTACATATTTTGTTTTGCCTGCCTAGTTTCTCTCTTTTTAACCGACTTAAAAAAGGAGGATGTTCTCAATTCGTTGCGTATCTAAGTTTTAGGGATGTTCACACCTTTCAAAATAGGTGCCCAAAGGAAGAATAGCTCTTTGCTTTTTACTAACCACCTCCACAGATTAGGTGACTCCTTTTACATATGCATTTCATTTCTTCGCCTTCGAAAACTTCACATAGCATTTCAAATCAATATTTTTCCTTATTCGCATTAATTCAACTTATATTTTAGTTGTCGCGATTTTGCATTGTAATAAACACAATATTTACCGGATTTAAAACTCTCGGCATTATTTCAATACATGTACCAACGTTTCGCTAACTTTACAATAAGCTTTATTAAGGTAGACTCAAGGTAGACAGTCTTGAGTTTTGTTGAGAATTATTGTGTAAATAAAACATTTCCATATATCCATTAATCGTTGCCATTAACCTATTAAAATATTTTGCTTTTCAATCAAAAATATCAAACATCGCACCAGCCATATTTCACATCATCTGCCGTAAAAAAATTATGAATTTATTTTCCTTCAAGAAACACAGTCTAGTAACAATATTTACACAAAAAGCAACATTACAAACGTAAACATAGACGTTTATTTATTTACAAAGCCAAAATAAACAAAACACGGTGAAATTGTAAATGTCACAAAATGTAATTTAGGTGAAATTCTCATTG
The DNA here is from genome assembly GCA_949358125.1 of Idaea dimidiata. Classification (NCBI taxonomy): domain Eukaryota; kingdom Metazoa; phylum Arthropoda; class Insecta; order Lepidoptera; family Geometridae; genus Idaea; species Idaea dimidiata. The sequence continues at coordinate 18,074,842 of OX442332.1, read as the reverse complement.
TAACAATAATCGTGGGTCGTTACTGTCTAGCTTTATTTGTGACTTCGTGTAAATGCTAATTCAAGTTATTTGTTTTAATTATACTAACCTTTAGTTGTATATATTGTTTGTAATTAAGGAGACACAATTAATTCTGTACCTAGTTTTTGAAATACTGAAGTTTATCTAACCTGAACTCAGGTAAAAATAATTATAGCAGGCGCCATATTCCCCATAGTTCCCCCCAGTACCCGATCCACTACCAACCCAATTCCATAGCCCAAGTAGTTTTCACCCGTAGTTTATACATAGTTCTATCCGACCCGGGGGTTGCCCTTGCCTGCATTTTATAGTGCAGACAGGGATAATTGTCGGTTTGGTGTCCATCACATATTTTGAAATTAAAATGTTACTAAAACGGGCCTCTATGTGTTGGCTTCGGCCCCACGCACGCCTTCCAAAGGTCCGGGTGCTCCATAGCCCCGCGAATCCAAAATGGTAACACAAATAATAATAAATCCTGTGACCAACACACAGTGCCATTTAGCCCCGTGGTAAGCTGCTAAGCTTGTGTTACGGTGACTAGACAACGGATATACCTACTACTTATATTTATTTTTCATTTGTAAATACATACATATTATACATAGAAATACACCCAGACCAGATACAAATATTTATTTTAAAAAATGGTTCATTGTGTAGCACGCTTAGTTTTAATTCGATAATGCAGTAAGCTCTGACTCAGCTACAGTGTCCTACGTATCGAAACACGGCAAGTAAGTACCTACATATAGTAACTGGCCACGGCCGAAACTTTCCATCAAGAAAATCGATAAAGGGAGCAAAGTAATATAAATGAAGCTTAAAACGCAACGTAAGTTATCACGTCCTAATTCTACGCCATGCACCATGCCGACCGTGTAGCGAGCGATAGAAAGTGATTAGTAACGTAAAATAAGTCCGTAAGATAACGTTATCTAATTGGGTCGCGGCCGTGCCTTACCGAAACATGGCATCGATCAAACTCTATCGATGCTCGGACGTAGTACGTTTTTATAGAATTATGACCTTTTGAGAAAATATTTTTTATTTAACACTGCTCGTATGCCGTTTTGTAGACATCTATTAGTTCCTGAAGCATGAATTCGTTGACTTTCATCAAGTTCGCATGTTATAGGTAGTTCAGCGGCTTGATTACGTAACTCTATTGCTAACAAATCTTGTTTGGACATAGATTTTCACAAAAAAATGCTATCCAATAGCTTCAGTAACTTATGATAGGTAAAGCTATTATAGTAACTTAGCAAACAAAACGACAAATCGACAGACATTAGTTTTAAAAACTATATTTACCGAAGTAATAAAAAACATAAATCAAATCAGTATTAAACTGATCGATCAGTTATTAATTCGTGAACATTTAAAAATACAATAATAATTTATTGAAATAAATAATCCATAAATAATTGTAATAAAATTAATTTAGAGCGTCGTAAATCATTGTTTAAAACAACGGGTGTTTGTTTTACAGTTTTCGTCCTGAACCGATTGCAGTCTAGGGTTGTCCCAAAATATTTAAATGGCAACGCTATTTAGTGGAGATTCTACTAAAAATGTTAAAAGTTCAAGAAAACTAAGCACTAGGTAAATTAATACGTTTGTTTCTCCTCCACGTAAAATCTACAGAACCGATTGCGATTAAACTTAGTGTGCAGAAAGCTAAAGTCAGAATTAAGTTAATTAAATATAGGTTACTTTTTATTCCCACTCTTCCGCGAGATCCGGATTTACAAGAGGGAAATCCGCGAGGCGTAACGAGTATCGAGACAAAAAGTAGATTTTCTCTAATCAAATAAAAAAATCCACATATCTATTTTTTTTTCAAAGAGACAAAAATGTTATAGATCTCTTCCCAAGACAAGACATAATGACAAGTGAGCAATAATAATTTTCTAGTAGTGCAATTTAAATCGCACATTTTCCTAATTCCTAGATAAAACTGTAAATACTTCGAAATGTGTGTTAAAGATCCTTTCATAAAAGTGAATTAAATCATATTTCTATTAAATTAACGAAAAATCAAACGTAGCAAATTCATTTCATAATAGATATTAAGCTATATCACGAATTAAAGCAACCCTGTATTCGTGTGATAAAGTCTTGATATTTTGCCAAAAGATCAAAGATATTTTGTGACCTTGGGTAACACATGTTACGTTAGAAATACAAATGTAGCTAGTAGGTGTATGTTTGTTAAGCGTACCTATACCTTACCTCGTTGCTGTTTGCTAATGAATAATACCTGAAATTATGTCATGAAAAGAGTTACTAACACGCAGCCCTGCACTCGGCAACAAGGCTTGTAATATGAGTATTGCAAAATTACAATAGCAATAAACGGGACATATAACTTGCATTTTTTTATGTTATGATACATAATATATTTAACCGTCTCTAGGGGCAATTTTTTCCTTATAAAGGGGAATAAAGCAATGTCATTAAAGAGCCGATTTTTATTCCTCAGATAAAAGATATCAGTCGAATAAGTTCGAACCCAACCAAATTTAAAAGCCCTCAAATTTTGTATCTTTTTAATATCATAGTGACGTTTTTTATTCGATGGTGTTACATTTTATTCGTCAGATATCTCTATCTAGGGATTTGAAAAATCAGCCCTAATAAAATAATTTACGTTTACCGGACAAATAAACACGATTTATGGATTATAAGTTGCATAAAGATATTACCAGAAAGGTTTACAGCAAGTTTGCGTTAAGCCTTCGAAGACAATTAAATAAAGCCTAAAGCCAGTTACAGAAAGTTTGAACAAAAGCTCTGGTACTCGGCCCTCCAGCCAAGTTGTGGGAACGACAAAGGCTTTTGTTTACACTTAATGTAAAGCTCGCTTTGTCACCGCACCACCTAAATTTTGAGTTATTGTTTGCTGTTTATATGGCGGTGTGTATGCAACTTAAGTTTCCAGTGTTAGAACTTCCAAAAAAATCTTCAGCAGTTAGAAAAGTTTCTAACTAAACAATGTTTTATCACTTTTTTGCCAACGTTAAATGACACTCACAAGAGCGAGGCAAAGTATTCCTGAGTTTCTGTGTGCAGCTTATAATAACTATATTTTATCTTAAAATTAATTCACCTTTAGATTTGTAACAGATCATTGACTACAATATCCGGCACTAATGTATTCAATTTTATTATAAGCATTTGTTTTTTATTAAAAAAATTGGGGATGTTATCCAATTGGTAAAAGTAAAAGGATATTTTAGAATTTCAATGGTAGCTATTTTAGTATTGAAATACAAGTAACTCCCACAAATATAATACCTTTATTATGTTCGTCCGTTCATTCGTTAACAAAATTCATATCATATTTTGTTGTTAAAAATCAGAAAAAGTGCACCGAATTGACTTACAAAAGATTTCGAAAATGGTTATGCAATTTCTTATTGAAAGTACAATTGCGATCATATTTGTATAAAAGAAAATTTTTTATCGCAGGTAACCAGGTAATCTTATTGAATGTGTACAGTTGGAAACAAAACTACTTATACATATTATCTGAAAATTGTTCTAAAATTAAGTAATTACATATAAAGTAGCATTTTAAATGACAACTCAATCAACACTTTAAAGTTTATGTGCCAACTGAATGTGAATTTTAATATTAATAAAAAAGGCCTCTAGCTACATATTGGCTTCGGCTTTACGCACGCCTTCCAAAGGTCCGGTGATACTTGACGTACAATTTAATAATAATTATTAAACCAATTAGGAAACTAAAAATTTGTAGTTAAATGCAAAATGTCGGTAAATATTATCTATCATTAAATAATTATTTAATTTAATTATTATGTTACATAAATAAATTCCTATTTAAACAAAAGGATTAGGTGCGATGCGATTATAAAATATTTAAGTATTTTATGAATAAACGATCAACAAACTCCCTGACTTTGATAAACACCTACCTACAACAGAATCGCATCTATACATACAACATACAAGATGTAACGGGTAAGCCCTTTTAATCCGAAAGGGGGTTGTTCTAGACGTTTAGGCGAACAACTTTTGTTTACGAAGTACTTTTCGAAAAATTTAGGTGTAAAGTTTACTTGAAAATCAGCTGTTTCTTAGAGTTCGAGGTCATTGACCTTATGTTGTTCTTTCATTTAGTTTGGTCTACTACAATCAAACCTTTAATTACCTTTATTTTCAAAAACAGCTGTTTTTCCAGTGAAACATAATCTCAAAATTTTCAAAAAAAAAGTTCGAATTTTCAAAAGTCGTAGAACAAAAGGTGTTCGCCTGGACGTCTAGAACAACCCCCTTTCGGATTAAAAGGGCTTACCTGTTACATCTTGTATACAAATACTACTAAAACTTGTATAGTTCATAGAATAATATTCCTTCTCCTTCATTGGGGGTTTTCTTGGGCATGTACGTCGTAGTGGGGGAGTTCTTCTACCGCAGTCTTTCTGAGTTGATTTAGTCCCTCATGGCCACTGTAAGCCACTCTCCGCATTAGGTACGGAGGGGTCGGGTTCGATGCTCGGCGTCAGATATTTTACAGCTCCAGGCAAACCTCCTCTTTTCTCATCCGGGCAACGTCAGAGTTAGAATAATATTATAAAAAAAATTAATAATATTATTCATCATCAAAGACAAGCAGTGATCGTGATTGATAGTGATTAATACGTGTGTCATATGAATATTGTAAAACATAACATTAAGCCGTACCAAGTCCGAAAACTGAATTTATGAATAATTACTTCAGTATTTATGGGCATTTTAAACTTTTTGGGTGTAATGGTAGGTAGCTATAATAAATGGGTAGTATAATTCTTCGTTCAGTTTTAGTAATGTCTTCATTCTTTGGATATATTTTAGTCTTTCTCTTCTCCTAAGGTTTGCAGATAGGTCTTACCTAACTTATCAGTTTTATTTTGAAATAATAGAGCAGAAAACCGTATTATTCTGTCATACCAACCTTAGGCGTCTAAGTTTTTTCATTGTGATTTAAGATCTATTTTAGTCTATTTCCAATCTATATGACGGGTTTTAAAAACTTGTTGCCGCTATTTACATACAAACTAAGACATATCATGGCCCAATACACTGCTAAAGCACTGACGTTCTCCTATGTTAATTGTAAAAGTTACAGTAAATTCCATTTAATCACAGGATAGCTGCAGTAAACTGTCTTCAAGTTTTATCCGTTCGGAAATAAAGCCATTTAGATGATAAACTGCTACTGTCTCAAATAAATTTTAAACGTTACGAGAAAAATATATTTTTTAGTTTAAATGTAGTTGAATGTAAAAAAGACTCAGTTTTAAATAGAATATTTTTACTTAAATAGTTGCCTCAAAAATTCCTTACCTGTCCATAAGACTAAAAAATGATTAACCGAAAAAAAAACAGAAATTAGTGGGTGGTATTTATTTAAAGTACTTAGTTTTTTTCTCTTTCAATATAGATAGCTAAAAGTGTAACGCCACAGTTTGTTTAGGTTTGTTTGTATGTCAGATCGATCTTAGATATAATTTCGGGATCAATTTTTATGATCAATGCAACACATTACTGGGGAAACATACTATAAACAAATGTGTTTGTATTATTTTCTGTGTGTTCCATAAGGTTCCATATAAGGTGGCTCAAAGCACCTGCTTCCTATTTAAGATAGGTACATATTTTCATTAAAATAGGGTTGTTTTATCTCCTAAGCATTCAGCTCCTATTGAAGCAGTTGTGGTCGCGACTGTACAAATACAAATCAGTGGAGCGTCCCTAACGAACGATCTCACGGTGCTGTGCACAGAACTATTGTGCACCTATCTGTACTTTCTACGTCTACTCTGTTTCAATTAAACTTTACCCACGTGAAACTACAGGTAGGATATTCAATTTCCATCATACGGAAATACATAGATCTTAGAAACGATTATTATTAGTAGTAGAGTCTTGAAACAGCAAATGGTAAAGGCAGATAGTACTTAAACAGAAGCCTGCTGAGACTTCGGATTTTGAAATAAATAAAAAATCAAATGCCATTTTAAGAAATTAATACCTGCGTAAACACAGCTAAAGAACACAGCATGTGATCGCAGGAAACTTTGGATACTGACTTCCAAACTATTAGTAAAGAAATTACACTAAATGATGATGATTTTAGGCTTAAAACTACGAAAATCTATTCTATAACCTTATACCCACATAATTACAGTGCTCTCGAACCTCACCGATTGATTCCCATTTCCCTAGTTTACTTCTGCGCAAGAACATAAATTAGATTCGAATCAGTGCACCGTTATTGCTCCAGCTCCGTAAACCAATATACTCGTAGGTACTTCAATAACTCCTATAATTCCAGTAATAACAGCTTACAACGCATAATTTCGTACTTATTTCTCGAATTACATAGTTGAATGAGCTTTTCGAATAAGTAAATTATAATGTCTAGCCTAGCAATTATAGTTTGAGTTGAAACTGTGGATAGGCGAATATTATTTCGTAATAAACAAAATCTGTGTTTATCTAATTATTTGCTGCATCTACCTAGCAATATACCTATTGAACGTTTTGATACGAAATCATTATCTTACATCTTATTTTCGTTTAGTTTTTTTGTTCTAAACTTATTACGATTAGATTATAAACCTTTCAGATAGAACTTAGATGTAAAAAATGTAAACAAAATATAACTTTACTTCTTCCTTTGATAATTGACAGTTCTGTATTTACATTTTTGATCTAAGTTTCTGAAAAAGGGTATAGTGACTATATTAGAAACAAACTGTGTTTCGCGTTTTTACCCGCGTAAGTCCTGACCCCGTGGGCCTTTCGAACACTCTTTAAATTTCAGCTCTCTACGGTTCCGGCTGTGATCAGTCAGACAGAACAAAGCATTTTTTAGATTTAGATTAGCGATTTTATTAAAATTTTCAATTAGTACCTAATATTTAATGTTAAATGCTTTTCATTTACACTTCTTGCGTATGATTTCTTGTACGTTTTTCCTACATTAGCTAAAATACTAAAGTAATCTCTCCCTCTTCCGTAGAGCTATCGCGGTCGCAAACCTCTGGGCGGCACCGCAGGCGTTCCAGGCGTGTTGACTGGTGTGCCAGCAGCCGCGTCTCCCAGCCCCGCACCGCAAGCACCGGCCGCACCGAGCCCCGCCCCCGCAACCACGCCGGCCATGAAGCAGGAACATCCTAGCCAACCCATGGTACGTACATCACCCGGAGTTAGTATGTTTAGTCCAAGAGAAAGGCAAAATCTAAGGGGCAAGGAAGTCTAGGAAAGTATGAGAGACCTTTGCTCAGCAGTAGGACACTATTCTTGATTTAAAAAAAGTTATGTCTTTAGGAGTTTTAGAGCTATAGTTTTTATACTATGTACGGTTTTTTTTAATGAGTTAGGCATTTGCATTTGACCTCAGCTTACCTGATGGGAATCGATGTGTCTAGAAGAAACTGTAATATTAATATGGCTTTAAATATACGTAAATTCTTAGGATACAATTAAATCGAACTGTAATGAGTTATACTTAGATCCATTCCGACTATATAACCGTTTTAGCCGCGTTAAATACAGTGTACCTACAAAAGTATTATGTCAAAATGTACTAAGATATCTCGTGTTTTATTGAGGAAAACATGTTCCTAATCCTAAGACGCAACAACTATATTTACAGTGACAAAACCGTAAGTACACAACATGTAGTTAGATCAGTTAGATTATGTGTTTTGTAGTTTAATTAACGTACAACGTACCTACTATGTCCTTGTTAAAATATTTACATAAACATTAAATAGAAGATTTCCATCACTTACTTTGTTTTAAATATATTTAGTGACCTTCGTTTTTTAGCCTTCCTTTTCCTGTTACGGCTAGTGTTATACTAGGTATATTGTTTTTGGTCGAAGGTTGAATCGATTCTTAGTGAGGACGTCCATATATGTGCCTACTAGATTAGATAATAATATGTACTAGATACATATTTGGTGTAAAGTTTTGTAGTAATGCACTACGCACGACTTTACCACGCAGACTTATACTAAACTACTAATAGTTAGAACTTCTTGAAAATATAGTCATCATCATCATAATCTCAGCCTTTAACCGTCCACTGCTGAACATAGGCCTCCCCCATACGACGCCACAAACAGCGATCGCGACCCACCTCCATCCAATGACTCCCTGCAACCGCCACAATGTCGTCGGTCCACCGAGTGGTCTTCCAACACTCCGTTTCGCATTAATAACTTCTCGAAAATATAATACTGAAATACAAGTAATACCTACCTATAGTTACTTTCTTAACGAAGTCTAAAAATAACTTACCTATTAAAACAGTGAGCGATACAACTCAAAATAATGAACGTTAAAATGATTCCCGTTATCTCAGAGCACAGAACTCATTAGCTTAATTAGTGAACAATAATGTAGGTATTTATTCGAAAACTTTACACTAGGTTTCTCTTCCCGGAACATTTACCATTCTCATTTGAGATCGGAATGGTGTTTATTAGTTAAATCAATCGTTATTAGTAAAGGTCGGAAGGGAGAAAGGAGGTCACATAACTACCTACGTAGAGCAAGTAGTAGGTAGGTACTACTTAATTGTTTTAAAGAATTTATTAGGGTCCGGAGACCACACACGATTTCTTAGTTGAGTGATTAATGCGAATCACTCTGCAATTTAGATTTTATACTATAAATAAATAGAAGCCTGCGATCGTGATAGATTTTCCGATGTCTGGGATCTCTGACATATTTCAGAAGTCTAAAATTGAGATGTGCTACTCATGCATATTAGGTAAATGCTTGTCAGTTCTTGTTTTATGAGTTAAAGTTTGACTTTTCCAAAACGTAATAAATACTAATAAAAATAACGAATGAGAATGATTTTTCTTTACTATAATTGATTGAGGTTATTCACTCGTATATGTATATCGGCATCGTTTTACGTTTAATACTTTAAAATGTATGTTAATAATGACTAGATAAACACTGCTTCAATCCGAATAATTCCTGTTTAAAATAACACATTTTGTAAATGTATTTTGGTAAGTATGTAAGTACTTACTGTGACCGTTTTTATGAAAAAGGCATAAAAAGTTCTCCGCTATTCCGCCTCTACTTTCCTTCGTACCTTATTAAGATTGTTTGTACTTTACATGTACGTAAGGAACTTAGTTTTTCACGAAAACTATTCTATGAAGTGGTATTCATAAACTACCTTCTTAAACTATTTACTTAAAATAGAAAACTTAAACCGGTAAAGAAGAAACTTTAACTTAACGGGGCTCAAGTTTAGTTTCGAATTAATTTCGACTTTAAATAAACGATGTTAGAGTTGAAAGTTTTTAATTCGCACCAGGCGTCGAGGAACTTTGGCAATTACTGTTCGCGACTGCACAACTCGCTCGATAAAAGGAAGATAAAAGGACGTTTACAAAAAATATGTAACCAGTAGATTAAAAAAATAAAGCTCATCACATCATCCATAAAACAAATCAAAGTCAAAGTTGAAAGCCAATTTCTGCGTTCCGATAGTAAAACCGTGTAACTAACAAAATTCAATTTTAGTTTCACATTGTAGTCCGCGCACAATGGGGTCGTAAGTAATAATCGACGTAGTTACAACCCAATAACTTGGTATTGTTCCACGGAATTCACGGCTATAACTCAATTTAACGATACAAACTCACAATAAATTATTTTATTTGTTATTAGTTGGATGAATTGTTGTTCAAATAATTGCGTAAATAGGAAATTCTACTCGAATATCACAACTTTGGGAATGTAATAAATAAATATGTATCTTAGTTTATCGTTGAATAGTTTTTGATTCTACGTTATTTTAAGTTAAATTGGATTTGGTTGTAAATGAATAGTAAAAAATCAATATTTTGTATTAAATATTATAAAATAAACTATGACACTGAAAATATAAAATTTGTAGGTGCGAAAGGACGCAGGTTTGAATCCCGTCATGGGGATTTTTTGGAAATATATTTCCTTGCTAAAAATATTACTAAGTTTAAAATGCCTTGAGCAATAAAAACAAAAAGAAATATTAAAATTTGTAAGTAGCAAGCAATAAAGCTTTTATTTTTATTAATTATATTAATTAGCGCAAAAAAAAGACGTAACATCAGGACAAAAGCCACCATAAATCGAGCGATTTAGAATTAAAAAAAGAAAGTGTTTTAAACCAGTGTAACGAACTCATTAAATTCTAAAGCTTACTTTACCCCGAGACAAATCCAATTAAAATTTATAATTGTAATACGCGTACAGTACATACATAACATACCTATAATCTCGTTACCCAACTCTCATTAGAGTGAGACAACAAAGTTTTTAATTGCAAACGTCGTACATACGGCTTTAATAAAATATACTCAAACTTCACTAAACTTACTACAAATTAAAATCTTTCAAACATGAATGAGTTTCAAAGTTACACATAATTTGTTCATAACATGACGGCACATATTAAGTTTGTAATTTCATATTTCCCCAGCGCGGTTATTAAAAAAACGTACTTACTGTACTCATTTTGCCGCGAGGTATCGAATAATGCTATAAAACGCTTTGTGGAATTAATTATTAATTTTATAAGGTTTTTGAAGTTTTGGTAAGCTACTGAGCTTGTGTTGACTGGACAACAGATATAATACATATATTTATTTTCCTTTTTTTTTTCCTCAAAAAAAAAAAAAATTATGCATAAATATTTGCAGGAATCGAAACCGCAACAGAGGTCGACGATGAGTAATTAAACCAGCAAATTCAATTAAAATTAAGTTTTTAATATTAAAACTAAAAGTTATTTGTAGAGTTACAACTTTATCACCGAGTTTACTGACCTCGGTCAACGTGTGATTACGTTAGGCCAGTTCACACGACACAACAAACAGAATTAGCCTCGACATACATATTTCTTAATATGTATTTTATGACATACTCGATAATTATGTAAACGTACCTAATGATGTAGTAAAATACGAGGCAAAATTGTACGAGCATCGAAGAAAATGTAGCAAACTTTGTTTGATTTCAGGCTCCCATGCCGTTCTATGCAGGTGATCCAAACAGATTTCCAACTGCTTGGCAAACGGATCCATCACAAGGTAAAGTTACAATTCAATTAAATCAGTAGTTACAATCTAATTAAATTTGAAGTAGAATGAACATTCATAAATAATTTTGCTACAGTGTGCTTGGTGGTTCCAGGATGGCAGAACCAGTTCATCCAACAGCTGCCGACGCAGACTGGACAAACAACATTGGACTACCAGGGTAACGCAGCTTACGCCACGTCTCCTCATTACCAGGCCAACACCACATATACTGTGCAGAACGTGGCATTCGATGTCGGAAACAATACATACTACGCCGCTCGGCCCGCATCTACACAAAGAGCGTATACTCCAGTTCCTTCCCCTCGGGCACCGCAGTACACGGCAGAGTTCCAACAATACGCACAAGCCACCACGCCGACTGCTTCGAATGACTCTCGCCCTAACTCAGCTGCATCGTATCAAAACTCAGTACCAACATCGGCTGCGCCTGTATATTCTGTCAGCCAAAACTACGATCGTACCGAATATGCCACTGAACATACAGAAGAATACAACACCACGGAAAATGGCACAACGGACACCAGCAATGACGAAACCAGACAGGAGCAAAATACGCCCAATGGCCAGCATTCGGGAAACGCCGAGCCTGGGTACCTGCAGGGGAGCAACGGTCCGCGAGCTTCACTAGATTGTAGCGGGTACTCGGGCGCCTATAACGGCGGACAGTACAGGGAGAATGGTCAGCAGGCCGATTGGCAGCAACGCCAATGGCAGCATAACCAAAGAATACAAAACCAACAGTTACAGAACCAACAGCAACAAATTCAAAATCAACAGCAGCAGTTGCAAAATCAACAAATTCAGCAGCAACAACAGTTACAGAACCAACAACAGCAGCAACAGCAGATGCAAAACCAACAGCAATTACAAAACCAACAGATGCAACAACAGCAGCAACAGCAACTACAGAATCAACAGTTACAACAGCAACAACAACAACAGATGCAAAACCAACAGCAGATGCAAAATCAAATGCAAAGCCAACAGATTCAAAATCAGCAGATGCAACAACAGAGGCAGGAGGAAACAGAACAGCAGATGTTTTCACAATCTGACAGGGTCAATTTGAACTCGAGACTAAAAACTATGATATTAAACAAGCAGAACCACGTGCGAGATGGCAGTGGTACGCCGCCTGATAAAGGCGACCCAGGTGAGGGCCCTCCTTCAAAACCTCAGGGTCTCAACGACGACAGGAACACCACCGGTCATTTTTTATCGTATAGCCACCATCTCCGAGATAATTACCGCGTAGGCGAGCAGGGCTATCCTGCTCCCGGTAATTATACACAAACCGCCCCCGCATACGGCGCGGGCGAGTTCGGAGGTGGTGGCCACCATGTATGGGAGGGGGGAACCGATCCCCCGAGAGCTTATGATAAACATGCTTCGTCCAAAAACATTTCCAAAACTTCTCAGAAGTTACCGTCCTACGCGGACATGAGAGGGCAGTACGGAGCGTATCCGCCGGCGCCCTACGAAGCGCAAAAGTATGCAGACGCGTATGATAATTTAAATTATCAACAAGATAGTAAAGATTTTCAGTCAAAGATGCTTATCGGACCGGTATCGGAAATGAACCAGCAGAACTGTAATCCGCCTAGGGACACTAGCGCACAACGAGCTTACGATAGAGAAGCTTATGATTCTAAATTCAGACAAACTGCAGCAGCACCGCTAGTTCCCAAATTAGAAATACCTGACAATCATCAACAATATCAGAAGGAAGAAAGAATCTTAAAAAATGACCAGCGAAAGTATATGACCCAAAATTCATATACAAAGCAAAATGAAGTGTCAATTAACAATCCTTATAGGGATTACCCGAACGGAGTTATAGCGAGGACACAACAAAATACTGTTTTACCACCAATTTCCACGATTAAGCAAGAAAATATGGGACAAAAAGCACAAAATTTTCAAAGCTTTCAAAATTTTCCACTCGACCGACGGCAGGAGCCTGTTGAATCTTACCATCAAATGCCCCGCTTACAAGAAAATGTTGGTTTCCAAAAATATACAAGAAATTATAATGATCCAAAAACTAAAGATGCTATTAAAAACGTGCCACCCGAACCGAAACCACCTTATTATATCGAGCAAATAAAATCGGAGCATTCACCGCCAGGACACAAGATTTACAAAAACTTTAATATGATGCCAAGAACCGATCCTTACTTATTCGCTGGCGATGGAGGACCAGTAGCGATAAGAAATGAAGTGGGGTATTCCTGCTGTCGGCAAGGTTCTACGAAAAAACCTCCTCCGGAACATTTGAGAGACGGTGCATGTCCTGGGCTTCAGACCAAGGATGAAATTCTTGAAGACGATCCCGATGCCGACAAAACAGACTCCAAATCTCAATCTAAACCAAGCACCCCAGTACCAGATCCCAAAAATACTAAAGAAAATAAATTCAACTATTCCAAAGAATATTTAGACAACTTAGAACGGTTACGAAATAATTCTAGAACTGAAGTACCAGATTGTAACTGCTTTCCTGCTGACAAGAACCCTCCCGAACCTGGCAGTTATTATACTCATTTAGGTAAGATAAATTCAACATGAAAAATATTATAATTAGTAAATGTCTTCAATGCATAATAGAAAACTTTTTTGTTTAGGTTGTGCATCAACTTTGGCAGAATTAAGAAAAGATTTAGAAGCAAGAACTGGATTGTCAGGGAAGGAATTGCGGATAGAAAAGATTTGTTACACAGGGAAAGAAGGGAAGACAGCACAAGGATGTCCAATGGCTAAATGGGTGAGTGTATGGATCCCAAATTTAGTTTCATCAGATTACTGAACAGCTGCAAAATATTTATTTTTTAGTTTTTATGAAATATAAAAACCTGAACAGGGTTTTTATATTTCGTTAACTTTTTATTATCGTTTAACTTAATAATATTGTTAAAGTTTTAATGCGCTTTATACGCAAACTTAAAATTACTTCTAAAATTTTCATACTGAACCTAGTAATTTAATGAAAAATTTTAAGTTTTTAAAGCATTTTACATAATAGATACTTATTTCATTTTAAAACTGTATTTTTATACTTTTGTTGTGAATACACCTGCATTTACAAAATCAAATCATCTCCTGCATACAAGAAACTAAGTATTTACCTATATGTAATGATATAATTTAATTAAAAAAAATTATCTTCTTTCAGGTTATAAGACGAGCGAATTACACAGAAAAAGTACTAGTAGTAGTAAAATTCCGTAACGGTCACAAATGTTTGACTTCCTGGATCGTAGTTTGTCTAGTGGCTTGGGAAGGCATTCCGCAGTCAGAAGCGGACTTGGATTACACACTTTTGTCACATAAACTGAACAGATACGGGCTACCGACTACAAGACGTTGTGCTACCAATGAGAATAGAACATGTGCTTGCCAAGGTAAGTACTAACGTGGTCCCCATAATATCCAAATAGAAAAAATCGTATGCCCAATTCAAAGTTCATCCCATTTTAAGCCATTTCTGACCTGTCGTTATCTTTTTTTAGGTTTAGACCCTGAAATCTGCGGTGCCTCCTATAGCTTCGGCTGCTCCTGGTCAATGTACTACAACGGGTGTAAATACGCCAGATCTAAAACAGTTCGTAAATTCCGACTCTCAGTGAAGACCGAAGAGAGTGAAATAGAAGAAAGAATGCATGTGTTAGCGACCCTCCTCAGTCCGTTGTATATGAATCTTGCGCCGAAATCGTTTGACAATCAATGCCAGTTTGAGAAGGAAGCGTCGGATTGCCGATTAGGGTTTAAGCCAGGAAGGCCGTTTTCTGGTAAGTTTTCTTATAACTCAATAAAATTAAAATTGGGCGCAGTGTAGGCAATAGTTTCGTAGTTTTCAATTTACAATCTGAAAAAGTCTTTACAAATAACACCTACCTAATAATGAACGAGTGAAAAAAAAACTTTTTGTTTATTTTAATTACTCGTGAATTTGAAAAGACAGCTCATCTGTGATAATTTTCCTTTAAACTTCATTATAATATGTATTATAATCGTGAATAAATATGACTTATCCAAGTATAGCCATTTGGCTGTTACAGGGGGATAAACATAACTTTAAAAACTAGCACTTTAAAGCTCAATATTTCGAAAACGGAACCCTATAAAGAAAAATGGTTTTTAAAAACCCAAAATAAAAGAGCTATCTCACGATACCCCACACGATGGGGTAAACAAGAAAAATAAAATCATCCCCCATTTTACATGTAGGCGAGGTACCCTATAAATAGTTTTTTATTGTCTGTTTTCTTGGCGTGATCAATAGGTATAATCATGCAAAATTACTGCTTCTTAGTACTAACTGTATCTGAGCAAAACCACGGGCGGACAGACGGACATGACTACAAAGTTTCTTCTTGACTACAAAACCCTTAAATAGGATATTTTCCAATATAAATATTTTGCCACTAAACTCTTTCATCTTTTCCAGGTGTAACAGCCTGTATTGATTTCTGCGCTCACGCACATCGAGATCTTCATAACATGAACAACGGCTGCACGGCAGTAGTAACTCTCGCCAAACACCGAACTTTGACCAAACCTACGGACGAACAACTGCACGTTCTACCACTTTATGTGCTGGACACTACGGACGAATTCGGGTCGAAAGAAGGTCAAGAGGAGAAAGTTAAGAACGGATCACTGGAGATACTTGATAAGTGAGTGGTGATGTATTCGATTCATTCTTTGTAATATAATCTTATATGGTCAGCTTCGAATCAACAGTAAAACATTAAACTCAATCTTTTTAACTTAAAACTAATACAAATCATTTACTATTTCAGATACCCGATGGAGGTCCGCGTACGGTCAGTTCCTCTTCAACCCTGTCGACGTCACGGAAAAAAGCGTAAAGACGAAGACACTACTGATTCTACGAACAACTCCGGCAGCAACACTCCACAACAGAGCCCAGGAGGACAAAAGAAGCCTCAATGCAACACCCCTGGACCGCGGACACCTCAACCCGATGCAAGAAACAACGCAAGCCCAAGAAGTCAAAGTAGTGCGTCTCCTAGGTCTCTTACTCCAGCGCTAAATACCAACCCGCCGTCTTTTACTAATAATTACAACTCAGCCTTTGTCAATCCAAACATCCACAACCAGAATGTAATCAACCCGAACTTGGGTAATCCAGCGTTGCTCGATATGGCGACGATGATCGATAATTTCACCGACGCGCAGCTCCAAAGTAATCAGATTTCCAGTACTGTTCTAGATTCACCGTATAATTCTTACGAACAAAGCTACAACTTGCATCATCAAAACTCATTATACAATCCAAATCATGTATCTCCAGTTTTAGACAATTCGTGTCAAAATCCTAATCCGAATCAACTTCCGAGCTTTTCTTCCGGTCTTCAAAAGAGAGACCCACCATTCGAAAATCAAACAAACGATAACCAATCTCAAATGCCACAGAACCAATGGCCAGATTTCGGAAATCCTGAAATGTTTAATAACGTCGTCAAAGAAGACCCGGATTCAACGACGGCGCATTTAAATATACCACCAAACAATTACAGTCCAGACTCGAATAGAAGCGAAACTAATTCTGATCCCATGACTCAAAAACCAATAGAACAGGATAAGTCAAATGTAATAAATGACATTAGTAATAAAATACCGGACTTCGATATGCCAAGTTCGCCAAGATTGACTGAAATAAACCAAAATTCGCAAAGTACCCCACCTTCTCCATCGCCTTCTCAAGGAGCTGAGTTGAAATCTCCAAATAACGATATGTTGTCTTCACCAGATGTAAGAAAAAGCGTTTGGAAATCACCTGATCCTAGAAATTGGGATCCAACAAAATCAAAAGAACAAGTTGAAAGTGAGAATGCCTTATTTAGAGTGCCAAAAGCGAGACCTCCATCGAGGTCACAACACGCTAACCCAGAAAGCACGGAAAATTCGACATTCCTGAAACCTTTTCCGCCTTCAGACAACAGACAATCTCATCTAGGCCAAGGTTACGATCACCGAAACTCTTACGACAACAGATTACAAAACCCAACTCCACCGCAAACGTCAGCACCACAGACGAATTTCACAATAAGCCACGATGAGTCTAACCCAAATTACACCATACCGTTAAACAAACCAGAATTTACGGGAAACAACTTCCATGCAGTTAATCAAACTACGTACACTAATCAATCTTCGGGGTATGGGAACTATCCTCAAATGCCTAACGCTTATCCGTTTGCACCAAATCCGTATGGACATTTCAATCCCTATGAAAATACGTATAACGATTATAATAGCTTGGCGTACTACAATGCTGAAAAGTATAAACGAGAGGAGTTACTTAGGAACTCCCACTGTTACAACTCCTATGGATACCAATACAATCCTAACTTTACTCCGAATTTCTACCAAAATCCTAGTCAAAACTGGTGCCAATCTTCACCGAACTGGTGCTTATATCCGCCACCATTTTCAATTCCATACCCACCTGAACCACCAAAAGCTGAACCAATAGGTGAAGTGACGGAATTTAGCGATAATTTAGAATGTTTCAAAGACAGCCAGATGGGTGGAGTTGCCATCGCGTTAGGCCATGGAAGCGTGTTATTCGAATGCGCGAAACACGAGATGCACTCCACAACGGCAGTGAAAACTCCCAATAGAGTTAACCCAACTAGAATATCATTAGTTTTCTATCAACATAGGAATTTGAATCGTCCCAAACACGGTTTAGAAGAATGGGAGGAAAAGATGAGGTTAAAGAAATTAGGTTTAACACCATCAACACCGAGTACACCCGGTCCCAATTCGAATGCAGTATCACCGGCTACAACTCCAGTGCCAGAGAAAGGAGATAAATGGAAGAATAACGAAGATGCGATACCAGGGGGCTATAAATCTTTATCTGCCTTGGTGGAGGCGGCTTGTGCTGCGCGGCGAAGCGGCCAAGTTCGGCTCCGAGCAGACACTCACACAACAACGTCTTGGACGACTCTGTTTCCCATCCACCCTTGCACGGTAACGGGACCGTATCAAGAGTCCGCCACTTGACACAAGCCTGGCCCCACTGCGGCCTTGCAACCTGTTATCCCTCGGACGCCACGCTTCCCTACCGACAACGTACTTCCAAGCTAACTTGCCTTCCCCTTTTGTAGATCTTTTAGATAACTTCAATGAGGTTAAAGCAAGCTATGTATGTCGATGATGTTTTATCTTTTAGGCAGGTCTTCTTGAATTATGATGTTTGATATTAAAAAAGTAGTAGTCGATTTCCTGCAGTTTCGACTATTAAGAGCGTATCCTAATCGTTATACATTCTCCAATTTTCTTACTGATTGCTCCAACTAGAGGTATTATTAGGGGATACATACTACATTAGTATGGAAAGAACACTGATTGGATACGCCCTTATGTATTATTTTAATTGACGTTAGTAGCCGTGAATCGGTCCGATAAGCCGATGTATTTCGATATTCCTTTATGCATTTATCGGAATTGAATACAATTTTTAACATTTTTTTTATAATATACCGAGTGAGTTTTAATCAAAGATGTAAGTTTAAGTTAATAGTAGTGTTTATCGCATTTCAACTAGTCTTACGTTATATTTGTGTCGATTGTGTAAGTCAACGTGACCGTATCTTGTAGGTTTTTGTATATTACTGTGGTTTTATTAGCCGACGACGTCGACTCGTCAGGAATTATGTTTATTTTACAGTTTTGTATAGTGACGGTGTTTGTCTGCATATTTTGACGATATATTTTCTCTAATTAAGCGCATAAAGTTCGTATTATGCGAGGCAATGATCTCATAAACTACTAACCCTACATTAATGTCAGACAGAATAAAGTACAACGAGCCCACCACGTGTGGTGAATTAATCCTCTATTAGGTGTGGCTGTGGCGAGTCCGCGATGAAAGTTGGACTACCGAAAATCGCGTTTATATTGTATTTGTACCTTTGTTTGTATTTTATTTAATTGTTTTGTTGTATTAAATTAGCATTCCTATGAGTTTTGAACGTTTGTTTTGGCTTATTTAATGAATCGTGTATTCACTACAGAGTTACGTATGTTTTCTATTAGGTTAAGACGTGTGTATTTTAAACTTTTTAGACTATTTAACTTATTTATATTATTGTATTACGCGAACCGTGGTCGAATCAATTTTCTTTATGATAATTTTAGTATTACTGTAGACGTTAATATTTAATATATTTAATTTACGGTACGTAATTTAAATTATTGCAGTTGTTTTGTGCATGATCATGAGAGCCTTCTTTAGTTTTGAAGCGAGTGCCTGTAGTGTTCGGCCATAGATACCCACTATGTATTACTAATGTAATGTATGACTCTATGTGACGAACTTCGTTGATATTATTAAGAATCTGATTCCTAAGTTATACCAAAACGAATTGTGACCTTAATTAATATTTTGTAATGTAAATCAGTGGTTAAAGCGGTCCTTCGCGACTCTCGAAAAAGTTTAAATGTAAAATTGATCTATAAAAAGTAAAAGCTTTTCTCCTAAAATAAATCGAAGTGTCGAAAGACGCGAAGGAACCTCGTAATGAAATTTAGTGCCGATAAAATTTTATATATTAGATACCATACAATAAAAAAACGGTGTTTGTGTATAAGGATAGAATATTGCAAAAAAAAAAATTAAAAATGATAATTCAGGCGCTTGGGAAGATTTTAAAGTAGGCATTATATTGAAAATGAATAAAAACATACTGATAAATAGTTATTAATATATATAATTAGCGGTAAGGAGAAAGTTTGTTTTAAAGATTAAACTATTGATATAGTTTATATTTTTTACGTGTACGTATTTATTGAATGGTAAATTTATTGGGACGAACGTGAAAATTATATTGTAGGTAAAAGTTTTGGTGAACAAAACTTAAAAATTAAGCAATATTAGACATCGGAGTCTTATATTACAATGTAATTTAGGAGTGAATAAATTAAAACGAATGGTGCGAATTTTCGTCGGTCTTATGGTATTTCAAATTTGATTGCCTAAATTGTATTCGGATATTATTTAAAATTATGTACTTGCATTGGTAAAACGCCCTGAAATTCTTGCCATTTAGTTGTATGTTAGGTAACTCGTTCATTTTTCCCAATACAAATTGCGATGAAAACATATCAAAGCTTGGACAGTCACTCAATAAGCAGGGCATATTGTTTTACAAAATTGTGAGGATTTCATTTAAAATTTCATGATGGTTTTACTGAGGCACTGATTCTAATATTTTTGAATATATTACAACATTCAAGAAAATAGGTACTCTAACCTAAAACATTAAATTTCATTCGCATTACAGTTAGGTAACACAAAAAAGAAAAATTTCCAGTGTCGCAGTATTGTCATTAACGTATCATTTAGTTTCACATTAGAAGCCTGTGATATAATGTAATAAAATCACGTGTGCTCGTCTGCTTGTATGTATGTCTCCAGTACGATTGACAATGTGAAAAGCAAACCAAAAATAACCAGTATTTTAACCAGTTAAAAACCAAAAAATCGTTTATTTTACTTACTTATGTACGAAGTTGCGAACTGGGTTTACCAATGTGTTGTAATGTAACGTAGTTTTAGGCAAAAGTGCCCATTTTGTATTGTGTAACAATTTTTTTAATCTTCTGCCAAAACAAGAGAATAATCGAATGTGTCATGTAAATAGAACTACCATTATTTATTAATACAATAATTTAAAAAAAACTTTGACATGTTTTATTTACAATTCCTTTCTACTTAGCAAATACTTATAAGTTCAACTAGCAGTGTCCTGCGGTTTTACCCGTGTAAGTCTTGATCGAAAAACTCTTATCTGATGTCTACATAAAGAACAGGGGCCCAATCGCGTATCTTCCGTCGTAATCGGCATCAAAATCCCTCTGCGCAAAGTAATAACCTGCGCGGTTCGAACCATAAGAGTTGATTTATAGGCATTTGAAGGCGACGCCGTCGAGCTCAGCTGTCATTGAAACCGGTAGCTCAAGAGACCTCGCATTCAAAGTTAGTTCAACTCGTGCCTACTTCCAATGCATGCAAACGCCGTCGTTTTCACCGCGCAAGTTATTCCTTTGCGCAGTGGGATTTCGATGCCGATGCCGATAGAAGTTGCGCGGTATGGTCCCAGACTCTACTACCTGCCGTTTAGGCTGTGCGTTGATCGTCATCATCATTGCTCTTCTTATTTCCAAAAATCGCCTTGCGGCTATGGTGTGTTAGTACATACGTAAGTTAATTATTTCCTTGGAAAATAAAAGATTTGGTTGTTCCAAAATTTTCAATATATTATGTACTTTAAAAAATAACTAATAATATCTTAATAACAGTTACATAAGTACACTTTATTCTAAAATATGCTTTAAAAAGCTTCTTATAAATGTGACTATAAAAATATTTGTCTTAATTTCTAATTGGTTTTAGTAACAGTTAAGTACAACTTATTATTAACATTACACGCTGTAAAATTCATTTTATGTATTTAATATTTAATTGTTATTAAGAGTCCGTTTACAATTTTATTGTTTTTTTTTAAACCGAGGTGTTATAATAATACGTAGGCTGAATCGAGCCATCATAGGTTTTTAACAAAAAAAAAACAAAATCTCTATTAAATGATTGGTCTTTTTGTAGATCTTCCTATTTTAATCAGTAATATAAAATCGTAAAATACAATAAACTTTGAGCACAATTATTCTTAGCCTCCATAATTTTAATTCGGTAACTTAAAGGTAACAATTTACTTTACTAATGTTTATTCATTAAGATGCCGGCGGAGTCCGACTTAACCATAGATATATACATAGGTAGTCTATATATGTATATCTATGGGTAATGACATAAATACACAAAAAGTAGAAGAATAATAGCTACAATAAGATGAATAGATAATTATAGTTAAAACAGCAAATGTCATATTATTATTTATTTTTATTATAACAGACAGTCATTGTTATGGTGACAGTTTTACATTTTTTAACTAATTACGGCATTATGTGTTTGCAGTAATCTTACTGCAGTTATATGATACAAAAACGTCTGCTGTTATTACAATAATCTGAACTCAGCCGGCTTCTTAAATCCCTTTTACCTATAAACAATTAACGTTAAGGGATGAACCAATAAAAACTATCAAAATTTGCTGACGCAATATCATTATGTCCCTCGTATGATCAAAACTAAATATTATTTAATTAATTTACCGTTAACAATTGTTTACAATAAAAAGTTTATTTTGATGAGTATTCTATTACTTATACGTTTCGTGTCATTGGTCAATTTGACGTCTATAAAAATAAAAGGTACCTAAGGAGTTATTTTTTTAAACTGTTTCCTATGTGTTTGCAGAATTTTGGAAAAAAATTGTTTAAAAAAATTAGAGGTTTGGTTAGAATATCGCAATTATTGTAACGTAACCTGCTGATTGGAATCAAATTAAAAGGATCAATACGTAAGTAACCTTTAACATTATTATCAATAAGTATTTCGTAACAAATATTTCCATTTTGATCCAATAGATGGCGGGTACCAAAATCCCGTGCTAATAATATGTTCGTATACTTCTTATTTTTATTTACGTACTTTATATCAAAAAATACGTATATTTAGTACAAAAATTCATAAAATTTATGTAAGGGAAGCTTCAGTCACCTTATCTCAGTAATGTTTTAGTATAATACCTAAATATTCTATCAAAAATATACAGATTATACAGAGTTTTATCGATATTAGTTAAGGAACACAGTTCATAGGTATGTATCGGAATATTTTGTAGGCCGGCGCAACCTTAGTCGCTGCCACTAATACAGTGATTACCACTAAGTTACACAACTAAAATGTCTCAACTACGCATCAGCTCCGTTTTTTTACATGGGACAGTTTTTATTGGTAAGTTATCTTTTACCGGATTACAAGAAATCACTAGTAATACGAAATACTTTAGAGCAACTTTACAAAATTCCCAAAAAAAATGTGTTCGAAAAAAAATTGTAAAAAAAATCAGTGCTGGGGCATTATTTAAGACATTTAGTTATAGAATCAGTAACCAGTAAAAAAAGATCGTCTATTCACAGATTTTTTTACTGGCATACTATTAAGCCATAAAGTAAAAGTAAAAGTTTTAACTGTGTGTTTCTGGAATTAGCCCTACTATTGGGTCTTTGTGACTGACAGGACATTTGAAAAAATCTGGAATATCCGTTTTACTGGTTCGCTAACTTGATTTGCAGCCTGCAGACGACTGGCTTTATAGTGTGAAGTTAGCAATTATTATTTTCCTCTATGGTTTTCGCGATTTTGCATAATAAAACACTTGAAAAAGCCAACTGTAAAGTTGGAGAAAGCTCACTTCGTTAAAAAATCATGAATAAAATGCGATTAAACCCGGTAAATAAAGTAAAACACTTTATTTACCGGGTTAAATCGCGTTTTTGTAAAGTTGCGCTAAAGTATTTCGTTTCACTAGTGATTTCTTGTAATTCGGCAAGAGATTAGCAGTTATTAATTCAAAAATCTGTGATGAATAGTCTACAAGAGTAACTGGTGTCGTAACAAAATGATCAATACGTACTCACGTACGTATAAGTTTAGGCTACAAGTTGTCCTGCTGCATCGCCACGATGATGTTGAGCAGCGCGGTTCGCGCGTCGCAGTTGGGGAAGCTATCCAGCACTTGACAAGCGCGAGCGATGTGCTCGCGTTGAAGCTGCTTCGTTTTCTCTATGCCGTCACCCTCTAGCACCGCTTGGTATAGCTGGAAATTTAAAAATAAACAATCAAGTGCTAATCTTCTTCTTCTTTATTAAATTGGGGTTTTACATTCGGACATTTGCCAGTGTCAAGTGTTATTAACATTTGCAAGTTATTTGCATCGAAACAGTCAAGTCGTCATAGTTAAAGTCAAGTCGAGGGGGCCATTTTTTTACAATGTTTGTTCACGGAGCTTTGGAGATATGGCGAAAGTCCATGTTTTGCTCCGATTTTCCCTTTAATTTACACTTGTACACCTTCACGAAACTAAATTGATTAATATGTCCCCAAAATTAAACAATTTACACGCTTTTAATTAGGTTTTACAAAAAATGAAAATTTAGCAACACGACGCGTTCCCGCCAAAACTCCAAGTGCTAATCAGTGATTTTGTAATTATGACTGTACACTTGAAGACCCCCATTTCGTATGGCGGCATATTCGACGCAGAGGCCAACTTAGACTGGTTTAATATATTTTGTACTGGAACCTTTGTTCTAACATATTTTTATTATTTATGTTGAAGAAATCACTAGTATATTCTTACGTAATATAAATGTTTTCGAGAAAAAAATTTAAAAAAAGATAAACAGTGCTGGGCCATTATTTGAGACATTTAATTATAGAATACTTTTAAGTCATATCAGCTTTAACTGTGTGTTCCGCAATTAGTGTTGCTTTTTGCCGAATTTCGTGCTTTTAATTCAACGAGAAGTACCAGAAATTGATGGAAATACTATTTTTATGGTTAGTGACACATCTTAAACCGCATTGTTACTTATATCTGGTGAAATAATGGTACAACGATTACCAAGTTAAGAATAAAAGCGAGCAGACAAGTGCCCTTACTCGACGCTAGATGCATTCACCATGTCAAGGCATCTAAAGCGAGATTTCCATTACGAAACTAGTGTATACCAAATAGTCAATTTCCTGGAATCAACTTATCAAATAGACAGATATTAACACTGTGTCTACGTAAGTTTCGTTATGTGAATAAAGGCTAGGTTATCCTTAGGGTTGGGATAGGTTATAAACTCACAGTATGATAGTCGACAAGCTTGACGCTCTGCTTCCCCGCTTCGATGTACTCGTAAAGCTCCGGCCTCGCCTCCAACGTGAAGGCGAGCGGTGCCCCCACTAATGAGAAGCTGGCAGGCTCAGGCCCGGTGAATGCTTCTAGGTCGAGGAACGCTTGCCAGGCTAAGGCTAGGTGACAGCCGAATAGGTAGCCCTGGAATGAGGTAAATGATGGTGAATTTTAAAGCTTTGAAAGATGTTTTTGAATTCACATGATTTTGGCCCGTTTATCTAAGTCCTAAGCTATAAGCTGCTCTGGACGAAACTACCCATGCACATTTTAAAAAGTCGACATCTCGCCCGCAGGGCAGGTTTTACGTGGGCCATATGTACCTTAACCCGATTTGGTAACGTTTAGAAATATTATCCAAGATAATAATCTAATTTATAATAGTAAGTTATCCCTTTCTCGAATTCACTATGTCACTACTCACATCACTATAAATTGAAGAAAGAACAACATCTTGTCGAAGGCGTAAGGCACTATCCGAGCCAGTATAGAACAGAACAACCAAAACAGTTTATCCACAGAATATTTGTAAAACTATTATGTAAGATATCTTGCTCCTATGTCTTAACTTCGCACAATCTTCAGCAAAACAGGTTGCCAAGCTTCGCGTGCGAAGAACTTAAGTCAGCCGACCCTCAAGTTCTCTTCTAAAACACCAACGGTAAGAGATGAAGTGGCAGTGGACTGGCCATATTAGCCGTAGAACCGATAACCGTTGGGGTAAACGAGTTCTAGAGTGGAGACCGCGTCTCGGCAAACATAGTGTAGGACGTCCTCAGGCACGTTGGAGTGACAATTTGCGCAAGACGGCTGGCACAGACTGGATGCGAGAAGCCGTAAATAGATATAGGTGGCGTGCAATTGGAGAGGCCTATGTCCAGCAGAGGACTGCAACAGGTTGATGATGATGATGATGACGGTAAGAGATTAAGTAACCCTGTTCTATGCCGAAAGAAGCTACACTGGGAGTATATTATCCTACAGTATATTATAATGTACTTATAGGTAAATAAATCTAGGTGGCGTGCAATTGGAGAGGCTTATGTCCAGCAGTGGACTGCAACAGGCTGATGATGATGATGATGATGATGACGGTAAGAGATTAGGTAACCATGTTCTATGCCGAAAGAAGCTACACTGGGAGTCTATTATCCCACAGTATATTATAATGTACTTATAGTTAAATAAATCTAGGTGGCGTGCAATTGGAGAGGCTTATATCCAGCAGTGGACTGCAACAGACTGATGATTATGATGACGGAAGAGGGTAGGTAACCCTGCCGAAAGAAGCAACAGTGGGGGTAATCCCACAGTACCTATATAATAATGTACCTGATAGTTCCGTGCGGGCGCGTGTCCCGCTAGCCGCAGCGCGGCGGAGCACGACTTGCCGAGCAACGCGCCCGCCGCGAGCACGTGCCGCGCGCCCCACTCGCCCACCGCGCTGCCCACCACGCCGACCATCGGCAGCGGCTCCAGTATGCATTCCCATTCTGGATATGACACGAGACGAGGGATTTATTATTAGGTTCAATCAAAGAATAGGTAGGTACTAACTTATTACATTAATAACGTCTGTTGTAACCATATTTCGTGGAAATAAATGACATTCATTCATTAAGAACTAAAAAAAACAGTGCATTTACTTGTGCAAGCTTAATAAGTTATTAAGTAAACTTATTAAGCTTGCACAAGTAAACTTGTCCAAACGATTTGACGCAACAAACTTAATAAGATTATAAATAAAATAAGAAAAACCAATGACTTAAGAGTACCTAGCGTATGCTTTTGTTTTAATTTTAACTCGCTGAATTTTATCTTGCGCAATTTCACTCGCTTAAGTCTCAACTGTAGTGTGATTACAGGATAAAAACTTACCCAACCCTATCCTAGCAGTCCATCTGTATTTTTTTCTAAGTAAAAATAAAATGACATTTATTGTACTTACCTAAAACAATGGTCAAAACTTTAGCTAAATATTACATCGGAGTTATAGAAACTCCTAAATCCCTGATAGGAACGTTAGTACAAACATTATTCAAAATCTATTTCTTAGTACAGACAAAGTAAGTCACTAGGTACCATCATCGAATACGCTACAAAAACTTGTTAATATTCTGCTCACATCCGAATGACCGGCCAGTTCCTAACAAGTACTTACCAACCTACCTACATAGGTATATTGAATATCAATGAACGTCTAACTAGGCAGTTTGGTATGGTCAATTGGTCAACTTCTGTGGTTGGAATTCGCTGATTTCTTTTGTTTGGTTTGATAATTATTGTCCTTGTTTCGGATCCTTTGTTGCATTCAACGATGCAAGAAAATAATTGTTTTTCTGTAAATATAGTTGAAGCTAGTAATTGGTGACAAAAATTCTTGTGTAATAATAGGGGTTAAAGTATGAAATTGCCGTTTTATTGCAATAGGTTCTTTGAATTGACATAGAATCTTCATGGTTTGAGGTTTTCGAATGAAACTTTTTTCAAATGGTTTCTGTGATGTTCTTTTTTTAAAAAATGTGAAACATTTGAATATCGACTTTCAATTGTTTTTGTTATTCAATTTAGACAAGAAAGATGGATACTGCGAAAATTCGAGTGATTTTTGAATACGAGTTCCGACGCGGAACTAACGCGGCAGAAACAGCCCGCAATATCAATGCTGCGTTTGGAGAGGGGTCTACTAATGAACGCACTGTGCGATTTTGGTTTAAACGCTTTCGTGATGGAAATTTCGACTTAAAGAACGAGCCACGAGGAAGACCGCCCACACAGGTGAATAACGATGAATTAAGAGAGAGAGTGGAAGCCGATCCTAGTCAAACTACCTAGGAATTAGCGGCATGGTTTAACGTTACCTTACCCACTTTATTGACTCACTTGCGTCAAATCAATAAAATAAAAAAATACGAAAAATGGGTGCCTCATGATTTGACTGATCTGCAGAAAGAAACGCGTGTTGAAACTTGTGTTGCCTTGTTGAACCGGTACAGAAATGAAGGAATATTGGATCGAATTGTAACATGTGATGAAAAGTGGATTCTTTATGATAACCGGAAAAGAAAAATGCAATGGCTGACCCCAGGTCAAATGCCACAACAGTGTCCTAAAGCAAAACTTACCAATAAAAAGGTAATGGTAACTGTTTGGTGGTCTCAGCATGGTGTTATTCACTATAGTTTTCTTCGATCTGGTCAAGCAATTACGGCAGATGTCTATTGTGCCGAACTCCGAACCATGTTGACAAAACTAGCAGTAAAACAGCCCCGACTCATAAATCGATCTTCACCATTATTGCTCCACGACAACGCGAGACCTTACACAGCACGAGAAACCATTTTGACCCTTCAGGAACTGCACTTAGAAACCATTCGTCATCCTCCGTATTCACCAGACCTTGCTCCAACGGACTACCATTTTTTTCGTGATTTGGACAATTATCTACGTGACAAGAAGTTTTCTTCCCAGGAGGCAGTACAAAATGCTTTCACACAGTTTGTGCAGTCTAGATCGTCGGAGTTCTATCGCAAAGGCATTAATAACCTTCCCATTAGATGGCAGCAATGTATAGATAATAATGGCAACTATTTTGATTAAATAAATTTGTTAAAAATTTAAAAAATAAACAATTAAGATTTTCAGTACAAATCGGCAATTTCATACTTTAACCCCTAATACTTGGATTTTTTTATTTTTTTATTAACATGGGTATTATCAAATTACTATTGACTAGATTTAGTCAAAGTTGAAATATCAGTCAAAAACCATAACCTAGATTTATTTTTGTTTTCGTGATTTTAGATTAAAAAAGCAGCGTGATAAAACCGAAAAAAAAAATAGTTTCAGTTCAACTGAGATTTTAACCATAACCTGATTTCATTAATAAATAACACATTTATATTTTATTTTTAATTTTATGATAATATATATTGTTTAACTTGGCGGATTGAGGCCCAGATAGAGGAAATCGCTCTTGGCATTACTAACCGACTTTAAAAACAGAGGTTTTCATTTCAAACGTAAATGTCCTACAAAAATACTAGAAAACCGGTCCCCATTTAAACTAAGATGAGTATTGTTAAGTTTGTAGGCTACATCTACATCCGTACTATCAAAGTGTAAACTTGCTATCGGATAGGTTTCACTTTCACTTTTATTACCTACTTCGTTTTATTACTTGAAACTAACACTTTTTACGGCTTCTGTTACAAATGAATACTTAGGTAGTAATTTAGATGTGACTGTCTATAAAATTCAGACGTCTCTGGCTTTTTTGTGTTGTGTTGGCTTTTTGCTTATTCGAGAAATTTAACCATTTTGGTTGCATCCCTCTCGGGAGCCCGGGATCCACTGAAACTCCAAATTATTTAGGGTCGGCACTATAGGTAAGTCATTACCATAACTTCTGCAAATGGATTTGGCGATATTTTTCGGTCGCCCGAATGCCTGAAACCAAACCCTCTTAGGGACCAAGCAGTTTATTCGCCACCGCGCAGGCCAATTTAATGTTTGTTATTCTCCTCCAGATTCCTAATTTATTTTTTACAATACCCACGGAAGATATGGGGTAACTCTATACCTACTACCTAGTTATTACAAAAAGTGTTAAGCTCGCACTAGTGCCAGAATCTGAGCGTGTCATTTACCACCTAAGCCTATGTGAGAGGCTAAACGGGCATGGGTCTTTAAACCGTGCTAAACCGATGACGTCTTTTAAACAATTTACCCAACCCATAGATATTATACAAACGAATATAAATTAACTAATTTATTCTATAATTATGGTGACAAAAGTTAAATCCGGTTCGAATATAACGATTCGCGAACTGTGAATCTTCTTAACGTCGTCATTATAAACATTTGCATAAGTCAAGGTAAATTGGGTAGAATAGGATTTCATGCCGATGCCATTTCATTAAAAAAGAATATTAAAACTTAATTACCTATGTTTTGTAATTGATAGCTAAATTATCTTGGTATTAATTAATTAGGTGCTAAAAGTATCTTTGGCATCTTTTTAATGTTGTTAAGTGCCAAACAAACAAAATCTATCACAAATAGTCCCATTAGCTAATAAAGTTTTTAAATTCACACGATGTGTTAACATTGTTACATTTAACACAGAAACCACACTAAAATCATAATTTAATGTTGACGTACCTAAATGATCATGTATTTGTTATATGATCTGAAAGAAACAAATTATTTGAAATAGATATAGAAATATACTATTTAATTTGCTCGTAAGAATAAATACTAATACAAGACTCAGACCCGGTAAAAAGTAACTAAGTCCTGCCTGTAGCTAGTAGGATTGTAATAAATAATGTAATAAAAGCTGTTCTCAGGTTTTTCTACTCGTAGAATGATAATAATCATTTGGCCAAAATTCTACTATTTTACTGAATATTCGTACGGCCGTTCGGAGTCACGTTTGAGACGGTAAAGCGCACATATTTAACAAAATAATATTGACAGAGAAGAACTATGGGCAAACATAAGTCGTATCCGCAAATGCAAAATAAATATATATGAATACGTCAAAGTATTTTATGCAAGCTCTTCAACATATGAATGTAAGATGCTGTATATATCCACCAGCTGCGCCCGGTTTCACCTGCGTAAGTCACGATCCATCGGCAATATCAGGAAAAACATCGCAATCGGTTCTGTAGTTTTTGCGTGAAGAAGTATAACCAATATACACACATAAACCTAAAACATAAATAATTTTAGTAGGACACTGCTAGTATAGCAGTGTCTCGTAGTTTCACCCGTGTAATTCCGGACTCGTAGGAGTTTCGCAAAATCCTTTGTTATAGAATGTCTACATTATTATGTGAAGAACATACTTTCAAAATTTCAGCTCTTTACTATCAGTTTAGGCTTTGCGTTGATACATCAGTCAGTCAGTAAAAAGCATTTTATAGATTTTTTTGAATTGAATTGGTAACCTCCTGCGTGACAGAGACCATCAACATACCTGTAGCATTCTGTCTCTGTTCCACCGGTAGAGGTCTGGATGGAAGCGGGTTGTTCTGTTCATCTCGCTCGCCAAGGAACTCTGCTTCGGCCAGGTCTCGCACTGCTGATGACATCAACTCTACTAGTTCTTGGTTTCTGGTGGGTTTAAAAAGATCATTAGAGTTTGGGAAGGTATTAGGGATCTCATTGTAATTGGGAACTTCTAAACAGTAGAAAATTTGGTCCACATCGTATAAAGTACACACTGTATAAACTTGAACTCTCTACAGCGGTCTAGCGGTTTAGACAGTGCTTTGATCCATCAGCCAGTCACGACAAGTCACTTTAAAGATTCAGATTATATTTTACATAAAATCTTAAATAAACAATACTTATAAGATTAAATAAGTAATACCTACTCTAAATTCTAGCATATGTTTATAGGTTAGGTTAGATATTCCTAGGTTAAAAGAACTTAGCGACTTTGCTGTATGCTACAGATGTATTTAGAGACAACGTAGAAGTTATGACCGGGCATAACTCTCAGTTTAGGGCATTTGAGGTATATATTTACACCGGATAGGCCCCTTAATACCTTTCCGAATATAAAAAGGATCATTACGATTGGACCTCAGACGGCGAAATATCTGTTATACTAAATACATACGTAACTAAATATACAGCCGAATTGACCTAGTTTTTTTTTGGAAGCCGGTTAAAAAGTGAATGAAATGAGCGACAAATTACTCGTCAAGGAAAATGTATATAGTTTGTTACGTATGTATAGTACGTAGTTTGTTAGACGTTTTTCACTAAGCACCCTTCAAATATTCCGCTATGATCCCACTTCCATCCGACAAGCAGTCGATAATCACGGACGTAGGTATGCCGACGGAAGCTACAGAGGTTATATAACTACCCACGTACAGTATACCAATAATTTCAGACCGTACGTAACGCAGTGTTCGTAATAACACGCGAGGATGTAGATACCAACTATACGAATAATCAATGAACTGCAAGTTTACTGCTTATTTATATATACGATTTTGTTTATTTATGTATGAGTATGTTTACAGTCGGCAACGAAAATATGTTGAACTAAGTAAAATTTCGTAAATTTGTTTTTTATTGCTCAAGGCATATTTACTAGAAATATATTTGAAAAAACTTGGGAACTTGCGTGGCCGAGCGGTATAGGCACTGGAATATTGATTCAGGGACGCGAGTTCAAATCTCGCCGCAAGTGAATTTTTGAAGATGAATTTTTCCTTTAAATATATTTCTACTAAGTAAAATTGCTAATTTTGGTAGGTATAATAGTGTTTTCATCTTCCAGACCTTGTTTTATTTACTTTTTTAATTATTTTTTTATACCTCTTTATAATATGAGTATAGATACATACATATTTTACATGTAGTTTTGACATACATATCATACATGTAGAATATACACACATTCTACATGTATAATTATGTATGTAAAGAGGTATCGTGGTAACATGTGTACCTATGTAGGTATAAACTCCGAAACCACTGGACCGATTTCAAAAATTCATTCACTAATAAACGATTGAGGAGTAACATAGGCCTTGGCTTAATCGGCTTGGCGGGTGAAACCGCGGGACGTAACTAACGTTACACACAGCTCAATCTCGACCTAAACTAAGCGAAGTCGAAGAAGGATATCTCCTGCGGGTTCATTGATGAAAGAACCTGTAACTTAGATTCCATATAATCCAAAGTAGACCATAAGATAATAATAATAATAATAATAATTTATTTATTCATTAAGATTAATATGTAAAGCAATTCACAGCGGATTATGCACTAAGCAAAGCTTGTATCGCAGAATCCAGTTAAAGTTACTAAGGAGAATTAACAGAAGTGTCACGGATTTGAATAATTTGTTGACTAATAAAATTGATTAGGTACTAATAGATAACTAAGGAAAACTAAATTTAACAAACAAAAATAAAAATGCACAAATTGTAAACACTGGCGAAAACAGAAATTGACTATGATGTGAATTTAAATGTTGAGCAGAGACCAGAATAGCCTCGTCACCACAGATTCATAAGAACCTGGGAACGAGGACCGAGGCTCGCCCATCTGTGTGTGTGTGAAAGTGACATGTGTATGTGTGTGTGTAGTGTGATTGTGTAGTGTGATTGTGTAGTGTGAGTGTGTGATCAGGTCAGTCAACTGGTAACAGACTCTCAGTTTGCGAGTAGTTAAGTGAAAGAAGCCATTTCTCTACAATCTCCCTACACTGCCTGTTTGAGCAAGACTTAAGCTGTTTCAGACTTTTGTACGCTGAATTAAAGAGATACGGGCCCATAAACAGTGGCAGCCGTCTAGCAAAAGCTGAATGAACTTTGGGCGGTTTTATTTTAGGTCGTCTGTTACTAAGCCGCTCGATGGAGTCCAGAGAGCACAAGGCAGAACCATGAGTAGCGGAAACCATCCGTAACACATATATCTGCCGCACACTCAGGACCCCACTCTCAGCGTACAATAATTCAGTTGGGTAACGGATTGGCCTTTTCAGCATAACTTTCAAGACTGCTCTTTGGGCACCTTCGAGCCCAATCATCTTGGTTTTAGCGGCACCCCCCCAAGCTCTAATGCAGTACATAAGAAGACACTGGCAAAGAGATTTGTACACCAACAGAAGCGTGGAACTGTCTGCACAATGACGCAAAGATTTCATAACGAACATCATTCTTCGAGTACGGCCAGATAGAGCAATTAAATGATGTTCAAAAGAAAGTCTCCGATCTACTGTCACGCCCAGGTACTTTATATAGGCGCCTTCAGTAATCCTGTTGCAATCACAGTGCCCCTGTCCAGCCTCTTCTCCACCGTAAACTGAAAGTTTGGACAAACAGGACGCGTTGTGCAACTTAAGATCGAAATGTTTTGGTGGTTTGGAGGCAGCAGTCTTATAAAAGGTAATAAATTTGGTTTTCGCAACATTCAAAGACAGCAAATTCATATCAAGCCAATCAGCAACCAGAGACATACCCCTCTCAGCCAATCGGGAAACGCCCGTCCAGCTATCGTCCCGGAAGAGTAAAACCGTGTCATCTGCATAACATATGACCTCAGCTTTTTCAAGAGGGAGATCTACTAGGTCGCTTAAATAAAGCAGAAACAGCGTGGGACCGAGCACACTGCCCTGTGGGACACCGAATTTGATGGGAAGTGTATCGCTTCTTAATCGACTTGTTCTAATACATTGTTCCCTTCCCGTCAAATAACTACAAAACCAGTCGAGACAAAGGCCCCTCACGCCCAGACTGTTCAACTTGTTAAGCAGAATTGGAACCGAAACTGTGTCGAACGCCTTGGCCAAATCAAGGAATACTCCAATACACCGCTCATTGTGATCCAGAGCGTCCGACACTAAATTGGTTAGGTTGAGTACGGCGTCTTCAGTCGATTTGCCTCGCTGAAAACCGTATTGCTGCTTGGGTATAATAGCGTGTTTGTCCAGAAACTGTACTAGTCGTGCGTTAACTATTTTCTCAAGAAGCTTAGAGAAAACAGAAAGCAGAGAAATAGGTCGATAGTTCCCGGGGTTGGACTTATCTCCATCTTTATGTATTAGTGTCACAGCTGCAGACTTCCAACACTGAGGAAAAACTCCAGTGGAAAGACTCAAGTTAAAAATGTGAGTTAGTGGACCAACAACAACATCCCTGATTGATTTGATAAGAAAAGAAGAGTACCCGTCGAGCCCCGGAGCGCTGCTCGGCTTTAACTGACATATAAGTTTATTAATCTCCACTGCATCCGTTGGGGCCATGAACATTGAATCCGAAATAACCCTATGTAGCTTGCAAGCAGATGCTAACTCCGCCTCAGTTGATGAGAGCTTTCTGAGTATCTTATTAGCTAGATTTTGACCAACGCTAGTGAAAAATCTGTTACATCGGTCCAAAGATGTTCGGGGTTCACTGCATAGATTATATAGTTCCTGTGGGTCTAACCGATTTCTGTTCATGTGACATATTTGTTTGATTGTATTCCACAGATTTTTTGGGCTACTTTTATTCATAAGAAGCTCATTATTTTCATATTGATTTTTTAATTTGCGCTGAAGGTTATTTAGAAAATTCCTATAACGTTTGTACGTAATATTAATTGTTTTATCATCCGGATTTCGTCTAGCTTGTTGATGCAGCCTGTCTCTAATTTTTTGACATTTCAATAAACCCGGCGTTATCCAAGGACAAAGAGTGAAGCGGCTGCGACTGACAGAAATAGTTTTGGTATTTTTACAGACGACGTCATTGAGCAGATTAGTAAATATTTTAGAAGCTTCCTCCACGTCAAAGACGGAGTATACTTTCGACCAATCAGCAGCACCTAATTCCAAAACAACCTTGCGTATGTCTGTTTTGGTACGAGTCCGCAGTTTGGGGCGATGGTTTGGTTCCAAAGACAGGCCTAAAAGACATATATTGTGGTCTGTTATGGATGACTTACAAACCACCCCTATAGCTGGGTGGTTTTTATCCACAAAGAAATGGTCCAAA
Source organism: Idaea dimidiata (assembly GCA_949358125.1). Classification (NCBI taxonomy): domain Eukaryota; kingdom Metazoa; phylum Arthropoda; class Insecta; order Lepidoptera; family Geometridae; genus Idaea; species Idaea dimidiata. The sequence continues at coordinate 18,039,331 of OX442332.1, read as the reverse complement.
CAAGTTTGAGATTCTTCTCTCGTGGGTATAGAAATTGCAGGCAGGAGATTATGCTCAGATAGAACACAAAGATAGTCGGAGCAGTCTTCAGAAATTGGTTTAGCACATAGGTTGATATTAATGTCTCCAGTTACTATTAATTTGTGGCTTCCGTTAAACTTGTCTAAAAGTTTACTTAGGGAAGAAGTGAAAGGACCCAAATCTCTAAAAGAAGGTGAGCGATATATACCCAGCACAAATATATCCTTACATAGATTGATTTCCAGGCAATTACAATCAACGCATTCCGGTTCCCGTACAGTAGGCGACCACTTGTCCAAAACATACGCAACCACGCCGCCGTTTTGATTTATAAATGTTGATGTTCTAAAGGAATTATAACCGGGAATGCGCTTAATTATAGTGTTATCGGCCAAATGACATTCGCTAAATATCAAGACATCAATAACCAATTTCAATCGCTTAAAACTAATCATGAACGAGTCAAAGTTTTTAGAAATGCTTCTTATGTTGAATGACAGGAATTTTAATGAAAACTCAGAGGTCAAAGTCTCTTCACAAGAATCTACATTGTCGAGCGAAACACATTCAATCGAAATTGTCCTATCAAAATCTTCGGCTAAATCAACCATAATATGAAATAGAAATATATTATAAAAGGATCAGAATGATAACGAGCAATGTTTCGCGCATAACTAATGATTAAGAACAAGCATTTCGAGAAGAGCAGAAGAGTCAAGATAACAGTCGACTGGCAAAGTGTGTGTATGTGTGAGTGGTGTGTGGAAAACATGTAATGTGTGTTAAGAGAAATATGCAAATAACAGTAATTACCAGTGCCAAACAGCAATAACAAACCAATATGGGTAGAAAACGATTTAAGATAGTAATTTCGGAGCCGCAATCTCATTCTCTGAGGAGTCCAATCCAATTTTAAGATCCAAGTCAAGCATTGATGTAATGCGAACAGCAGGCTTGCCATCCGAACTTCGGGCAAGTATAATTCCGTTGTGGATCCAACAATAACGAAACGCATTCTTCTTGGCACGCGATCGGGCCGCCTGAAACAACTGCCGGTTACCCTTCGATAGCCTCTCATTAAAGAAGATCTTTTGCGGAGAGTGATCAGTGATTCCTTCCGAGGTCATATTGCGCCTGGATTTAGCGGCAGTCAAGACTTCCTCGCGCTTGCGTCTTCTTAGTAGTTTAACCACAACAGGTCGCGGCAATTTCACACTATCTTGAGGCAATTTTCGAGGTTTAGGCCCGACGCGCGTGATACTGTCTATGTCTTCCTCACTCAAGTTGACACCCAATTTCCCAGCTGCAAGAAGGACCAGATGACTCAGGTTTTCATTTGGAGATTCGGGTAAACCCACAATTTCAAGTTCGTTCCTAAGTGCGTCTTGCTCCAACGAGCTTATCGTGTGTTGTAGAATGTTTACCGCACCGCGAAGGTCTGATATCTCAAAATCGACAGCGTCAAACCTTCTGGCGTGATCTGTTAAAGTGCAATTCAATACCTGGTGGTAGGATTTAATTTCTTCTTTTAACTCTAGGTTATCCTTACGCAAGTCTTGAACCTCCCTGCGCAACTGGCGTACTTCGTCGACGAGCATAGCTACGTCAGAGGGGGCGATGCATTCAGTGTTGCTATGACTGGATTTGGTACCCTGTGGTCCACTTCCTCTTTTTGTGTTTACATTAGTTGAATCATTCTTTCCACTGGCAGGCGTGGAGTTGACAGAAGTCAAAAACTTGTCTCCTCCAGGTCGCGATAGAGAGCACGGAGGACAGAGCCAAGGTTTCTTTTTGTCTAATTTTTTGAAGTTTTCTTTAGACATTTTAAGACAAGATATGTCATATACTTTGGAACACGTCGAACAATCCATGTAGAAATCATCCTTGATTGGGTTACCACAACCTTTGCATACTTTTGCCATATTTATGTACGCCTAGTAGTGAGAAATGGTAACGTAATTTCGACTAGTTTGTTTGCAGTCAAACTGGCTCAGTGGTTCAATGGCTGGCTTACGTTCCGCAGGCTGTGGTTCGCGCCGCTCCAGATGTATGTCTTTTTGTAAACTAAATTTTCTTCTGACATCAATTCATAGCAGGTGCAGCCCAAAAATTCCAGCCCTCTCGCTTCCACCGCCCACTGGGAGGAGACCTTCCATATAAACCTCACAAGAAGAAACGAGAATTTGAAATAACGATTCCGACCAATGAGAACTGTGGAATAAACTGAATGAAATAAAACTTAACAGAGCCCGGCCGCGCGACTGCTCTGACCGGTGTCCGAGACTCAACCCAATGATGTCCAATGACTCCAATGAATGAATATCAAATAAATTAAATTAAAATATTTTGAAAGTTTACCTACAAACACACATAAGTAACGAAACTTTCACATCGTTAGAATAGTGCTTGCTTTCGTAATTTGTTGTAGGAAAATGAACTCTGTTCCTTTGATTTAGGGTCGGAGGTCAGAGCAAGGTTTTAGAAAATCAGACTACGTCGTCGTTCGTAGGTCGTGACCGGTTTGTATGAAATATCTTGGTTCAAAAATGTCAAAGACATAAGTATAGATTTTTCACCATATCGATTTTTCACCCTTTTGTGTACCTAGAGTAATGTGTTTGTCTGTTTTCTGGTCGCCCTAGGGCCTCTAACTTGACCTCATGACTGGTATCACAATTGATCACAATTGGGACCAACTGCTTAACTTGTCTTCCTCGGAGGAACTCGAAAGAGGGATTTTTTGATCAATAAAATATGTATAATATATTAGATACCCAACAAACTTCTTTTATGAGTGCAACGCGTTGTAGAATCCATTTTACATACTCACTTACTCTAACTACTTTAAACTAATACAATCGAGGTCAAAGTCAAAAACTTATAGTACGAGTAGGAATCTATAGGTCAATGTTGAATCACGTGTGCCTTACCTACTTTGAATGGAGTATTTTACAATAACTAACCAACAGAATGGTTAGACCTCTAAATTGTTTCAAAACCCTGTTCTCTTAAAATAACTTACCTTAAATTAGCAAGTTCTATGAAAGAATACGCGAATTAGAATCTCCTAAGCAATGCAACATTGTTGCTAAACAATCTTTCGACATTTTCCTCCGCGTGTTGTCTTATGCTTATATTTAATTGCCCTTTTAGAGAAACCAATTGTAATTAATAATTCAGAAAAAATGTTGAGGTCTTAAAGAACATATACCTACACCTCAAATGAGGTGGTTTTGAGAAAGACATACCATAAGATAGGTGCAATAAGTAGCGGCAAAGTTATTTAACATTTTGACAAACATCCTGTCGACTTTTGTATTACGTGTGTATAAATCGGGCTAACTAGGAAGATAATTCAGAAATCCTTAGCTGTTTCTTTAACTTTTATTATTACTAAGGAAAGTAGGGGTTCAACACCTTGCGGAGGACAAATGCATTATCATAAATCTTTCCAGGATTCAAATCCGTGCTCTACGACTTGTCGGGAGAATGCGCTAACCATTCCACCCGTCCGGCAAGCGAGGGGCACGGTTTAGAATTTTGTTGCGGAGGATTTTGATGATGCATTTCTTCTCATTGTAAAATATTTCTAGTAGCATGCCTGAAATTAATAAAATGAACAAATGAATTTATAAAAATAAGAAACATGAACTTACCTCAAATTAGCCAGTTCCGAACAAGAATTAGCGAGCAGATAGTCCCCGCTAAGCAAGGCGATCTTGTTTCCAAACATCATGTCGTCAGGTTGCTCCACGTGGAGTTGTCTCGAGTTCATATTGACCAGACCTTTGTGGACCAGGTGGGATGTGCGGATCATTTCAGTCACCTCTGCTAGGGCGCGTTGGCTGGAATTTTTGGGTATAATAAAAGGTCCCTGTCATTTTAAGTCGGTAATACTAATCGATATGCGCCAGAAAAGTTTTAACGTACCAGGTAAAATTTGAGCAGGCTTCAGACCATTCAATTTAATTATTTATTTGTACAGGTAAATCGTGCGTGTGTAGGCAAAATAAGAACGTACAGTTAAAATTTGAACTGAAAATCTAATCGAAACAAGTATCGTTAGCTTAAACTTTACTTCAACTTTTTAGCTTTAGGTATGCAATGCTACTATGCACAGAATGGACTTGCACTTGTTGTGTTTTTTTTTTCTAAGTTATTTTTTAGCCGTGAAACCTTACAATTGGATTTCCGTTTTTACACTGGTTTTTATGTCTTTGTTGTTTAAGTGTTAGATTTCTAAATAAATAAATAGATAATAAATGGAGTAAACTCCAATAAATAAAAACTGTATAGTTAAAACTGCGCAGTTGAATCTAACGGCCTGTAGGCCTGCTTTAGAATCACTCGGTATCCGTTATGCCTGTCGGTTTGTCCGAGGCGAGGTAGGTACTTGGCCTGAGCCAGTCGTTTCTGACCACTGTCTCGACTAAAGGTCTAACCTGTTACTTTAGATTTGATGATTATGTGTTTACTGCTAAGTTATTAACTAAGTAAAACAACATGCATGATCCCAAGGCCAGGACCTGGAAAAGGAAACAAGAAATCGAAATTGCAGACGCAAGGTGAAATTTTGATCCATAATGACTGCTAATGATGAAGTACTACAATAAACTTCCTCTCGATGATGATAGGTCATCGTGGATCTTGACCGGATAATTTAATCGCCCTTAGTGGTGCCGATTGAGGAAATACTTACCTAGAACCGCTTTCTAGAGGTGCATCGTTCTTTCGAGGACCTTGGCCTTTCCCGAATTGGTATGTAGTTGGGACTTCCCATGTTAACATTGACGGATATTGAAATAATGATTTACGATAATTGTAAGTTCATTATTGTAGTGGTCATTTCTACAAATTGTTTTTTTGGAAAACATTGAAGCTTTCTTCGATGGTACCTACCTACTTATATGTATAGTAGTAAAAGACGATTTTGTAACTAGTCACGGCAAAAATAAAGGAGAACTTACTATGAATGGAGCTGTCTCTTTTTCCAATAACTTCATATTTTACTAGCTGCGTGTCCCGCAGTTTCACCCGCGTAAGTTCATTCCGAGGGGGTTTTGAACAATTCTTCCTTATCAGATGTCCAAATTATAAAATATAAAGACCACATACCAAAAACACTGATGGAAGAATCTAAATTGCGATGCTTCCGCATCAGCTTTTATATAGGCATAGATTGCGTGCTTACTTTCTACAAATATACATAAGTCGTGTAAGATTTTGCTCAGTGGTTACCTGTGCAATACACCAGCTGCCTTATCCTGTTCCATGTCCGGGATCTCAGGGCTGTGTCCTGCCGCCTTCGAGACTAGCAGCACGATGAGGCCCCAAGCTTGCATGTTGTTCTTACCATTGTAGATTAAATTCCTAAAGGAATGGTATAAAAATAAATAAGTCAGAATGGGCGCATAAAGAATCTAATGATAAGTTAAGTTTATTTAACTCCAAGGTTGTTTGTGCTCACGTAAGTCAGTTAGGTGAGCGGCGTGGGTTCAAATCCGTATTTTGGATCATCGAATTTTGTTTTTTTTTTGTTTATATATTACTAAGTGAGCTTGTCATTAAAATACATAAATAAATAGATTATAGTTAATCAATCAAGTTGTTGGACAATTTCATCTTATGTATGATAAGGTAGGTATAGGTAGCTATCACCCAATGTTTATCATGTTTTTGAAAATTGGTCCCTACTGGTAATGCAACTCTTATCAGAATTTCCCATACCATGGTAGAATAAGGTTTAAAACATTTTGAAAATGATGATTGTACCTTTTTTTCAGTCAGTTTTCCATTTTATAAGTTGAAACAGTCCTAGGTACTATTAAGGGGAACATGTTTTTCATGTGTTTCTGTATGTTTTATTGTGCTAATAAATAATTTATCTATCAATCCTATACCTACTATAAAAAGGACCAAACAATTTACAAATAAACAAAGAAGTACCTACCTAAGTAAATAATAGTCATTTTAATGATGAATGACAATAAAAACCATGAATGATGAGTGGTTTGGTAATGATTTAGCAACCAAAGTTAAAGATTGTCCATAGGATTACTTGACCATTAGTAGGCAAGGAGGTCATTTGTGTCTTAATCAAGCAGAGGCATTTAGGTTGATGTCTGTGGTTTATGTAGGCTTCTTATGTTTATGTTTTAGGTGTTTTAAGTAGGTGCAGGTAGGTTCCTAACCTACCTACCTAATAATAATATGTCAGGTAATAAACCTTGATTGGTGATTTTGATTATTATCTACATTCTATGACTATGGTCAAAAATTTTACCAAAATTTGAGATTTTTAATATTATTGGTGGTTTTTCAAAGTACTTACTCAGTTGGAGTATTTTTTATATTAACTTTTAATTTTTTTTGGGCGACAAAAGGACGAGATAAGAACGAGAAACGATCATGGCAGGGTGGAGGTCCATGGTGTGTTTTCGATGACATTTATTTATTGGGTAATATGGTAAGTACCTATAGATTGAGGAATACCTACCTTCCTATTTATAAAAAAGTATAATAATATATTACCTACCTATTATTTTGTGGGTAAGCAGCTAGCTACCTGCTACTTCCTACCTATATAATGTAGGTTCAGCTAATGTTAGGTGTGCTGGGCTCTGATTCTCTAAAAACATAGCATGCGACAAGCAGGCGGGATGCATGAGCATTGTAGAAGTCGATTTGTTGCAGAAGTAAAAATAATAGCTATTCTATAACTTGTAATACTAATTGGCTGAAGAACAAGGGGAGCTATTTAAATAATTAAGTAGCCCTTAATTTTGAAGGCTACATAACTAATTAAGTAGTAATTAAGTAAAATAACATTTACAGAATACGAAATAACGTAGGTCCTGCACGTCGCCTGCATTCCGCCGGAATTTCGCATGCTATGTCCTTACTGAATCGAGCCCCAGGTACTTCCAGTTATCTATAATTTGAACAGAGAAATCAAACTTACTTGGCTGTTTTAAGTAAAGGATGATTGCTGCCAACCAATTTACGTAAATGGAGAGCTACATTCGCAATTTCATCGCTGAGCACCCATCGGAGACTCAAGAACGAAGTCGGATATCCTACGATTTTCTCAGCTTCGCTTACGGCGCGGTTCCAATCCGGCTTGGTGGAGTGTTGAGCAACACTCGCTGTTCGCGGACTGCATGTGCTCACTTCCCTCGAACCGCAAGGTCCCCATGGTTTCGAAACGAGCGCGCTAGATGAAGAAACTTTCACAAAATCACACCTCACCATCCGGGACAAACGGCTCAAACTCATTTTTGGTATTCGGATTCTAAGCGGAAATATCAATTTGAGGCAAAACTACAATAATCCGAGATTTGAATTATTATTATTTGATTTATTAACATGGGCGAACACTTGTTATTATGTTTATTAATATAAAGATATTTTATTGTACAAAAATAACACTGTATCGCTAATTAGGGCCGCTTCAAATTATTTTACAAAATTCATAACACGAAACTAGAATTTATCGCGATAAAACTCGCGTAAATTCAATTTTACGTAAATAAATTTAAAAATTATTAGCGCGACCACCAAGGCCCAATGAAAATAATCAACTATTTTTAATTTTTACTCTGTGATTGATAGAAATTTTTATTCTGTGGAGGAAACGTATGCAATGATACCATATACGCGTGATTTACCTAAAACTTGGGTAAATATTATGAAGTGAAGTCAAAACAAAAGAAACTAGATTTACAATTTAGTAAAAAATTCATTGATTGAAGTATATAAATTTGTGTCAGTCATTCTCTTGCAATATTGCACCTTGCTTAATTGATAAAAAGATAATTTGTGGTAAATTAATAATTTTCTAGTGAAAAATATTGAAAGTTCCCTACCTGACGACGAAGAGTTTACTAAATTACTTGCAAAATCTGTGAATAGCATTACTGACAGGATTATCATTGCAATCAAGCTGCCATTAAAGTTACAAATTAAAATCATTTTGTCGTAGCATGTAGGGAAAATAATGTTGTAATGCTGGCAACTTTTTAAATGCACAAAACCGGAAATATATTCCGATTGGCTTTGAGTTAACCAATAAGAAAATTGTAAAAATCTGTTGACCAATCACATACTTATCAGCTGCGATTCATTCAATCAATATTTTTGTTCGTTCTAATTTGACAGTTCTGTAGTTTTTTTCGTTCTCATTCAGTCACTCGCGGAGCGCCGGTTTTTGTAGTCGTCTGTAGAGCAGTCACTACTGAATACCGGTATTTTCTGTGTTCCAGTTATTCCATTTATAAATTCCTTTTGCAGTTGAACAATTGTAATTTGATACTAGCACTTTTTTGTGAGAGTGTGAAGTTTGATTTGTGTTGTCTAAGGACAAGGTTTTTCGAATCAATCTCACGCACTCTGAGGTGAGTTTTCTTATTTTCTAGTTTTATTTCCATGGTTTACAGTTGTTGCGCATTTCGTAATAGCCCTGCGATGACCGCGGTTCCACGTGTAGTGCATACGTGTGCCATTTACGATGAAGTTATTATGCTCCTCTTAGATCAAAGACATGTCTTATTAGTTGTTTTTAAAATTGATCTCTTGAATGAAATAGGTAAGCCTAGTAGAGGTCTGCTACGTCTTATTTTATTATGTTGAGCTTTATGAACCTATATATGTTAGTAGGTGCAAACATTCTTGTTTATAGTCCCCTAAGTCCTATGATCTTGGTAAGTTTCATTTACCTTGGATGGATTATTTTGTCGTTGTACCACTGATGGTGCCATGGCAATTATTTTGTTTATACCTCTACGGGATTACCCAATGACTTGTAAACAAATAAAATCCCCATATATTTATTGTCCTGCAAATCTTACGCCCTGTCCTGAAACCTAGAAATTATACTTATTTTCTTGAATTTCTACAATATAACAGTAACTTACAATAATACCTACAGTTTTAATGGAACTAATCATAATCAATCACATTTCATTCTATTTGTTATTTTAACAAAATAGTATCTTTTGTTTAAAACAAACAACAATAAATAAATAGCTCTTTACCTAACTCATTCATTACACAATTTCATGTTTAAAATTTAATACTTAGGTATGTCTCAAAAATTACATCACCACTTTAAAGAAAAAACATTTTAATACTAAATCAAAGTACTTCTAATCAAAACAATTTGTGGGAAGCTATACCCACCCTATACACCCATATACTATAATTATGTAGCCACCTATGACGACGCTGAAGTGATGAAATCAAACTAATAAATACATGGAAGTGCTTAGCACAAGAGAGAGATCATTGGAAGAGGTTGGAGGAGTAGTAGGACTCAGAAATGGGTTCCCACATAAAGATATATAAAATAAAAGTGAATAATTTTAAAATAGAAATTAATGATATATAAAAAACAAGTGAATTAAATAAATAACATAGAAATGAATTAAATTATATTTCATAATATTAAGTTTAAAATGTATTATATTGTAGGAAATTGAAGTGGGAAATAAATGACTTCATTATTATTATTATTATCTACCCTCCAACTCATTCTAATATCAATAACTTTACCTCTAAGTAGGTACCTATACCTACTAAACATACACTCGTACATCATTGTCAAACGGTAAGCAGAGAATAAGGTACTTACATTGGAGGAGAGACAATGTCAAGCTCCAATGACATAAATCTAGTTTTACTTAGGCAGTACCAGCAGATTTTAGTTCTATAAGTCAGGTTATGGTCACGGTTTAGACTTCAGACAGTCTTTTTAACATTAAACAATCTCCTATGAAACAGTTTTCGAACATTTTCAATATAACTATAATATCACAACAAAATTCTACACATTTTTATTTATGTTGATAGTCATAAAAAATCCTCAGAATTCCCTATGTATTGGAACTGTTTCATAAGAAAATCAAGCTAACTTTCCTTGTGGGGCCTACCACTATTATATATACTAGCTTATAAAAGTATTGAGGAACCAATCAATAATGCACCAAAGTTATATAAATATCCAAATAGGAATATAATAATAAATTGAAAAGGCAAAATTATTTAAAATTAACGAAGCATTTAATGATGACTTGCTTGCTCTATCAACTAGCTAATGACACAAATGGATTTGTGCAGGTTGTCTGAACAGATTTACATGCCCATTAAAATCTTCTAAGTGAATTCTCATGTTGAAGATGACAAAATTATACTTATTATATTATTTTATATATTATATATTATATCTATATAACCTTGTCCTAAAGTCCTTAAACTACCTTTACAAGTACAAAAGTTTTGATTATAGTATTTATCTATATTACACTTATCTTAGTTAGTACGCTACTGAATTGCAATTGAAACTTTATTGACTCAAAAATATATGGAAATTGGTATTCTCCATAGAAAATACTAATCGAAAATTGTCAAAGGCTTATTTGACAAATGTGAATATGGAAATTGATTATTGACTGCAATAATATTGAGATGATATAAAATGAAAAATTGAACTTTATTGAATTACCCTCCATTGTATTTCTCTTTGACCCACCATTGAAATTTTGTACCAGGTATGGAGTGGGAAGGGCCGGTCAAGCAAGGCTTGTACGACCCACAGAACGAGCACGAGGCTTGCGGAGTTGGTTTTGTGGTTGCTATCGACGGAAAACGTTCTCATAAAGTAAGTATAAAACACCACACTTTTACACCTAAAACCAAACAATAATTTATTCCAAACTAAATTTTTTCTAGGAAAATGCCTACTTATGCCAATAAATTTAAAGTTAACTTTACCCAAAATAACAAAAAAAAATGACTATATTTAAAATTTCACCAGCTCTATTAAATAAATGACTATTTTATGCTAGTCCCATCTAGACCGATACAATGGCCTTCAAACAAACTTTTGTCAGCTGCCCAGGAAATTAATCAGATCAAGACAGTGGTTGTTTGATTTATTTTTAAATTAGCTTCAAAACTCTACTGTCACATTTGGTTTAAATTATAGTGACCTAGTTGTTGCAGTCATACCTATCAAAATTGTAAAAACTACCTACTGTTCTATTTGGCGTCAATTCAAATTGTACATGGCGCCTTTAAAGTATTTCTTGGCATCTTAAACAATTTCTACTGCAGCTTACGTTTTGTGTTGAAATTACAGCACATAATACAGGAAAAAACAGCACGCATAAACCTAGAACTATGTACAAAAGGTAAAAAACCAACAGCATTTCGTGTTATCAATCACTGACATCAACAGCTGCAACTGCTAGCGTCAACTACACAAATTCTTTGACCTTTTATGTACCGTGGATATAGGGTACACACTACACATACATTGATGTGGATAGCCCCAGCATAGAATAGCCATTATCTTATTATGGGTGTCAAAAAACATCGATCTAGGGAGACTAAGCGAACCTAGACTTCTCTTCGCACAATGGAATTCAGATAAGAGTTCCATTGATGTAATGGAAGTACTGTAATTTACCTTAGTACCGTCAATGTACACATTTGATGGTACTACGGTAAACGAACCGTTATAATACCCCCATTCAGTGGTACATTATCCTACTTATAGTCTTCCAACCCGTAATGACTGTTTCCCACTCTGTGACTTTCCTACTCTCTCTACCTCGCATTCTCTCTGTATGGCAAATCTCTATCCCTCTCCAACAAGAATCCTCCAATATAAGGAAGTGTAATGATCATGTAATAAACCTCTGTGACCAGATCGTCCGCGATGCAGAGGTCCTTGCGAAGCGTATGGAGCACCGCGGCGCGTGCGCCTGTGACAACGACACCGGTGACGGAGCTGGCGTGTTGACTGCCATACCGCATCAATTTTACTGTGCTCAGTTGAGGTGAGTCATTAGCTAATATATTGTCCTTTTTTCGTACGATCCTCAGTGGATTTGTAAACGTTTTTTTTCCATAAATCCGTAAATCATAAGGCAGGTTTTTGGACTACAATTTGTAAATCCTCTTAGCCAGTATGATTTAAACTTCTTTTATTTTTAAGACGTCCAAAGTAGAAACAATATAGCGACTCTGAGCCAAAAATATATGCCAAAAAACTGCCGTTCTTAAGCAAGCCATAGCAGACCTTTGAATTGTTTGCTATGGTAAATGTTGGTCTGTAAACTGGGCGTTTAAAGAGTGTTTATTTTATATCCTGCTGTAAGAGCTCGTGTAACCCTTATGTAGCATTACTAACTGCTCCCACGTTATATCGGAAGAGTTTCAGAATTGTACAATGAAAATGGTCACAGTTATGAATAAGCAAGGAGAGTAATAAGGAAAACGGGCCGCATCTTGTTCCACACCCGTTTTCGTGCATGCTATATCTTAGGTCACAGCAGCATTTACCGTCAGGCAAGATAATGGTTTTAAGCGTGTTATAGTGTGGTATCGTGTTAGGTCCGTGTGTAATAGATAAAATGATGCAAAAATACATCTAATTACTGAGATAGTGGCAAGCTTTATCTCCTTTATCGGCCTTAGGGACGTCTGTTACCGTAACCTGACGTAATATGACGCTAAAGCGTGGCTTACGAAAACTGACCGTGAATCATACATAACATAACGTCAAATATTTCCGAGATACCTATAGCGTTGTTATCTCGCTCGATGTCTCGTTATTTCTAGAATTGTCGAAGAAATTTCTTATTACGTTCGTAAATGTGTTTAGAACCCGAATCGTATGTTTCGTAACTCAAGGACGTCTGTGAAAATCTAGGTAGACGAAATTGGATCAGGTTCTTTGGATACCTAACTTACTTTGTATTTTGTTTTATAGGTTTACTAGCTTTTGCCTGCGGCTTCGCTCGCGTTAAGACGTATCTGCCATCCCCTATTTTATCCCCTTGGGGGTAGAATTTATCAAAATCCTTTCTTAGCGGATCCGTCATAAAACGTCATAAAATCTACCTGCATGCCAAATTTCAGCCCGATCCGTCCAGTGGTTTGGGATGTGCGTTGATAGATCACTATGTCAGTCAGTCAGTCACTTTTGAGTTATATAGTATATTTAGATATACGAGACTTTGATCGATAGAAAAAGAATAAAAACCAAGTGTCAGTTGAACTTGCTCGTCAAGGGTTCCGTAAATACCCATTATGCCGCCTTAATAAAAAAAAACACGTTTTGTATAGGAGCCCGACTTAAAAATGTATATTATGCTGTTTTAAGGCCCCATTCTCACAGTGACGTCACTCAATGACGTGACAGGGATAGGGCTAGCAAATTTCTGGTGTGTAAAAGAAGGACATAAGATGCGACTATGCAATATTTTAGTGAGTAAAATCAAACAATTACTAATAACAAGATAACTGTTGCTAATTTAGTAAAACTGTTCTACCAATTTCAAGTGTATGTTATCATGCTTTAGTACAGAAAAAAAAGAGTTTTAAACACGTTTAGCTGTAAAAATCGGTTCTAAACGAGTTGTTTTAGAAAAAAAATCTGTTAGAAAAGTTAACCAATCGTGTAAAGAAAACTACAAAAATGAAGTTCAGAGAATGAAAAACAACATACTAAAATAGTATTTCCGAATGTTTTGTAATTTAATTACTAAGAAATATCGAGATCCCTGCAGCCAATATCGCGAGTATGGCACCTTAATTGCAACAGAAATACATTATCTGTCAAAATTTCAACTGTCCAGCTATTACGGCTCATGAGATACACCATACACCCTGGTGACCGACAGACAGACATACGAACAGTGGAGTTTTTGTAAAAAGATCTCGCTTTTACCCCTTAGGTGCAGAATCCTAAAAAATTAAGCACATCAGCAGTTAAACATTTACCTCTTACTTACTGCATAACTATGTATCGTTTGTCTTTTACCGTGACATGAAATTTCAAAGTTGACATACAGATACAAACGTCACATAACTTAGTCCTGTGTAAATAATATTTTATAAATAAGGGAGTTACACCGTACTAAAACATTTACTTTTTCCTTAGGATGACAAATGAAAATTTAAAAAACCAGTTATGTAAGATTAATTTTTTACTTGCTATACAAATAAACTAAGTTTGACAACAATCTTTCTATAACTATAATCTTTACTGTATTTTCCTTCAACATTTACGGTAATGAACCTTCTATTTCTTCATTAAAAGATCCGGTAAAGTATGTAAAGTAAATTTTGGCCGCATGCCACTAAAATTGACGGTTATAAACGCTGGTTAATAGCTGCATAACTATGTATTGTTTGTCTTTTACCGTGACATGAAGTTTCAAAGTTGACAGACAGAGACAAACTTTACAGAACTTGGTCATCTGTTAATCATCGTTTATAAGTAAAGGGGTTTAGGTACTTAAACATTTACTTTTTCCAATGATTGTAAAAATGAAAATTTAAAAATCCAGTTAATGGAAGTATGAATTCTAACTTGCTATAAAAATAAACTAAGTTGTGACACCAATCTTTCTATAAACTTAATCAATAAGTACTGTATTTTCCTTTAACATTTACGGTAATTGACCTTCTATTTCCTCATTAAAAGATCCGGTAAAGTATGTAAAGTAAATTTTGGCCGCATGCCACTAACATCGACGGTTAAACGACACTTCTGGCGACATTCCAAAGCTAATGTTGCTATGGATAATCAATTAAATATGTAGTGAATTATTCCAATTCAAACTCCCATATCCATGAAAATCAGTACTTTGAAATCACAAATTATTGGTAAATTCGTACTGAAATTCTGATCGGATTTTTCTTGAAGTAAAAAATATGTGCGCTAATAACATCGCTATTCCCGTGGGAATATCGAGATGAAAAGTAGCCTATAACATAGCTTTCGATTGATTAAAGAAATCGGAATCGGAATCTCAAATCGGTCCAGCAGTTTCGGATCTTATTCATTACAAACAAACATATAAATCTTTCCTTTTTATAACATTAGTATAGATTTCGGTTCCTAGTTCTACATATATAATTTCAAAGAACAAAATTACACCATCGATATGAAGTTATCGACGGAAATTATCAAGCCATGACCATGAACACTGTAATCTTGATTCGTACGTCAGAGAAAACAATATTGCAACAATGATAACCCCTGTGATTATGCTAATAAAACTATCATTAAATCAATATAAACCATGTATGCAGTAACTAATTTTACTTCGTCAGAAAGAAAGTTTCTTTACTTGAGAGAGGCTTGCATTTAAACTCATCTAATCTGATGAGATACGGCGATGAGGTCGACGATGCTTGCTTAGAAGAAACCTATACACTCTTGAAGGAGACTTCAAGGTTGTAGTTAAGGGGAAAAAAATCGACGCGGGCAGTCAGTTCCACTTCGTAGCAATACGTACGAGAAAGGTAGATGCAGAAAGTGGAAGATGGTTATTAGTTAAATGATATCAGCTCTATCGTGTCAAGGTTTCGCAAATAGCAGTAACAGTAGTTTCCAAAGACAATAATGACAGAGTATTTGCTCTCAATTTGTACATGACCTGTGCACTCGCTCGTTCCTCCGACAAATAGATAATGACACCTTATTGCTAGCGACTAGTAGAGACACCGACTCGCACGATCGAACTACGCAGTTCTCTCGATTGTATAATGTATAGGAATTTATCAATTATCATTGTTATTTTAACTTTGCCATGGTTCTACGTCAATGATACACCTTAATGTCATATTGGGACCAGCTTTGACCAGATTTCTTTAAAACTTGTGTTGGTGATAAAAAAACCTGTACTTTGGTTATGTAACTACGACAGACATCTTTATTACATAGTATAAAACAAAGTCGCTTCTCGCTGTCTGTCTGTTTGTATTTTTAACCGACTTCAAAAAAGGAGGAGGTTCTCATTGCTTAGATCTTTAAAGCTACGCAACCGATTTAGATGCAGATTTTTTATATACAGAATGAATAAACATGAAAGTTTATATGTATAACACAACGTGCTATTTCCGCGGGATCGAAACTTACGTGGGTGAAACCGTGGGGCGCAGCTAGTTATTTATATTTTCTTCTTGACGGCTTAGTTATTCAGTTAAATACCACGCATTTCCAGAATTCTTAGCTCTCTAAATATCCAAAGTCTAATTAGTGAAACGCCTAGTCTGGACTCAAGGCATTATCGTTAAATTTATTTCAGGGTATAAAATGTCATGACGACTTGCAGAAGACACGCGACGTTCGTCGTCCTAAAATAGCTGAAATATCGAATACCTATATTTGCTTAGTTCCTCGGGATTTCGCTGAAACGAAGTGTTTTCTATACTCTGATTTGTTATATCAGAAATATCTACACAAATAAAATTCCAAGTTTTGATTGAATGACTGAACTTATATATCAACGTACAGCACAAATTACTTTTGCTCACAAATCGTTTTTGTAGGGTTTTTCGAAACTTCCTCGGTATGGGAACAACCGTGAGTAAATAATCTTACTCATAAACATCAAAATATCTAGTTCGACATAAATAAAATCTCTTAATTGAGACCCACTTTACTACCCATTTTCGTCTAACGAGGAAAGATAAGAGATTGTGAGCTTTAACTTGTTATGTAAAATTCCATAATCTATCTATAAGTTGGTACTTGGTTAGATAGACAGTGATGTAAAATACAATAATCGTATTACCATACTTCAAAACAACTTAATTACAACGTCTAATAGAAGCCTATTATACATGGATGCATTTACAATTGACATTAAATAAGTATATGTCAACAGTACCTACGAGTAAACATATTGTACATATTGTTTGTAAGTCGTCTTGGCTATATTATATACATATTAAACATATTTGGCATATTATTTATAATATCTTTTATATTAATGTTTGGTAAGATTCATATTAATAAATAAATTCATTCATTCATTTAATTTAATTAGACACAAAATTAAAATAAAAATACACTATTAAAGGAAAACGAGTAGGTATAATATTTCTGCGGAAAAATAAGTCGATTCTACCTATTATGTATAAGTACCTACTTTAGGGCTACTTAAATATTGAAGTTTCTGAATTTAAAATTAATATGCCAATCAATACTAATTTTAATTGCAAGCTGTTCCATTGTTTAAGTGGCCTGAAATTTTAACTTATGTTTCAGTATTCGGCCGTAAAAAATTGTAACTTGGAGTTATTCCTAATGGATGACAGATGATAATATGATGATGATAATACTGCCCTTGGCAAGCTCGGTCGTTTAATAATAATGCCATGTGAGTGAAACCCGGTATATATTGTGTTTTAATACTGCCCTTGTTATTTATTAATGACTAGCTGCGCCCCGCGGTTTCACCAGCGTAACTTCCTATCCCGTAACGTTAATGATCCCTCACGTATGTCATACCAAGTGTTGCTTAACGATCATTCAAAGTACTAAATAATATTTCTACCTCTAAACCAACCCTGTACCAAGTTTTATGAATATCGGGTCATCCGCTCTTTTTCACCCATCACGTATGTTGTACCAAGTGTTGCTTAACCCGTACGATCATTGAATGAATGAATGAATACATACTTTATTGCACCAGAAACATAAATTAATAAATATTACAAACACAAAAAAAAGAAACTTAAAAACTAGTGTGGTACAATGGGCGGCCTTATCGCCTAAGGGCGATCTCTTCCAGGCAACCAATGAATGGACAAGATTTAAGGAAGGGGATGGGTAAGGTGTATACTATAAAAGATATATACTATAAAATATAAGCTATAATAGATAAAAAGGACAGATAATAAATGTTATAAATAAAAATATGATACAAAATAATAAAAATAATAATATTAAACACATATCTACAAATTAATAATATAAATGTAATATTAAATCATACTAATAATCTTTATGACAGTGACATAAACATACATGAACTACAAATTATTATAATAGTTATGCACTTGATTTGCTTCCGCGATAGCGAGATAGTGATTATAGAGACTCAACTTAAACACTGCCAACGACTTGGACTGCCGAATGGTATCTGGCAGCGCGTTCCAGAGTTGTACACTACGAGCAGTGAAAGAGTTACTGAAAAACGTAGAAGAGCGGCTAGGAACAGCGAGAAGAAGGGCCTTGGAAGAACGGACAGATTGAGAGGGAGGGTGAAGAAAATTGAAACGAGATTTCAGATAGAGAGGAGAGTTAGGTAAAAAAAGAATTCTGTAGAGAAGAGATAGAATATGAGAGTCTCTACGCAGACGAATGGGTAGCCACCTGAGCCGACTCCGGTATTCAGACACATGATCAAACTTGCGCAGGCCGAAAATGAAGCGAATTGCAAGATTTTGCAGCCGCTCAAGTTTGTCAAGCTGGTCCTCAGTCAGGCCAAGAAAGCACTCATCTGCGTAGTCGAGAACGGAAAGCATAAGAGATTGGGCCAACATAATTTTGGTGGCAATTGGAAGGAAATTCCGCAACCTTCGGAGCGAAGCATTGGACGCGAACATCCTCTGACTCAACCCAGAAAGCTGCGGGTCCCAAGTTAGATTGAAATCTATAGTGATGCCAAGGTTTCTAACCACATCGCTGTAAGGTACCAATATGCCATCAAGAACTATCTGAGGCAGCTGATCTCGATTTATTTTACACGTTAGCCTAGAGCTACCCAAAATGATTGCTTGGGTTTTTAGAGGATTTACTTTAATGCCATAGGCTTTGCTCCAATCACTGATTTTAACAAGGTCCTCATTAGTAGTTTGTATTGCAAAATCAAGCTGAGGAAGGGCTGCTTGGGAGTAAATTTGCAAATCATCTGCATACAGGTGGTAGGAGGAAGCGAGGTTACTAGAAATTGTATTGATATACACAGCGAAAAGAAGTGGAGATAGCACGCCGCCCTGAGGAACACCGGCAGATATTGGATTCCAAGAAGAGCAATTGTCTTCAATACGAATACGTTGCCGGCGTCCATACAGGTAACTGTGAAACCAATCAATCGCCGACCGACAAATGTTAAGAGAGCGAAGAATTCCAAGGAGAACGTCGAAGTCAACGTTATTGAACGCGTTACTAAAATCAAGGAGAGTAAGCACAGTAAGTTTACGATCATCCATCCCACGCCGTACGTCATCCAGAATATTTATCAAAGCTGTTGTAGTACTATGCCCAGGTCGGAAGCCAGACTGAAAGGGGTTCATTAAGAGGTTATTAGACAGGTAGACGCTCAGCTCTTGGTGAACAAGGCGCTCCAATACCTTAGACAAGAAAGGAAGAATAGATATAGGACGATACTCAGAGAAAGATGAAGGATTAGGTTTTTTAGGGAGAGGAATTATCTGGGCTTCTTTCCATAGCGTCGGGAAAGAGTTTTTGGAAATAGAGGTATTGAAAATAAAACTGATAATATGAACAATCTCATCAACAATTGGCATGATCATATTTCGGCTGATGTTATCGTTACCCACTGCGCTTGAAGAAATAGACTTAATGCTTCTCTTAACGTCAACGTCGGAGAATTGAGAGAAAGAAAAGGGAGAAACGTTGGGAAGTTGTTTAGAGGAAAGATTTGTAAGTGTATTAGATTTAGCTAAATTATCGAAATAAGAGGCACAAGAAAAGTGTTTATTGAGGTCATTTAGGTTAACGTCTTTAGAAATTTGACAATTTGAGCGCGTTTTACCAACTCCCAACGATCTAAGTAATTTCCAGACTTTCGACGGATTTTCATTTTCAATAGACTTAAAGATATGCCGGCGTAACGCATCCCTACACACTCTGTTGCAGCGATTGCGAATTTTATGGTACCTACTCTCATTTTCAACACAGGGGTTTCGCTTCCATTTACCCTTGGCTACCGTTTTTTTGTGTATCAATGAACGAATTTCGTCCGTAAGCCAAGGTGTAGGAAGGTGTTTAATCTTGACTCTGTGTAACGGAGCATGTTGGTCGTAAAGCCTGATTATTGTCTTGTTGAAAGCCACTACCTGGTCGTCCACGTTTTGTGAATCAATTACATCAGTCCAATCAATAACCCGGGCATCACTACGGAGCGCATCCAAGTCCATACCACCAAAATTACGACACATGAGAAATTGGGGCTTGGGCTTCGGCGGACGGGTCTTATAGGATAAATAAATCAAGTCATGATGTGAGAAGGCATCCGCCGAACACTGTCCGTGCTTAGCTACATTATTAGGAGAAGAAACTAGCATGAGATCTAAAAGGGAAGGATTACAATTAGGTTTGTGATGAGTCGAATTTAGGGGCAAAATAGAGAAATTAATGTCGTGAGCTAGATTCATTAGTTTCTTAGTACGGTAATCTTGTTTGAGGAGGCATGTATTAAAATCGCCCATTAGAATTGTGTGATTGTAAGATGGTGTAAGATCCAAAATAAGTTTTTCAAAAGAGGCGAAATAATTGACATTCATGTCAGGGCTATAATAGACACCTAGAAGAATTTTGGTTCGAGATAAGGTCACTTCAATAAAAAGGTGCTCCCCAGCGTTTACCGGCGGCGGTTGGCAAGATGTGCTAATTACAGAGTACGGTATGTGAGATTTTAGATAAATAGCAACACCACCACACCGCGCGCCTGTGCGGTCATTTCGAATAAGTACATATCCGGGCAAGGAGTAAGCCGCACTGGAGTGAAAACCTTTAAGGAAGGACTCTGAAATTAGGATTGCGTGAATGTGCTTATTATTAAAAGAAGTTAACAAGTCGTGATAGTGCTCTGGAATACTCTGCGCATTTATGTGAATCAAGTTAAAATTTTTGGGGTAGTCTGAAAATTGCGAATCTACAGTTTCAGCAAGTGTGGGTAAGCTAACAAACTGATCTTGGTCACCATTTGACACGTCAGCGTCGTCGTTGGAGCACGATAAGAAGAGGTCACTCTCACCTGTGCTATCGTGAAGCATCGCAAAACAAATATACCTAAATAAATAAAAACAACAAATAGTTTATAGGGAATGAGGCAATTTTCTTGTCCACCTGCCATTTTCACGCAAAGTAAAAACAGAAAGCAAAAATGTTTCCAACATACTTAACAAAAACAGTAGAAAAAGAAAGAAAGAAAGAAAAAAGAAATTTAAATTCCAACAAAAGAAGTTTCAAAAAGGTAGGTAGGTACACGATTGATGCTATCATTACAACTAATTTTAACATGAACTTCAAAAAGTAAACAAAAAATAATAATTTGAAAATAAAACTAAAACAAGAAGATGCAATGCTGCAAAACTTGCAATTAAAAACAACTGCACCGGAACATTTTGCTGTCACTTCACTTTGCGTCACATTGAAAGTTGAAAGAAGCTGTCTAATATCGTCAAACACATGACATAGGTACCTACTTCAAACAAAAATATTAAATATTAAATTTCTATTGTTCTACCCGGATTTACAGAAAGAAAGACGTTTATTATAGAATTAAAAGTCGGTACCTGCTAAATTAATTACTAAAATCCTACCTACCATTATCAGAGAATGAGAAATGTAAACAAAGCACAAAAGTGGACACCACAAACCTACTTATTCTGGTTTTTCTTCGGAGGCTTCCTTTTGGCCTTATCTATACCGACCGCATCCGGAATAACGGCTTCAGAAGACGCTGGAGTACCCGGCTGAGCACTTAGCAGCTGTTCAAGATCGGCGGTACAACCGATACGATGCCGTGTAAAGTCCGGGCCACCGACAAAAATCTTCCCATCGCGCGTCCAACACCTGGCCACACCAAAATGCTCCCTGGCCTTCATGAATAGATCATGGCGGGATTTAGTGAGAAATTCGGAGAGCGTGATGCCAGACTCTTTAAGGTTTGCTTTAGCAAACCAAAGCTTGTCGCGCATTGATACGTCCCGAAACTTAACCAGCAGCGGACGGGGTCGGCTGGACGACAGACGGCCCATCCTATGGCACCGACTAATGTCCCTCACAGAGAAAGCGGCCTCCCTCAACCTGCCAACCGCCACATCCACAACAGCTTTGATAGGGTCCTCCTTCTTCGTTTCTGGAACCCCGTGGATAAGAAGAATTTTCCGTCTGCTGTGCATCTCAATTTGATCCACGGAGTTAGCAAGCCTTGCAACTTGTTCCTGTAGAGCCCTCAAAGTTCCCAATACAAATGTCCGGAATGCTGAGAAATCTTTTGCTAGACCGTTCACAGTGGATGCAGGCTCTCTCTGCTGCAATCGGGATTCAAATGTTTCCATTTGCTTGGAGAAGGATGACATCATCTCTGTCAGAGTTGCATTGATATTATGCGGCAACAACCCTTGAGTAGACTCCATTGTGCTGGATTTGGTCACTGAGTGTTAAGTGTTCTTGAAATGTTGAATTCTTGTTGGATAATTGTGAATGGCAGGCAGTGTATGTTACTGACTAGAAATACACATCTATCAAGCTGTAAGTACTGATATTTTAAATTTAAATTAAATAAAATGATATGGTCCTAAACAATGTAATGGTTTTCGTTTCCACGCCTACCCGCGAATCCTAAGGATTGTATCATTCAAAGTACCCTATATTTTATTGCTACCTCTAAACCAACCCTGTACCAAATTTCATTCATATCGGTTTACGGGTTGTTGAGTCAGATATAGAAATACACGACTTTATTTTTCAGAGCTGCCGTCCCGCAGTTTCACTCGCGTAAGTCCCGATCCCGAGGGAATATCGGGATCAAAAGTAGCCTATGTCATATCTGAATAATGTAGCTTTCTATTAGTGAAAGAATTTTTGAAATCGGTCTAGAAGTTTCTGAGATTACCCCCAAAATACATACATATATACATGTTACCAACGTAACCTCTTTATAATATTAATAATTACCAACATAAAACAAAATATTAAGAATCAAAAGTACAATGAGATATTGCAAAAGAATTTTTAAAAAGCCCTGCAGTTTGGTGACACAACCGTCTCGCATGGAGCCGACCAATTGAGCCGCGCGGCATGATGCCTCACAGAGTTGACTGGCCACCCTCATCATCGTCGCCCGCTACGTGTATATGCACGCTTGGTACTTAGTAATTATTTATTGTGGAGTTATTTTAAAACTGTAATATCTCGTGAGATATTCATTGAAATCAAGTGATCTTAAGGACAATTATGTTTAAAATTAAATACTTTTAATGAATAACGTATTTATTTGGATAAGGATTAACATAATATTTACAAAATTACCTTCGGAAATAATGCATTGTTCTACAACAAATTTGATTACTCTAAAATATGTTATATTGAGTCAACCTTAAGAGATAGACATATGCTGTCGCGAACTATTTATTAGTACCTTTTTAGAGGAAGAATTCTGTTATATATGGTTTTTATGTAACTCTGACCGTTTACTCAGCGCACGCGACAGAATCTCGGAACAGGGTGTTTTTTTTCCCGTTTTTGCAACATTTTTCATGGATGCTCCGCTCCTATCAGTCGTAGCGTGATGTTATATAGCCTATAACCTTCCTCGATAAATGGACTATCAAACACAAAAAGAATTTTTGAAATCGGACCGGCAGTTCCTGAGATTAGCGCGTTCAAACAAACAAACAATCAAACAAACTCTTCAGCTTTATAATATTAGTATAGATTAGTATAGATTTGATTACCCCCAATATAGGTACATACTCACATGTTACCAACGTTACCTCTTTATAATATTAGTTTTGATGGTAAGCACAACATTGCTGTGAATAGATTCTGATTACAGTGCCTACGCATGAACCATGATTTGGTTCTGTACTTATATTCTAAATGGAATAGAATTCAACTACTTTAGCCAATGGGTATGTTTGTCCACGTGCAACAAATAAGTTCGTAGGTAGGTACATATTGTATACATACATACATACAATACATACATATATTTCTTTAACAATTTCGTACAGTACAGCCAACCAGGAATAAAAAATTAGGGCGTACCATAACGTCAGAAAAAAATAAATTGTGACAGGGATAGTGCCATCAATTTTCAGACGTGTACAAGAAAGTAAGATGAATTAAAGAAATGAATGCCGAATTATTCGCGAGTTAGGGTAAAGTTGGATATGTAGCGCTCTTAACTGATTTATTAACCGACTTCAAAAAACGAAGAAGCTCTAAATTCGGCCGTGGCTACTATTATTTTTTGTCTGTTTGCTGATTACTCAAAGACGGTTGCCCGACTTAAATGATACTTTAAAGAAAATTCTTAGAATTTAGAAAAAGTATGTATAATTATGAGAAACCAAGGTGGAAAAATATGTCGTCGCCACATAATTACATTGGCCTGCGTGGCATATGTAATAGAAACTAATTTGCCTGTTGCATGTACTATAAATATAAATGGAATACCCGTTAATAATCCATAATAGGTATATACTATTTTAGGTATTCTCTTTGAAAATTATCACATCTCGACTATCGTGACTTCGTGACATAAAACTGGTATTGGGTAGAATCATTTAGTAATGTACATATCTCGATTTGATTACAAGTCAATATTTGTCTTTCTGATAATATTCTTCAATGCTTTATTTAGAGGCATACATTTAAAGCTGTTACAAAAATAAACTGAGTGCAAACAAATAAAAAAAAAACAAAAATATAACAATGGAATAAAAAAATACACCAGCGACTTTTAAATCATATATTAGATGCAAGTTGTCTATCACTTATTCTACTAGATCTTATACCTTGTTTACACAGTGCGAGCTAGCGTTGTATGAGTAGCTGCACTGCAGTAACTCGCACTGTTTGGACGTAACGTACGAGTAACTCTTACGACCCCACCAGTATGACTTATATTATAACAGCTGAGCCGAATCGAGCTACTATATAGGTTATAGGTTGCTGTCACTGGCTAGGCAGTAACTCGCACTGTGTAAACTAACTTCATCATTATCATTACAACTATGTAATGATAATGATGAAGTTCCGATCACACAGGAATATCAAGATATATTATACACAAGCTGCGCCCCGCGGTTTCACTCGCGTAAGTTCCGTTCCCGCGGGATTATCGGGATATAAAGTACCCTATGTGTTATACCTGGTATCCAGCTACCTATATTCCAAGTTTCATCGCAATCGGTTCAGTAATTTTTGCGTGAAAGAGTAACAAACTCACATACATACAAACTTTCGCGTTTATAATAAGTAAGATTTAACCCTTCCTATTGTATTACTCTCTCTAGATCTAAACTAAACAAACATACAAACAGATAGACAGGGAATCGACTTTGTTTTATACCTTAGTAGGTATACTCGTAAAACAAAGTCGATTCCCTGTCTATCTGTTTGTATGTTTGTTTAGATCTAGAGAGAGTAATACAATAAATAGGAAGGGTTAAATGTAAACATATCTTGATATTCCTATGTGATCGGGACTTTCGCGGGGTAAAACCGCGGGGCGCAGCTAGCTTAAAATAGTACTCCCAACCCTTAAACCTCTTCTCTTGCGTCTTATATTCTTGCATAGAAATGACTCCATTCGTGTAACACTACCGATATAAACATCGCCGACCTTGTATTGTACTGCGCAGTAACAACTTAAACGACTAGGTACAAATAATTTTAGTTAGAACACTAATGGTTATTAATTTATTTTAATCTCACTACTAATAATGTCAAATACATGAGCTGGTAAACCTTTCTTACGTAAGGGTTTATTGTTTGAAAAGGATCTAACGAGATACGGGATGACATGTAATTAAGGCCTATATAATTTTACGTTGAACATTATTTTGTAGCAAAACAGACCTATCTTTTCGCGTAGTGTAGTGGTATGCTGGGATAACAATCGAGACCATCGTCTTAACGTACATTCCGAATTACGGAGGAGTTCGAGAAAGTGATTTTTTTGTCACACAAATTATCGGTCACCCATCCAAGTACTGAATACTGAAGTACATAGTTATTCAAGATCGGACATATAGCTAGGCCAAATAGCTCCGGGAAACAGACCGATTTCTTGTCTTTTGCCAGAAGGTTTTAGAATTAATTTAAATCACTCTTAAGTTAAAGCGAAACGTAAATATGTTTATTAGTTTAGTTTTGCTTATGTCGCCCAATTTTAAAGCTACTCGAGTCAAGCAAAGTGTTCACACTGGATACGCACAGCATCCCCCGTGAGAGGGTAATAGAAGTGCATTGCATCGCTGACAGCGTCGGGTTTATTTACCAACTCACAAAATGCACACTTCCCATTCCGACAATCCTCTGTTGCAAAAGTCGAATCGAACTATTCGTTTAGCATTGCTTTAAAATGTCTTCAAAACGGATAAGCCGGTATAATAATATAGCTATATTTTCGTGAGGGATTTATGAATTACTAAGCCCCGCGGCTTCACCCGCGTAAGTCTATATTCAAAATTTAAAAATTACTGGCATATGATCCTTCTCCTGATCATAACAAACACAACATAAAAAGAATTATCGAAATCGGTCCAGCCGTTCATGCGTAATGCCATGACCACGCAAAATAGGGATTCATTTTTATATATAAGACTAGCAGCGCCCCGCGGTTTCACTCGCGTAAGTTCCGTTTCCGGGGGAACATGGGGATAAAAAGTAGCCTATTGTTATTCCAGAACTCCATCTATCTTTATTCCAAAAATATTATATTATATGTATCGTTCTGTTCCAAAAATATTATATTATATGTATCGTTCTGTTCCAAAAATATTATATTATATGTATCGTTCTGTTCCAAAAATATTATATTATATGTATCGTTCTGTTCCAAAAATATTATATTATATGTATCGTTCTGTTCCAAAAATATTATATTATATGTATCGTTCTGTTCCAAAAATATTATATTATATGTATCGTTCTGTTCCAAAAATATTATATTATATGTATCGTTCTGTTCCAAAAATATTATATTATATGTATCGTTCTGTATAGATCCTTTCAATCGACTCATCTATCTTTGTAAACATTCCCGCGAGTCCTTCAGTTCGATTGTCACACGGTGTTTACAAATTAATATTGACATTCACATCGATAGCCATTGTCAATAGAATAATACCGCGTAATGATTGTGATTGCTCACAACTTGATTGTAAATTGTCTCTCGACCCAGCTGACACATGGAAGCTTTATTACTTGATAATTCTAAAAATCCTAAACTATACTCTATTTGAAAATAGCCAAACACTGTGCAACTGCACTTTTTAAACTTACTCGATTTCCGTTCATAATTATTATTAAACTACGGGTCTGAATCAAGTCGTAGATGATCTTGGGTTTTATATAGTTCTACATTTAGGCAAACGGGTTACAACGACCGTTGTCGCGAGAAGTCATTATCTACAACCCGCGATCTAGACCAGAACGAACCAACTCAAATCACTGAATCAAAGTCACAAACACACGCGCCTGTATTTCAGCAGTCAAAGAGTGCTTCTTACAATAAGCAAGGCTGAAAATATGAGGCGAAGACCCTACTGTGTCCTGAGACTAACATTCATCTAGGATTTAGGCTTTAGAATCTACTCAGTCACTTGCCTTTGCGTACGTTTCGAGTTGACTAATCTGACAGCTAATTTTACAACACGTATCTAGTCAAATGGGACAGTATGTCAGGAGTATGGGTTTATGGTAACTATCCATATCTTTACATTATAATCTCAATTTAAACATTGCAGACACAGATCCATCCACGTGAATAAATATTGTAAAACGATCTATTCTACTCTTAATTAAATGGAATGTAAATCCTGTAATCTTTATAGTTCAGTTACAAAAAATAAGAACAGCTTTACCTATTTAATATCTCATTTTGTCTAATCTAGTCTAGTATTTCTGATTGTTTTAATGAATTTTCAATCTTACTAATATTATTAACGTGAAAGTTTGTATGTATGTATGTATGTCAGTGACTTTGTTACTCAATCACGCAAAAACTACTGAAGCGATTGCGATGTAACTTATATATAGGTAGCTTGAAACCTGGAATAACACATAGGCAACTTTATCCCGATATTTCAGGAAAGGGAAATGGAACTTCGCGGGTGAAACCGCAAGATGCGGTTAAGTCAATAATCCGAGCTAAAAATAACAAAGCGAAACAGTTATTATAGAAATAATTTGTAATGAGTTGGTAATGAGACCTAAAACCATTGTAATGTTTGATCATCTACAACGAATGCTTTGTCAACACCACAGACCTAACCCAAATAGATTTCAACGCGATAACAACAGAAAACACTAGGTTTTAGCTTGTTTATTTACAAATAATGGACCTAACCTTCCTATATAACATAAGTCATAGAACCGGTTTAATTTAGATATTTGCATCTTTACTCTGAAGCCATAAAAACGCAATCATTTAGACCTACCTATAGTTGTAAAAAGATTGTTGTTTATTGTTTTATGATTCGTTAAATATATTCAAGATTATGTTGATGAATCCTGATATAAAGGATTACTTATCTACTAGTTCATGGCTAAGTATCACGCTTTTGTCGCGTGCAAGTCTTCTTATTTATCACAAACTATTTGCATATTACGGGTTTCTATCAATTATAGGCAGCGACTATTTGTACAGTAGCATCGGTCGCTGTATTTCAAGTTCCATAAATGAGAGTAATTTGAAATCTACCTACATAGGCGACGTCATACCTGGAGTCAAAATCTACAAGGATACCTTATCCTACTAATATTATAATGCTGAAAGTTTGTGAGTATGTATGTACGTTTGTTACTCAATCACGTAAAAGCCGCTGAACCGATTATGCTGAATCTTTAAATATAAGTAGCTGAAGACCTGGAATAACACAAAGGCTACTTTTTATCCCGATATTACCGCGGGAACGGGACTTCCGCGAGTGAAGCCGCGAGGCGCATTTCTTGTAAATATAACCAGAACTGCTTATCAAATAGCTCAGCTAATCTTCACCTATCTTCGAAACTTAGAACTTCATGTCTCATGATTTCCACGTGATACATTCGTGGGGTGTTAATCCCCCATTTATCATTTCTGATACCCAAATTTCTCTTACTATCTTCACGTGGTACCAGCATGGTCGTGATCGAGATATATTGAGGGTTTTTTTGTTACTACACGTTTTATCGTTAATATTATTGAACTTTGGATGCCTACTTATATCTATTTTACATATACTTTTATCCTGCTATGATTTTTTATGATGATTTACAACTTTTGTTGATATACAACCCCAACGCCAGTAGTATCCGGTTACAAAAACTTACTGGTGAGGTTGGCACGGGCAGAGTTACATTACACTTCAATTTATCAACTCTAAATATTGTCATACCTATGCTATCAGTTTTACCTTCTATTCCACCTAACCGGGCACAAATCCTATAAAATCGACCGAAAAGATCTGTTCAATTTTCCCTTATATAAGTATTATAAGTAATATATTATTATAAGTATATTTACAGTCTGTACGGGTATCTTACTTTGTGACATGTTTTTCCAGACGATTCATTGACGCATATCATATCTATAATCTTAATTAAAGATAAACTTATAAAAACACAATTCAGAATCAGACAAATAGTAGATAAATATTGTGTAATTTGCGATTTATGCAGGAAATGTCTGACGATCGTCGATAAGATAGGATTATCTTTAGTTTTTGTAGTGTTATTGTCATATTGATCAATAATACAATTGTAAATATTATAGACAGCTTTTATGCTAAGTGAGTTTATATCGCAGCGTATAAATATACGAGAACAAGAACGTCTAACTCAAAATAATAAAAAGTTATGAAATGACCTAATATTCATTCACTTTCATTATTATAATTTATGCAAATATTCAAACTATCCCATAATATAATATAGGAGCAAAACAAAACAAAGTCATTAACGTAGCTATTATTTTAGTCTAGCAATTATACAATATTATCATTCTTAAAATATTATCACTTTTACAACAATTCATTATGCTCTTTTAGACAAAACAGTTGATCTGTTGTAATATCAAGTTGTTACGCATTTGTAAACTTCATAATTTTTTCATTTTATTAAGTTGATCCATAGGTCATGTTGATATTACATATTAAAATGGTTTATAAATAGAGTACTCATTGTTTTGGTTTTCATTTGCGTAAATGCCTGAAGCATCTTATTGTTGCGTGATTGATAAATTACAAATGGCGTCCTTAATAAAACTTTAGTTTGTATTTCAGTAATTTCACAACGTGTTTTTCATGATTCATGTTCGACAAGAAATTATTTTACAAAATTAAAGGGAAAGAAACAATGTAGTTTTAGCTCAAAATTGTATCTTTCGTAATGATTATTGTTTATTTTCCAATTGTATCATCTGTTACTATTATTACTATCAATATTGACCAACTTACTTAAAGAATGTAATTGATTATTAGTGAACAGAATCATCTGTTACTAGAATCAAGTTATTTCTGTATTTACCTACTTATTGAAGGACTGCATGTTCTGTTACATAATTTAATCGACGGTTTCAATCAATTTTGAATGAAATATTGGCTTCTTGCGTTGACCGTCGAATCTAGGTCGCCAGTCGGTCGTTCACCGTAGCTCTACTTTGTAGATAACCTTTAGTTATATACTATCTCCTTACATTTATTACATAACGAAGGTCTTCAAGCACTGAACCTTATTAGAGCTACTAGCATCTGTGATCGCAGTATTAAAAAAAGATATTTCTACATTCCAAGGTTTATCGCAGTCGATTCAATCGTTTTTGCGTAAAAGAGTACAAAATACCCATTCTCCTAAACTTTCGCGTCTATTTTTTAGCAGGATAAGTCGCAATCTCATGCATATAATTTCACAAATAGTAACTGTGATGCTGAATACTATTTTGGCGAATCACTTACCTGCACTTGTCCAAAGTCTTCAAAGTAAATCTGTCTGTCTATTAACAAAATTTATTTCAACGTAAATCTTAATAAATTACGGGTGTTTGTATACAGAAGGAACAATTCTGAAATAAAAAATGATGGTTTGATAAAATATATAATAATAATAATATATGATTGAACATCTTATCAGATAGAACGATATACTTAACATATTAGTATATCAGGATTGATTTTAGTGATGTTGTTCACTAATTTGAATAGTCAAGTTTTGACTCCTCTTTAATATTAACCTTTTGTTTTACACGTCCTGTGCCCAATATCGAAAATAGTCGCATTAACACTTTATTAGGCTTTAACTGTAACATACATTCAAAACAAACAATGAGGTGGATCTACGACGCGAACCTTTTCTCCGGTGACAGCAAGCTTTACTCTTCCATATATCTGTCCCGAAGTTCACCGTCCTGAGACAACAATAACAACTAGAATATGTCCCATTTTAGCATCTATTTTGGCAAAGATCCAACAACTGCATTCATGATTGTAAATATTGATCACACCATAAGATTTGGTCAAACGGTGATAAACAAATTCTAAATATAGGTTAAGGTATTTTATAGCAAAATGTTCATGCTTTATTGTATTAATAAGCTATTGGCATATCCCGGCGGATTTACTGGATTAAGCTCATCATTTCGTATGGCGTTCCTTCTGTGTGAATCAGACCTCTATTTCTAAGTTTTTTAGCCAGCTTGCAGCAGCAGGCGTGAATTTATCAACCTCCCCATTCGTTCACCACATGGTAAAGGTGTGGTGCTGGTCAGGTGGTGCTCCACAATCGCACTGTGGGGACTTCCTTAATCCTCATTTGTAGAGTTGGTGATTTGTTTTCTCGTGGTCGGATCGAAATGGCGTCTACTCACCATTTCGTTCCGACCACGAGAGGAGTGGAGGAGAAGTGTGGGAGTCACCACAGTGCTATTGTGAAGCACTGTGGTGACTATACTGATGACTGACTATAACTCTAATAATGACTATGACTATAATATTCCCCCATAGTTTTCAGGTCCTCAGTCAATACCTGCTCTCCCTCCTCGAAATTTCTTGACTGTAAAGCCAATGCTAGGTATGCGTATGCGAATTTACTGGACCCAGTGTCACTGATGTAAATATTGAACAGGATTGGGGCCAGGACCGAACCTTGTGAAGTCCATTTTTTACTCGGCAACTGCTTTTTTCGCCTAAGTGAACTTTTATGTAGCGAGGGCTGAGAAGAGTCTTGATGAGACGAAATATTCGGTGACAGGTGATAATATCGCTAACTTTGCTCAGTAGTCCGTCTATCCAAACAGTATCGTAGGCTGCACTTAAATCGGCAAAAGCTACAGAGGGTTTTAGGTCTCGCTGATAATCAGGTTCAATATACGAGAGTATAATATAAAGCCAGCACTTGGTCAGCACTATTTGTATTTTTCCTTATACCAGCCTGCTCCGGTGGGATGCGTCATCAACAACAACAACCCGTTCTCGAACTCTATTTATATGTGTTATAGCGTCCCCACCGTTCCCACCTTTCGGTATACCAGCAGGGGCCGCTATACCCGAGCGTACACCCCTAAGGGCGACGTCAGGGACCGAGATGCGTCATCAACAATGGAATATAATCTGCTGTAAACCAATCTCTAATAATTTGTATGTGACTAATAGGAGTGACATGGGCCGGTAGCTAGTGACATGGGCCGGTAGCCTCGTTGAGAGGTTTCCCTGGCTTCAGTAGGGCAATAACTTTTGAAATCTAGAAATAATATTTGTTTTTAAGATGGTGTTAAAAAATTGAGTCCTGTCCCGCGCCATTATTGGCTTTAATTCTTCTGAGTAAAGCATTCAGTTTGTTAAGGGAAAAAGACTCGCCAAATAAGTCGACCCTACCAGTTGTTTTAAAAACCTTGATCATTTGGGTTTCCAGGTTTCTTTAGCGAAGTGTTTGTCCGTTTTAGGTCTCTTTGTGAGATTCTGCATCCTTTTTTTACGATTTTATCGCGATTAATAGGTGACGA
Source organism: Idaea dimidiata (assembly GCA_949358125.1). Taxonomy (NCBI): domain Eukaryota; kingdom Metazoa; phylum Arthropoda; class Insecta; order Lepidoptera; family Geometridae; genus Idaea; species Idaea dimidiata. The sequence goes on along the minus strand of OX442332.1, from coordinate 18,006,545 downwards.
CTGCTTCTGGTAGAAGGAAAACACAGTTTCTGATGCGAAACACAGTACGTAACGTCTGGGTTAGTATAAGTTTTCCACCTCGCAGACCTGAATTATCAGCGCTCTTTAGGGTCGAAAATTAGTTATAAATCATTTCTCTCAGCCCATGCAAAGAGTTCTTCGCCCTTGTCGTTTCTGGTGTTCTCCATGCTGTGTGATGACAGTTGAAATCTACGATAAAGAGAACGGAGTGTGATATGTTGGGAAAACTGGAACTAGTAATGGGTATGGCAGGTGGCTTTTAGACTGATACCAGGTTTATTGAACCAATGCGTGCGACTAATATCTTAGCTAAGCCATAGACATAATAAGGTATAGCCCAGCAGTATAAAGCCCTCGATGTGGGCTCTTTTAGGTAGGTCACTTTCTTTGTCAATGTGGTGTTCTTGGACGCATAATTATTACGTCTACTTTGTGTCTGTGCGCTAATCTTGCCAGGTATTCGCATTTAGATTGTGATGAACCTTCTATATTTATTTGCATAATGGGTGGTTGGACCGATGATTCTAGATGTGCCTTGAGAGGTGTTCGTTCTGGCCTGGTGTCTCATAATCTAAGAAACCAGGCGGTTTACGGGCAGCGAGCCCTGATAAGAGATATTTGTAGAGTAGCCCTGGGAAGGGCTGTTTAAAATAAGTCCTGCAAAGGACTGTTTGAATCTATGATAATGTCACAGGGAATGCACCTAGAGATTTACGAAGAACAGTTCGGTGAGCCAGTTACGGACGAGAACATATGCCGTTGTCCAGAGTAGTATGTACTACACCAATTCTTACCCCACTGAATTAAGCTAAGAAAACGTGAGAATATTGGGATAAAATTTGTCTGTGTTACTTCCATAGATTCAATGCATCATCCATCATACCTTTCAACAATGTTATATCCCTTTACGTTTATTTACGTTGTTAATAATAAAACAATTCCTTAGACAAACTTCGTTCTTTCAATAGCAAAAATGTAACAGGAAATTGTAATGTATCTTGTACAAGTGTGTTTAAACGTGCGTGCGGTTGCTGTGGTTATCTACTGAAGCTCATGAAACCTATCGAATGACAGTACAAATGGTGTTGTTAAGTATAATGGTTTTATCTGATAATTTATTTGTTGCATTCATTTCTTTTTTTATTGTTATTTGCATTCGACTCATTTTATATCTCTCATTCAAAACTCTAGAGTTTACCTTAATGTCGTTGTGTGTACAGATGACGTGATTGTTATGTATTTATAAACATTAACATTTACAAGTTCTAATCAGTGTTTTTCTTAGCATACGGCGCAACTCTATCAATCCTCTATGCTATTCAAAACCACTCATCCGTGTGCAAAGAAACCGCGTTATCAGCATTATAAAATTTCCTTCCTCAATGCCGATATAATACTGTTTCTAAGTACATGCTCCTACAATATCTATTATCACAACGATGCGATGTCATTATGTAGTTACAGTAAGCTTATTAACTGAGTAGAATACATAATTATCACTTTGATAATATTTGAACACTTTATCAATTACATTATTTATATTTGTTTATTTACGTTTGCCAGCTTTGTTTTATTTATCGATTCATTGCTAGTAATAATGATCGTAATGTTAAGTATTTAGATAAATTATGATGAAAGTTTCTTGGATTTTATTTGAGGACCTTATAAACGGAATACCTACATACAGCTTGAGATTGTATATTAAACTATAAGAACTTCATAGATCCTTGTCTTTACATTATTCTTGTCCATCCAGGGGTTGCCTGGAAGAGATCGCTTTTTAGCGATAAGGCCGCCCATTTACTATCGTTATAATAATTGGTTTAAGCTTACGGTTACGTTTAAGTTTAAGGTTACGTTTCTTAATGTCATGTTTTTATTTAATGTTTATTTTTTATTGTAAACATTTTTTTTGGTACAATAAAGTTTTTTCTTATTTTATACTTTTTTACACGATAAATGAGCGCTTGACTACTATCCCATCTGATGGTAAGTGATGAAATTGGTGATATATCCGCACGTCACTAGAAGTTAGTCAGAACTATAGTTACGCTCTGCAGTTTCATCTTAAAATTTGGGTATTATCCCAGCCTCTGTATACTAGCCAGTCGAGCTATTTACAAAACGGCTTCATTTCCTTCAGTTAGCTTTTGTAGTTTTGCGTGACAAACACACTGTACTTCATAACATTTATTTTGTTTTGGTTTTCGTTTATAGGTGTCATTCGTTGGGAATAGAAAATTAATGACTATAATAAACAAATACCACTTGGTGCACTCGGTATTCGTTTTTTGTGGTATTAGAATGGAATAGATCACACAAACAATCATAGTATGACAGTTTCCAAGTAGGAGACCTGAATGTTTGTTCAAACTACTCAGAGTATCAAGTAACTTAGTTCAAAGGCTCTTATGTTATCAGAAGCGATTCAATTACGTCACTCGGATCACTTGATTAATTAATTATCATACCCAAAATATCGAGAACATTCGTAACCTTCTTACAGGTGCTATGTATAAAATGTCTGACATCAACGAAATTGAATGAATAAAGATTCTTATAATATGTTATGGCATAATTTATTTCTGAAAAAATGCAAGTACATTGACTTCTGACGATTTCATTCACAGAATGGCTAGAAAAAAATATTTCTTGGCATCATTGCTGATCTGAACAGTACATTCAGTGATGCAGTTTTAGAAATCACAACCGCATTTTATTCTTTACTAGCTGCGCCCCGCGGTTTCACCCGCGTAAGTCCCGTTCCCGCGGGAATTTCGGGATAAAAAGTAGCCTATGTGTTATTTCAGGTCCCCAGTTACCTACATTCCAAATTTCATACAAACATCTAAACGTCCAAACATCGAAACACGCACATTTTCACATTTATAATACCTATCAGTAGGATTTATAACACAAGCAACCATCTACTTACATAATAGTTCGTGACCCCTCTACATTACAAAATCGATCAGCAGACTCTCCCGGTGTACCTACTTGTCTCCGGAAAACGTTCCCCCCTAGATTAATGACCTTGGTAAGGTCACATTGGCACGTGTAATACAGACTCCTTGTTGAGATTTATGAACCAGTACCTAACCCAGATTCGATGGTACAAATATTGTATCATCGAATCTTTATTTTTGAAGACTTTTTGTGGTGCATTGGTCTAACCTCCGGCTGCAACGCAGAAGGTATAAGCTTCGTACTTAGATTGCTCTGTGTGTGCAACTTAGGGCTATTGTATCTCCATAAATAAACAGGCCGACTAACTGCGTATTTCCGCGGTCGCAATCGTTAGTTCAATACTTAGTACACGTTACGCTTTAGAAGAAGAACTAACTTTTGGAATATTTAATAGGGCCCTAAAGTTAGCTTTCATCATTTAACAACTTATATTGAAATAGTAAACTTTTAGTGTGTTGTGATAATATAACTTCTGGAACTATGTAATTGGTCAATACGTATTGCGTTTAGGTTTCTGGTGTGACGTCACAGAAACGCGCATGCTCTGTAGTCACCGACCGTTTGACCTTTATGAAAACACTAACTTGTAATGCACGACAAAGTAGCAAATGTACTTCTAAAGAGCTAAGTGCAATTAGATAGAGCAAGAGTTTTATTGATGATAAAACTAAGCCATACAATTATTATTATACAGTAGGAGATCCTTGGCTTCACCGATGTTGTATAGTCGTGCAGGTTAAGCAACGTCTAACGCTGTCATTACTTGGATTGATAACCGATAATACGTGTGGCAAAAAGCCATTCTTCGTGTTTCGGTAGGCATGTTAGGCAGTTAGTCCCGCGTGTTACCACTGATAGCATAAAGACCTTGTAGAGTGATCTGAAAAAATCAACACTAGGTAGCTCACAACAAATATACAAAAAAACATTACATTAAACAAAACTACCGTACCGTTCTGGTGAACGGTACGGTAGTTTTAGAACTGATCCTTAGGACTTAGTTCCTTCTTCGCGACTAAATAGTTAAATAAACTTTTAAAAATCACACGAATCACATATAATTTGTTACACTTTACTTGGTCATAATCGCGAATTAATTTATATTCTTTCGATTTTACAATAGTCTAGATCACTCTTAAAAGGATGATACAAATCATCCTACAGTACATAAATCTCAAGAATAAACCTTGTGTAATGAATTTATGGCTTGAGCTGTAAAGTAATGTCTGATTGCCTGCAATTCATAAGTCTGTTGTGACTTCTTTATACTAAGTTTTCTTCTGTTTTCGCGACTTTCTATTGAAATGATTTTTTAATGAATTTGCAGACTTCTTCATCAGTCTACCCTGACCTGGGGAAGGAGTCTGTTGGACATCTGAAGGACATTGTTGCAAATGCTGATGATAAAATCAACGCAATTAAAACCCGATATTGAGTTTTATTTTGTTTACACTATTCTAGCTTTAAGTACAGTACCAGCTCCGCATGCAATTAATGTTGCAGGTTGTAAACAACTGAATTGTACCCACACACTTCACCGATAACGGCAGATACTTTAATACAATATGTTCGTTCTATGGCTCAAATGTAATGATTGGAATGTATTAATTTTCTAGCTACAACTAGCTAGAATTACAGAACTAGTGTTAAACTTGAAATGATGGTTTCATTACAAGTTAGTTGTAGTTTTACTGAAACTAATCTAGGTTTTTTTTATTTCACCTTGGCCTTTTTTAATAGTCTCTGTGGAGATAAAGACAAAATCTTGGCGAATATACTGAATGTAGTATGAATACAATCCTGATTCCGCCACGAGACTCTTTGGCGAAACATTTAAAACCGCTACGTTGAGGAATAAAATAAATGGGCGTTTGGGAAGAAGATATGCTACTTTTATTACACGACTGCCAAAGGAAGTGTTATGTTTTTGCCGTGAGTGTATGTATGTATGTTTGTATGTATGTATGTATGTGACCTATTTTTGTGCCGTCGTAGGGCCTAAACGGCTGGGCCGATTTAGATAAACGATACGTCGTTAGATTCGTCATGACCGTGAGAGTGAGATAGGGTACATTAAAATAATAAATAAATAAAAAAATGATGTAAAACGCTATTAACCAAGATTTGTAAAGACCATAAAAAACAGAGAAAACGCGTAACAATGTTCACTCAAACGATATGTTTTATTCTTTCGTAAATTTACATTTGAAAAGTATTGCTTGTAAAGTTTTACAATTAAGTTTTAAAATAATTAATTATTAAATTATCGTAGGTTGTCTTCATTAATATGTCACTTGCCTTCGGCTCGGTTGTCTTGTCTTTAATGACGTTTATATATTCTTTTTTACTTACTTCAATTTATGGCTTGGCACTACCTCTAGATTGGGATTTTTGAATTCTCGCAAAGAAATTCAATATTCGCATGCGAAAACAATCCGCGTGTAAATAATGTATTCTAATAGTAATTCTAATGGTTAACTTCGAAAGTTATGTTGCTACTACATGACATTATGATTACGCAGGTAATTTTCGCAAGAACAACGGAACGTTAATTAAAAACTTTTCGATTTGACTCGTATAAATATCTCATCTATGGATTTGACTTTGACGCCGAGTTTGAAGGAATTGGCAGAGATGACATGACATAAAATACTTAAGTATCTTCTTACTAGTCTGTGGACTTAAATAACCACTTTGTTTTTTAAAGAAAACAATACCTAAGTAATAATCTAAAATTAGAAAGCTAAAATAAGTTGTCAGCAACAACAACCCGAGGCATTGCGCCCAAGATGCTGGCGGCGTCCCCGCGCTGGATAGGTAACCGCCAGCTCTTGTACTTATCACCCTGAATAAGCAAAAACAAGCAATGCACGTCCTCGCTACTGGAGTATACAAGATGTAACGGGTAAGCCCTTTTAAGCCGAAAGGTGGTTGTTCTAGGCGTCTAGGCGAACAACTTTTGTTCTACAACTTTTGAAAATTCGAACTTTTTTTTTGAAAATTTTGAGGTTATGTTTCACTGAAAAAACAGCTGTTTTTAAAAATAAAGGTAATTGAAGTTTTGATTGTAAACCATCAAACTAAATAAAAGGGCATCATAAGGTCAATGACATGGAACTCTCAGAAACAGCTGATTTTCAAGTAAACTTTACACCTAAATTTTTCGAAAAGTACTTCGAATTTCCAAAAGTCGTAGAACAAAAGTTGTTCGCCTAGACGTCTAGAACAACCCCCTTTCGGATTAAAAGGGCTTACCAGTTACACCTTGTATACATCTAGAATTAATAAATTTCTTCTGGTGTAATTAAATCTGATCTCTAAAAACTAAAAAGCGATAAATAAAAAATATTTAAAAAAATAAAAAACCCGACTGCTGTTTTAACAGAAAAGTGAAAAACAAGATGCTTCTAGTAGCTTTAGGAATGGTGGATGCAGTCGGGTGGGACTCCAAATAAAAGGTAAATAAGTTTAATAACACCAAATACTTAGTGTTATATGATTAGGTATACTTATCTTTATGTTATTTGGAGTCCCGCCCGACTGCATCCACCATTTCTAAAGCTACTAGAAGCATCTTGTTTTTCACTTTTCTGTTAAAACAGCAGTCGGGTTTTTTATTTTAGAGTTTGAAACCACCGAAGGCGACATTTCAGATCGCTGCCATTATAAAATAAATGAACTTTCTATGGGCCTTAGGGTTTTGGTAACCGACAAGAAAGCCTTATAGTTTCTTAATTTCCGTCTGTCCGTCTGTCTCTCTAGCCGCGGCCTAACTTAAGATATCAAAATTCTTCTCTATTCTTCAAATTAAAGATCATTGTTTTATGTTTGTAAATTTGGTCTTTACAGAGACAGTCACCAAATTGACCTTCCCCCATTCGGTCGGTACGCGACCGGCATCTTCTTCTTGGATAAGCTCCATCATCAGGACATCGAGAAGAAGTTCCAGGACTTGGCTGAAAGTCTCGGCCTGAAGGTCCTTTGCTGGAGGAGTGTACCTTCGAATAATTCTACTATTGGTAAGTTCACTAAAAGCCTACGCATTTACTAATATTCGTCTAGAGGTCGTCTTGCTTATAAACTAGTTTTCCTTTTTTTGCATGAGTTAGGCTAGCATTTACTTAATCTCATCTCACCTGATAGGAAGCGGCTATGAGTTCGACGGTGTAAGTTGGTTGTTTAGAAGAAACCTATTCATTTTAAACTTGAAGACTCCAAGGTCATGGTTAAGAGCAATGAGTTCCACTTCGTAGCATACGTCCGAGAAAGGTAGTCTTGGATTGTTGCCCACTTTTGTACTGTTTCTTTTGGTTTCAATAAAATACTCGAGCACTGTTATATAAGCTAGACACTCGTGTAAATCCATTAGTACTTTTCTGAAGTCTTTCCACAGAGGAAAGATGAGTATCATCTTTGTATTATATTTTTCTAAAGTTTATCTCGTTGTTCAGGTCAAGTGGCCCGTAACTCGGAGCCGTATATGCGCCAAGTGTTCGTCACTGGTGAAGCTCAGGACGAAGAACTATCGCGACAGGTATTTGAACATATTGACTTGAAATAAAACTTATTTCTTTTGTTTTGGTTGGCAGCGTTGCTTTTATTATATTTACCATTTTTCTAAGTTTGACCTTTTGAGGTATTTCCAGGCCTCTTGCTCTAGACTGCCCATGTAAGACAAAAGGACTGGAAAAATGCTTAATATTATATGAGCAATGCGTTTTTTATTTTTGTTAATCCAGATATAGGCACGCTGACGCCTGATGGAGCCAGGAGCGCACTTACCGATTAAAAACCATTTTACTTTCTAAAAAACCGAAGACAAATTATTGATTTGCATAAATCTTTTTAGTTCTCTAAAGTAATTGTCGATAATGAAAATATTTGCTGTTTACAGATCTTTGTGCTCCGTAAGCGTGCAAGTCATGAGATTGTCGTCCCCGGTGCACGGTTCTACATTTGCAGCTTGTCGCTGAAAACTGTTGTTTACAAGGGACTACTCACTTCCGAGCAATTATGGGTAAATACTTACTCATTAAGCTTCATTTTAAGGCTCTCTAGGCAAAATAATGGTTTTGAATAAAAAAACTAGAATATAATATGTTTTGTCCTATACTGTGACTTGAGGTTTTAAAGTTACAGACACAGAAACAAACGTAGTTACATTTTGTCGGGTCTAATCGGGTTTTTTTTTCTTACTTCGACGTTTCAATCATATTGCAATGATCTTGGTTGAAACGTCGAGGACGGAAAAAAACTATATTAACGACTCGTGTGAATTTAAAAATAAACTAACATCACTTAATTAGGTGAAGCACACGCTTACTTAAAAATAACCCCATTATGTTACTTGTGTCTTCTTTTCATTGAAGACAATTAAAAAATAATCATGTACCTATTATTAAATAAAATTTCTTACTAAATAAATTTACTCTAACTTTGACTGTTTTATCATTGCAGGAGTACTTCAAGGACCTGACGAACCCAGCGTTCACGACGTACCTCGCGTTGGTTCACACTCGCTTCTCTACCAACACCTTCCCGAGCTGGGAACGAGCCCATCCTTTGAGGTACAGTTCTGCTTCTTTAACCCAATAAGGAACTCATTAGTCTAGGTACCTACACCTGCTGCTTGAAGACTCGTGCGGGTTAAGCGACGCTTGATGAGGTTAGTACTTAGATGGGTCACCGATCTGTGTGGTAAAAATCATTTTCCAGAGCTTCTCCGTGCTTCGAAAGGCATATTAACAGTTGGTACCGGCTGTTATCTCTGATAACAGTCGTTAGATCAAGTTAGAGGGCGATCTGAAAACTAATATGTCTTCTAACTCCCTACTTTATTTATTTATTTGGAAACCTAACAGCTAAAAAAAAGACATGAAAAACAGTGTAAAAACGTAAGACCAATGATAAGGTTTCACGGCCAAAAAATAACTTAAAAAAAACACAACAAGTGCAAGTCTATTCTAAAGAGTGCATAGTATGCACTGCATACCTAAATATAAATAAACAAAACTAAAAAATAAGATAAATGCAATTTCAATTATAGATACATAATTTTTTATATTAAATTAATAACACGATTTGCACCAAATATTATTTTCCACCATAATATTTTATGAGTGTGTGTCACGTAGGAACACAAATAAAAAAAAAAATGTATGCGTTTCTTCTTTATAGCATTAGTACAGTTTGAGGTATATTTCTGTATTCCAGAGTGCTTGCCCACAATGGCGAAATAAATACGTTGCGCGGTAACGTTAACCTAATGAAGGCGCGGGAGGGCGTCATGCAGAGCGATCTATTTGGAGATGGTAATATGATTTGTTCACTCATTTCCTTGTTTAGTTACTAAAGAAAATCGGCCAAGTGTGATCTCACTGCTTGCAAATTAAGCAACTAGACTTGTACTGTGGAGACGAAACAACGGTTTTTTTTTGTAAATACATACTTAGATGATACTTATAGTAAGCTTACAGAACCAGAAAATGCATTTATGGTCAGCATAAATACTTATCAACGGCGGGAATCGAACTTTTGGCGTTGTATCCACAGAGGCCGTAAGCAGAAGTTAACGTATAACACTATTTCTGATTCTCTTTTTACGTATCACATTCCAGAGCCTGAATGACAATACTATAAGTACGAAATTGAAATTATTTAATGCTGAAAAGCAAAACATGGCTAGAACTATTAAAATGTGACAACTTTTATTTAGAAATATTTTACAAATTCATATATAGAGAAATTCATCATCAAAATATAAAATACTAGCAGCGCCCGCGATCCTGTGGAAATATCGGGATCATAAGTAGCCTATAACTTTCCTCGATAAATGGACTATGAAGCATAAAAATATTTTTTCAATTCGGACCAGTAGTTCCTGAGATGAGCGCGTTCAACCAAACAAACAAACAAAGACACGAACCAAATTTTACAGCATTATTTATAATATTATAGTGTAGATTACTAGTAAAAAAGCTTGGAGCAATAAATATACGAAATGTAAACTTTTATGTAAGTACCTATGGTTTTGCGAAATAAAATATGTTATAATTTACCTGTCTGTATTCTGGTTTCCAGACCTAAAGAAGCTGTACCCAGTGGTGGAGCCGAACCTGTCGGACTCGGGCTCGGCGGACTGCGTGCTGGAGTTCCTGCTGCACTGCGGGCACCGGTCGCTGCCCGAGGCCGTCATGACGATGGTGCCTGAAGCGTGGCAGAACGACCCCACCATGCCCAAGGAGAAAAAGGATTACTACCAGTGGGCCTCCTGTGCTATGGAGCCCTGGGACGGACCTGCCTTGATTTCTTTTACCGATGGACGTTATATCGGTAAGTTACTTTTTTCTGCAGACATTTTTGGTAGTCGGGTAAAAGTTAAAATTGTTATTTGACAACCCTTAGATTGGCAATAGAAGATTGATTGATTAACGCTTTATTGTACCAACAAAACACAAATTATAACAAACCGGCTGCGCCCTGCGGTTTCACCCGCGTAAGATTTATGAGACTTGTGTTATAAGCAACCTCGACAAAAAATTTTTTTGCGAAATCATTCTCCAGCCATTCACGCGTGATGCCGTAACCACGATGTAAGATTAGGTATAGTAAATCTTAAAACTAAAGAAGTGCGATGCCACCTTATCGCCTATGGGCGATCTCTTCTAGGCAATCAATGGCAATCTCTTTCAAGCAACCAATAAAAAAGATTGGATGAAGTAATATTAAAGTGAAATTTTCGTGAGACATGAGCAACAGAATGTTGCCATTTTTCTAAATATTAGATCAAAAATGTAAACACAGAACTGCTGTTGAATTGAATTGCTATTTGCTGTCAAAAAGCATGTTTTGTATTGTACATTGCTGTTTTAAGTAATCACCAGTAACAACCACGTTACATCAAAGCAGCAATGTACTGCAACTTAGCCACTAGTAACGGTGGATGCTAATTACATGATACCACAGCTGATCTTCTAAGATAAACTCATCTTACTATTTCAAAGTGACAGCTCTTTGTGTACTTTTTCCTTTGATAATTGACAGTTCTGTGTTTACATTTTTGATCTAAGTTTAAGATCTGGGGTCTACATATCAATACACGGATGAGTCGTCATGTCTAGATCTAGATATAGACCGGTAGGTGGTAACAGCCACAGCCGAAGCCTGCTAATAACTAAATTCTGTGTATTTTACCCCCCAGGAGCTATACTGGACAGGAACGGGCTACGGCCGTCGCGGTTCTACGTGACTAGCGAGAACATTCTCGTGATGGCGTCCGAAGTCGGCGTCTACGATGTCGACCCTGACAAGGTCATATTGAAGGTCAGTACATTGCACAAGTGACAGCTATTGTATTTTTTTTTTACACACGATTAATAAACTTTTGACTACTATTTCACCTGATGGTAAGTCATGGTAACATAGAATAGAAGAATAGAAGAAGAAGAAGAAGAAAAAGAAAGAATAGTTGCGGTCTACGTATCGGAACACGGTCGAGTCCTCTTGGGGCTACGACTTAGACCGGCTAGTAACAAGCCGCGGCTGAAGTCGCCCAAGAAACTCCTTTTCGAGTTGGCTTCCACAGCTTTAAAGAATTTCCGTTTTCCCCAGAAATTCATCAAAGGAAATCCATTAAAAACGGTTTTTTTTCCAGAAATATAATTAAGATTGTATTGTTCTCAGAGTCGTCTAAAGCCCGGGCGAATGTTGCTGGTAGACACGGAAGAAAAGAGGATTATTGAAGATGTTGAATTGAAATTGAAAATAGCCAAAAGTCGACCTCATTCTGATTGGTTGAAAGAACAGGTACAAATCAAATCGAAAAACTTTTTTTAACAAAAAGAACCAGCTATTATTATAATAAAACTTGTTTTTTTCCTTGCCGCCTTTACTTTTGGAAATAAAAATAAATATAGATGGTAAGTTAGAAATAACAAAATTAGCGTAAACCAAAGCGTGTTCAACACAAAAAATAACTGTGTTAGATTTTGATAATAATTCATTGTTAATTTTAAAGTAGTTGAATCTTAATTGTTTTCTTATCTCCAGATAACAATGGAAGACATCCACAAATCGGTCGCGTTATCCGACCAATGCAACTTGTTGAACGGTGACCGGTCCGCTATAAGTGGACTATCTGACAAGAGACTGGGCCTGTTCGGGTACACCATCGAGTCTATCAACATGCTTCTACTGCCCATGATACAGGACAAGTAAGTTATATCGACGACATCACAAATCGGTCGCGTTATCCGACCAATGCAACTGACCGACCGATGTTGAACGGCTGTAAGTGGACTATTAGAAAGTCCTGATTGTGTAGGAATATTGGGGTAAAAGGTAGCCTAAGTAGGCTTGTAACTGGCCTAATACCTAGCGCATAGCGGACTTGTTTGTGTTTCGATACGTAGACCCATTCAGACAATAAGAAAATTAAGTTAGATCTTGTTACACTCCCTTCTTTCCTCTTCTAGATGACTGCATTGTACTCACCATCAGGTGAGATAATTTTCAAACGCTCATCTATCGTTTACAAAAGAAGGAAAAAAAAGTTTGTTAAAATGTTGCTAAAAGAAATACCTATCCAAAGAATTTAGACAAGTCTCAAAGGAGACTATAAGGTCAATAGCCGCTTCACAGTAAAGCATTTCGAACTCTCTAGACTCTCTCAAAGGAAGGAAATTACTCTCACACCTTTAAAAAGGTCGCAACAAATTTTAGAAGTTGTTGTTAGATAGAATACCCATCCATAATACCCACATGATAATCTAAGTACCTATCGTTTTTCCAGGAAAGAAGCCCTCGGCAGTATGGGCAACGACGCACCATTGGCGTGCCTCTCACAGTTCCAACCGCTGCCCTACGAGTACTTCAAGCAATTATTCGCTCAAGTTACCAACCCTCCTATTGATCCTTTCCGGTGAGTTGACTACTATAGCTATGACAAAGTGTTCCTTTGCTCAAGTATTAAGAATGTTACATCTGACTTGCATCTTAACACAAATACGCGTCAGCATAAACACCATGTAGTGTAGGTATTTACCCGCATACACTTTCAATACAAAACAGATTTAGACCTTGCAGGTAATAATTGCGCGTTCTTTCTTTAAATTTTTATATTTTAATATGTTGTATATTAAAATCCCTAATGCGAATTACTGTAACCTCGCTGCACATGCTTATTAGAGACCTAGTGTGGGTAACAGTTTAAAAGTTAAGCTTCGCTATATCTGTTATGTAACAAATATGCTTAAGTTGTACCAGTAGCTTTTTTTTATGAAACAATAAACTTTATCTTTATCTTATCTTTTCTAACCAATGTTTCAGTGAGAAGATAGTAATGTCACTGCTATGCCCGATCGGTCCCACTGCCAACATCCTTCAGCCGAGCCCGCGGTTCGTGCATCGCATATTCTTGCCTCAGCCTATATTGACTCTGAAAGATATGGCGGCGTTGCTCAAGAATACTTACAGAGGATGGAGGGTAAGTTCATTACAGAATAAAGATATTGTTTTGACAATAACTCGAAAAATAAACTATTAATTCTGCAAACACTAATTAAAAATTCCTCATTTTAAAATAAATTTATAAATTCAGGTTTCGTGAAGAACGGTTAAGAAATACGACCTGCAAAAGAAAACTAATATACTGACAGACGGAACAAAATTCTGCCAGACTTGAAGCAAAGACGCTTGCTCGGCTAATAAATTTGTAAACATCACACATGCCACCTCATAGTAAGCTACGTAGCTTACGAGGCCACAGATATAATTCTTATGTTCATTTTTATTTGAATCGGAACAGAGGCCGTTTTAATGTCATGCAAATTTGCTCACGCAACGCGCAACCTTTGCCAATCCCACATGTGGTCGGATTTTGTATGAGTTTGAGCATATCCACATGACGCTAAAATACCTGTTGTGAATAAAACCGCATGACGCTGCTAGTAAATCTAATAAATTGTGGTAAATTTTGTCCGCAGACCCAGATAATAGACTGCACGTACCCTATATCGGAGGGTGGGCGCGGGCTGGAGGCCGCACTGACGCGCATCGCGCACGCGGCGCACGCGGCCGCGGCGGCGGGCTGCAGGCTCGTCGTACTCTCCGACAGAACCGCCGGGCCCGACACCGTGCCCGTCAGCTCCTTGCTGGCTCTAGGTGAGATACTCAGACCCAGACTGTACCTACCCTACAACAGGCTGTAGGCTTGTAGTGCTCTCTGATAGAACGGTAGTAAAATAGTGACCGCTCATCTATCGTGTTTTAAACAAACTGGAGCGTACGGATCGATCACGATAGATGCTAGTTCTCATCAAACTTGTAACTTTTGCGCACGCTCAGCATGATAATACGATGTGCGTGCATTCGCGCGTTTATACGCCTGGTGCATCTTGTGTAGCATATCTCAGTTAAGTGTAATGTAAGTGAGAGAGTTACACGCACGTACGTCTCGCATTTGGTATGACTTGATAATAGACTGATAGTATAAACGTTAAAGTAAACGTTAAAGTTTATTTGTTTGAGAGTAAGTAAGTACACGTGTATGTTTGTTACTTTTTCACGCAAAAGCTACTGAACCGATTGCGATAAAATCTGGAGATCTGGATTAACACATAGGCTACTGTTTTTCCGGATATTCCCGCGGAGCGCAGGTAGTGTAATAATATGGACAGGTTTAACACGTACGTGAGTGGGTAACACAAGCGTGATATTCCCACGAAATTAGGACATACTGTTATCAGTAATATAATAAGACTGTATAGTATAGTAGCAAATCCATAAAATATTGTTCGATTTCAGGTGCTGTTCACCATCATCTGATAGAGACTCGTCAACGTATGAAAGTTGGTATCATTGTGGAGACAGCTGAGGCGAGGGAAGTGCATCATATGTGCGTTTTACTTGGTAAGTTCTTTGTTGAGCTCGTTATAATACTACGATTTACCTTCGGAAGTTTCGTAACATTATAGCCTAATGAGCAAAACACATTAAACTAGTACAGGTAACTTTGTAAATATCGCTTGTAAATCCAAACGCACAAGATCAGCAGTAACGCCACATTTTGAGTTTAAACTTATAATATAATTTTAAGCCTGAATTATCCAACACAATATATTTTATATTTGTTTTTATTTCTATCAACATTATTACCATTATTAATCCATTCTTCCACCTTCCAGGTTACGGGGCGGATGCAATCTGTCCCTACCTAGCATTCGAGCTAGCTTTTTCTCTCCGAAACGACAACATTCTCGACCCGACCATCTCCGACGACGACATATATCAAGCCTACCAGAAGGCCATCGAAACCGGCTTAGCCAAAGTGATGGCCAAGATGGGAATCAGTACACTGCAGTCCTATAAGAGTGCGCAGATATTTGAAGCCGTTGGATTGAGCGAAGAAGTTATTGATAAATGTTTTAAAGGGACGCAATCGAGGATTGGTAAGGGTCTTTGTTAGAGTTCAAAATAATGTAGTTATTGGGGAGTTGTTCATGCTACCTATTAATTACACACAGCTCAATCTAACCCCATAATAAGCACTAGGCTTGTAATATGTGTACAGGGCAACGGATATACTACAAATTATACTTTTTTTTGGAAATACATACACAATTATGATACCTACCTAAATAAAAATAACGCGTTAAAAATCGGAAAATGAGTTTCATTTCAATTGAACATTGCGAAACTTTAACGTGTGTTTGATAAAAAAAAATTATATTAATATTCCAGGTGGAGTGAATTTCGAAATCCTATCGAAGGAAGTATTCGACAGACATGCGATGACCTACAATTGCACCGACAGTTTAGTTTTAAGGTAATATTAGAATATTGAATAATGTACAGAAGATTAAGTAAGTATGTTTGTTACTCTTTCACGCAAAAACTACTGAAGCGATTGCGAAGAAAACTTAGTATGCCGATAGCTGGTCATTTGGATTAACACATGGGCTACTTTTTATTATTTCGGGACTAACCAAAAATCGCGGTGTACAGCTAGAAAACAATAAGTGTTATTTCATATATATTTTTTTTCGTTTTCCAGAAATCCTGGTATCTACCACTGGCGTGCGGGCGGAGAAAAACATATCAACGACCCGATGTCCATCGCTAACTTGCAGGAAGCTACTTTGAACAAGAGTAGCTCGGCCTATGACAGATTCAGGTAAAACAAACAACCATTTTTTATATATTTATACACTTCGGGCAACATTTGAATATCAGAGAAAAAAATGCTTTTTGTTTCATGAATAATGTGTTCCTTATATTTAACTCTGTCACTTGAGCTCACTTAACGCAGTTAGTTATTATTATTTCTTATCGGTTGTGAACCGATTATGGCCGTTTGGAAATTAGCCTGTGTCAAGTATTATTATTGATATATGCAAGTTATTTGCACAGTCAAGTCGTCATAGTTAAAGTCAAGTCTAGGGAATCATTTGTAAACACGGCGGCCATTTACAAAGATTGTTCACGGAGCTACGCTAAAGTCTATGTTTTGCACCGATTTTCACTTTCATTGCACTTGTACACCTTCACGAAACTAAATTGATTAATAATATGCCCCCGAAATTAAACAATTTACACGCATTTGAACTAGGTTTCACAAAAATGAAAATTTAGCAACACATCTCGTTAACGCGTTCCCGCCAAAACTCCGCAGTTAGTTAGCGTGCTCAACGCAGTCGGTTAGTACCCACAAACTCCCCTACTCTAGTGGGGCCCATAGTAGTAGTGGGATGAAGTTTCGCAGTGAACATTGAATTTTAGGACGAGAAGCATTTTTTTACTAAGATACCATGTGATATTTTTTCTCATTGGAGGCGAAGAAGATAAAAAAGGCTGATGAGTATGAATATCTTTACAGAGAGAGTGCAATGGCCGCCGTACAAGCGTGCACGCTGCGCGGACAGCTGGAGCTGGTGAAGCTGGACGAGCCGATACCTATCGACGAAGTCGAGCCCGCATCGGAGATCGTCAAGCGATTTGCTACAGGTGGGTAGCATATATAACGTATCTATTATATATACTAAGTGACTGAAAGATCAACGCTCAGCCTAAAGCAGGTTAAGACCTTTAGATTTAACTGTACAAGTATCTGTATCCAACGATATTTCGATTAGATCGTCAGTTCAAACTTCGACTGTACCGATTTATCTGTACAGATAATCTGTACAGTTAAAACTTATAGTATTTCCCCTGCTTAGTGGAGAACTGAAATTTGGAGTGTTCTTTATAAATATCTGGCATGTAGGCATCTGATAAAAATACTCGAAATTCTCACAGAATCAGGACTTGCGAAGGTAATACCGCGGGACACAGCTAGTTTAATTATAAATAAAAATAATATGAAATAAATTCTGTGACCAACACACAGCGCCCCATGGTAAGCTGCTAAGCTTGCCAATAAAAAATAAATTAAAATTGCTTATAAATATTGCTTATTATAATATCTAAAAAGACTAATGTAATTCCCCATACAATTATGCGTTGGAGAAATAGATTTGTCTATAAATCTAACATTTCCAGGTGCAATGTCGTTCGGATCGATATCCCTGGAAGCTCACACGACGCTCGCTATCGCCATGAACAGGATCGGCGGGAAGTCCAACACGGGAGAGGGAGGCGAGAACTCAGATAGATACTTGAATCAGGTACTACTATTTAATTTCTTTTATGGTTTTCGCTATTTTGCATAATAAAACACCACACCCGTGTACCGGGTTTTATCCGTTTTATTCATGATTTTTAAACGAATCTAGCTTTCGCCAAATTTACAGTTGGCTTTTTCAAGGTTGATTGATATAACCCGGGAAATAAAGTGTTTTATTAGGTACTGATATTGTTGATCTCTTTAAATACATCATCATTATTTTGACTGACTGACTGACTGTCTTCCCACGACCACGGCCAGTGTAACCCGTTTGTCATAACGTCGAGGTAATTGAAAATAATGATTATCTACAACGCCATCTAGACCTGTACTTGAAAAATAATAATGTACGGAAATCGTGTAAGTTTAAAAGAAGTGTGTGTCACTTGGCGTGATTCGAACCCGCAACTACTGGTAATCCGAACTAACACGTTAGACTGCTTACAAAACATTTCCTCGTGTGTTTGCGAGTATAGATAGATAGATTAACACTTTATTTGCACAACCAACAAATACAATTAGTACACATCAGAAGTAAAACAAATATAACACAGAAAGCTTAAAATTTAACGTTACACAAATGGGCGACCTATGGGCGAGTATGTCATAATTGATTGAATTTGATTGCCAGTAATCGCGGGAGCGAATCCAGCCGAGTATCAATTTTTGAAAACATTATTTCAAGAACAATCACTAGAAAAGAAAAACCATCTGTGCACACGGACTTTTGATCGTTCATAGTAGTTATTTATTATGATTGTACTAGGATCCGGAATTCAGCAGACGTTCGGCCATCAAGCAAGTAGCGTCGGGTCGCTTTGGTGTGACAGCCTCGTACCTCGCGCACGCTGACGATCTGCAGATCAAGATGGCGCAGGGAGCCAAACCCGGCGAGGGCGGAGAGTTACCCGGTAATTTACACTAATATTTTTCTTCTTTTAAATGGCTATATTCCATTTGTACATTAGCCAGTGACAAGTATTATTAATATTATTTGCATCGAAACAGTCAAATCGTCATAGTTAGAGACAATTTGAGGGAATCATTGTAAAACGGCGGCCATTTACAATGATTGTTCACAGAGCTTTGGTGATAACGCTAAAGTCCATGTTTTGAGTTTCCATGTCCAGAACTGGCATAATCGGTTAGCGCATTGATTCGAAATGTCAAGAGACCAGCCGGTTGCAATTTTTTTAAATCATTTTTTCAAAAAAGGTGAGAAAGGTGCCAAGGCTTTGAATCCGTAAGACGTTTTTCGAAATTACACCAAAATGTAGGAAACAAAGTCATCTCAGGTCTCGTTTACCCTGTACTATGTTAAGGTATAATGAATATACAGTTGATTGGTTTTTGTAACTCAATTTTGGTCTTCCCCCTGGGTGAGGAGGCATTAGAATTAATGGTATCCTTAGCTTTATGTAGTAGGTTTAATTGTTAATTTTATAAAGTTTTTGTGTAACTTTGTCGAGGGTGACATTGACCATGTGGATAAAACCCCTCTTACTTAAATAAAGATAAAAAAAAGGTAAGCAAATAAACCTATTTGTATATCTTCTCCCAGGCTACAAAGTAACAGAAGACATAGCCAAGACTCGATGCTCAGTAGCCGGCGTAGGGCTGATATCTCCCCCGCCGCACCACGACATCTACTCCATCGAGGACCTCGCGGAGCTCATCTACGACCTGAAGTGTGCCAACCCTCGCGCACGGATCTCGGTCAAATTGGTCTCTGAAGTTGGTGTGGGGGTCGTCGCTTCCGGAGTTGCTAAGGTAGCGTTCCTAGCTGTACCACTTTAATTTCTTCTGTGGTTTTCGCGATTATGCATAATAAAACACTTTATTTATCGGGTTGTATCGCGTTTTATTCATGGTTTTAAACGAACCGAGCTTTCGCCAACTTTACAGTTGGCTTTTTCAAGGTCGACTGAGATGTAATTTGTCTATTTTTACATTATAAAAAGTAACAGTAAACCACCAGTAAGTTACAGTGTACCACTTTGTTCAATGTTCTTGGCCCTAACTTTGGTATATGTTCTATTGACGAAAAGAGGTTATCTATTATATTTTTATAATAAAGGAAGAGAGGACAAAAAGTCTGTACTTGGAAGTAATTTAAAAAAAAGTGGTCTGGGGACTTAGGATAAGTAGTAGAACAAAATTATATATTTTTTTAAATTCATGTCTGTCTGTCTGACTGTTTCTCTGTCTGTTCCATATACAATTAAAAACTTCCAATCCGATTGAAATCTGGTTTTTAATATTGGATAGTTCTATTTTCGAGAAAGGTCGTGGTATACTTTGCATCGAAATGCAATGAGTAGAACCCGAATAATTAACGAAAAAGTGCAACCGCTCGAGAACCGCTCGGCCGCCCGCGTCCGTGATAACGCCTTTTCACTTTCGCGGGTGAAACCGTGGGGCGCAGCTAGTTTAGCTTAAGTGTTAAGTTTAACTGTTTGTTTCACCAATTAACCCTACAACTGGGCCTTTGTGCGTGAAATCACGTGTCATGTAAAAATTATAACATGACACGTGATTCCTGTGTAGCTCAGTAGTTAGAGCACTGGCCTGGTTAGCGAGGGGGCACAGGTTCGAATCCTGTCATGGCGATTTTTTTTAAATATATTTTTTACAAAAAATATTTCTAAACGTATATGGTATAATAATTTCCAGGGTAAAGCAGAGCACATAGTGATATCCGGCCACGATGGTGGAACCGGTGCTAGCTCTTGGACCGGCATCAAGAGCGCCGGCCTGCCGTGGGAGTTGGGAGTCGCTGAGACACATCAAGTGCTCGTACTTAACGACCTCAGATCCAGGTCAAATATCTAATTATATTAGTATTAGGATTAGTAGTAATCCTACTAATATTATAAATGTGAAAGTGTGTGTGTTTGGATGCTTGTTACTCAATCACGCAAACCGGCTGAACGGATTTGGATAAAATTTGTAATTTAGGTAACTGGGGACCTGGAATAACACATAGTCTACTTTATATCCTGAAATTCCCGCGGGAACGGGACTTACGAGGGTGAAACTGCGAGGCGCAGCTAGTTAAAAATATATCTTGTGAAATTTTATCCATGCCTTTTTAAAAACGGTACATACTTCGAGTACGAATTTAAAATGAGACATATCTTTGTATTGTTCCTGGCTTCGCATGACTTGACTTATCCCTTCTTCTAGAATCTAGATTTAGACTGAGCATACTACAACCTTAACCATATGACTGCAATACCGTCATCAGATAAATAAAATAAATAAATATTGCACCACAGCGCTATCTAGCCCCAAACTAAGCACTAGGCTTTTACTATGGGTACTAGACAACGGATATACTACTCTAGTGAATTTGATCAGAAAGTATTTTTTTAAAAAGAATTTTAGAACTACCTGAAGGAATTTAATTAAAAATAGTAACAATTTTACAATCAATTTAATTTCTACGAACCTAAACTAACCAAATACATCAATTATGAAAATCCAAATTGCTAAACTTCTAACAAAATCAAAGACCAATAAAACTATGACAAAATAACAAAAATTCGACGGACAGAGTAACGACCTAACGCAACGACAACTACAACAAGAGTGCCCCGATTCTGATAGAACATGGCTATTTATAGTTTTCTCCCTCTCTTATCATCTCATCTCCTACACGGCTTCTCCTGACAGGAGACCGTCCTCGGACTCCTTTCCTAACTCTGGAGATCAGTCTCTAGGGTTGGTAGTGAAGTCCTTGGATCTTCCTCGCTCGACGAACCGGTCGACAGCTCAGCAGGAACCTCGACGTAACTCTGCGTCCCCGACGTGCTGGGTTGTGGTTCGCTCGCGTCATCAAGTGTCTCGACTCCAGGCTGATTGGCGCTGGGTGTCGCAGACTCCACAATTGCATCTTCTGCATCTGCGCAAAAAAAAAACCAACAGCAAAAACCATGTTCGACAGAATAAAACATAAGCTCTTTGTGTCGATAAAAGAAAAAGATAAAGCTTAACAATTCGACACATCTGTAAACTAAGCTCATTTAGCATAGTCCTAAGCACAGTGGATATGTAACAAACAAATATCAGTACCAAGCACCGGGGCAGTTCCCGTCGGGGGAGTGCACCCTCACGACTCGCTAGAGATCCATGTCATAACTTTGCGTGTGTGATTCGGTACCCATAAAAGCATGTTTCAACCCAAAATAACATAAAAACAAAGACAATGTTTACCACACAAACATTTGTCACAAACCACGACTCGTCAGACACCAACTCACGGCGTGACCCTGCGTGTACCACCGCTTAAGGACCACGACTGTCTGAGAAACTCCCAGACAGTGTCCGAGCACACAAAGCTAAAACACAAACCACCCAAGGTAGGTCCCATATACTAGGATCGAAATGCCCGACTAACTCCAAGGCACCATCCAATAACATGAAACCATACCTCACTTGAAGTGTATCCGTCAGCTAGTATAGTACTCCTGACTACACTAACTGCAAGACAAAACTTCCCTTTAACGTGTTTACACATATACAGAGAGAAAAATCATTTTACAACTTTTCAGCTTTATAAAAATGAAACTTAAAACATCAGACAGAGGCCCCGGCGCAGGCATGTCTACGAAAATAAACTGTATACGGGCGATATATATTGCCGAAGTAATAAAATAGCTCACCATTAAAAAAATCAGCACACACGTCGGGAGTCCACTCTCCTTGCCACGGAACCATGTATTCCGCAGCCGCCTGCGTAGACTTCCCATCGGAGCCGGCTAGAAGCTGAAGTTCATAGCGGCCATGTGGGAGGATCTTTACCACACGATACGGCCCCCGCATGCAGGAGTCTAACTTCCCAGTAGAGCTGCCCTGTTAGGACTGGAACCCTCGATGGCAACGTCGCGGACCAGACTTCGAATAATTGGCGTTGCCGCATCAATACCTATCAGTAGGTTTAAAGCTGAATGTTGCGTGGTTCTATGTTTAGTAATATTAATAACCAACTGCAACTTCCACATGACAGCAGGCCACCTTTGTTCGCGATGATTGCACTCGATGCGCACCATGTTGAGTACGGTACGGCAGTACCGTTCAACTTGTCCATTTGATTGGTGCATCTCCGGTGTTATAAGATGGGAATCGCATCCCATGTCCTTGACCCAGTTGAGAAAGTCAGCGCTTTGGAACATTCGACCCCTATCAGCTACAATTAACTTTGGTGTTCCAAATAGTGAGATGACGTTAGTAAAATGGCGCTTTAACTCCTCAGTGTCTTGACGATACATTGGGTACAATAAGCAGTACTTTGAAAACGCATCTATTACTATGAGAACATAGCGATAGCCGTCAGCTTCGGGTAGAGGTCCTAGGGCGTCCATGTGGACTGTCTCAAAAGGTGCATCTGGCTTTTCCCAGGAGTGTATGGGTTGTAACGGAGCACGAGGGACTTTCTTATGGGAAATGCACACCAAACAGTGTGTTACATATTTTAGCACAAAATTTCTTAACCCCGGGAACCAGAAATGTTTCATAATGAGATCAACGGTCTTATCTACCCCTGGATGTTCATGTTCGTCGTGAAAAATACGTAGAAGGCTAAGTCTATGACCTTTCGGTATGAAGCAAAGCAATTTTGGATTTTCACCGGTAGGCGTATGCCTAAAGTACAAGATATCATTCTTAACTACATAACGGGAAGGGTCCAATTGTCCCTCCGACAGACTTTGCATGAGAGACCTAGTCTCCTCATCAGAAGCCTGAGCAATCTGGGCCCAGTTCAGTGGTTTCTGAACGGTTACCAAATTGACGGGATTCCGACTAAGATAATCGGCATGGGACAAAAGGGTGCCCTTACGGTATTCTAAACCAAAGTCGAAATCCTGCAAGTATACCCACCACCTAGCCACCCTAGGCAACAAATCTTTCTTACGTTGAGTAAGCTTTAATGCGTTGCAGTCTGTGACTACGGTGAAGCGTACACCCACAAGATAATGTCTAAAATACCGGAGAGCTTTAACAACTGCAAGCGTCTCCAGCTCGTAAGAGTGGTATTTTCCCTCAGCTCCCTGGGTTAACCTGCTGAAGTAAGACACCACGCGCTTGCGGTTACCCTCATGTGTCTGCATCAAAATAGCTCCATAACCAATTGAGCTCGCGTCTGTGTGGACCTCTATTGGCAATGAAGGATCAAAAATGGCTAGAACTGGTTCACTCGTAAGACATTCAATAATGTACTTGCGAGCGGCCTGCTGCTCTACGCCCCAGTTAAAGATAACCCCCTTTTTAGTTAAAGCTGCGATACAAGCAGTCTTCTGGGCAAAATTAGCCACATAACGCCTAAAATAGCTGGCTAAGCCCATAAACTGACGAACTTGCTTGACATTTTGTGGTTCAGCTGAGTCAATCAAAGCTCTCACCTTCTCATGACTCGGCCCAACCTGATTCTCACTAATCGTTCGTCCTAAATACTCTATTTTAGTCGCTAAAAAAGAACACTTCTTTAAGTTTATTGAAAACCCGGCTTTAGTCAAAGTATCCAAGACATTACGAAGCAAAATAAGGCCCTGATCAACGGTTTTACTTAGAATTAAAACATCGTCAATATAGACGAGGATATCGCCAGATTCAATAAACTCGCGGAGTGTTTTTGAGATTATTCGTTGGTAGACGACCGGGGCATTTGCCAAACCATAAGGCATTTTCAAATATTGGTAATGGCCTTCAGGCGTGACAAATCCAGTAAGCGGTACTGACTCCCTATCAAGGATAATTTGATGGAACCCAGTAGCCATATCGAGGCTACTGAAGTACTTATTGTGTCCTAACCGGTCTATATGATCATCTATACGCGGTAATGGAAACCGATCTTTGATCGTAATCTCATTCAGCTTACGAAAATCGACACACATTCTATCCGACCCGTCTTTCTTTTTAACGAGAAGAATAGGGCTCGCATACTCAGATTCTGACTCCTCAATTATGCCCTTGTCCAAAAGATCTTTAATGATTTCGCGAACACGAAGCGTTTCGGCATGTGATAAACGGTATGGGCGGTAATTGACAGGAATGTGGGAATTGAGCTTAATTGTCATACACCCTGTATTTACAGTTGAGGTTGCAGTACCCGAAATGAAATATTGAGAAAACTCGTTAATTATCTCTAGGAGTTCTTTTAATTGATCGTCAATAAGAGGCGTGTTGATTGGAATTGAAACCTCAGATTGAACTGTCATCACTCTAACTAATCTACCATCATCCCTCGTAAGTAACTGATGATCCTTAGTACGAACATACCTAACACCATCTCTATTCAAAACATCGGTACCTACTATGATTGGAACGTTCATATATATGGACGACACAACGAACAAATCTACTTCGAGAGTTAAACCGTCAAACTCAATTTGCAACGTAACATAAGATGTACTCTCAACCTCTTGACTACCTAACCCCTTCAAAATACGAAAAGCTGGTTTACATGAACATTTAAAATGAATCAGCAAAGATGAGGAAATTAAGGAGATAGTTGAACCGCTATCAATCAAGATATCAACTGGTACGTCCTGAATAACCGCAGCTACGACATCACTATTAGTGGAAGTTATTGGAATATTGCAAAGGTTAACAGTTTCCTTATTCGCCGCTTCCGACCTTTGTTTTGCGAAACAGGTTTCTATTTTGTGACCCGGTTTCTTACAGAACGCGCACGGTTCGGACCTCGTTGGCACAAAATTGGGCTTAGAAGCCGTAGAACTTGAAGTCGCAGACGACGAAGTACACGACGATTGCCTATGACCTAACTGACCACATGAAAAACACTTGAAGTCACTACTACCTCGTTTTCGTAGAAAATCGGAAGTTGGTTTATTTTTCGCAGTGTTAAAGGACACCGGTCGCGATTCAATTTTCTTTGAAGTATTATTCGGCTTTACATAGATCGAAAAAAATTCAACTAAATTATTTGGCAACAACTTAGCATTAGTTGCCGACGCCCTAATGTTAGGATCAGTAATACCTCGAATAATTATAGCCGAAATCAATTTGTCACTTAATCCCCGTACTATACGTAAACGTAACAAGCAACGACGCGCATAATCTGCGTACGTGGGATATCTATCCGAATTTGTATTAATGACGTCTGCTAGAATACCCGCAATGTCAGGTGTCGTTGGACACAACGGCCTAAACTCTTTCTTAAAGTTACTCCACGTACGGTCACTCGATACCCACTCATTAAGCCATGATCGTGCATCGCCTTTCAAGCAATTTCCTATACGCGAAAGACACTCGTGGTCGCTCCAGTTATTTAGTGGTTTAGCACGATCTACCTCGGCACACCAATCGTCAATGTTATGCACATTCGGGTCGAAATTAGAAACGTAATAATTTTGATTCGACCTACCCGCATGATTAATCGAACGAATTGCGTCAACAATACGATCAGTGACCGTGGTATGATCCGACGTAGATTGTACGTTCATTTTACTAGATACAGGTTCCGAAATTCGTGGTTGCGACCTAGACCGCGAACGTCGACGGTAACTACGCGCATGAACAGGAGATCTACTTCGCGACCGCGGCACTGTGCGTCTACTAGTGGATACACGCCTTGACGATGATGATCGACCCGTACTACGACATCCAACGTGATTTGACCGTACACTACGTCGTGACGACGCGGTAGGCGCCGTTCGGTCTCGTCGCGGTGGCGAAATATCGCGATTTGTATTTTCGGGCACTAACACGTCACTATTACGCACCGCTTGATCATTAGGACGTGCCACTTGATCATTAGGACGTGCCACTTGATCATTTAATGAATGATCCGGTTGATCACGCGAATGCAGTGCGGATTTTTCTTCTAATACCCTAAGACGAGTCATCATTGTCTTCATCTCTAGCCTTAAATTAGTGTTCTCATCAAAAGATCGTTCGCGATACCTGCTGTCGCGCCGGTCGCGACTATCACGATGATCACGATGATCACGATAAGGACTTCGACTGTTGCAGCGACCTTCACTGCGATAACGCTCGTGATCAGACATTTCCACCAAAAATAAAAAAACAAAACACGAAAACGCACAAAATAAAATTCAAAAAGAAAGATAACCGACACAACAAACTTCAACAAATATCCACAACGAAATCAAACAAAATTCAAAAGATAACCAACTCAAAACAAATACGTAACGACACACGAACTAAAGACCGCTATATCCACTGATTAGAACCAAAATACACCGACAAAATCCAACACTAAATACCAGACAGTAAAAACCTAACCAAGATTGAGTACTCAAAACAAAATCACTGCACACGACTGAAACAAAGAAAGTGGGCTAACAGGAACTATCCCACCTTCTGATCTAGTGAATTTGATCAGAAAGTATTTTTTTAAAAAGAATTTTAGAACTACCTGAAGGAATTTAATTAAAAATAGTAACAATTTTACAATCAATTTAATTTCTACGAACCTAAACTAACCAAATACATCAATTATGAAAATCCAAATTGCTAAACTTCTAACAAAATCAAAGACCAATAAAACTATGACAAAATAACAAAAATTCGACGGACAGAGTAACGACCTAACGCAACGACAACTACAACAAGAGTGCCCCGATTCTGATAGAACATGGCTATTTATAGTTTTCCCCCTCTCTTATCATCTCATCTCCTACACTACATATAATTTTTATTTTGATGAGATAGCGGTCAAGTGCAGTATAATATTTATTGCTCGGTAATATCTCAAGTTTTTATATTTTATAAACGATTTGTAAGCGATTGATTATCCCAATTGATTGTAAGTAGTGATGCGGTCCAAGATGTAGCACATTCATCTTAAATTTCTTAAGACCTGTCTCCTTTAGCGGCTGCACCGACTGCTACCAAACACATTTAGTATACATTGTCTAAGGAAATGAAATTGGCGTTTGTTTACAGGGTGGTATTACAAGCTGACGGTCAAATCAGAACTGGTTTCGACGTCATGGTGGCAGCTTTACTTGGAGCTGATGAGTTTGGGTTCAGTACTGCCCCGCTTATTGCATTGGGTAAGCTGTCAATTGTATTTGGCAATTGAACTATTTAGCAGTGATAGTCTTGACTACTTCTATAACAGGCGTATTCACAATCGACCCCAAGGCGTGGCTTGTTTTGTCTTTCTCTTAGAAGTGACACACCATCAGCGAAAATGTGACAAAACTTGAGTCCTCCCCTCGGTCATATGGCTGAATTCTCTCATTAATACTAAGATTTCATTTTTTTTGTTGTTGCTTTCTTCTTCGAACAATGAGTAGGAAATTTCATATAAATCTATCTTGTAGATTTAAACAAGACATAGAGTACTTAAAAGATCCAAATGCACGAGGTTGGAGCTACTAATTACACAAAAATAAAATCGGTATTGTATTTTTATATAGATAGATTGCATTAACTAAATAGATAGATTAATTCTATATTGCAACACACCACAATTAAATAATAACAATGAAAAGAAGAAAAACATAACTAAATTTAAATTACTACGTTTTTTTTAAATCCTGATATTGCTACAGAATCGGATTTGAAGCCGCAATACACAGCTAGTTTCTAATATAAGTTTATTGTTCTCAGTACAGAATAATAATAAATTTCAATTAATTGTGAAGATTGTGATGATACATACACTTTGTTTACACCACTTTAGTGGCGAAAACGAATCTATGTCTCTCTTGCTTATGCAACTTAGGCATAAATTCCTCTTATAGGACGAGTGTAAGAAAAACTATCAGTCTGTCTATAACATTCCCAATGTACGCTTCTCAGGTTGTACAATGATGCGTAAATGTCACCTAAACACTTGCCCCGTCGGCATCGCTACTCAAGACCCCGTTCTGAGAAAGAAATTCGCGGGCAAACCGGAACACGTCATCAACTATTTGTTTATGTTGGCTGAAGAGGTAACACTCAATATTTTAATGAAGCTTTGACGATATATTAAATGTAATCTGCTTTTAATTGATTAAATTGCTAAATTATTGTAAGTACTGGGGAGTCCACAGTACTTACAATAATTTCCAAGTGGAGACTCTTACAGCTGTAAATAACTTTTGCAGTTCATAAGCAGGACTGGTAAGGTCCAGTATTTGAATTGTTTGTCTTGTTCATATACACCTAACTCTATAATGTCAAACTATGATTATTAGATTAGAAATTTTGATTTAAAACTTCAAGTACATAATTTCTTTAAGTTGTCTACTAAGATTTTTCAGAGGATAAACTATTTATTTATGTTTTTCACTATTGTAGGTGAGACAACACATGGCAGATGTGGGCGTTCGCAATTTCCAAGACCTGATCGGTCGCACCGACTTGCTTAAAGCGAGGGAAAACAATGAGAATGTTAAGGTAAACTACCTTTTCTATTACCAGGCTGATCAGAATCGCACTATTATAGATAGTAGTAACATTATGTTTGTTTGACAGGCACGAATGTTGAACCTCGGTCTAATCCTAAAGAACGCACTACACATGCGCCCCGGAGTCAATATTGTTGGCGGATCTAAATCACAGGTGAGCTTTAAGTTTCTTTCTCTAGGCTCAAAACAGATACCGGCTTGGCAACGTTGTGTATTATATGGGCTAATTTTTATTTCCGTATATACCTAATCTTCTACTAGATTTTTCTGAATATTTTTACTTGTGCTGTAAGACTTTACTTTTCGCCAAAATTGACGAACCTAGTTTGTTGCGGCAATTTTAATATTAATATTTTTTTTTCAGGACTTCCAACTGGAGAAGCGTTTAGACAACCAATTGATAGAGAAATGTGCGGGTATTTTAGATGGCACTGAGAAGCGAGTTGACATCGATATGACTATCACCAACGAAGATAGAACATTCACTTCTACTTTGTCTTATCATATTGCTCTGTAAGTACTGGATTTCATTTACATTCTTTTTCGTATAAAAAGTAGCCTTAACTGACATTAAAACATTGATAGCCTAAGTAAAATATTTTTAGCAATGAAATATATTTCCAAAAAATCCCCATGACAGGATTCGAACCTGCGTCCTTTCGCTAACCAGGCGACTGCTCTAACCACTGAGCTACACAGGAATCACGTGTCATGTTATAATTCTTCGGCCATATCTCTCCTTGCCATTTGTTAAATATATTTAAAATGCTTTTGTAAAAGTTCAAAATGCCTTGAGAAATAAAAACAAAAAGAAATATTGATAGTCTTATTAGTAAACGTGCAATAAAGTCTGAGTTATTTAATCAGTTTTTTCTTTCGCTTGTCAACTTTGAAAGTTCCTCTCGCAGAAATAGACAAAACATATTCCCACTACTCCGAGGTTACTCCACTTTAATTAATAAGACTATACAGGTTGATTTTTCAGTTATGTCAAGCATTTCATAGCTACAGATTATTGTATTTGCAGGAAATACGGTGATTTCGGTCTACCCGACGATACACAAGTGAACATCACCCTGAAAGGCTCGGCCGGACAAAGTTTCTGTGCTTTCCTATCTAAAGGAATCACCGTCACTTTGGAAGGCGATGCCAATGATTATGTCGGTAAGTTTCACTCTAGTTTTTTCTTTGGTTTTTTACGATGTTGGTATGAAATCAAATTCATTTCTTCGGTTTTAATCCCGTGGCTTTTATTTTATTGAACATTTTTCAACGCCCGATATTTCAAGGTTTCTTTACAAACTTCTTGCCCACGGGGAGATTCACACCAAGTTTTCACACATTAACACTTACTTTGAATGTTGTTGTATCTCAAGAGTGCGTTTCGGTGTTGATTGTGTGAGTATATTCACGTGCAAATTGTCCCTGTATGTGTAAGAAAGGTACATAACGACTAAAGCTTACACACGGAGACGCAACGTGTACGTAAGTGATGAATCTACTTGCTATAGAAATCCTACTAATATTATAAAGCTAAAAGTTTGTGAGTACGTGTGTGTTACTCAATCATACAAAAACTACTGAACCGATTGCGAAGAAACTTGGAATATATGTAGCTGGATACACATAGGCTACTTTTGATCTCGATATGCCCGCGGGAACGGGACTTGCGCGGGTGAAACCGCGGGGCGCGTCTAGTATTCAATATTCAGGAATATTATTATTGACCGAACGAGCGAAGCGAGTGAGGTCCAGTGTAGACGGGCCTGGCGCTTGTATCTTTGTATCTTTGTATGTTTGTTCGACGATAACTTGAGTATCGTTGCTTCGATCTTCATGAATTTTGGTATGCGCGTAGTTTAGGTCCATAGAATTTATGAGTTCGAAGATGAGCCGGATCGGTAGGGGGGTTGGGGAGATAGGGGGTGCAAAAAGAGAAAATAATCAAGTTCTAAAAATGTGTCAATAGATGGCGCTCAACATACCTCCTAGATCGCGGTATCGTTGCGTTTGCTTGCGACATATACTCCAAGATCTGACATTTTTGTAGGGAATGTTAACGTCTATTAGTGATCAAAGTAAATAATTTATGTTTATGTTACAAATTGTGGTCGATTGTCGTAAATCTATACTAATATTATAAAGTTGAAGAGTTTGTTTGATTGTTTGTTTGTTTGTTTGAACGCGCTAATCTCAGGAACTGCTGGTCCGATTTGAAAAATTCTTTTTGTGTTTGATAGTCCATTTATCGAGGAAGGTTATAGGCTACTTTTGGTCCCGATATTCTTACGGGGTCGGGACTTACGAGGGTAAATCCCGCGGGACGCAGCTATAAAAACGAAAGTCGTGTTAGTTACACTATTTATATCTCAAAAACGGCGGAACCGAAATTTGGTACAGGGTAAGTATAGGGGTTTAAATAAAATATAGGGTACTTTAAATGATCGTACGGGTTAAGCAACGCTTGGCGTGACACATACGTGATGAGTCAACAGGAACGATCGCACCAATTAGAATGAAATTTGGTACAGGGTTATTTTAAGGGTATAGATACGATATAGGGTACTTTAAATGATCGTACGGGTTAAGCAACGCTTAGCGTGACACATACGTGATGGGTCAACAGGAACGATCACACCAATTAGAATGAAATTTGGTACAGGGATTACTTTAAGGGTATAAATACGATACTTTAAATGATCGTACGGGTAAAGCAACGCTTGGTATGACATACGTGATGGGCAAAAATGACGGTTAAACCGATTTGAACGAAATTTGGTACAGGGATAGTTTAGTGGTTAAAATAAGATATAGGGTACCTACTTTGAATAATCCTAAGGGCTGAGCAACGCTTGGTATGACATAGTACGTGATGCGCCACATACGTTACGGGATAGGAATTTATGCGGGTGAAACCGCGGGTCACAGCTAGTAAGGAATAATTCTTTTTGTGTTATCGTTTTTACACGACTGCCAAAGGAAGTGTTATGTTTTTGCCGTAAGTGTATGTATGTATGTTTGTATGTGACCTATTTTTGTGCCGTCGTAGGGCCTAAACGGCTAGGCCGATTTAGATAAACGATACGTGGTTAGATTCGTCATGACCGCGTGAGTGACATAGGGTACATTAAAATAATAAATAAATAAAAATAATGATGTAAAACGCTATTAACCAATATTTGTAAAGACCATAAAAAACAGAAAACGCTTAACATTGTTCACTCAAACAATATGTTTTATTCTTTCCTAAATTTACATTTAAAAAGTATTGCTTGTAAAGTTTTACAATTAAGTTTTAAAATTTATTAATTATAAAATTATCGTGTCCCGCCCGACTGCATCCACCATTCCTAAAGCTACTATAAGCATCTTGTTTTTCACTTTTCTGTTAAAACTGCAGTCGGGTTTTTTATTTTTTTAAATATTTTTTTAATTGTCTTTCGTTATATTATTCGTTTAATAATAATTCTTATTTTGTAAAAAAATAAAGCTGTTGGTGTTAAAATCCTACAAAAAACAAAATCTCTGTAAATGGATTCTCGTGAGGTCTCAGTTCGGGGCGAACTACTAGTTTATTTAATAATTAAACTTTTTTAGAATTGGCGTTTGAGTATCTCTTCTCTTGTTTTAGGCAAAGGTTTATCCGGAGGTAAAGTAATAATCTACCCATCGAAGGCGTCGCCATTCGAGTCGCACCTCAACGTCATTGTTGGTAACGTCTGTCTGTACGGAGCTACTTCGGGGAGGGCTTACTTCAGGTGAGATTATTATTACTAAGGCCTCCCCTTATTCCTTCCACGTGTCACGGTCCTCAGCAGTTACTGGCCACTTTGTGTCAAATGCATTCAGATCATCGTTCCACCTTTTTTTGGTCTCCCTCTACGACGTTTTCCGCCATGAGGGCCCCAATCGGTTACCATTTTCGCCCACCTATCTGGGTGCATTCTGCACACGTGGACAGCCCACACCCATTTAAGCCGGCAACTCCCGTTCTACGCTGCAGTTAGTGAGATGACTATCAAATATATTAGTGTATTGATTTCATTTTAATGAAACTCTGACATGTCTTCTAAAGCCGAAACAACCAGTAGCTCGCTGGCACCGGTTAGCCCGCGACATGTTTTCTAAGTGCCCGCGAACTAAAAAAAAAAAAAAAAAATTTTGGGTCAAATAAATTAAATAAACAATAATATGAATAGATAATATCTAAAAACCCACGTTTTTGTAAATGTCCTAAAAAGAGTAAAATAACCCTGGACCAAACGAGTGGCCACTCAAAACGTGGGGTGCATCTTACTTAGGTGATTTTATTGGCATGCATAGCATACATAGGTTTTGAGTGTAAATCGTCAACCAGACTTTAAAATATTTTTGAAAATGTGAACAGCCAAGTACGCATTAGCTTTTTGGCCTACTAAAGCTTTGTTATCATTTTATAGTGTTGATAGTTATAGACGCCCGCCGGTTGGTCTTAATTTGATAGGTTAGCAAAAACCCGACCTCTACATGCAATCTCTCTAAAGTCCGTGACTTTATAGCCCCGCGAATAATAAATATCAAATTTTATGATTAAATATGTTGTAATTGTTCTAGTAACCTTCTACACAGCGCCATTTTACACTAACTATTAGGTAAACTGTGGTTCTACTACTGTTATACTAATGAACTGTGTCATAATTCCAGGGGTATAGCATCGGAACGTTTCTGCGTCCGCAACAGCGGGTGCTACGCGGTAGTGGAGGGGGTCGGCGACCACGGCTGCGAGTACATGACGGCCGGCACCGTGCTGGTGCTGGGGCTCACCGGGAGGAACTTCGCGGCCGGCATGAGTGGTACGTCACTACTGCCAACAGCGGGTCTAGTGGAGTTTGGGGGGGGGACCAGCTAACGAAGCCTCTTGGATGCACAGCCTAACAACCTTCAGAACATGTATGCTAGCCTATGGAGATAAAGAAACGACAACCAAGCCATTAGTAAATGAGAGCATTTAAAACCAAGCAGATGATGATGCAGCAAGTTCTTGATCAAGATCAAGCATAACAAAATCTTAGAGTGCATATTTTATGATATCATTACCCTATTCGGCCATACTAAAAAGCTTTCCTAGATGATGTGCCCTCTACCGCAGACGTAGGAACAGAAATGGATGAGCTGTTAGCGTTTCACAGATTCATTCTTCGTCTATTTCCCTCTTATTCATTTCACAATCAATCCATCTCTCTCTGTTATCTATTGTCAAATCGTGTCTCGTTCATTACTGTTCCTCTGTCATTTTGTTAATAACATAACGTAAAAACTCGGTTATTGAAAATGGTATTTTACTTCAGATATATCTAATAACTTACGCGAAATTAAAGCAGTAATGCCTTTTTCACCAAAATAATATTGAGTAACCTTATCCAGGTGGTATCGCCTACGTGTACGACATCGACGGCTCTTTTAAGAGCAAATGTAACCAGGAGATGGTGGAACTTCTGCCGCTGGAACTGAGTGACGACCTCGATGTTGTCAAGACGCTTTTGCAAGAATTCCTTGAATATACCGGGTGAGTTGTCCTTCTAAGTTACATTATTAAAAGTTGGTTCGATTGGTGCATAACAGGAGTAATTGGTTTTATAATACTTCAATATCTTTCGCTACAGAGCTTCGCAGTTTAGAATCAAAGCTAGACTATATTTTACTTGAACTCTATCTGTCTTTGTACCGAATTTGTTGAGATACTGTTAAAAATAAATTTACTACCGTATGTTATGGGTGACATGTAATATAAAAAAAAAACAATCGTAATACTTTCTGTTTGTTTATACACTGTTGTCCACTTAAATAGCTAAGTAAGGTATGTTTTAGAGTGTTTGATTTAAATTTTTCTCAAACTTAAGTTAAGTTTCAAAGCCCTAAAAACCTATATTTTTTTTAATCCAGTTCAAAAACCTAATTATTTATTACCATTCAGCTCATTAATAGCAAAGGAAATGCTCAAAACCTGGCCAGAGCCTGCCAAGAAGTTCATCAAAGTGTTCCCATACGAATACCAACGAGCGCTCAAGAAAATGGCGCTCAAACAACCTTCGCCGCCGAAGGTGGAAGCCAACGGACACCAAAACGGTGTCTTGGACATCGAGGAAACTGTACGGGACATCGAACAGGATAAGAAAAACTTGGAGAAGATATTGGATAAGACCAGGTAAGTGGTTTAGATTGGTACTCCGAAACCGAAACAACCGTACATTTCTGACGGAAAAGCTGTCGCATGTCAATCAGAGCAATGTGACCTTAGAAACGACAATGTGAATCACATGATTCTAGCAAACAAAACCCATAATGAGTTTCTTGGATGTCGACTCCAATAAGAAGAATCCCATCGAATGTCTCAAAGACATGTGAATGTCATATTGAATAAATATATTTTTGATTTGATTTGCACTTGGTTCTAACAAAACAATTAAAACCGCTCTGCTGTCTTTTTCGCTCTCACTTGCATTTTATTTTATCTTTTCGTATCATTTAGATAAAGCCCTTCAAATTAAATGGAAATGTGCAAGTATGAAATGAGAAGTTTTAAGTATATCTTGAACTCAGAAATGTCATATTTGTCGGTAAAAAATTGCAATGGTTTAATGGACTGATGGGCAAGAAAGCTCTTTTCTTTAAATTTGACAGGGGATTCATGAAATATCCTCGCGAGACGAACGTTTACCGTCCGGCCGAGAAGCGCATGCGTGACTGGGACGAGATATATGCGCCGGCGCACGTACGACGCGGGCTGCGGGTGCAAGGTAACTCCAGTCACAATAACTCCTAGATAGATTAATTCTTTATTGATCGAAATTAGTATTACAAAACTTAAATTAATTACAAAAGGAACATGTGCAGACATTGACACTAAATTAAGATGCTTTTTATGTCACAAGCAACACAAAATAAGGTGTTAAGTATACTTATTAGGAATATTATTAGCAAAAAATGCATGTGTGTGTGTGAATGGTAATGTTAAACGCATTCACCCGGGTGCGGGATAATATTTCTATTAGAATGCTTTGAACAATGAAAATATTAATTATTATATTAAACACTTTAATTGTCTACTGTCATCTTAAACTTTTACATAGTTAAGTGTTTCATTCACAATATACATCTTTGATCATTACATCACCGGGACAGATTTAACAAAAAACTCAATTTTAGTAAGAAACTATACTGTAAATATAAATATATAAATATTGCACGACATTGCACATAGCGCAATCTTGCCCTAAAATAAGCACTAGGCTTGTACTATTAGTACTAGACAACGGATATACTACATATTATACTCTTTTTTTGGATTGTGCCAATAAATAGGGCTTATTGATGTTTATGGTACCTTCAATGTTTGATTGTAGCTGCCCGTTGTATGGAGTGCGGGGTGCCCTTCTGTCAGTCGGGTCACGGCTGCCCTCTCGGCAACATCATACCGAAGTGGAACGACCTCGTCTACCGAGCGGCTTGGAGGGAAGCTTTAGACCATCTATTGCAGACTAATAACTTCCCAGGTAAATTATACTGATATACGAACCCTTATGTATAATCCTCCGTATTCTGATACGTAAGCCAGTGCAGACACTGAGCCCCGTGCCTTTTTTAAATGGCAAAGATGCAAAACACATTATTTTCAGTGTAGTTTTCGTGGGTGTTTATGAATAAAACCAAATAAACTATGAACCGACGGCGATGAAACTCTGCATGTTGCTGTAATTTTAATTTTTCTGGATCCTAATATAGGTATAGATGGGATAAGTAATTTGTAAATCAAATACCTTATCTAAAAATGGTTTGTCCTGAATTATAGTTAGAAGAATCAACGTACAGCCTAAAACGCTGATAGTACAAAGAGGTAACTTGAAGAGTGTCTTATTTATGTGATGTAGCCGTTTTTTAAAATTCCTACGAGATCGATAATTATACGGATATAACCGCGGGACCCAGATAGCTAGTCTAAGTATATACTTATTTCTTACTAATATTATAAACGTGAAAATTCGTTTGGATGTATGTGACTTTGTTACTCTTTCACGCAAAAACTACTGAATCGATTGCGATGTAACTTGGAATATAAGTAGCTGGATACCAGGAATAACACATAGGCTACTTTTATTCCGACATTCTCACGAGATCAAGACTTGTACGGATATAACCGCGGGACATAGCTAAGTATGTATGTAATAAGATGTAGTACGGTATATATAGAGTTCACGGGTCGCGTGTGCCCCGCGCCGTGCGAGGGCGCCTGCGTGCTCGGCATCTCGGAGCCTCCCGTCACCATCAAGAACATCGAGTGTGCCATCATAGACCACGCCTTCGAGAACGACTGGATACAGCCCGAGGTACATTCTGATGACTAACCCGCTTATTTATAAACGATAATTAATGCGCTGCACAGTAAAACACAAACGATGCATAGTTAACGCATCGTTTGTCTTTTACTGTCACATGAAGTTTCAAAGTTGACACACACAGACAAACGTCACATAACTGAGTCATGTGTAAATAATATTTTATAAGTAAGGGTGTAAGTTGTAAATTTGACAATTCGCACGCAGAAAAATGTTCGCAAGGAAATACATATTCATAAAATCTCCATGACAGGATTCAGACCTACGAGCGAGAGGGCGCAGGTTCGAATCCTTGTCATAGGGATTTTTTGAATAAAATTCTAAGTTTAATATGCCTTAAGCAATAAAAACAAAGAAATATTAATTTGCACGCATTTAATTCTAAGTACTTAAGCCTGCACTGAGACTACATTATTAAAGGAAAAATCTGCGGATGCAGGGCGAGATTCAAACCTCGCATCTTTACTCAATCCGGTAGTAACATTTAAACAGTTGGACCACCAGTTAGACGTCGGTGACTCACGCCCTGATTATCTGCATCCGTATTTTACCATCCACTACAACTTAGGCATGTTATTGTAGATTCAACGCTCAACTATCTCAACAACTTATCGTGCCTTCGTGTATTGTGCAAATAATTTAATCTACCAACGTATTTCCAGATCCCAGAACACAGAAACGGCAAAACAGTAGGTGTAGTCGGTTCCGGACCCGCCGGACTTGCCTGCGCGCATCAATTGAATAAGGTAAGCTTTAATTTTGTCTAAGGTTTTCGCGATTTTGCCTAATAAAACAATATTTACCGGGTTTTACTCGCGTTTTATATATTAACGGCAAATCTTACTAATATTATAAACGCAAAAGTTTGTATGTATGTATGTGAGTTTGTTACTCTTTCACGCAAAAACTACTGAAGCGATTGCGATGAAACTCTAATAAAACAATATTTACCGGGTTTTACTCGCGTTTTATATATTAACGGCAAATCTTACTAATATTATAAACGCAAAAGTTTGTATGTATGTATGTGAGTTTGTTACTCTTTCACGCAAAAACTACTGAAGCGATTGCGATGAAACTTGAAATATAGGTAGCTGGATACCGTGAATAACACATAGGCTAATTTTTATTCCGATATTCCCGCGGGAACGAGACTTATGCGGGGCGCAGCTAGTTTGAACATAACATGTAGTATTTATTCATACATGTGATTGAGTAACAAACACACATAATATACACATAAATAAATAAATACATTCTGTGACCAACACACAGCACCATCTAGCCTCATGGTAAGCTGCTAAGCTTGTGTTACGGTGACTAGACAACGGATATACTACTTATATTTACTTTTCTTTTGTAAATACATATATATACATATAAATACACCCGGACCAGATACAAATATTTATTTTGAAGAATAAATATTTGCACCCAGCGGGAAACGAACCCGCAACCTTCTGCATTGCAGCCAAGCGTTCGCCCGACGCGCCACAGAGGTCGTCAAATACTCCATACTCACAAATTTTTAGCTTTATAATACTATGAGTTCGCCCCGAACTAAGACCTCACGACCCCCTATCTCCTCACTCCCCTTACCGATCATCTTCGAACTCATAAATTCTATTGACCTAAACTATGCGCATACCAAAATTCATGAAGATCTAAGCTACAATAGTCAAGTTATCGTCGAACAAAGATACAAGCGCCAGGCCCGTCTACACTGGTTCGGTGAATTAGTAGGATAGTGAAGTTTTGTTTCGTCGTTTCCCCCAGGCCGGCTACACGGTGACCGTGTTCGAGCGCAATGACCGTCCCGGCGGGCTGCTGCAGTACGGTATCCCCACCATGAAGCTCAGCAAGGAGGTGGTCATGCGACGAGTGAACCTGCTGGCCAAGGAGGGCATACAGTTCAAGTGTAACATCGACGTCGGGAAGGATATCTCCGCCACTGATCTTGCTAATGAGTACGTATGAACAAAACTTTATATAAATCGGCTACCGGTTTGATAAATTTACACTATACAGCGTGTTCCGACGCTGTATATAGAAAATCGACGCCGAAATCTAACTTTAGTTTCGAAAATTTTGAGTTAATATTTCATTGAAAATATAGCTGTTTTTGAAAATGAAGGTAAATGAAGTTTTGCTTTTAGAGTGTCTAAACTGAATGAAAGAACAAAATTAGGTCAATGACCTCTAACTCTAAGAAACAGCTGATTTTCAAGTAAACTTAAAATTTTCGAAAACTTGTT
Organism: Idaea dimidiata; assembly: GCA_949358125.1. Classification (NCBI taxonomy): domain Eukaryota; kingdom Metazoa; phylum Arthropoda; class Insecta; order Lepidoptera; family Geometridae; genus Idaea; species Idaea dimidiata. The sequence continues at coordinate 17,966,884 of OX442332.1, read as the reverse complement.
CGAATTTTTTAAAGTTGTAGAACTAAAGTTGTTCGCCTAGACGTCGAGAACAACACACTTCGGCTTAAATGGTATTCGTCGAAACACGCTGTATAGCTAAAACAGTTCTCCATCCAGCTTTTTTAAAACTTTTTATTTTCCTTTCGTATTTGTGTGTATTGTGTTTCCTATATATCTTATTTATGTTGTGCAAATAAAGATATCTATCTATCTTAATAATTTCTCAGAAAAGTCATTAGATCCATAAATATCTTGCTAGAAATGGTTATACCTGATCTCGGCCATTGAATGTAAAATTAGATCAAGTTTTTTTTTAACTAAAAATTGGCGTGTGTAATATTTATTTTATTGTATGACAATAGTAATACAAACAGCGATTTTATTAATTTAGAATACAATAATAATGATGTCAAAGTTAAAATTATACAATTATTATGTCAAGTTTTCGCGCCTGTCAATGATATCTTGGGTCAATTCAATATAATACTTTTGGTTCTAATAAGGCATCGATCAATAGAGCAGTAGAATAATGGTTTTCGTTGAAATGAGAATCGATAATTTGTGTTTCGATTTACCATAACATGATGGGGCGTTCCGGGGCATTCATGTTGCAATGACTGTCTGTTGCTGTTCAACGCGGTAACGCAGCGAGCATTTTGGGCAGCTTTGCACCGGGAATGTTTGCGGACGGATTATTTGACTGACTTTAGTTTTAGTAGATTTAGTTATGTGGGTTTTAATTTGTTTTGTGTTTGTTTGTTGTTTTAATATATTAAATTTAAATTGAATAAATATTATGTAGATTGTTTAACAGTAGGTAAGTAGGCACCACTGTATAAATCCTCTCAATCAATCATTCTAATATAATAAATATGGAAGTGTGAGTGTGTTTATTACTATTTCACGCAAAACCCGCTTTCCAGACCGCCTGGCCTCGGGCGACCTGTGAACAGGAGATCTGAAAATACCTTAAAACGTTCCGGCGTTGAAAAAAGCTTAAAATAATAAAACAATTCGATTACTACCAAAAATATGTTTAATTTCATATCAGCATTCGAAAACTGAAGAAAATTGTATACTTAATAATATCTTTACCGGGTTTAATCGCGTTTTATTCATGATTTTTAAACGACCGAGTATTCGCCAACTTAACAATTGGTTTTTTCAAGTGTTTTATTAGGCAAAATCGCGAAAACCATAGAAGAAATTAATAGATGGATGGATAATACTTTCTTTGATCAATCACAAAAATATTACAATAACAACACATTTAAAAATAACATTTAAAACTAAATAAATGTTGAACAAATAGGCGGCCTTATCGCTTAAAGCGCTTAATAATATCTGTTCTCCTAGATACGACGCCCTAGTCCTGTGCATGGGAGCGACTTGGCCCCGAGATCTTCCACTGAAAGGACGACAGTTGAACGGCATACACTTTGCTATGGAGTTCCTAGAACAATGGCAGAAGAAGCAAGTGGGATCGACCAAGCCGAAGGAACTGCCCGAACTTAATGCTAAAGATAAAGACGTACTTATTATCGGAGGCGGTGATACTGGGTAAGTGTTTCTTTTATCTGTACTTCGATGGACGACCGTTTATGTGTGGATTTTTGCACAACAGTAGGTAAGGTGTTACGCTCAATACTGATTTTATAAATATCTATTAATATATTATTATAAAAACAGAAGCTGGGCCTTGTCCATAAAGTAAAAACAGAACTCTTTTACTTAACTTCCACGGACCTATGGACACAACAAACTTGATTTTTAAAATATAAAATTATAAACACAACATTACCGTGATTTATTTTTTAGATACCACTGCACTGGTTTGCTAGTCCAATTCGCAGTAGGCTAGTTTTTTTTTTGTAATTACTACACGGCATTTATTTAATAGATAAGCGTTTGTCCATTATCACTTTCGACCACTATATTAAATGTTTTTGTTCGTAACAGATGCGACTGCATAGCTACATCTCTACGTCAAGGCGCTAAGTCAATAACTACTTTTGAAATATTACCGGAACCGAAGACGTCTAGAGGACAAGACAACCCCTGGCCTCAATGGCCTAGAGTTTTCAGGTAATACATAAAGTTAATTCATCATCATCCTAAATATGTAGTAACATAATTACATTACATTAAAAACAATACATACAGACGAATTGAGAACCTCCTCCTTTTTTTGAAGTCTGTTAAAAATAAACTAACGCACGCAACTTCATGCTAATATTACGGAATCGATTGTTATTAAGATAGCTGAAGCCCGATATTCCCGCAGGAACAGGACTTGGTGCTGATAGTTATTGCATTTATGATAAATGGCTATTGTATGATTTGAACCCGCCCGATGTTCGTCCAAAAAATTTGAAGAGTATTTTTCTTTATAGAGTTGATTACGGTCATGAAGAAGTAAAAGTGAAATTCGGCAACGACCCGAGAATGTTTTCCACGCTCACAAAGGAATTCTTAGATGATGGTAAGTTTTTAGTACCTTTTACTCACCATAAATTATTTCAATTTTCATGTGTGATTTTTAGAACTAACTCATCAACTGGGGTGTTACGATGCCACAGATACACAGACACCATAAACTTATTATAACTTCCCATCTTTTAAAGGAAAATTTATCTCCAAAAATTCACTCGCGGCGAGGTTTGACCTCGCGCCTCTGGGTTAGTACCTCTGTAGTTAAAAGATATAAAGATTTGATTTTTTTTGGCAGTAACGGAATTTAATTATGTATGTGAAAACTAATGATTATGTATTTTATTTGATGTGGAGTTTTCTCTTCTCGGTTTGACCCGGTATAAATGAACACCCCGTCCCTTGATCCACGGGAAAAGGGATATTCATTGCCCCCTGTTAAAAGAATAATAATGACGGTATGCTACTGGTTGTGTTAATATTTTGTGTGATGATGGAAGAAGTTTCCGATGGATGTGTATCTGGTTGGTCGGTGCTTTCAGAATTATATTTTAATGATTATGTATTTCATGTTTTATACATTATTATATTAGTTTCTCGGTTCCTGCAATACAAGCTTGTGCTTAATACTACAAAGATATAAAATCGAAATATATATTAGGGGCTAAAGTATGAAATTGCCGATTTGTACTGAAAATCTTAATTGTTTATTTTTTAAATTTTTAACAAATTTATTTAATCAAAATAGTTGCCATTATTATCTATACATTGCTGCCATCTAATGGGAAGGTTATTAATGCCTTTGCGATAGAACTCCGACGATCTAGACTGCACAAACTGTGTGAAAGCATTTTGTACTGCCTCCTGGGAAGAAAACTTCTTGTCACGTAGATAATTGTCCAAATCACGAAAAAAATGGTAGTCCGTTGGAGCAAGGTCTGGTGAATACGAAGGATGACGAATGGTTTCTAAGTGCAGTTCCTGAAGGGTCAAAATGGTTTCTCGTGCTGTGTGAGGTCTCGCGTTGTCGTGGAGCAATAATGGTGAAGATCGATTCATGAGTCGGGGCTGTTTTACTGCTAGTTTTGTCAACATGGTTCGGAGTTCGGCACAATAGACATCTGCCGTAATTGCTTGACCAGATCGAAGAAAACTATAGTGAATAACACCATGCTGAGACCACCAAACAGTTACCATTAGGTACCTTTTTATTGGTAAGTTTTGCTTTAGGACACTGTTGTGGCATTTGACCTGGGGTCAGCCATTGCATTTTTCTTTTCCGGTTATCATAAAGAATCCACTTTTCATCACATGTTACAATTCGATCCAATATTCCTTCATTTCTGTACCGGTTCAACAAGGCAACACAAGTTTCAACACGCGTTTCTTTCTGCAGATCAGTCAAATCATGAGGCACCCATTTTTCGTATTTTTTTATTTTATTGATTTGACGCAAGTGAGTCAATAAAGTGGGTAAGGTAACGTTAAACCATGCCGCTAATTCCTGGGTAGTTTGACTAGGATCGGCTTCCACTATCTCTCTTAATTCATCGTTATTCACCTGTGTGGGCGGTCTTCCTCGTGGCTCGTTCTTTAAGTCGAAATTTCCATCACGAAAGCGTTTAAACCAAAATCGCACGGTGCGTTCATTAGTAGACCCCTCTCCAAACGCAGCATTGATATTGCGGGCTGTTTCTGCCGCGTTAGTTCCGCGTCGGAACTCGTATTCAAAAATCACTCGAATTTTCGCAGTATCCATCTTTCTTGTCTAAATTGAATAACAAAAACAATTGAAAGTCGATATTCAAATGTTTCACATTTTTTAAAAAAAGAACATCACAGAAACCATTTGAAAAAAGTTTCATTCGAAAACCTCAAACCATGAAGATTCTATGTCAATTCAAAGAACCTATTGCAATAAAACGGCAATTTCATACTTTAACCCCTATTATATATCATATAAATAATCTAAGGTGAATGAACATTGAGTCCAAAAGTGCCCATCACACTGGCGGCATTACCCCGTTGAATCGCTAACGATCCGATTTCTAATGTAATTTGATAAATGTTTAGTTAGATTCATATTAATAAATAAATGTGATATAATTTCACAGGAGAGGGCAACGTGTCGGGCGTGTCAGCAGTGGAAGTGGAGTGGACTCGCGGCGCGGGCGGTCGCTGGGACATGGCCGAGGTTCCCGGGACGCAGACCGTGTACAAGGCGGACCTCGTGCTGCTTGCCATGGGCTTCCTGGGACCGGAGAGATACGTCGCACATCAGTTAGGTGAGGAATACACTCATACTACAATGGTACTAGGGCGTACTATGACTTCGCTCAGACTGAGCTTAGCAAAAACTTTGAACTGGAATTTATAGTCGAAATTCGTTTCGTAATCTTACTAATATTATAAAGCTGAAAGTTTGTGAGTATGTGTGTTTGTTACTCAAATCACGCAAAAAATTACTGAACCGATTGCGTTATTCTCCACAACGGGACTTACGCAGGTGAAACCGCGGGGCCCAGCTAGTATACTAATAAAATAAAAAGAACTTCATAGTCATAACAGAGAAACGAAGTTCAGGTCATTATTTTTGATTTGTTTACATTCTAAATTTGAAAAACTAAACTTTACTAAGCAAAAACTTTGGATAGTTGCGAAGATCGCTTTAGAAATGCTCCAGGCCACGTGGTTCGACCGTAAAGTTCGATCAATCGAACTAAGCGAACTTTGTTTCCCTATAAAAATTTGTCGTAAGTCAAAGTACGGACTATAGATTTCAGCCTTAATGTTTACGGGGCTATTTAAACAAGTAAGCGGCTCCTAAACTTAAAATTTCCATACAAATTTAGAATGTAGATGCTGCTTAATTACCCTTTGACTGCTGAAAACACATTTTGTGTTTGCATTTTTGATTCCAGCAATTGCCATTTTACGATTTCAACGTCAGCCAAAAAAGTATCTCTCAAATTGAAGGTGGCATTTCCATATTCGACAATAACAATACTGATCAAGTTTTCTGCTCTTTTTCCAGCAAAAGTTTTTTTAACCGACAGTACCTTTGTTTGTCACGTCTGGACGGATACCTATAATGAAGTTCGGATCTGAGTTCTTATAAAATAAAAAATAGCTCATTTTTTGTGTCGATATTCCGATGATGACTACTAAATTAGAAATATTTTCAAGGAAAAATGTATTTTTAAAACTACTTCAAGACCCTTAAGTAAAGTACTACGCACTTCTTCATTTTGACTGCTAAAATTGTACCTTATTGCCTTACCTAGATTATATTTATTTTTGTAATCAGATTTGCCCCTCGACGCACGCAGTAACGTCGAGACAGATAAATCCAACATCTACAAAACGCCGATTGCAAATGTATTCGCTGCTGGCGGTAAGTTATAAATTCATATCTTATCTATGTATTTAAAAAACAATTATCATTTGTAGTAAATCCGTTGTCTAGTTAGTACTATTAGTACCCATAGTTCAAGCGTAGTTATTTAATTTGATGCTAGATTGCGGTGTGGGCAACGTCCTGCAATATTTATTATTAATTTAAAATGCTTTTTTCAAATGTAAATAAATACATTCCTAAATAATAATTCTTAAACTTTTGACCAACTGCGGTGATGACAATAAGATGACACTGATGTTTATTGTTTGTTTTTTCTCCTTATTGACGTAACAAAATCTCACTACTTTGAAATTTATGTCAAATATGATAATCTTTGTGTTTTAACGTAAGATAATATGCCAATCATAATGTTTTTCTCCACAAGGAATAAATAGAATGGAGATCTAACTTTAATATTAAATTCGAAAAAAAAAGACATGGTCCATTGTCACACAGCAGCAGATGCATACACTGACATGTTCCGTACAGTATTACGTATGATCGACGTTGGATTCGACCAATGGCGGACGATCTTTAGTGTCAGACTGGTGGTCGAATCATCGTTTTAGGCCCCGCAACCACCGTTTGCGTGGAACATTTTTCAAAGGATTGCTACTTCCATATACAAGATGTAACGGGTAAGCCCTTTTAAGCCGAAAGGGGGTTGTTCTAAACGTCTAGGCGAACAACTTTTGTTCTATGACTTTTGGAAATTCGAAGTACTTTTCGAAAATTTTAAGTGTAAAGTTTACTTGAAGATCATCTGTTTCTTAGAGTTCGAGGTCATTGACCTTATGTTGTCCTTTCATTTAGCTTGGTCTACTACAATCAAACCTTCAATTATCTTTATTTTCAAAAACAGCTGTTTTTTCAGTGAAACATAATCTCAAAATTTTCTTAAAAAACTTCGAATTTTCAAAAGTGGTAGAACAAAAGGTGTTCGCCTAGACGTCTAGAACAACCCCCTTTCGGATTAAAAGGACTTGCCCGTTACATCTTGTATATTTGTGTTCGTTGGTTTTTCAGATATTATTTTGTGTTGTTAACCTATTGTTAGAGGCTTTAGGTTACCCTGAGACCTATAACTTGACCTAACGACTGCTGTCAAAGCACCACTAATGAAACACCATGGCGTTTGAGAACAGAGTATTTCAATTAAAAACATTTTTCCGGTTCAAATCGTGGTAATTTTATAATTTTAGCATTTGATCAATGCCCGATGTTTCGAGATTTATTCTCAGGGTAAAAATGGTTTTTGTCCCTCTGTTAATTGGTGCAACTGTTATGTAGTGGGTGATAATTCAAAACTGTTACAATAACTCTAAAGTCTGCGTACACTGGAACGTTTTAATACAAATAACTTTTTAGAATGTTAAAATAGACAAATTACATCTCAGTCAACCACCTAGAAAAAGCTAACTGTAAAGTTAGTGAAAGCTCGGTCTTTCGTAATAATGCCGTTATTAAATCAACCGCGAGTAAAACCCTGTAAATATTGTGTTTTATTAGTAGGTAATAAAATAATCACTTCAATGAGTGAAATAACGTATTTTTTTATTATTAATTGTCGACAGATTGCCGCCGCGGGCAGTCACTAGTGGTGTGGGCGATATCTGAAGGCAGACAGGCGGCGCGCGCTGTCGACATCTACCTCTCAGGCCAGTCCGCCTTGTCAGGACCCGGCGGCGTCGTCTACGAACATTGAACCAACTACCCAGCCTATTATTTATGAACAAATGTAGGCTTCTCTATAGACCTTAGTCTGTAGAAGAAAATCTTATTTAGAATATTTCAGAACAAATTCGGAAATGTAGAGCGTAGTGGGGAAAGACTAGCTCTCCTTTCAATCATTGACGGTTATTGGGTTTAGTCCTCTGACTTAGATATAGCATAGACAAAGTAACTAAAGAGACTAAAGCGTAGAAAGGCAAGGGCAGGTCCAAAGCGGTGTTATTAATTATTTGGTTCCCATAACCACAAACATCGCTTGAGTTGGCAGAGGGAGCAAAAAAGCGAATATTTTGGCGGCTTTAGTTTTCTAATTTACATAGATAAATAGATGACTAATTTATGGACATATAGCTACGTCCACCATAATAATAGAGAATAGTTGTCTATGAATTCATTCACAAATGATCATTTAATCAGATGGCGAATTACAACAGCCACATAACAATAAAAACATTCAAAAGATTCGAAATTTGAAATCGATGAATGTTTTGTTGCTGTAAAAAACATCATACATAATGGAAAATTAAAAAAAAAACAATTTCCAAAATAGATATTTAATTGATTATTTAATCATTAATAATATTAATTATTCGAAATATTTTTTTCGGAAGTCCATGGCTAGTCCTATTGCCATAGTTTTTTTAGAAATCGATTAACAACGATTGTAAAGTTAAATCGATTATTTTTCGCTGTTGGAATACAGAATCTGTATTTATTTTGTAGAAATTATTAAATTAAATCAAGTTGATAAATCAATTTAGATCTTTATAATTATGTTTATACACATTCCGATTATATAATTTTATTGTCAAGGCAAATATACCTTTTGCTAATACTTTTGTCGAATTTGAAGTTTTATTTTGTCACGCAATTCGTCTATCAGTCAAATTGTCAATTATGATTGGACAAATTGCGCTGTAGACGAATTGCTACCAAACGAACTGATTGTTAGCAAAAGGTATAATAATAAACCAAAGATATTACTTGGTTGCCAGTGATCTCCGAAAGAGCCATTTTTTATTCGATGTTTGATAGTAATTGACTGTTTTTAATATTATTGTTTAGTTTAGTAAGAGGGTTTTACCATAATCTTTTAACTTTTTGATCAAATTTTTATGTTGACCATAAATTCAAAACATTTCACACTAGCGCCTCTACCGGATACGGATGGCACTAAAATGAAATGTTAGATCGAAACATTTCGAAGATAACCTCAGTATTTTTACTCATATTTTATTGTTCAAAATCATTATTTACCTACATATTTGTAGTTATTTACAATCACAAGAGTACTCTGTACAAAGTTAAAAACAATCTGATAAGTAATTTATGATAATTATGAATTTCAAATGAGTTCTTCACTTGTTATTGTTTAGTTTTTTAAGTATAATTTAGTTACGCATATTCTTAACGTACCAGTAGCTGGTAGGTGTGTGTGAAAACACGGTAAATATTGTTTTTGTTAAGAAGAATCCTACTAATAATATAATGGTGAAAGTTCGTGTGTATGTTTGTCACTCCTTCACGCAAAAACTACAGAGCCGATTGCTATGAAACTTGTATGTGACAACGTGACATCAGGACATCAGCCATATAAAACTGCGAGCGCAGCTAGTTATTTTATATGATTGAAAGCAGAAAGTTCATGGCTTGCCTCAAGCTTGCGTCAAACCAATGCGTTAAATTGAATTATTTGATACGGACATTGTTACATCTCCCTACTACCAAAGGCGCATAAGTATACACTGTTATTTAAAAATCGTTGATAGCGAATGAATAAGGAATTTGATATACAAACCCGCCCAGGCGCTCTATGCACACTCTATGCTTTGTTTAATTATTAGAAACAAAACAATAACAATAGTTATTAAGTGTCAAGAAACTCAATTAGGTTTGTGATGACACCTTCATTCGTCACATCAATATGTATTTCAAAACTAAGAAAATAATTACATTATACTGTCATCTATTTCATCCATTCGCGCTGCCATCTATTTACATTGTGCGTAACGAACGATACATAATTAGCGTCTAGGACGCACGTCCGCATTCAATGCAGTGGTTTCATAGGACACGAGAATGTTTTGTCGAATTTTGACTTTTTCTTCGTTTGCGAAATAAAAGCTTAGATAATTTTTTTGTTGATCCACAAAATATTTCTCGTTCTCGTGTGCTAAGGATTGCTTTCGTAGGTTTATATATCAAGTCTCTTAGTGTCTGATAGGTGCCAGTTGAACGCTCATTGGTTTGGTTCGAACTTCAAAATTATCTCACATAATAATATTAAAACGTATTATTTTAGCTTCTAACTGTGATGTGATTATGTTGCAGTAGAGATTAATTCGTATTTATTTGAGAATATAATTCTATTCGTGTAATTGTGTTTTAAAACTAGTGATAACCAAAATATCTATGTAAAAGAAACAATCAAAAGGCTTGTTTTTACTTTAGTGTAGGTTCAAAATGTGCCTGCATACCTACATAGCAGAAAGAGTGATATTTTTTAAAAACGTAACATAATCAGCCCGTTAATTTGGCCTACTGCAGGGCAAAAGCCCTTGGCGAATGTCCCATGTCTTTGGACCGTGGTGAGTCCTAGAACATGTCGGTTTCTTCACCAAGTTTTCCTTCACCGTAAGAGCGATGTTATTAGCGCACATACATAACTTTTTCTTAAAGAAAAAGACTTTGATCACGATCCTCAGAATGAAAGCCGGGATATCTACCACTAGACCAACACCGCTCGTTAAATAATGTTATCGATTAAATGTTAATTATTTTATATATTATATAAATTAAACGAAATCATATTGCATTTTTAGACGACAAATAAATATTATAGGTAGGTACCCACTTCCGTATTTCAGTGTTCCTTTTTTTTGTCATCTAGATGTTGGTTATCGCTAGATCAAAAATATCTAGTTCCTAATTTTTGAGTTCAGTCTTTTTAGGATATTTTATTTAGGAAATAAAAGAAATTTGATAATTCGACATAAGTATATGCTATTAGGTTCAAAACGATAAGTTTAAAGTTCATCTCTTTTTTTTGGCAATATTCAATTGTTTGCATAATTCTCCAACAATGGGATTTTTCATACTACCGGGTTTTTACTTGAAACTACTAATGATGATAACATAAGTATATTTATAACTTCTTTACACAAAAAAACTATTAGTTCTCGCTTGTTAAAAATTATAAAAGACAATACCTAGGAACGTATATAAAATATCTTGAAGAGATTCGAATACATAATAGTATGTTATTATTATTAATAATAAATAATACATTGTTTAGTTTTAAGATTGTATGTGTCAAACTGTATCTGCTAACAACGTAATGTGCGATCACCTCGAATCTGTTTTCTCATGTCAATTACTCGTACAATAATGGTACTTCACGTGGTTTAGTACTTAAGCATTACACAAAAAATTTACCTACCCTTAGGCCAATAACTTTAATTAAGTATATATTTTTTTAAGTCGTTTTAATCCCACAATAAGCCTATAAGTTATGTTAAATTGACATGATTTATAACTATATTTATATATATGTTTATCCAACTTCACAAAAGGGGTGAGGTGCTCAATTACATATATACATATATGTTTGTTCACCGATTACTCGAAGATGGCTTTACCGATTGAGATATTTCTTTTTTTAATGGAGGCTCCGAGGTGGTCCTATAAAAAATTGGTGAAGATCTGATCGGTATCTTCGGAATGATGGACAGAATTATATCCCGAATGCCGTAAATTACTCATTTTTGGATTTTTACCGAAATGAATCGGCCCCCTAAAGAACTAGGTACAGATTAATAGAGCACTTGAAACCAACTTCTCATCAGCAAACTCCTCAATAATTGAAATAACGGTTACAGTTTTGTTAATTTTTAGTGGCAGTCCAAAACTAGGTATGTAGGTGCACTAAAAAGGGTGAATATTTTTTTTAATTTATAAACCAACTTAAAAAAAAAAATAACGTGTACAGTGCCACCGACTTATCTGTTTTGTTATCTGAAGTCGAGTCGTTTTATTTAAGTCATTATGGATCCTTACCTGCCTGTTTTTTTTTAAATATTGTTTTGCAGAGTTCGAAGATATCAATTAAATAATTTAAACAGTTTTTATACAGCCGTTTTTTGAAGTAGTTAATAAATTCTGAGCAAAGATCCGGTTGTTCAATGTCTTGTAAGTATTGTTTTCGCGTGTTACTTCTTTTCAAACCATCGATTTAGAACTCAGTTACGTAAACCAGTAAAGAGTTTAGAAGTTTTAGTTTCATTTTGTGTATGCTTTTGTATGAAAATCAAGTGTGGAGATACCTTTATTAAACTCATAGTACAACTTAAATTACAAGCCAAAATTCTCATTATATTAAACATGTTACAACATACGCAAAACCACGCTTACTTAATTATTTTATATACATTTAAATATTATATAAGAGAGCCAGTGTAGCGAAAAATTGTAGGTTTCAGTCGAAATTAAATAAAAAAAATTTATCACAGATTATTAAAAAAAAAAAACCGTGGCTGCAATTTAGGACATCAGTACCCTTACAAATGAGTTACGTAATAACGTGCACTGTAACTTAGTTAACAGTTTGACTTGTGCACAGCGTGTTTCCTGCCAAGCCGGTAGCGGCTTGTTCGATGCGCAAGCCGATATTTTACTGTTAACGTTATACTGCACGTATTTACGTAAACCTGGTGAAATCATTTCTAGACTAGGAAATTACAAGTACAAGATCAGCCCCCAGGCGCCAGATTATCTATCCAGTGGACGTCTGACAACAGTGGAACAACATTGCTGCTTTGAGGTAATTACCGGTAATAACCACGTTACGTCAAAGCAGCAATGTACTTCATAGTGCCGTCATTTTTCACGGTTGTCAAACGTCCACTAGATAGATAGTCTGTGGGCAGGTTACCTCCTAAACTATATTTAATTTTCGAAAGTTTTGCCTAATATTCACCTACAATTTTCAGTTATATAAGCTCTCAAGACTATTAAAGAAATTTTGAAATGTTTAGCTACGTTAGGTACTGTTGAAATTATATACTGACAATAATTCAATGTTTATTCTTAACGTGTAATATTGTAGATGAATAAATAAAGAATTACAGCACATTATTTTTTGTTTGGATTTTGGTTATTAGGCAATTGTAGAATCAGAAATTAAAACATTCGGGAATTTAAAATTAGAACGAAGTTATGGCCGAATATTGAAACGCTAATCATTGTAATTCGCTACTTACAATGAAGAGCTCCTAAGCTGATATAAAATGCTTAATAATTTTACACGACTACGGCAAATGGAAGGTTAGGAATTTTTGTGGATTTTCTGAGAATATTCGTTCTCGCTAGTTCCATTGCATTTGGCCGTGGAACTAGTGAGAATAAAAAAGTCTCAGTAGTTCCATGGAACAGATATCTACTAGAACTAGTAAGAATGATCATGGAAATTGACATCGTCTGAATGACCTATAACAAATGTCTCTTGGAACTCTCGGATGTTTTACTTTACCCTTCGTTCAAATTATGATAAAATATATCAAAATCATTGACATAGAAAACACTGTGTGGCGTGTTTTGCGCACTCTATTTGATATGAAACATATTACCATAATTGAGAACTAAATAAGTTACAGGTGAATGGGTACCTAAATTGTAAGAAGCGCTTTCGGTAAGTTTCAGTTTCCTTTTGAAATTTGAACAAGACGCTTTTGATACAACCAAAGATAAGAACAATACAGCGTTGAATACGTTTAAAGGTAAGTGCTTATACAAGATGTAACAGGTAAGCCCTTTTAATCCGAAAGGGGGTTGTTCTAGACGTCTAGACGAACACCTTTTGTTCTACGACTTTTGAAAATTCGAACTTTTTTTTTGAAAATTTTGAGATTATGTTTCACTGGAAAAACAGCTGTTTTTGAAAATAAAGGTAATTGAAGGTTTGATTGTAGTAGACCAAACTAAATGAAAGAACAACATAAGGTCAATGACCTCGAACTTTAAGAAACAGCTGATTTTCAAGTAAACTTTACACCTAAATTTTTCGAAAAGTACTTCGAATTTTCAAAAGTCGTAGAACAAAAGTTGTTCGCCTAAACGTCTAGAACAACCCCCTTTCGGATTAAAAGGGCTTACCTGTTACATCTTGTATACTCTAACGATTTCTCTAAAAGTAAAATATTTCTACATAATTTAAAGAAACATATTAATAAAAAAAATATAAAACTTACGAAAAAAATATTTTCAAGAATTAGCTCTAGGCTAGGCGAGGTGGTGTTTTTTCCTTAAAAATATTTCTAACAAAGTTCAATCTAAGTCATAAATTATGATCTATATTAAAATGAAATTCCCACTTTATTTGTTTCGTTCCAGCCCCGAAAATGAAGCTCAGAATGATTTTCAAAACTGTATCCGAGACGTTAGACAGAAAAGTGCAATCTCAATTCGGTTTTCATATAAAGGAGGCAACGTTTACAAAAGTAGTGGACTACATGTACAAGCCGAAAGATTCATCTAGTTTGGCTGTTACGAGAATACTGTTTGGTAAGTTTAGGCTTTACCATAAGTTCTCTTCTTTTCATTTCTTTTATTTATTTCTCAAACAATAGGTATTTACATGATGTCGGAAAAAAGGTAAGTAATTTAATTAGGTACATTAAAAACAGATTAAACATTAAAATCATTACATGGTAAAAAATAATATAATAAGACCATTTGATTTTTCTTTCGATTTGATTATTACGTTTGCAGAAAATTTCTTTTTTTTTACTAGTCTTGTAAACGATGACCAATAGTTTAATTGTTCACCGTTTACAAGACTAGCTTAAAAAATACATACAGTTCACAGTTTTTCGAATATAACAATCACTAACTATTCTTATTATGAAAGATGCTCCTGGCAGAAGTTATAAAAGCCTCCATGTTACATTATTACACGCTCCATACGTGTACACAAAAGTTCTCGTTCTGCTTGAAACACACAAGTTGTGTTTGCGATTTGTATTCAGCAGTTTGTGATTTTTCGGTTTAGCGAACTCAACATCAGCAGTCAAAGACTTGAAGAAAAAACTCTGTAGGTACTTAGTTACAGTTGTTTTTCCTCCAGAATGCGTCTCAGTCTTGGTTGTGAGAGTAAATTCAAACCTTTTAAGTTTAACGTAGCGTGTGTGCCAAAGATCGAATTGTTAGTATTACAGCTCACGCACACAGGAACAATATGCATGTGAACGTACTCAAACAACCAAGACCGAGACGCAGTCGTGCAATAAAACAACTAAATATTTTCGTATGTAGGTTTATCAATGATACTGGATATACCGGACGAGCGCGGAGGAGCAATCATGGACAAACGCTGGGGCAATCCAAAAACGTGTCACTTTCCGCTGCTGCCGTATATTCAGCCACTCCCAATGCCGTTCATGGCTTTGGTATATGCCGGTCTGTTATTTGGTAAGTGATTTCACTCAAGCTTCTACACACGACGTTGTACTACTAAATCTTCTTCTTCTTATCTTAAACAGGATAAACCGTTTCGATGGGCTATCATGGGGATATCCTAAACTAAGCAAAAATGCTGAAAGGAGTAACGTCCCCGATTTTTACAAAAACTAAAATGGGATTAATACATTTTCGAGAAATGTATTACCCTAGCCAAGAATCGAAACTTTGCATTTGGCAAAAAAATATACATTCTGTATTATTATACCGATCGATAGTGTTACTGATAGACATCCATGTCCATAAGAAATGTCCATTAGACACTCAATGTATACAAGGTGTAACAGGTAAGCCCTTTTAAGCCGAAAGGAGGTTGTTGTAGACGTCTAAGCGAACAACTTTTGTTCTACAACTTTTGGAAATTTGAAGTAGTTTTCGAAAATTTTAAGTTTAAAGTTTACTTGAAAATCAGCTGTTTCTCAGAGTTGACTTGACCTTATCTTGTCCTTTCATTTAGTTTAGTCGACAACAATCGAAACTACAATTACGTTTATTTTCAAAAGCAACTGTTTTTTCAGTGAACCATAACCTCAAAATTTTCCAAAAAAAAGTTCTAATTTTCAAAAGTCGTAGAACAAAAGCTGTTCGCCTAGATGTCTAGAACAACCCCCTTTCGGCTTAAAAGGGCATGCCTGTTACATCTTGTATAAAAATGAATCCCTATTTCCCTTGGTCACGGCAACACGCGTGAACGTCTGGAATGATTTTGCTACTTCTTTTTTTGTTGTGCTTGCTACGATCAGAAGGATCTTACGTCAGATTTTTTAAATTTTGAATAAAGACTTACGCGGGAGAAATCGCGGGGCGCAGCTAGTCCAGTTTAATTTGAAAAGTGCTTGCTTGCTGTGCTTTGATGTAAGTCATACCTATTATATGAAATACTATGATGTTTGCATTTTCAGTAGACTAGCGTTATAAAAAATGTATGGCACAAAAAAGTTCGAATTTCAAATACGTTCATATTTGATTCATATTGATTTGATTGAATAATTCAGATTTCTAATGACAAACAGAATCTTCCCAAGGTTGTGAGGTGAAACAATATTTTCCAGTATAACTGCGTCAAGTTTTAATTTTCTGCCCAGTGAACACGTCCATTTAATTAATTTTAGGAGCATGTGGAATAACTATAGGCTACAAATACCGCATCACTGCAACTCTTTTCACAATCTGCTACTGGTACTTGTTCCTCATTGAAAAGAGCTATTGGAATAACCATAGCTATCTCTTTGGATTAGTCGCTTTGCTATTGACTTGCACTGATGCTGGACGATTTTGGTAAGAAAATGACTTTTCTAATTTATGAAGTGAACTTAGTCATGTTACTTCCAAGGATTTTAGAGCTCTGCCTCACTAGGATGCCATGGCGACGTCGCCGGCTACGTATCCAAGCAGATAATACTAAAATGTATGACACCTAACTCACTTGGCAACGGTTTGGCAGCGTCGCCAATTTGAAAGCGTGGCTATGAGATACGGCTCCCTACGTGGCGTCTGGATACTCTGGCGGCTTGGCGACGTTGCCATTAAATTGTACACATGTAAACTGCACCTCACATATTCAGTCGCCAACCGGCCGCCATTTTAGACGCTTGCTCGGAATTTAGCACGATTTATTTGTATTTGTAGGTGTAGTTAAAAATAAGATTCGATACAGAGAGAATGATTATTCCGATCGCAATTTAAAAATTAAATCTTATTAAATCTTAAATTAATAAATTAAAAAATGGTATCCTACTTAGTTAATTCATTTCTACATAGGTTCAATAATTCATCAAAAGATGCGATCAACGATGAATGAACTGACTATCGAGACGCCATGGCCACTCGACTTGGCGACCTTCGGACGCCAGAAGTAGCCAGGCCTGCGCCGCTGGCGACGTCGCCATGGCATCCTAGTGAGGCAGAGCTCTAATGTAATGTCTTATTTGATTCATCGAAATCAAATAAGACATTACATTACAATTAAATAGTTTCGTAGACAATTTTTTACAGACATACACAAAATTATTGAGTTATTTCGTAACTTGTGTTTATTGCTCAGGGCATTTCTATTACATTTTTTTCTATCCGAAGGCGCGAGTTCAAACCTCAATATAATTTACTTTTGTGGTTTTTCCTTTAAAATATTTTTTGTTTTAGTAAATATTCAGTTTTTTAAACTAGCGTCGCGCTATTACGACTATAAGTCCTATTTGTTTGTTTTTAGGTCTGTAGACGTTTACTACGATCGCTCAAAGCTAAAGGCTGAAGTGCCATATTGGAATTATTTTGTCCTGAAATACCAGTTTTTTATTCTTTACTTCATGGCGGGAATGAAAAAGGGTACTGCGGAATGGTTGACCGGGTATTCCGTCCTGAATCTCAGTGAGCATTGGGTATTTCAACCGTTCAGGTAAGTATTAGTAAATGACAGCAGGTTTAGTGAACGAGAAGTTTTTCTTTAGTTAGGTACTGACCACAAAAACTAACAAGCAGCAGCATCCGGCGATTTCACCTGCATTATAATGGGGAATTTCAAAAACACAACGTCAACAACAAAGAACACAAAATCTTATGTTTCTTGGACCAACGGCTTAGGCTGTGATTTAATATAGCTGTTTGTATAGAAGTTAATAAGTATAACATTATTTTCCCTTAGATTATTTGCAAATTCTTTACTTAGCAACTCTACGAACATTAGCGTCTGTCAAGATGACGAACTTCTTAGGTTAGTACGACAAATATTGTAGTTGCGCCCCGTGGTTTCACCCGACCTTCTGGTCCCGATTAACCGATATAATTGAAGGTTAAACAAACTTACCTAAGTGAAGTTTGACCGTAATTATACGAATCGCTGCATCTGAAGAGATTTTACTAAGGTAGTCTCGCTTCTGTACGTATTAGGGCATCGAAACATATTTAGAGCTACAAATAAAAGAAAAAATAATAACAACGCCACCTACCGGTAGCCGTGAGTGCGCGCGCGCGCACCCCCACGGCTGTCGACCATCTCATTCATTTTAGAGCACACCTAAGATTTCACTATTCGGGTGGACTCACTGCAAAATGAGTCCCGGGATGGAAGGGAACGAAAATCTCTTCGGATGCAGCGATTCGTATAATTACGGTCAAACTTCACTTAGGTAAGTTTGTTTAACCTTCAATTATACTACATTCGCTGCATCCGAAGAGATTTTACTAAGGTAGATGTTTAGAGTATACCTAATAGAGAAATCTTTTCAGACATTAAAACATGTCAATAAACGTAATCAAATAAATACCTTTTATTGAAAATGAAAAAATGAAAATGATTTATTAGCACATATCAAACAATACAATTACAAGTTACCCTGTTTCCCAGAATAGCGTGAGCTGTGGCCCGGGAATACAGTTCTCCCCTTG
Organism: Idaea dimidiata; assembly: GCA_949358125.1. Taxonomy (NCBI): domain Eukaryota; kingdom Metazoa; phylum Arthropoda; class Insecta; order Lepidoptera; family Geometridae; genus Idaea; species Idaea dimidiata. Next base: position 17,948,430 of record OX442332.1, on the reverse strand, counting down.
TATATCTTTATAGTAAAATATTGCTTAAAATTGCCAAAATGCATGCAAAAAATTGTTTTTTCGTGTCTCAATAAAATATATATTTTTTCCTTATTAATGATATCATTATAAATTTAGAGTCTAGTGCATTATGTAGTTTGGGTGAAGTTACACTTCACCCAAACCACACAATGCACCAGATACATAATGCACTAGATACCATGTCTTTTGCAAAATCTAATGTAGTTTTGAGTTTTATTACAAAAAAAATAAAAATACTAAAGAAGTGAATGGGTGTGTTTGTGTGGAGAATGTGTGATGCTTCTGCACATGAGTAGTGTTAGTGTGATAGTTAGATAATAAAAATACATGTTAAGTTTAATATAGCATGTAGATAGTGAATATGTTAAACATAAATAAGTACATGATTTATAAATTCATACATTACATATACAGTACATACATACACTCCAATACATATTACACACATAAATACAAATATATTAAACTTCAACATTATCGAAAACAGCATTAGCAAAAACATAATTGTTATCATTAACTATAGGCCTGTTGTAAAATTTTGCGAATACAAGAGAGTTTCCTGACCAACCTGCGGTTTTATTGATAACTCGTTGTGCAGTCGACAATGCGAGCAGAGTTACCAATTTCTTTGTGATAGTTGACAAAGATAAATTCTCATTTGGATACCATCGACTGATAAAATCCAATACAATATTAGTATCCCAGGTATTTTGGTATTGTGCCATGTTGGCGGAATCTATTTCAAATCCCAAGAACGTTTTTTGTTGGCTAGGATATAGATCACTTTTATTTACATTTACTGAAAAACCCAGACTTTGTAAAAAGTTAACAATTCGTCCAATTTTCATGCGACAGTCTTCAAACGATTTATTTATGTAAAGAAAATCGTCGAGGTACATAACTAATAAATTACCTTGGTTTCTTAGAAATGTAGCAACTGGTCGCGTTAGCTTAGTGAAAACAAAAGGGGCTGAACTTAATCCGAATGGTAAACATTGAAATTCGTATAATTGACCTTGAAATTTAAATCTGAGGTACTTTTTAGACGATGAATGTATGGGTACAAAAAAATATGCGTCTTTTAAGTCGATATTGCACATAAAATCACCCTTACAGATTAATTTGGAAGCAGTACGGATGTCCTCCATTTTAAAATGTTGTGTTTCAACATATTTATTTAATTTCTTAAGATTCAGAATAAATCTGTTAAAAGCCATCACTCTTAGGAATAAGAAATATAGGTGAAATAAACTGATCAGCTATATCATCACACCTTATTACTGCACCAGAAGTAAGAAGTTTTGAAATTTCGGTTTTTGTGTGATTAATCTCAATAGATGTAAAAAGTGACTTGGTTGGTTCATAATTTTGATAGACTGGTGTAACGAAGGGTATTTTATAACCCGAAACGTATTCAAGAACAACAGGGTCCTTTGTGATAGTTCTCCAAACATCGACAAAAAATCGTAATCTACCCGCGTAACGTACCTCTATTTCTTGCGAACTTGAGTTTTCTGGCTCTCGTAGGCTTTGGCTGAGTTGTTGTACCGTTGGGTCATCACTGGTCGCCTGTGCGACGAGTGATACGAGGCTTGGATCCTGGCCCCCCCACGCTTGCCTCTCAGAGATGAAGTCCTGGGTGGGCCTCTCAAGTTTTCCTGTTGTGTGTTTATTGGAGTCTGGTAATAAGATGTCGATGGCTGAGCGTTAAACTTTCTCTTTATTTGAAGGCCTGATTTTTCAGCCGATTTACTGGACTTAATCTTTTCTGTTAAATTCTCTCCAAATAAAAGACTGTCACGCTTCACACCTTGAACCATATCCGAAAACTTCTTATCTAAACCATACGTGATTAGTTTACGCCTGGCTGCTGTATTTTGGCAGTGTAAATCTAAAAAAAAAAACTGACCGGTTTCAGATATTCTCTTGATAATTTCAGTTTTGTTTAATTCAGAGCTTAATAACGTAGACATAAGACTGGAAATTGCTGCAATCCCTTTTCCTAATTGATTCTGCATTCGCTCCATTCTCTTATCTCGTTTCTTTGTGGAATCAGATAGAATAGCCTCGATTTCAAGATTTAATTCAGGGGCTTTTGTTTTTAATTCAGGGGCTTTTGTAATTCAGGGGCAAAAACAGTTTGAAATTTTCAGGTATCTTTATGTCCTGCAACTTATCTAACGCCTCCTTACTGAGCCCATCTATTATGATCTTACCCCACCGTTCAGATATCTCTGGATTAATATTAGGGGCGAAAGATTCGGTTTTGTTTTTGGACTCCCCTAGGGCATCCAAAATATCCGAAGGTAACGTATCACCAATAACCTCTTCCGACGTTTTATCGTTCGGTGGCTTCTCATTATCAGTTACGTCCTTAGAAGAACGTTCTTCCGGGTCGGCTCGTTCAGACGATATAGTCACCCGTTGACACTACTGATCGAATATCATTATCCGATTCGTTATCTGGAAAAACCGATACAAACTTTATCTCAAAGCGTGTAGGTAGTAATCGCATCACTACTCAAAACACCCTTATATTGAGAGAGATCATGTAAAACATGTATATGTAAAAATGCCGGCCGTAATCGCATCACGGCTCTTAGGGCATGAATATAAAGACCACAATCGCATCGTGGTTCGTCATATTTAGTTAGTAGGAACGTGTAGGTAGTAATCGCATCACTACTCAAAACACCCTTATATTGAGAGAGATCATGTAAAACATGTATATGTAAAAATGCCGGCCGTAATCGCATCACGGCTCTTAGGGCATGAATATAAAGACCACAATCGCATCGTGGTTCGTCATATTTAGTTAGTAGGAACATAGGTAGCGCCGACCGTAATCGCATCACGGTTCATACAAAAGGCATTGTTTTATAGACTACAATCGCATCGTAGTTCTGTATATTAGGTGCAGATGTACAAATGCACCGGGTTCAATAGGTATATCCATAATAAAAACACGGTTAAGTTTATTAACCTTCACTTTTGCGCTTAGCAAAAACATAAATCTAAATGTGGGTAGATTTGAAAAATATTGGAAAATCAGGTGACATGCGTACCTTGTTTTTGTAGGTACGTAAGTGTTTAATTAAACAGAAATTTATGCAAACCAACACTTGTTAGGTTAGTAGACGTTCATAAAATTTTATAATCAATCCATATTATAGATATTTAAGTATATACTTACCATCATCACTGCTGCTATATACAACCGTCGTTCCAACCGACGTATTTTTCTCCTAATTCTATCACGTTCTTTAGATTTTCGCTTACCCATATTTAAAAATACTTGTCATATGAAAAAATATTTAGATATTTAAACTAGAAACTGTAAAAAATAATAAATCACGAACGAAGTGAGTCGATGCCCAAACACTCGAAACGAATGAGATGGTCGACAGCCGTGGGGGTGCGCGCGCGCGCACTCATGGCTACCGGTAGGTGGCGTTGTTATTATTTTTTCTTTTATTTATAGCTCTAAATATGTTTCGATACCCTAATACGTACAGAAGCGAGACTACCTTAGTAAAATCTCTTCGGATGCAGCGAATGTAGTATAATCGGGATCAAAGTATCCTATGTCACTAATATTCATCACCTTAACTATCACTATGCAAAGTTTCGTATATGTCGGTGGAGCCGTTTGACTGTAAAAAAGAAAATAAACAACGAACTCTCGCATTTATCATATCAATTACCACCTAAATATACTTATAAATAATAATGAATCAATCATCAAGTATCAAAATAGGTTATTTCTAGAACCAAGAATCGGTATCCAGACTCTAGTTCAGTCGATCTGGAATTTGAATTTACAATGTTTAGTGTTACAATTTCCCCAGGTTATTCCTTACAATACCACAAACTGACTACCTAATAGTGCACTGGTTCACCTTCATCTTCGACCTGACAGTGGCATTATGGATGATGTACTCAAACACTAGACACATCGCAATGATCTTCTGTGCCATGTTCCATCTTATGAACACGAGGCTCTTTACAATTGGTAGGTATGGGTCATAAAATCATGTACTACCTATATATCATTTAGATAGGCTCTTAATTAGAAGGACTAGGAGGGAAGAGAAGTAAAAGTCTTCTGTCTCTATCTGCGTATCGCTATTCTGTGCCTGATTCTTATCAATTTCATATAAAATTGCATTCACATTGACATAATACATTTTACACACCTACTGCTCTACAAAGTTACTTTATTTGACCAAAAAGGTCAACGTAAAGCGACTCTTTATTCCCTAGGTGCATAAAGTGCACATTATGCACCTAGGGCATAAAGTAATTTAAATTTGGAACTAAGGTTCTGGTAGCATACGGCCATTTCGAACTGGCCACCTAGACATAACACATAAAAAAAATAAAAACTGGGCAAATTTTTTCTATTTTCATGGACGGAAGGGTAAAGAAAAAAGTTTTGGTTAGTATAAAGCCCCAACTTTTTTTTTTCATCAGCTTAGGCCGATGTGTGGTTTGTCATTTTGATGTAACATTGTTAAATTTAATTAATATAAAGCTGTCAATATATTTCATATACGTTGCATTATTCTATTTTTTTGTTGTTAGTTAAATATTTATTTTTGTAGCCCTTTTATTGTCTCGCAGTAGATGTGTAAAGTAGAGTATTCACCTCGGTACTAAAGTCTGTCTTTATCTTGGGCGCTTGAATCCCACGCTTCACTCAGGACTCTAGGTACATAACTCCTTCGCTTCGCTCAGGAGTTAAGTTTTTAACACCCTCGCTGCGCTCGGGAGTTAACCCTCTAGAGTCCTTCGTACGCTTTGGATTCAATATGACGCCCGCTATATAAGACAGGACTTTAGTACCTCGGTGCATAAACTACTATTAGTTGAAATAGTACCATTTCTCTCACGAAGCCATTTCTAGGTCTTTTCTTCTTAACTGTATGAATTTTGTTTATAGGCGTCTATAACCAAATTGCCTTTGTTTGTTTTCTAAATACTTTTCAGGAATGTTTCCTTGGGTGTGTTTGGCTACAATGCCTTTATTCTACCCATTCGACTGGCCAAAGAAACTAATAAATACATTTAAGGAACAAAAACAGAATATCAAATCACTTCTCTGTGGACTAAATAAGCAAAACAATTGTGTTTGTAAAGCAAAAGATAAAAAAGACACTAAACAAGAAAATGAAGAAACAAGACGACAAAAAAGATTTACGAAACAGGACAATGTTTTATTAGGACGTAAAAGTAAACATACAAAACAAGATATTGAAGACTCTGGACGAAAAAATGAACATAAAAAACAAGTAAATGAAGAATTAAAACGAAAAACTGATCAGACAAAACTAGACAATGAAGAATCTAAACTAAACAGTACACATTCAAATCAAGAATACGAAGCTAAGACACTAGACAACCTGAATGATAATTCAAATTTAATTTCACTTGGCAAATACTTAAAGGAAGTATTTGACGATATACAACAAGAAAGTAATGTGTACGTTGATGATTCAAATACAATTGCAACTAGCAAATATTTAAAAGAAGTAAATGACGATGTTCAACAAGAAAACGAACAATACAAAGATAAAAGTGATTTAAATCCGTTAAAAGTTAGTGATTTAAACTCGGATAAAAAAAAGAAATGGACCGTAGTTTTGATATTGATATACGTTTTCGTACAGGCTTTCTTGCCATATTCGCATTTTGTTACGAAGGTAATGAAAATATGAATTAATAATGAAAATATAACTATGAAAATAAACTTTATAAATTCACACGATTTGATAACATAGTTACATTTTACCAGGTTCTTGCGATCGCGTTTTTTTTATTAACATACCTCGACGTTTCAACCATGTTACAATGGTCGTGGGGAACCCGGTTAAAGATGACTTTAATATAACTATTTGTTAGTGGAAATGAAACAAGGTCCCTATATTGAAACTTTAATATTTCTAGGGTTACAACAACTGGACAAACGGTCTTTACGGATACTCCTGGGACATGATGGTCCACACATGGGATACTAACTCCATCGTACTCAAACTTATTGACAATGATAACGAAAAAGAGTTCTTTCTAGATCCTTTCTTATACAGCCAAAATGATCGATGGACACGACACGGCGATATGGTTCACCAATATGCTCAATGTGTTAAAGAAAACCTGATTAATAAAGTTGATTTTAATAGTGATGAAACAGATATTGTACGCAATAAAGTTGTTCCTAATATTTCTCTTTACATCGATGTATGGTGCTCTCTGAATGGCCGGTTTACTCAGCGTATGTTTGATCCGAAAGTGGATTTGCTGAAAGCTAATTGGTCGCCGTTTCAGACAGTCTCATTTCTAATGCCGCTATTGGACGAAAAGTTGCATTGGAGAGAGAAACTTGATAGGATAAGAAAGGATGTTCACTCGTGGAATAATAACAGTGATGCTTTATTTTTGGCAGATTTTCCAGGTTTGTCTGATTGACTTTAAACCCCATTTGGAGGTAGTTTTTTACCCAGTATTCCCACGGGAAAAAGGTATACGCGGGTATACCCGCGAAGCACGGCTAGTACCTCTTATAATTTAAAGTAGGTACCTACCTACTTGTTATTTTCTCTCAAAGAGGTGTTCCAAAATTGCACCTTGTACACCTATAAGATATGCGATAAGTATTTTATAAAAAATACAAAAACCCCATGAGGTAGCGCTACCGACCCACAATACAAATGCCAAAACACCACATCTGCTACTGTTTATTAGATGACGCTACTAGTCTAATGAAATGTAATATTTGAACATTCATGTACTTATGGGCTTAAACCATTTAAAACTTAACATAAATGTATTTTTGGTTGGTTATCCTGGAAGATTTAAGTTTGGGTACAATAAATCATTTATCTCCCTTTCTGTGTATAGAACTTAAAGTATAATTTACGGATTACTTATTGACAGGTTACGAACAAGAAAAATTTATTCCATTTGACTTGAAAAATGTTACACTTACAATATTGGAAGGAACAGTGATCTACGAACCGGAAGTGACGACAGGAAATACTGGCCGCTCATACCAACTGAAGAATGGGGACCGGAAATCCATTGACACCGAGATTTTTCACAAAATAAAAAACATTGGAAATGCGCCAGCATTTTACATGTACACTTTCTACAACGGAACCGAAGAAAATTACAGACAAAATAAACTTAAATTACCAATTTTAAATGAGCTGTACGGAAGATTTGTAAAAATGTTTATATTTTTGAAGTTAATGATAAAAAATTTAATTATAATCATTATTAGAATAATATACTTTTTGTATGAGAAGTGTCAATGGTAATATACATTTATAAATGTGTTTTATTTAGGTACTAGTATTAAATCTATTTAAATGTGCTGTAATGTTTATATAGATGGTTTAAATAAACTTAGTACTTATTCCAAGACTTCCAACACAATGTTTGAATTTAACGTGTTTTCGTGTTTACGGATTTACGGGAGTGGCAAGGGGTAGGTCTGTATCCGGTACGAATTTCATGTGCTTTCGTGAACGTTTGCAAGAAACTTATTGCTACGGCGGGCTGGCGTTCGCACCTCCACCTCAACCTTTGAATATTAATTAGGTGGAATATGGTTAGTAACGAAAATAATCAACATTAGAAACACATCATGAGTTCGGCTAAAACAAGCAGTTTTAGCTTCTCTACTCAACGCTAGATGGCAGCAGCATATTTGAAAACATTTTTGACGCTAGCTAGCAGACGAAAGGCTTTTTACCTGGCTGCGAATGGGTCATGTTAAGCTTAAATACCGTAATCCATTTCCAAGTTTTTATTTCATCGTGCGCTTTGAATTTCACTTTTTAAAAGCTCAGATAAAAATGTAATAAAAACGAGGATGTATGCAGTAAAAGTTGTTCCTTTAGCATTAAAATTTAAAAATAAAGAAATGACTTTTTAATTTATCTGTCAAAATTCGAGTTTTGGCGGGAACGCGTTGAGGAGATGTGTTGCTAAATTTTCATTTTTGTGAAATCTCGTTCAAATGCGTGCAAATTGTTTAATTTCGGGGGCATATTGATCAATTTAGTTTCGTTAAGTTGTACAAGTGGAATGTAAGTGAAAATCGGAGCAAAACATGGACTTAGTGTTGTCTCCAAAGCTCCGTGAACAATCTTTGTAAATGGCCGCCGTGTGTCCAAATGATTCTCTAGACTTGACTTTAACTATGACGACTTGACTGTTTCGATGCAAATAACTTGCAACACTTGACACTGGCTAATTTCCAAATGGCCATAATCGGTTACCAACCGATAACCCGACTTCAACATTGGAGTTTTGGCGGAAACGCGTTGAGGAGATGTATTGCTAAATTTTCATTTTTGTGAAACCTAGTTCAAATGCGTGCAAATTGTTTAATTTCAGGGGCATTTAATCAATTTAGTTTCGTGAAGGTGTACAAGTGGAATGAAAGTGAAAATCGATGCATAACATGGACTTTAGTGTTGTTTCCAAAGCTCCGTGAACGTGAACCTTCATTGTAAAGAGCTACCATTTACAATGACTTCTTTGACTAGACTTTTACTTCGAGGACTTGACAGTTTTGATGCAAATTGCAAATAACTAACAGTTGACACTGACTACTTTTCAAATGGCCGATCGGTTCACAAGCGAGATGAGAAATTAAAAAAAATCAAATTGAATGAGGGGGAAGGAAAGCGCGTTTCGTAAATCTTAGCTAGCAAGTTCATTCATCTTTCTTTACATCCAGCCAAAGAGTAATAAATACACGGAACACTATTACTCCTAGCTTAGCCTCCAGCCTCCAGCTAGTGTAACGAGCTCAATATCGGCCACCTACGATACGAGTCGTACGTACGTAGCTGGCTTCGTCACCGCGATAAAAGTCAACGTGATCACATCGCGCGATCATTGCTCGAAGTAGTGCCTCGTGGATAGCACGCCTCGTCGCGCCGCCCCTAGAATATCGACATTTCAGTCATCTGTGATAAAAGATAAACGTTACTCCTCCGGGTATCCTGTAATTTTAGGTTAAATTCCTGTGATGATCAGTGTTACTGTTATTTTATAAAGTCATCTTCGGACTGTGCACGTTCCATCCAGTGATCGCCAATTAGAACTGTAAAAAATGGAGTCGTTAGCGACTAACAATCTGGACATTACTCCGAATTATTCGTACATTTTCGAATTCGAGAGCGATTTTATCCACAGCGACTATAGGAAATGGATGACCGAAAACTGGACCGTGGCCTTTTATTACGTCGGGGTGTACATGGCGTTTATATTTGGCGGCCAATATTATATGCAGAATAGACCGAGGTAAGTGAAATCTTCGCTAACATGTCATGAATGAGCCATACCGTCCTTCCACCTATCTGTCGGGCGCGGGCGGACCACTTCGTACCGGTTTCTAGACATACCTACCTAGTCAATTTGTCACAGAATTACGTGATTCGCTTTTACTGAATTAAGTAGGTATTTGTAGTTGTGAGTAAACATTATAAATAAACAGTAATTTGAAATTAACGTGCATACAAGATGTATGGAGCAGTTTGCTAATAAATGTGTATGTTTCATTGGTACAGCTGTTATAGCAATCATTTTAGTCTAAGGCCATGTCCCTCGGTTTACTGGAACTGCTTAGGTCCCAATCCTACAAGAATCTCAGGATAAAGAGTAGTCTATGTTGGTGTACTTAATGTACAATTTCAAAGTATGTTATTAAATAGCCATCTCTGTCAGTGTTATTAACATAAGGCGAACTCCAGTTCTATTCCGAGGACCAAACTACTGAATTTCATTGCAATTTGTTGATTATTTTTTTCCTAGCACTTATAATTTGACATTTACCTACAAAGTGTGTAGGTACTAGGAAACATTGTTGTTGGTATCTCTTAAGTCAATAAATTAATTAATTAGCCTTTTTAATTCATGTAGGTACCTACATATTATTTGTGAGATAAGTGAGATCTCATTCAGTCTGCTTGACTATGTAAACACGAACTTGTGTAAAATTCTACAAAAGTATGTTTAATAAAGGCAGTTTAGATTATGCACACTTTCACATTACTTTAATGATATTGATAATACACAGTAAAAAATACACTATTAAAAATAACAAACAAAAGGGTCCTAAACTAAGTCCTAAACACATTTTTCAAAACGATTATGTGAAAAGGTATTTTTCAATAAAACTATTTTAAGGTTTGACTTTTCTGAAATTAAAATTTTGTTGTTTTATTCGACTACATTTCCTTATTGAAATAAATGTAAATGTGTCTTCTTTACATAAATTAATTATTATAAATGATCAATTTTAAACAGTAGGTAGTAAAATATTAAGTAGATACCTCCTTTGAAAAAAAGGTGTAATGCCCCCTTTCCACTGCACTTACGGACTCCACTATACTTGTAAAGATGATTTTCATACAAGTCCTTCCCCAAAATGGAGAAGTTTGTATGAAAATCATCATTAAGAGTATAGTACTGACTGACCCTAATGGGTATTCAATTTATATGTACAGTGTAACCTTAAAATATTGATTCTCTTGTTTAAACAAATTTTTCTTAATCCCCCTGAATTGTGTAAATAAAACTACCAAAAAACAGCACTTCCTTTGGAAGTCGTGTAAAAAAAAAAAAAAATAGTTTTTCTGAATATGTTTTGTAATTACTGAGAAATATTGAGATCCCTGTTACCAATATCGTGAATATGTCACCTTAAGGAGTGACAAACAAGTATATTACATACTCTCACAACCTATCCAAAGTACTAGTAAAAAATCATAATTCCTCGAGACATCATAGTAGGTCAGAATCTCTTTAAAGTCAGCACTTAGAAACCATAATTTGACGGCCCCTGTGGCGCGTTGGGCAAACGCTCGGCTGCAATGCAGAAGGCTGGGGGTTCGATTCCCGTCGGATGCAAATATTTATGCTTAAAAATAAATATTTGTATCTGGTCTGGGTGTCTTTCTATGTATAATATGTATGTATTTACAAAAAAAAAGTATAACATGTAGTATATCCGTTGTCTAGTACCCATAGTACAAGCCTAGAGCTTAGTTTGGGGCTAGATTGCGCTGTGTGTAATGTCGTGCATTATTTATTTATTTATAATAGCACACACAAGTCACCAGTCTATATTGTGCATATTGTCTGTCTCGGTATGGGCAGACAACCAGAACAGCATGTGATATGATAGGTCTTAGATCGTTACTCGTAAGGTCTGTTATATATAACAACTAGCTGCGCCCCGCGGTTTCACCCGCGTAAATCCCATGCCCGCGGGTATATCGGGATAAAAAGTAGCCTATGTGTTATTCCTGGTATCCAGCTACCTATATTCCAAGTTTCATCGCAATCGGTTCAGTAGTTTGCGTGAAAAAGTAACAAAGTCATATACATAATTATATATACAATCTTTCACGTATATAATACTAGCTGCGCTCCGCGGTTTCACCCGCGTAAGTCCCGTTCCCGCGGGAATATCGGGATAAAAAGTAGCCTATGTGTTAATACAGGTTCCCAGCTACCTATATTCCAAGTTTCATCGCAATCGGTTCAGTAGTTTTTGTGTGAAAGAGTAACAACCGTACATACATACAAACTTTCGCGTTTATAATATTAGTAAGATAGTAAGTAAGATTAGTATTTAATTATTATGCGTACGTAAAATATTATGATTGCCTTCTAGACACAGGATTAATCATTCATCATAAAAATCATACTTATTGAAAATATGATTTTTATTTATTATACTACAGATAAAATAAATATGTCAAAAATACATACCAGGTACCTAAGATGATGAATAAGATAATAAGATGTCATATTGCTTATTATAAGACCGGATGTATGAAAATACCTATTCAATGATCCATTTTATATATATAATTTGTAGTCAAGTAGTTATATAAAATATTTTTAGTTCCGAAACTCGAATATCAAGCGTATCCCGTACCTAGTGTAATTTCTGTGGTCTCTCATAAATGTTTTCACAAGTTGCAACATTACGTAATTTGAATATTTTAAAGCAAGTTTTGGAGAATAATAAATACTCACAGTGGGTTTATAATAATTAAGATATGCCTTGTTAAAATAACCCTCGTCAAGGCCCCCTCATAAGAATACATTCTTTGAGCATCTTACGTCTTAAACAAAATTATGCCATTCCACAGATGTTTACAAACTTGCATAAAATCTTTAGACGGGGGCGTTCCACCCACCGGCCACCCTAGATACCTAGTGCCGTGTGGTTCAGTAAGAATGAACCAGGGGGACCACCCTCCCTTATGAATGAATCTCCGCATCTATCTGCAACGTTACGTAATAGAGTTGGCACGATTTCATATTTTAGTTCGACAATATAGGCTACTGGTCCATTTTCGAGTACTCTTACCTAACTCTGTTCAATTTATTATTTCCGAATTCGTGATGAAAGTTACTGTTGGTAATTTGATGTGACGAGGTAATGACGGCTTCTGTGGCGCGTCGGGCGAAGGTCCGGCAGCAATGCAGGTTTATTTCTTTATAAAAAAAACTAAATGTAATTTTTTATTGTAAATGTTTTTTGGTAAAACAAAGTTTTATCTTATCTTAAGGTTGCTGGTTCGATTCCCGCCGGGCGCAAATATTTATGCTTGAAAATAAATATTTGTGTCTGGTCTGGGTGTTTTCTGTGTAGGTACTATATGTGTGTATTTACAAAAAAAAGTATAAATCTGCAGTATATCCGTAGTCTAGTACTCTTAGTACAAGCCTAGGGCTTAGTTTGAGGCTAGATTGCGCTGTGTGTAGGTAATGTCGTGCAATCATTATTTATTTAAAAAAATTTTTACTTGTTTGTAACGGTTGCCATGTCGTATTATAGTAAAAACAAAAACGTAAATACCGCAGATGGAAACTCACCAATCCGCAAACATTCGTTCTCTCATCTCTGATTTTCCCGTCGATTTCAACAACCAATCCAATCCAATAATCTAACAAAAATTAAATGTGGCTAGGCCAAACTAGATTAGTTCCGCGATCATATTTCCTACTCCTTATTCCGTCCGAGAGCGAAATGATCAATTCCTTATTAAATCCGCTAATCTAGCTAAGCAACATAATGAGCGCATCTTTAAAAACCTATGTTGGTCGGACGGAAGTAAGGAACGGTAGCTTTACGCTGGGACCTCATATCTGTGTTCCTTGTGGGAAAAACAGATTTACAGATGATATATTTAATTTTTTTCATGAATTTGTTACTCTAACACTTCAAGGATAACGATTACTCGCCTTCGCAGGAAGATTACCCCTAGTTTCCCTGCACGTGTCCCTCGGGTGGTGCTAAAGAGTAATCAATTTTTGGCTGCTGCACTGCTCACCATATTTTCTATAGCCTTGCAGCAACATACAGTTTTCCTGCCATACGAATAAATAAAACTTCAAGGTCTTCCAAACTGGAACCCGAAACCCTGCGGGTGTAGTCCTCAATTGCACAACAGCTCTGGATCATCCATTCATCATACAGTTCCATGCAAATTATAAATAGCAAACCAGTAACTCCGATCAAGTTGTTATTTCCAAGTTTATATTGAATGACAAGTCACTTACGTACTAAAACCTATTTGTATACCAATTTAGACGGGTTTTTGTTTACTTTTGTAGTTATGAAGTTTGTATGACTGTATGTCCGGTTAGGTTATGATGTCGGCATTACGTAGGTAGGAATAACACCTAAATTAGTTTGAAGTTAATTTTACTAAATTATTCTGTGACGCAAATTAACTTAAAAAAAACGTTAACTAGATCACGGTATTATTAACAGATTAATTATTCATACAAGACGATTCTCGGTCCATAACTCTGTAACAAGTGAATATAATACGCCCTGTCTACCATGATCGTTTCTCGTTGTTTTGTCGTCCTTTTTTCGTAAAACACCGATAGATAAAAAAATATTTTTTTTTAAGTTGCTGTCATTTTTTATTTATTTGATATCTATTGATATCTATTCAATTATTATTTTATTTGAACTATATAGGTACTTAGTGGCGACTTAGCGACGACTTATAAGAGGTCATGGTAGGGCGGAATATAACATTCTGATTTTTAAGATCTTTTCGAGATTATGATTACAAAAATATAATTAAACTTATTTTTCGGTTTTAATCGCAATTTTAGCATTGTTTCAATGCTCAATGTTTGCTTTTAGTATATCCTGAAGAAGAGACCAGCAGCCCTAGAATCAAGAATCAAGAATCAAGAATTTTTATTGTTTAAGTGATGTACATAATGATCTTAAATTAACATGCATATTTTGGATACAATCACTTACCCACTACAGGCATACAATAATTAAAATTAGGTTCAATAATCTATAGTAATTTTAAAAACTGATACAATTTATTACTTAATGAATAATCGTGTCTGTTTCTTCGTAGTACTCTTTAAGTGAATAAAAGCTATTTGCTATAAGCCATTTTTTTAAATGAGATTTAAATATGTTTACATTTTCTAAATTTTTTAATTCAGTAGGTAATGCATTAAACACTTTTATTGCAGTAAAGTAGGCACTCTTATGAAATAGTGCATTGTTTGCCTGCGGCATGCTGATATTAAATTTATATTTACTTCTTAAACTACGGTTATTGGCAAAAAAGTAGCTGTGGTTGATTTTGACAAATACACAAAGTTCAAGGATATATATGCTAAAGAGAGTAAGAATGTTGTAGTTTTTGAAGATGAATCGCAATGAATCAGTACTTTTGAGATGAAAGATGGAACGAATACATTTTTTCTGCAAAACAAAGGCAGATTTTACGTCTACTGAGTTACCCCAAAAAATGACCCCATAACATAGTTGGGGATAGACATATCCATAATATGCATTGATGGCAATTTTCCTAGATGCTATGTTTGTAAGAATCGATAGGGCATAACAGTACTTGGCTAATTTGCTATTTACTTTTTTAATGTGGGATTTCCAACTAAGGTGTGTATCTATTATAACACCAAGGAAATTGGACTCATGCTGTTCTTCGATTTTTACGCCATTGCTTGTTATATTTAAATTTAGAGGAGGAGATCTATAGTTGCGGAATTGGATGTATTTAGTTTTACTAAGGTTTAACTGCAATCCTTCTTTATTTAGCCAGTCCTTTACTTTGTTTAAGGTGTTTTCAATTTCTTTCGAGTAATTTATATCTGTTAAATTATTTTTAGGAATGTAAATGGTGGCGTCGTCAGCGAACATTACAGTTAGGTGTTCAGATATTATGGGCATTTCATTTACATAGAGCAAAAATAAGATAGGGCCAAGGATGCTACCTTGCGGTATTCCTAGATTATTAAGTTTAGTATTTGAGTAAATTTTTTTAACAAGTTTGGATTTCTTATCATAGGTATCAAGTATTACGCACTGCATTCGATTTTTTAGATAGGATTGAATTAGTTTTAAGGATATGCCTCTAATACCGATGTGTTCTAATTTAGATAGTAAAAGATCATGTATGACGGAGTCAAAAGCTTTTGATAGGTCGATAAATAAAGCTACACCTTTATTTTTATTATTGATTCCGTCCCATACTACTTTTAGCATATTGAAGATAGCCACAGAGGTATTTTTACCTTTTTGGAAACCAAATTGATTTTTATTTAAGAGATTATTAGAAAGCAGAAATGAATTTAATCGTGTAAATATTACCCTTTCAAAGATTTTACTAAAATTTGGAAGAAGCGCAATCGGTCTATAATTATTTGTATCGTGTTTAGCCCCCTTTTTATGAATAGGTTTAATAAGTGCGATTTTTAAACTATCTGGGAAACATCCTGTCTCCAGGCATAGATTTATTATATATACTAGCGGTTTAATTATAAAGTAAATACATTCTTTAATTAGTCGAGTAGGTATATCATCATGTCCAGTACTTCTTTTGTTTCTTAATTGGTTGACAATATTTATTATTTCAGTTTCAGTCACTGGAAACATTAAAATAGAGTTATGGTTTGACAAAGTTAATATTTTGTTGGCTCCATTAGGTTTTATATTTGTTTTATCATGAGAACCAAGAAAGTGTCTATTAAATATGTTCGACATTTGCGTTGGTTCAGTAATCTTTTTGTCATCGAGTTTGATATGGTCTACGGTTGATTTAATGTGGTTTGCCGGAGAAGTGTTTTGTTTGATTATACTCCAAGTCGCTTTTGTTCTATTTTTGCTATTTTTTATATACCTTATATTAGAAAGTTTTTTTGATATTTTAATAGTTTTTTTATATAGTCTGTTATATAAATTATATTTGTTGACAGTTTCTAAATTTCTATCTTTAATACTTCGTAAATATAATTTTCTTTTCGTGTTACTCGCTTGTTTTATTCCTTTGGATTTCCAGTTTGGCTTTTTTTGATAATTAATTTTTATCTTTTCTGTTGGTACACATAGTTTGAATATAAGAGAAAACAAATCTATAAATGTTGTATAAGCTAAGTTTGCATCATTATGATCATATACTTCTGAAAAACTAACTTGTTGTATATATTTTAGAAAAATGTGTAGATGCTTTTCTAAATTTCTTTTATGTATATACCAAAATTTCTCCGAAAAGCTTAGATTTGATGCAACACGTATCACTTGGGCAGTATGGTCAGATATGCCTAAATCTAAAACCTCTGTTTCATATTGATTTAAATTAGTCAAGATGTTATCAATGCAAGTTTGCGAATGTGATGTGATTCTGGTAGGTTCTGTAATAGTTAGATGTATCGAGAACTGCTTTATAGTATTTATAAACATTTCACTCTTCTTACATACCTCCAAAATATTAACATTATAATCTCCTAATAGTAAAATCTTATTTGCTGTATTTTTACGGCGTATTAGTAGTTTGTTTAAGACATGTTCTAGGCATTGGAGAAAAAGATTTATACTCCCTTTGGGTGTCCGATAAATGCAAATAATTATGTACTGCAATTCTGGTATGACAATGCCACAGCACTCAAAATGGCGTTCAATTGAGATGTCTGATAGCCAATCAAGTCTTTTAAACATTATATCATGTTTTAGATAAATAGAGACTCCACCCCTTGAATCTTTTTTTCTACAAAAATGTGTAGCACTTTTATAGCCATCAATCTGCAGCACATCTGCTTCGCATTCTCTGAGAAAGACAACATTCTTATCGAATAACGAAATCGCCAATCGGCAGATTTTTTTTGTATGAAATAAGTAAACAAAAAGTAATGAACAATAAGTAATAAATAAACATATAAGTTCATCTAAGTTATGTCAATTTAAAAAAAAACTGTCGATTGCGATTACGTTAATCGATAAGAATGTTGTCTAGGGCTGCTGGAAAGGTCACGAAACGTTTAATTGAAATGTGAAATAAATTGAAAAGTAAAGTGCGTGCCTTTTTCTTTGCTGTAACATGTGAGAACTCCGTACATGTAGTTATCAAAGACATTCGACGTCGCGGCGGCTTCGTGACATCGTTTAAGTTGACTTGAGCGTTATCTGTTAGTCAGCAAAAAGAGATTCTTTTCAACTGTCTTCAGAAGAAAGGCACTTTAAAACGTGCTCGTGACAAAAGACGCTTTAGGTCACTAGCGGCCTTAGCAGGCTCTTATCGAATGAGCTATTCTAATCTTGATATACAATAGAATGTTCTACTTTAAAAGGGAGTATTATAATAGTCCCTAAATAATTTGAAACATTTTTGTCATTATCTCCCTGTTATTTCTAACTTCTACTATTAAAATCGGTTCCTAATGAACTAGGAACAGATTTAGTCAATGAATGTGTCTTTCAGCTAGATGCACAGTCTTTGATGACTACAGATGTTTATTAAATTAGTTGGAACTAGCCTTTGAACATCGCTTACGTATTTAGAATTTTAGATTCATAATAATTCAGAATAAAAGCGGAACAATCTGAATTTACCTACTTAGTGTTCACGCTTTTAGCCTTTGAACATCGTCTACGTATTTAGATTTATAGTAATTCTGAATAAAAGCGAAACAATCTGAATTTACCTACTTAGTGTTCACGCTTTCGTCTTATTTTATTTCACGCTCAGCTTATTCTATCCTGCATAAATATGGAATAATAATTATATGTAAGTATTTAACAAGTCTGTATATGGATAAGTCTACTTAATAAATATATTTAAAGTATTTTAAGATCGTTTTTGTATTAATCGTTTATTTCCAAGGTCAAGATTAATAATATTCTAGAATAAAACCATAATCTCCCGTTTCGTAACAATATTATTTGCGAGTATAAAGAGAGGTAATTTGTTGAGCGGGTTTGTGAATGTAAATTTGTATTCTGAGTTTCGGGAAATGTGTTAAAGTGTCTGTGTTTCACGAAGCTCATTTTTAAACAGTCAGAGACTGAAATGCGCCTTTTAGTGGAATATTGATTTAGTTTATAGGGGGTGTAACAAAAATTTCCTAGAATCCTAGCATAGGTAGGTATTCCTAGCAAAAAGTATGTATGTATTGTTTATAAATCCTGACAGACAAAAGCAAATTTTGTCAGACTTGTAACAGAACACACGCTAGTCGCTCGCTCGATCCATTACCAAGAAATAATTAACGTAATGTCTGCTAGGTAGATGCTTTAGACCTAATCAATTTGACTGCCTAATGTTCGTTTTATTTTCTGTGATTTGTCTCATTGTCTAGTTAAGGGTGACCTCTTGTAAAAGTACTTTTAGACCAGGCTGTAAAAATTGAGGTTAGGTAGATAGCGTGATATTAATTACTGCGTGCTTTTTCGATATTGTAAGCCTGCGTAATACTGTCTCCAAATGTCGTGACACTACCAATGAGGACACTACAGTAGTATTTGCGCCAACTTGTTTTATTGTATCACAACAACTTGTATTATTGTATTTAGCAAGTTAGCATACTACAACAAGTATTGTAACTTGCTGAATTCATTCAATATTTTAATTTTGGAGTAAACCTGAAAGTTGTTAATTGAACAATTGTCTCAGAAATAGAATAGGTACTATAGAATAAGATAATTTGGACATACTAACTTAGTGATTTAAGAAATTAGCATTAGTACCGCTTTTAAATGAGAAAAAAGGAAACGCCAATCATAATTATGTAAAGCAGGAAACTAAATCAAACAATACAATGTAAAAACCTAACTTGTTTTTGTAAAATAGCTCGTAAAATGGCAAGTATTTTTCTTTGTGCTTAAGGTAATTACTCTTCTTCTTGTGAATTGTTTAAATTTCAAATGAGGAGATTATATAAGTCAATATAATTAATTAAAATATAAAAAACGCTGCTGAAATAGCATAGAGCAATGAGTTTTAACAAAGATTACTATAAAAGGAATACTTCTTTAGTTTTTTCTGATAAATAGCTGATTGTTTTTTCTGATTCAGATAGTTCTTTATGACTTTCTGCTAGCAGCTTAGATCAAAGGACAGTGTTTCAAACGTGTTGTTAATTTAATTTATATTTAAACTAATTTAATTGATCTGTTTACAAAGACTCCACAAGATAAACCACTTGCTTTTCCACATTAAAATGGCGAGTTACGAAGCAAAGTGCATTGTCTAGACACTTGCAAAGGCACACCTTGCGTGCAATTTTATCCGTGTCGAAAATATAGGTCATTTCGAAAAATATCCATTCATAAATATCATATTTAATTTTTATAACCACTTTTCACGCTTTACTCCACAGTTAGGTAAAAGTGCAATGGCTTCAGGTTGATAAAGTATTACTAACCCACATTGCAATCACGATTGGAAACTGTATTTGATTGAATTGATTAAGTATTCACTTAGGTCCAACTGTGGGCTTCTGTCATCTTCCAATATCCTATTTCAACACCATTAAATACCCTAGAATTAGATTATTACTGTCTCACCTAGTACCTAGTCTATAAAAAACATTACCTAGTACCTAGTCTAATTTAATTATAGTTTCTATATAGTACTAGCTGCGCCCCGCGGTTTCACCCGCGTAAGTCCCGTTCTCGCGGGAATATCGGAATAAAAAATAGCCTATGTGTTATTCCAGGTCTCCAGCTGCAAGTTATAATTATCGCAATCGGTTCAGTAGTTTTAGCGTGAAAGAGTAACAAAGTCACATTACACACATACAAACTTTCGCGTTTATAATACGAGTATTAGTCAGATACACTTTACCTACTAGCCGGGGGGTGATTCGTATTTGTTTACGTTAACTACGCATGCACAGTACGCACCGATGGGTAGTGTGAGCGATTTATTTTTAGAGGGTATTCATTGTTATATTTGTTTATTATAATAATTTAATATATTGTAAAACCATACCCAGAAACTGATGGTGATCTGTGAAACAGTTTCATTCCTATATCAGACACCAGTTTCCCGTTAATTGCAAACTGACTCAATTAGGTTTTATTAGCGCAATTAATTTTGTACCTAACTACACCGGCATTAATTTAATTTGTGAATTGTGAGAAAAATAAACGTATTATTTATTTATTTATGAAAAAAAATGAATTTTTAAGCTGTTTTTGTTTGCTTGAATCAAATCAAACTCATTTTCCGGTTTGATTCATTCTATTAAAACCGAAATGAGTGAGTTTAATTTTTAACATTTATTTGAATAGAACTAGTTGCCTCAGCATTGTGAAAGAAGCTCGGAGCATTTCATAGTTCTAGCTTGAAATGTTTTCAACATTATTTGTTGAACTTTCGACGCCAGTTAAAGTTTGAAGTGGTGAACTTTCCCCAGCCAGATGTCGGGCCTAGTTTTTGCGGCTGAATATTGTGATAACCGTCGCTCTCGAATTGTCTCCCTTCTATAAAGGTTACGGTCCTCGTAAAAGTAATTTGTTGCGGTAAAGTTTCTGCGAACCTTTTTCGTCTAATTTGCGTTTTTGTAGAAACAAAACTTCTTGCTTACCAAATATTTGCTTATCTTTAGTTTTTACGTTGGTAATATCAACGATGGGGCAAAATTGACGGCCACTTTTTTACGGCGAAGATCGCGATTGGAAAAACCCTAAAAAATCTTAGTTTGCTATTATTTAATAATTAATAATAATTATGTTGCTTCTTAATTTATTTCAATTGTTCAGGATCTACTAACCTCATCTTTATAGTCGAAACCTAATTAAGGAATATTAGAATTCAAAATAATGTATTTGTTGACCACGTGTTGGTTTTTCAATTATTTAACTATGATAAATAAAAACGTAATACCTAAGACCCTACTAACTACAGAATGGAAAACATTTCTAGTTTTTCTGATGACAAATATAAACGGTAAAGAATTTGAATACAAAATGTAATTAAACAATGTATTAGAGTCAGTGGATCATTAGGTAAATGATATAAGGTCTAGACCTTGTGGACCTACTGGGTGATAAATAAATAGGAACACTTGACAATGACATTGATCGTTTAATGACTTGTTTTAAATATCGGAGCCGCAGACGGACGACTGCAGGCTTTAGATTTAACTGCGCAGTTTCATCTAACGTAACGATATTTCGATTAGATTGACATCAACTGTACAGTTTTTAGTTTTTCCTACACACATATGATTTATCTGTACGGTTAAAACTGCGCAGTTGAATCTAATGGTCTGTAGCCTGCTTTATACACTTGTAGAGCGTGAACAAGCATGCTACTTCTTAGATTGCTGCATAACTTACCATCAGATGAGACAGGATATCAAACTTTTAAGTTACCATCACTCCCAGCTGTCACCATTATCATGGGAGAAAATAACACTAACTATGTAGGCAAAGGCATTACAGCACCCCTACCATATTATGTTCGATCGTCGTGCACTGAAACGTTAACAGTTTGGGCATTTAAGCATGAGCAACGCAAAATATCGGCTCGTGCGGAGTCGCGAGACCTAAAAACCCAAACGGCGCGGGCGCGGCGGCTGAGCGGCCCGAGCGCGCTGTGCACAAATTCAAACTGCTAACGTTATTTGGTACGTATTTTGGTGTCAACTAATGGCAGAGATAATTAACGTTAGAATGCAGCCTTCAATTCAGTCGACAGTCGTTCAATATGTCGTCTGTGTCGGTCTTATGATTATGTCAATTAAATCGAATGAGGTAAACAATCCGTCTATTTGCTTGTACAGGCTTAAAAGGTCGCCTAACTACCAGTTATGCTATGTATCAAGTGGAGTGTTATTATTATTAGTAGTTTTTTATGGCGACAATTATGTTTTACCAAGAATTATTTGATTGGTTTATGAACATCCTGAACTGCAATTGTAATGTTATGATCTATACTTGCAATACGTAGATGAGATAAAAGTTTAGCTGCAGAATATAGAGACACCACATAAAATTTAGATGTAGTACTCAAATAATTTAGCATCTTATTAATAAAAAAATAGTGTGGGTTTTTTTTGAGTTTGAAAGCTGCTCAATTGTGTAAGTTGAACTCAAATTTTGAGTAGCGTTTACGTATTCAGCCAGTTTTTTTTTTAAAGTGAAAAAGGTTAATGTTTGATAGCTGAATCGGTTTATTAAAAGTACTTCCTTGGTGGTAAGACAAGGATGCTCCCGAAGTGTCAGTAGCCACCAGATATTTTCGCCATTTAATTAAATGTAAAGACTTTATTCGCGTCGTTTACTCATACAATTCTGAGTGATATGATTCATCTTTATAGGTATACATACATACAATACATAGGCGTAGACGTCATTTTGACTATGATTGATGGGAAACAAACACGTGATAGTAGATTACACTAAATATTCACTAAAACTATTAAAATATTCATTAAATTAAATATAAAATGTGCAAAATATGCTAAACCAAATGTTTGTTTTTTATTATTATTTTTACCTTTTTTACTATTTATTTATTCACAATTTTTGCGTCAACTTATTGTCACATCTTTTGTAGAGCAAATAATGACGCATCGCGTCGTTGCGTTTTTGTTTCCTATATTTTGACGACCTTCCGATAGAATTTTATACTTAAATTATTTAGATTTATTTACCACGGAAATATGCTTCTGATAAGATTGTACTAAAATATGCAATAATGTCGGATACATACATCTGCAAACGCATAATATCCGATTGCTAGCTACTTGTCATTCTACTTTGATACATACGTATAGAAATATAAATAACTTGCTGCGCCCCACGGTTTCCCCCGTGTAAGTCCCGTTTTCGCGGGAATATCGGGATAAAAAGTAGCCTATGTGTTAATCCAGGTCCCCAGCACCTATATTCCAAGTTTCATCGCAATCGGTTCAGTAGTTTTTGCGTGATTGAGTAACAAACACATACACACATACTCACAAACTTTCAGCTTTATAATATTAGTAGGAAGGATAGGATAAGATTAATTTGAAATTCGTAACATAGGTACTTAGTACACCAGCAGCACAGCACGGTTTCACCCGCATTTGTCCCGATTCCATAAAAATATCAAGATAAATGAGCATATTATGGAGTTTCAACAGTCTACTTAGTACATACGTAGTTTCATCGCAGAAGGCTTTCGTGAAGGAGCAACGAACATTAATATAGGTACATACTAAAGCACTAACTTTCGCATTTATAACATACTAGTTGCGCCCCGCGGTTTCCCCTGCGTAAGTCCCGTTCCCACGGGAATATCGGGATAATAAGTAGCCTATGATGTGTTATTCCTGGTCTCCAGCTACTTATACAAGATGTAACGGGTATGCCCTTTTAAGCCGAAAGGGGGTTGTTCTAGACGTCTAGGCGAACAACTTTTGTTCTACGACTTTTGGAAATTCGAAGTACTTTTCGAAAATTTTAAGTGTAAAGTTTACTTGAAGATCAGCTGTTTCTTAGAGTTCGAGGTCATTGACCTTAGGTTGTCCTTTCATTTAGTTTGGTCTACTACAATCAAACCTTCAATTACCTTTATTTTCAAAAGTAGCTGTTTTTTCAGTGAAACATAACCTCAAAATTTTCAAAAAAAAAGTTCAAATTTTCAAAAGTTGTAGAACAAAAGTTGTTCGCCTAAACGTCTAGAACAACCGCCTTTCGGCTTAAAAGGGCTTACCCGTTACACCTTGTATTCCTGCGTGCGTAAAAGTGTAACAAAGTCACATACATACAGACATACATACTTGCAAACTTTCGCGTATATTACCTAAAACAAGTGAACCGATTGCGATAAAACTTGGAATATAAATAGCTGGAGACCTAAAATAACACAGGCTACTTTTTATTCCCGTGGAAATGGTACTTACGCTGGTAAAACCGCGGGGCGCAACTAGCAATAGATAAACCTAGGTAGGTAGATAGGTCGAATTCAGTAAATAGGAGATTAAATAACCTTGCATAAAATTTAAATTAGTGACCAGCTTATGAATCAGAATGCTTGTAAATAAATTAATGTTCTATAATAGGTATTATATCTATGAATAAATCAAGCCGATAGTTTCTGGTTTGGACTTCCCCAATACCTACTGCGTACTTACATACGTATTTGGTTATTTAACAGGCACGCAATGATATTTTATAGCAACCACTCCCAAAATTACCGAAAAAAGTGTCCGGATCAGCAGCCCTAGACAATTTCGTTATTCGATAAGAATATTTTCTTATCGAATAACGAAATCGCCAATCGACATATTTTTTTGTATTGTCAATTATGTCAATTTTATACAAAAAAATAAATACATACGCGACGAATTGAGAACCTCCTCCTTTTTTTGAAGTCGGTAATAAAATCTGTTGATTGCGATTTCGTTAATCGATAAGGATGTTGTCTAGGGCTGGAGGACGTTCCGAATTATTTTTAATTTATCATTGACTATCGGCGCCTCGCGGTTTGACCCGTGTAAGTCCTGATCCCGCGGGAGTATCGAGATAAAACGTAGCCTATGTTTTAATCCAGATCTTCAACTATCTGCATACCAAGTTTCATCGGTTTAGTAGTTTTTAACTATTAAACTTTCGCATTTATAATATTAGTAGGATCATTGTGTTGCCTTTGTTTGGTAAAAGAGAACACTAATGGTTGTTCTCTTTTACCAAAGATGTTTGCTAGAACCTAAGGGTAGACCCAGAGATATGTAAAAACTTCTAGATACGTAATAGGGCAAATTTCTTGGCTACACAAATCCAAGCTAACTAGCCAGAGAAGTCTTAGTTCCATCCCAGCTCACGTCACGATCACCCGCTTGTTATCACACAGTACATTTAGTTCACTTTCAAAACATTATTCACAGACAACAATGCCTTCGTGCGTATTTAGGCGATGCACGAATTGTACTTCAAAAACTGGCAAAAATATTTCATTTTATACGTAAGTAAAGCTGTATTTATTTATTTTAGTTTATTTTTTGAAAGTTTTTTTTCCAAATCTCAACGAAGTTTTTGACTTTGACGTTTTATCGTTCTCCCCTAACCGCTTTAATAATAATATTAGGGGTTAAAGTATGAAATTGCCGATTTGTACTGAAAATCTTAATTGTTTATTTTTTAAATTTTTAACATATTTATTTAATCAAAATAGTTGCCATTATTATCTATACATTGCTGCCATCCAATGGGAAGGTTATTAATGCCTTTGCGATAGAACTCCGACGATCTAGACTGCACATACTGTGTGAAAGCATTTTGTACTGCCTCCTGGGAAGAATACTTCTTGTCACGTAGATAATTGTCCAAATCACGAAAAAAATGGTAGTCCGTTGGAGCAAGGTCTGGTGAATACGGAGGATGACGAATGGTTTCTAAGTGCAGTTCCTGAAGGGTCAAAATGGTTTCTCGTGCTGTGTGAGGTCTCGCGTTGTCGTGGAGCAATAATGGTGAAGATCGATTCATGAGTCGGGGCTGTTTTACTGCTAGTTTTGTCAACATGGTTCGGAGTTCGGCACAATAGACATCTGCCGTAATTGCTTGACCAGATCGAAGAAAACTATAGTGAATAACACCATGCTGAGACCACCAAACAGTTACCATTACCTTTTTATTGGTAAGTTTTGCTTTAGGACACTGTTGTGGCATTTGACCTGGGGTCAGCCATTGCATTTTTCTTTTCCGATTATCATAAAGAATCCACTTTTTATCACATGTTACAATTCGATCCAATATTCCTTCATTTCTGTACCGGTTCAACAAGGCAACACAAGTTTCAACACGCGTTTCTTTCTGCAGATCAGTCAAATCATGAGGCACCCATTTTTCGTATTTTTTTATTTTATTGATTTGACGCAAGTGAGTCAATAAAGTGGGTAAGGTAACGTTAAACCATGCCGCTAATTCCTGGGTAGTTTGACTAGGATCGGCTTCCACTATCTCTCTTAATTCATCGTTATTCACCTGTGTGGGCGGTCTTCCTCGTGGCTCGTTCTTTAAGTCGAAATTTCCATCACGAAAGCGTTTAAACCAAAATCGCACGGTGCGTTCATTAGTAGACCCCTCTCCAAACGCAGCATTGATATTGCGGGCTGTTTCTGCCGCGTTAGTTCCGCGTCGGAACTCGTATTCAAAAATCACTCGAATTTTCGCAGTATCCATCTTTCTTGTCTAAATTGAATAACAAAAACAATTGAAAATCGATATTCAAATGTTTCACATTTTTTAAAAAAAGAACATCACAGAAACCATTTGAAAAAAGTTTCATTCGAAAACCTCAAACCATGAAGATTCTATGTCAATTCATAGAACCTATTGCAATAAAACGGCAATTTCATACTTTAACCCCTATTATTATGACATCTCTTTCTTACGTCATGCAAGTAGCATTGAGTCTTATGTTTAGAAAGAGATAACAATGGTTTCGTCTATTTCTTCTTTAAATTATGTGAATGAATATAAATAATGAGGTTGTATAGCATACTTTGTGCCGCTTTTTAATAATGATTTGTTCTGCAATGGCGTCTCTATAACTTAATGGACTCATTGGCTAGACAAATCGCTTTATTTAGGTACGTTTGCTAGGCGTTGCTTATTTCAGCCCCGGTGAAAACAGCGAGGCTTGGGAATAAGCAATTCTATTACTTATAACGTAGCTTAAGTTTTCTGAAGTCTTCCCGAACGAACGTGCTTGCTTGTTAGCAATGTAACCGCCTTATTTTATATAGATATCTTTATCTTATCTTTTAAAC
Organism: Idaea dimidiata; assembly: GCA_949358125.1. Lineage (NCBI taxonomy): Eukaryota > Metazoa > Arthropoda > Insecta > Lepidoptera > Geometridae > Idaea > Idaea dimidiata. The sequence continues at coordinate 17,921,337 of OX442332.1, read as the reverse complement.
ACAATATTAATTTTCCTGTGCACAAGAAAAAAGTAAATACGAAGTAAACGCAAGTTATATAACCCTCGTTCTTTTAGAATATTTGTGTTCACCACCGTTCTGTTATCTTGCTACCTCTTAATGATACCTACTGTTACATTGACATGATAGATAACGTCCCACGGTTGTGAATCATAAAAACCGGCCAAGTGCGAGTTAAACTCGCGCCCGAAGGGTTCCGTGTCATTATTGAAAAAAAAAAACATGTTTGTTGTACGGGAGCCCCCTTTGAATATTTATTAATTTTTGTTTTTAGTATTTGTTGTTGTTAGCGGCAAAAGAAATACATCATCTGTGAAAATGTCGACTGTCTAGCTATCACGATTCTCGAGATACAGCCTGGTGATAGACAGACGGACGGATGGACAGTGAAGTCTCAGTATAATAATCCCGTTTTGACCCTTTTGGTACGCAACCACTTATATAACAGTCTTAGATTCAATTTGCTTGCTGCGGCCTACGAGGAACAAATGCGTCAATATTTGTAGGCGGGCGGGCGGTGCACCTTGAAAATTTGTTTTGGCACAAACGGAAACTAATTCCGGGGCGTTTGTGACGCCAACTAAATAACCAAAATCAAACCAATTTATTGTAGTAGGTAATTATAATAAACCTTGAAAGACCTAGGAAATTAGGAATCCTTTATCTTGTCTTTTTGTAGTCTGAATACGATAAAACGATACTTTTTTTATTTTTCTCAGCCAATCCGGAGTGGGCTTTCGTGGCATCTAACTGCCTAACACCTCTTTTAAGAGGATACCCTGCCGTGGGACTTTCATATTATTTTAGTATTTTTCTCAAACTGTGTAGGTACTAACATGACCCAATCAATATAGCATTTAATAAAGCATTTCAAATTATTTAGGTGAAGGTGACTGACTTACTGGTACATAGCAACATTCATAACTAATAAATAAGGTAATTAATAGGTACATCTAAATATAAAAATATAAATGATGTAATGTCGATAATAGATGATCCGACATCCGCTTTATTATGAACAAATTGATAAACTAATCGTACCATAAATATATAAAGTAATGCATTAAATTCCTTGGTTTACGATGTTGGTTGAAAGGATATCACAAGTGCACGATGTAACTAGTCAGATACCGGCTCCTGATAACGGCGATGATAGTAGAGTGATAACAATTTGCTGAACTGCTACAAGGTAGGTAGGTAGGTACTTTATTTTTAACTCTAAGTATAGAACGGTGTTGGTCTAGGGGTAGATACCCCGACTTTAATTCCGATGGTCGTGGTTTCGAATCCCGGCTTACCATGCACCAATGTCATTTTCCTTGCGGAAAAGTAATGTGCGTTAAAAACATCGCTCATACGGTAAAGGAAAACATCGTAAGGAAACCCACTGCTTAGTTAGCTCCAGACGTATTGACCAGTTCTTTCCTCTGGGCATGGCTGACTAGGCTGGGAGGGTGGTATAGGTGCTGGGCAAGTCTACTACACCTGATAATGTCCCGGGCACTACAGCGCCGTAAAATAACATGGATTATAAAAGTTGCTTGCACTGTATAAATCAACTAAAGTTAGATGAAAGTATTATGATATAGACATTAGACATACATAACATTATTATATTTTAGGAATTCAATGTTACAAAGAAAGGTATACATCAGAATCTGTAACACAAACTTGAAATCACCAGATCCAGAATTGCTTTCTTTTTCTGAGAAAGCAATGAGATATTTCTTATGACGCGATCGATTGTAAGCACGAAGAAGAATAAATTTGTTTTGCAGTTTCCATGGAATAATCAAAGACTTCAGCTCTATCAGTATAATTATAATAATATGCAGAACAGTTTGACATCGACAAGGAAAATAATATTAGTTATACTATAAATATATCCCGTCCGAATTCCGGGATAATAGGTATTCAACAAAATAGTAAAACCGTTTGGCGTCCGACCAGTTCTAAAGCTTTTCGTTGAATAGGGCTTTGGGTTTGTTAAACTTTGATGGAAAAGGAAAACGTTCGAAGTTTATTCATGAGTTCAGTTTAGTTTGACCGCTAAAATACATCGTTTGATCAAATGGTTTTTTTTAACCAATCAACACTGTATAAGTGAGAGAATTACCTCAACAACTGGAACTTTGTTTTAAAATAACTTGTGATAGCTAGCGACCTATAATAACACATAGATTATTTTTATCCCGATATTCCCGCAGGATCGGGACTTACGTGAGGTTAACCGCGGGACGCAGCTAGTTGGATACTAAATAAGAAAACTTTGTAAAGTGATAACAAATCCTAGGCCCACTGAGATCCCAGTCTAGGGCTCGATAAGCCCTAGACAACATTCTTACCGATTAACGAAATCGCCAATCGACAGTTTTTTTTTGTATGAAATTGACATATAAGTTCGTGAAAAGTCACATGACTTTTCGCGAACTTACGTCAATTTCATTCAATTTGCTGGTTTATTATTGTTTCGTACAACAACGAAATTATTTTGACCACTTACAACTTTGAATAAAACTAAATAGCCTCATCCACATAATCAATCGATCGTTATCATATCCTCAACAGAACTGATAAATTATTATTAGGTTTAAAGAATTTATTATCTACAAAGACACAAGTGTCACTTATGTGATAACAATAACTTAAACTTAATGTAGGTACTTATAAAACATTCATCGTTCGCTAATTTAGATCTTGAGTAGCTAGGTAGGTTATAATTAATTCGTAAGCAAGAAATGTCAGTGGGTAGATACACAAAAAAGTTTGTTACGACAATTCGTGTGGGAAATATTTTAAGTTTGGGTTTGGTATACAATAATATACATAAAGTTATTTACATTTTATGTAGAACAAAATATCCTATTTATAGAAGTTTCAATGAGTACTTTAATAATGAGGTACATCTCTTTTATAATTTATTTACTAAGTAGGTAATCTGCCAATTGTTTTTTAAATGCAATAATTGAGCCTAAGTTTTTTATATGTGAGGGTATATTGTTATACAGACGCGCTCCGTCAGTGGTAATCATAGTTTTTCCGTACGTCTTCGTTCGATGCCAGGGTATAGCTATATAACTAGCTCGCCGAGTGCGAGACTTGGTAACTTGTTTTTGCTTTGGGAACGCTATGTTAGTATGGATCGACCCATTAAAATATTTTCTGATAAACATGGAAATATTGTATTTGTACAGATTTTTGATGTTCATTATTTTTGTTTCTTTATAAATTGTTTTTGTTGGCGTAAAAAAGTTATAATTAAAAATCAGTTTGACAATTCTGTTTTGTTGTCGTTGTAGTTTTTCTATTTTAGTTTTAGATGCAGTGCCCCACACTTCCACAAGGTATAACAAATGTGGTTTTACTAAGGCATTGTAGATAGTATATTTTAGGCGGCGGGGAATACATCGGACAATGTTTCGAAGGGAGCCGCGCAGAGATATTAATTTGGTTTTTATTTGTTCTAGGTGATAATTCCAATTTAATTGACTATCAATGACAAGGCCAAGGTATTTTTCGTGCGTTTTTTCTTGAAGGGGTATATCGTTAATAGTCAGAGGCGGGTAGTGGGGTATAGGTTTATTTATAATATCGACTTATCCCATTTCAACTGGCAACCTTTAAAACATAACCTTAAGTACTTATTTGTATAACAATTCTTACTTTATGCCATTTAAATGAAAATGTTTGTGTTTTATGGGTATTTAATACACTTGTTGGCTGACAAATCTAACAAAAGATAAGTAGTTAAAATTAAAAATATGGACATAATCTACATTTTACCCTAACAATTCCACGGGATCTTTCGCGTCTGAAACTGAATAATCGTTTGACATATTGACTTTTTACAGTATAATTCTATCAAGTAGATATACCTGATGGAATTTGTCAACAATGTAGATCGTGAGAACTTGCTACCTACAAAGCCCTTAAATCAAAAAGTCAAATGGTTTAAACAAGCGTAAAGCACGGATAGAATTACAGAGAAAAATTTCGATTTTTGTAAGCAAAAAAATCAGGTTCAATGAACTATTATTATTATTTATTTTAGCCTACCTTCCACTGGTCCCTAACTAGTGCCAGCTGACTAAGGTACGAGTACAACTCGTCCCGCCAACTAAATGAACTATACCGAGTAAAAGTTCAAGAATAGTTCATTGACACCTGTACTACGATACCTATAATACAATCCGACAAGTTTTTTTTTCACGGAGGTACAATTTTTTGATGTACCTCCGTGAAGATGTCCTTACAGACGACAGGGTCTGTACTTCCTACAAACCTTGACACAAGACCTCTAAGCAACTTAAAATTTAAAGTACAATTATGGTTGTTGTTTATCGAGCGACTATTAAATTAAGTAAACTAAAATCAAGACCAAGGTTATGTTTTAAAGGTTGCCAGTTGAAATGGGATAAGTCGATATTATGATAATAATTTATCAGTTCTGTTGAAGATATGATAACGATCGATTGATTATGTGGATGAGGCTATTTAGTTTTATTCAAGGTTGTAAGTGGTCAAAATAATTTCGTTGTTGTACGAAACAATAATAAACCAGCAAATTGAATGAAATTGAACTATGAAATTGACGTAAGTTCGCGAAAAGTCATGTGACTTTTCACGAACTTATATGTCAGCCAACAAGTGTATTAAATACCCATAAAACACAAACATTTTCATTTTAATAGCATAAAGTAAGAATTGTTATACAAATAAGTACTTAAATGCAAAATATAATAAAATTTGTGAGTAATAAAAACGGGACGTGCAAAGTACAAAAGATAACCGTTTAAACGCTAAGATTACGATCATCCAATCACATCATTGATTTACATCAGACCACCTTTCTTTCATTTGTATGTTTCTAGGGACTAACTGTTACGTAACTTTCTTTGACCTTGCCAAAGTTGTGCAACCAAGTAACCGAACTGCACTTCGAATCAAAGAAATGTTAAGTAGAAACTTGTAAGAATCGTTTATTACATAAAATAGTAACAATTAAAGGCGTTTAGTTGACTTACGTAATCTTAGATGATGTGATTGACACTATTGTAGAAGTAATTGGTTTAAATTCAATTAGTTTCGGTAGCTTTTTTTATCTCGGGCGGCGTAATCAATAACTGCATAAAGAGAGAAGGTCTCTCTTACGCAAGAGCGTAACATGTTGCAGACAGTGGTTGCAGATCACCTTCTCTTATACACTCCATTTTAGAGCCCAAGACGATTCAATACTAAATCAGTTTAACATTAACCCATACGAGTTTATGTAAGTTTCTACTGAGGGTGCAGAGAGGTAGGTTATTTTTTAGTGTTTCGTACCCAGAAGGTAAAAACGGGACCCTATTACTGAGGCTTCGCTGTCTGTCTGTCCGTCCATCTCTCATCAGGCTGTATCTCATGAACCGTGATAGCTAGACACAGTCGAAATTTTCACAAATAATGTATTTCTGTAGCCGCAACAATACCAAATTTTAAAAACAATATACAACTATTTAAGGACGCTCCCATACAACAAACGTGATTTTTCAAATACTATAAAAGCAACGATATCGCGCGCCATCTATAAATGGCGCTAAATAAATAAGCGTAAGTTGCGTTCCGGGATTTCGTTTGGTCCAGTGTTTATTTTAGGGTCCGATACCAAATAGTGATGCTAATACGAATCATTACGAAGTAGTATTTCCTAATAGACGTAATGTGCAGCTTCCAGTTCCAGACCCTTCCAGTTCTCCTTTTCAGCTATATGGAAAATTTATAAGCGCAGTAGCTTTTCAATTTTACAATAACTTTAACTTAATTTCCATTAAATTTTTCCTTTCACGCAATATAGTTTGCTGTAGGAAAACGCCTACACTAGGCCCTCAGTAGAAAAGATACTCCATTTCGCTTTTCACAGCTTACATAGTAGTTAGATACGATTTAGAACTAACTTTTCAATTAGTAGGCATCTAGTATTGTTTTTATTTGACAAACATAATTTGAAAAGGTTCAAAGTCAATCATTCTTATCATTTCTATTAGTCTGTTATCTTTTAATCCGTATGTATTGTTCTCTAATCGAAAGTTGTTTTCATAATAATGATTAATTTATTAATTTGTGTTGTCATTTTGGCAGATATAATAAAATTAATTGACCATTTGAAGTGTTAATCATTTTTTTATATCTTGCCCTAAGTTCAAGATCGCCATGCGCTCGTTATAACCACAGATAACAATCATATTATTGTTACCGCATCTAGTATGTCTAGCTGAGGCTCGCACTTTCATTCGTGTTAGTTCTGATCTCGTAACACTTTTCACTAATCCTTGCTTAGCAAGTTGGCGTACTTCCAAAATTATACTACATATATAGTATATTGTTTAAACACATACATTATATGATCTGGATGCATTCTACTCGAAGTGACCAGTAACTTCTGGGGACCGTGACACATGGAAGGAATTGGGTTGGGCCTTTACCCAACAGTGGGACACTATAGGCTAAATATAATAATAATAATATATAATAATACATAATATGATAGATCTAAACATATTATGGTAGCTACATAAAATATAAAATACCCAAAACCAGAAACAAATCTCTAAGCTATCACATCTCTATCATCTATTCATTATCAATCTACTAAGTTGTCTTTTATTTGCTATAATGCTAGTTTATTTAAGGAAATTTATGTATATTGTTGTAGGTTCGAGCTCCGTCGGACTCTACAGCTATGGAACTGCGGGCTGGCTGCGTTCAGCATCATGGGAGCGTGTCGAACTCTTCCCGAATTCATCCACGTACTCAGGAACTACGGGATTTATCACTCCATTTGTGTGCCAAGGTAGGCCTAGTCGTAGTAGAAAGAAGGGCTTATTTTCAAATTTGGTGAATTGGGAAGATGATGAGTTTGGCTTTTGGTGAATTTGGAAGTTAGTGAATTGGGAAATAGAATTTTTGGGTTGACGAATTGGGAAGTTGTCTGTTTGGGACAGTTGTCCAGAATCCAGATGAACCTAAAGGGTTAAGGCGCCGATTAGGTAAGCTCTGGTCTAGATGTCGACAGAACGTAGACAGATTTAATCTTTCTGTGTATGTTTAGCATAGCTTAGCATTTAATTTTAGTCTGTTTCTTTTATGTAACACACTACAAATAAAAATACAATTAAAAAAATGAGCCGTCAGAAAAACATAACCCTTTCCTTGCAGCCGGGTAGCGTGAATTTAGTGTTGTAGCTGAATGTGTGTGTATTACGAAGTAGCACAACCTTGTTGTTTTTTTTTTTAAACCCAAAGCTGACTAATCTTGTATCAAAATATGGAACGAGAGCTCCTTACTTGTTAAACGTCTAACAATGATGTTCCAACATCTATCGCGTTGCTACCCGCTGTTCCGTTTGATGCGGTTGTAATCCGACCTCGTGTCACATACAACACAATATGGCCTTTTGCTTTGCAGGTTTCATAGTTCGTACTCAACTTTGGTATAAATAGAATAAACTAATGTTATATTTAATGGCCGTGTTAGGGTTCTGTAACCAAAGCGTAAAAACAGGGCCCTTTTGCTTAGACTCTACCTATCTATACGTCTGGGTCACTAGGCTGTATCCTTATATAAACTGTGTAGCCGTAATAGCTACACAGTTTATTTTTTTACAATTTATTTGGTTTTGTTGCCACTATAACAAAATATACTAAAAACAGATTTTTTTTTGTTGTTGTTGCTCCCATACTGCAAACTTCATAGTTTTTGTGATAATTGTACGGAATCCTTGGTGCGCCAGTCCAACTCGCACTTATTTGTTTTTTGTATTTGTAACAGTTTGATTGACCACTAGGTACAATCTATATTTAAAAGTTGTTAAATAGGTATAAATAAATATTGGGTAAAAACAATAAATGGAAAATGTAATTGACTGTTGTTCATAATAATGGTCAAAGGTCCCGTTTAGATTCGGACAGTGTGGATTCTTGAGCCGTTCCACCAAGCCAGTCCAGTGACCCCAGGCAAGTCTTTAAATCTGACAGGCACATGCCTTCTTAATCGACTTCAAAAAAGAAGAAGGTTCACAAAGCGGTTGTATATACTATACGTTAAAACTATAAAAACAATGCAACCGCATTTTAACACGCTTTTATTAGCTTCACTTGTAACTATGTATGTAAGAAAATCTTGGAATCTTATTACTATATGCCAATTACTATGATGTTTTAAGAAAGGAGATATAGCAATGGTGATGTGAAAACTTAGAAACAGATCTGATAAGGATAATTAGCAGAATAGTTCTTGAAAAAGCACTAAATTAGTCACTTTTGACTTCTACCAGTGGAATCAGACCTTGTGCCGCCACCAGGTAAAGATTGATGGAGTACCTATAGGCTAGTACAACCTTCTTGCCACTAAACTCCTCAATTTGTAACGCTATGGGTTGCATTTTTAAGAATACGGTTTTCTAATATTCCAAATTTTTTACTGACTTCTAAACATTAAAAACGATATTATAAAAATGATTTTAACAGGTCTATTAGAATTGCCTACGTCTAATCTAAATAGTCCCTTGCAACTTGCAAACATATACCCAGTCTAATTTAAATCTAGGAATGTATGTTTTTACACGACTGCCAAAGTAAGTGTTATGTTTTTGCCGTGAGTGTATGTATGTATGTATGTATGTATGTATGTATGTATGTATGTGACCTATTTTTGTGCCGTCGTAGGGCCTAAACGGCTGGGCCGATTTAGATAAACGATACGTCGTTAGATTCGTCATGACCGTGAGAGTGACATAGGGTACATTAAAATAATAAATAAATAAAAAAAATGATGTTAAACGCCATTAACCAAGATTTGTAAAGACCATAAAAAACAGAGAAAACGCGTAACATTGTTCACTCAAACGATATGTTTTATTCTTTCGTAAATTTACATTTGAAAAGTATTGCTTGTAAAGTTTTACAATTAAGTATTAAAATAATTAATTTTAAATTATCGGAAGTCGTTTAGGTAGGTTGTTTTCATTAATATGTCACTTGCCTTCGGCTCGGTTGTCTTGTCTTTAATGACGTTTATATATTCTTTTTACTTACTTCAATTTATGGCTTGGCACTACCTCTGGATTAGGATTTTTGAATTCTCGCAAAGAAATTCAATATTCGCATGCGAAAACAATCCGCGTATAAATAATGTATTCTAATAGTAATTCTAATGGTTAATCTTCGAAAGTTATGTTGCTACTACATGACATTATGATTACGCAGGTAATTTTCGCAAGAACAACGGAACGTTAATTAAAAACTTTTCGATTTGACTCGTATAAATATCTCATCTATGGATTTGACTTTGACGCCGAGTTTGAAGGAATTGGCAGAGATGACATGACATAAAATACTTAAGTATCTTCTTACTAGTCTGTGGACTTATATAACCACTTTGTTTTTCAAAGAAAACAATACATAAGTAATAATCTAAAATTAGAAAGCTAAAATAAGTTGTCAGCAACCACAACCCGAGGCATTGCGCCCAAGATGCTGGCGGCGTTCCCGCGCTGGATAGGAAAGCAAAAACAAGCAATGCACGTCCTCGCTACTGGAGTGTATACATCTAGAATTAATAAATTTCTTCTGGTGTAATTAAATCTGATCTCTAAAAACTAAAAAGCGATGAATAAAAAAATATTTAAAAAAATAAAAAACCCGACTGCTGTTTTAACAGAAAAGTGAAAAACAAGATGCTTCTAGTAGCTTTAGGAATGGTGGATGCAGTCGGGTGGGACTCCAAATAAAAGGTGAATAAGTTTAATAACACCAAATACTTAGTGTTATATAATTAGGTATACTATCTTTATGTTATTTGGAGTCCCGCCCGACTGCATCCACCATTCCTAAAGCTACTAGAAGCATCTTGTTTTTCACTTTTCTGTTAAAACAGCAGTCGGGTTTTTTATTTTTTTAAATATTTTTTCACCTTTATATTTTACTTGTCGTAAATTCTCTATTGATGAACTCCTCAGGCATGTAATACCAAAAATAGTGTTACCTCGATTAACTAGTTTCAAAGTTTAACTGGAATGTTCAAATAATGATTAAAATCAAATTGTAGTCTTGTAAATAATAAATAATTCATTTAAATCAATGACATTCGACAAGTAATGGACATACCACCGACATAGCAACTGACGGCGGACGCGCTGCTTTAATTAACAGAACAGAAGCATTGTTCTTAAATCAATCGCGCGGCGAACAATAATATAGAAAAACTCAAAATGTACTGTAAAAGTGTGCCAAACTAACTCTGTAAGACAGCAAAAAAAGATGGTGTGACCAATCATCCGCTAAATTAAGTTTAATTGTGAAAGATAACACGTGAAAAAATGTGGGAACAGTGTTTTGACCATTGATTGTCAAATGTGATTGATTGAGGTAATCGTAAATACCTATACATTAAAAAATGTTTCACTCCAACTGATGTCGTTAGCCTTCTATTATTATTATCTCATATTTTATTTTTATCACTATTCAGAATACTTATTCATAATTAATTGTCTATTGATGGTTTGATGACGATACGACAATTCACACGTCATTTGGTGATAATCATTTCTGATGTTATGCTTGAATGGAAATTTTAGTTTTACTTACTATTATTATTTTTATAACTATTGATGTCACCATCATCAATAGAATTTTCAATGCTTTTACGCGTTTAACCACAATTATTTATATAGTGGCATGTGGTCCAATATATAGAAACTAGCTATCACAGTTCATGAGATTTATTCTGGTGACAGACAGATTGTCAAACAGTGGAGTCTTAATAAGAGGATATCGTTTTTATAAGTCTAGGACAGCTATGGCAAAATCCCACCGACTTAGGTGATAAAATAATAAGAACAAGTAATAAAGTAACATATTACAATGAGTAACGTTTCAAAAAAAAAACCTTTTAACGTACCTACTTCATTAATATGGGCCATTGTCTAATTACTGTCTAGGTATTAGACATATAATAATATGAACTTTTGATCTTTGTTAAATTTGAATGCTAGACTTTCTGCGCTACCATGCTCGTTTGTCGTTGCTATGTCTTCCTTTTGTCGTTCAAAATTTTAAATAAAAAATACCCGGACTACTTTCAAAAATCACAGACAATAAAAAAAAACTTTTGTTTTTTTTTAAGTTTTTTTTTTTTTTTTTTTTAATTATTTGATGTGTTATTAATTTTTTTTTTTAGCTGAACGACAACGCGACGACTTATAAGACATCATGGTAGGGCCCAATATTCGATGAAGTGTCTTTATAACACGAACGAAGGTGGTAAAATTTGCTGTTACATTTTTGTTACATTGTGGAAAGATAGTAGAAATTCATCATAAAAAACTTGGCTCTACTCATGCTAAATTGGCGTTTAATTATAAGTACTATTGTATTTTTTTTATCATGGAAAGCTACGATTAAGTCAAAGATGGAACAAGCTTAGATACTAAGAGATTTTTTTTCATTCTTAGATTTGAAGACTCCAAGGTCAAGTGATTGTCAAAATATTTCGTCATCGTAGCAATTTTAACACATTAGTTCTGTTTCTGATTGTCACCTTTACCGAATTCTATACAAAATTATGTGTTTCAATTAGGTATAGATAGATATTAGACAGCGTCTATAGTCCAATTTTACGACTGGAATAAAAATAATTCCAATTTTTTTCTACTTTCTTTGTGTCGTTAGGTACAACCTATACCTTGACGCAAAAAGTAGATACTGAAACGATTGCGAAGAAAACTTGATTAACGTAATAGTTAGATTCTTGAAAAGGTTAGGATACATACTTTGAATAGTCACAAGTTGATACACATACGCTTCTCTAGTTTTCTATAGTTGTACCTATGTGTCCAGAGCTATGATAAAATATCCATAAGAATAGCTATGCATTACAATCACGTACACTCTAGTTCCAGAATGTGATCCTGCCTACTCAACCCGTACTAAATTATATTCCAGGCTTAGGTCTGTCTGAAATAAATTACAATACGACCCAGAATTCACTTACGTAGACAAAGAATTTCGAATACGTTTGTAAAGATGTCAAATGTTGTTTTCGGAAAACGCCAAAGAGATGCCGATAGTAGTTTTAAAGGGTAAAGCATATTTTACCAAACTTGAAGCAACGTTGCGCTTGCTGAGTCATTAAAAAAAATCAACATCATGCAATAATATAAGTACTTACAACTAAGTTATCCAATTTAATTTTTTTATAAGTATTTACTTCTTATACTTAAAGAAATGCTTTCCAAAAATTTCGCACCCGACAGGACTTGAACCTGCATCTCTGCGGGGATACGTCCCAACGCCTTTTCCAATTTTGCATGCATCCGTTGCCAAATCGGAAAAGGCGTTGGGACGGATCCCCAGGGATGCAGGTTCAAGTCCTGTCAGGTGAGACATTTTTGGAAAGCATATCTTTAAGTATAGTCATCCAAGTGTAGAAAACACTTTAAAATATATCAAAAACGAATTTACTTCTTGATAAGAAAATACGTCGAATCTTTTTGAACCTTTATTCAGTTGTTTTTATTTTCTACGCCAAGCAGGCGTAGAAAATAAAATACCTCTATACCTCTCTACATTAGGTACTTAATTTTAGTGTAGCCTTTCTTTATATTTTCATGATAATTTGTTTGTATAAAATTGATGTAGGCAATAGTGGCCCAAAATTACACCTTGGCTGTCCTGTACTTAGCCGAAGTACTCTCAATGTAGAGGTGAAATAATAATCCAAAATGCGATCACGTCACCACTTTGAAGCTTTGTATCCAAATATAAAATTCTACCCTCGTTTTCCTCAAGTTTTTCCAACCTTTGATAAATGATAAGAACTGCTACTGCCCCAAGATTTGTGAATTTAACTAAAGCTGTCAAGGATAGAGACTTAGTTATAAAAAAATCTTTATACCAATCAACATAATAATATTTTGTTAACCTACTAATGATATAAACGTAAAAGCTTGTGATATTGTAAATATGTGTGTATCTAGCCACGTCCTGCTTTTAACCCGTATAACTCCCGATTCCGTGGAAACATCGGGATAAAACTTCAAGGTATTAAAATATCAAGTTTGATCAAAATCGATTCATTAGTTCTGGAGATTACTTTTAATAAAAAGTCATCCTAACTTTTTCTCCTATAATACTAGTTTAGTTTAGATGTAAAGAAGGTTGTTCACACTTGAACTATTAATGCGATGTTTGAAATAATAAACGCCTGGAAGTGTCGAATAACATATAGTATAATTTGTATTGTCTTAGTATAATTAACTTCATTTACAATAAATAACATTTATAAGAATTAAATTTAAATTTTTGTTGTTATTTCTATGAGAATATTCTATTTATAAATCGAGTCCAAGATATTATAAATATAAAGCTTATAATTTATATTACGAAACTAGTGTCATGCATTATAGAGTCAATTTCACAAAATCAGATTTGCAACATTTACAGTAGAAGCAGTATCAAATTGATTAGCTGCGCCCCGCGGTTTGACCCGCATAAGTCCCGTTCCCGCGAAACTATCGGGATAAAATGAAGCCTATGTGTTATTCCAGGTATCGAACTACTTGTGTTTCAAGTTTCATCGCAATCGGTTCTGTAGTTTTTACGTGATTGAGTAACAAACATCCAAACACACACTTTCACATTTACAATATTAGTGGGATAAACGTACCGCTGTGTCTACGCATTTTTTTGGCAAAATTAATTACAAAATGCATGCCACTAGTTTCGTAAATAAATCCCCCACTTTACCCATAAATATAGCCATAATTGGTTTTGCATTCGATATGCGAAATTTGGGATTGAAGATTAGCTGTCGAGTGAGGGTAGTTTAAAATGAAAAACTGTTGTTATTAATCCCCTGGGCATATTATATGCCGCGAGACTCGCCTAATATGCTATAAATAAATAAATAAATAAATCCTGTGACGAACACACAGCGCCATCTAGCCCCGTGGTAAGCTGCTAAGCTTGTGTTATGGTGGCTAGACAACGGATATACTACTTATATTTATTTTTCTTTTGTAAATACATACATATTACGCTATACGAGTCCTGCTGTTTTACCCGTGAAACTAAGTCCCCAGTAGTTCTAACTCTGCGTTCCGTATCCGACGTTAAATACGACGACGGTCAATACATTTGTTAGAGCTGTGCATTGTCTATCTATACTTATAATAAAGGAATATAGGACAAAAAGTCTGTACTTGGAAAGTAAATTAAAAAAAAAGTGGTCTTGAGGTCTTAGGAAAAGTAGTAGAACAAATTATATAGGTAATTTTTAAAATTCATCTCTGTTTGTCTGTTTCTCTGGTTGTTCCTTATACAATTAAAAACTACTAATCCGATTGAAATCAGGTTGTCAATATTGGATAGTTCTATTTTCGAGGAACGTCGTGTTATAGGTACTTTGCATCGAAATCCAATTAGTAGAACCCGAGTAACGAACGAAAAATACCACCGCTCTGAAACCGCTCGGCCGCCCGCGCCCGTAAAACGTGATAACGCGTTTTTCAATTTCGCGGGTGAAACCGCGGGGCGCAGCTAGTTTAAAATAAGACAAACAATTACTAACTTGCCGCGGGATTCGCATAGTATACTATAGATACGAGTTCCGCGGTTTCATTCGTGACATTAAGTCCTCGGTGGTTTTGACTGCGTTCCGTATTGAATATTGAACGCATCGGTTAATCCATTTATTTGAGCTGTGGGTTGTTAACAAGACAAACTATTTACCTGGCTACTAGCTACTAGTGTTGTAATGTAAACATACAACGCAGATATAATCGATACGATAACGGGTTAAGTAAGTATTTAACGAGTTCATAATTAATTATCTGCTAAAGAGGTAATTGGTCTATTTCACGTATGGTTGCTTTCACATATTCGGTTTTTGTTTTATACTTCTATCCATTCATTCATATAGTGTAGGTAGGTAATACATTTATTGGGGTAAATTCGTTACCTTATGATTATTATGTAAGACAGAACTAAAAGTAGTTGAATTAAAAAAAATATTCTAGAAAACTGTTTTTTAGCAAACTAAATATATAGGTAGTTACTAGTTATGTACATAAAAACGCTGAAAATTGATTTCAAAAGTGACCATACCATGAAGGCCAAGTTTAATATATATTTTTTTATTATCTCGATAATTTGTCCCACTGCAGGGCAAGGGCCTCCTCTTAGAGGGGTTAGGCAGTAAGACGCCACGGGAGCCTATTCCGGTTTGGCGAATGTCCCATGTCTTCGGACCGTGGTGAGTCCTAGGGAATGTCGGTTTCCTCACGATGTTTTCCATCACCGTAAAAGCGATGTTTTTTTTATAATATACCTGGTATAAAAATAAAATAAAGTCTTATGAGTCCCTAAGACATATTACAATATACTTAATTAACGACATTATCATTGAAATTAATAATTATTAATGTTTAGTCAACGTTTAGTACATTATAGAAAATTATACAGAAAATGACATAATAGGTAGAACTATACAATGTGTTATTTATAATTTATAAATAGGTAAATAAAATTTAAATGTTATACAACAGTTACGTGCAATAAAATGTTTGTTCCCTGAAAAACAAGGTTATCTTTTAAGGTAAACGTCCAATGATCGACCGCACGCACGGCACGCACCGTTATAAGACTAGTAGTCTTATAAAAAATAAATAATTAGCCCGTTTTTGTCCCACTGCAGGGCAAGGGCCTCATCTTAGTGTGTCTTATACGACCATATTTCCGTTTGCTTTTTATAGAAACATGTAGTAAAAATTAAGTTATTTAATCCTTAATAGCACTACAACGCAACATATAACTTGGTCCACTCAATCAACTACACACGTTCCGGGGCTTTATTATCGGCTAAGATAGAGCTGCTAAATATTTAAGTCTAACAGAGCAGATCTTAAAGGTATTAAGTACAAAAAAAATCCTATTTCATACATTTGAAGAAGTCTTTTCATTTTTAGTGTCTTGCCAAAAACGACGTTCTTGATTACTAAGAAAGGCAAGCAAAAATTCCGTACACTGAGCGTGCGCCGCACACTCTGACTACGACGCCCGCGCCGCGCGGGACGGGCTGTAACAAGCCGTTGCAGCCGATGCGAACCAGTGGACATTTACCTTTAGAACATTGTTTTGTTACGTGGTTTAGGAATCATTTGCTTAATGAATGGTTTGATAATCTGTATTTTTTTTACATAGGGTCACTCTTTATAAAAAAAAATTGCCACGATAATTACGTATTTTAATTACTATAGGTAAATGTATATTTAAAACAAAATAATCTTAATCGGTTCAAATTTCGAAAACTTCCATTAAAAATAGTACGACTGATTGTGGTACACGCAAGCAGCTGCACGTAAATTGAGATAACCTAGGTGTTTGATAATTGATAATACCTTAATAAATTTCCATGTACCAAGTGGTAAAACTATTTGTTTTCATTAATTTGTTTATTTAAAGACTATGTGTGCCACTTCTATTCATATCTTCATAAATTGGATTCAAAGTATTGTATACATGTATCTACATTGTTACAAATACTGACATTTCTCTACTCTTAATCCATCTTAAATCAGACGTACCTAATGTACCTAACCTACCTAAATAAGCAATCAAAATTTGAAATAAAAATTCGTTGAAACTCAGCGTTTTCGATTGAAAATCAATAATGCATTGCTAAAGAATCGAAAAAGAACCGATTATTTTCTTACTAACTCGAAGTACAAATTGATTAATCAGTCGGTTGTAATCGAGTTCTAGTTTCATTTAATTTGTTATGATGTCTTACTTTCAATTGCAGTTTCGTTATTATCCACGACGGAACGGAGCAGGGTATATGAGTTTAGGGTGAGAGGTTGTGTGTTAGTTTGTGCGCATTCCAACGTTCAACTTCAAAACGGCTGAACCGATTTAGATGCGATTTTCAGTAAAATGTTTGTTATTTATGGGGTTTTAGATAGTTGTTGCGACGATTACTCGCCAGGGGACGCTGCAGTTAAACATTTTGTTGCAAAACAATACTCCCACGTATTTCCAAAAGGTTGTGTGTGATTTATTCCAATGTGACGATTACATCCGTCGTGGGTTTTTTTTTCAATTTTTTAATTTTTATTTAAACGACGTGTGTCACGCGGATTTTCAGTGTACCTAGTTCCCGTTTCGGTACCTGGGACCCCCGGGGTAAAAGTCCTTAATATTAATGTAGTACACAATACCTACCTACCTGCGTGCCAAATTTCAGCAATCCCTTCAGTCGTTTATGCAAAATTGACACACAAACAAAAATCTAATCTTTTGCAATTATTATATTAAAGGGGTTAATGGTTTTTTGCATTGCTTTTTGATTAGAGCGGCTTTGATCTCTTGTGACTTTCCACGTTCCTTCATGAATTGCTATTCTAGATCAGATTAAGTACGTACTTACTTACCCAAAAATCAAATTTGTATCGTTTTGTAGGCAGAGCATTTTGTTAATTTGATGCTTTGTTCTCGACGAAAAGGCTGAACGTATTAACATAATATTTAAATATAAACGTTTGTTCTGTTTCCAAGGAAAAAGCTTTTCAGGTTCCTACGTTTCGTACCTACACTGTGTTTAGGAGCTTTTATTAGTTTCAACAATCTATAGTAGTTAAATCTTTAGTCTCACGGACATATTGACGACACGTAAAACTTACAATATCACATACCTACAGGAAATCTGTATTGGGAACCATACCACTTTAATTTAAAAAAAATATAGAATCTGTGTGTCTATACGGAACCATACCACTTTAATAAAAAAAAAAAGGTAGAATCTGTGATGACTTTGGTTTTCCCTCTAGCTTACCAGTTAAAGTAATTATTCCTATATATTTTGAACGTGTTGACTTCGAACCTTGTTTTTTTTGATAATTTGACACCTAAACGGGACCATATACCTCAGTAGATATATAGTATAAATTTAAGTTGCTAAGCCCATGCTTTTCTGAGAAAATAGCAAGGTGACACACAGACACACGGACAAGCGAAAGATCCGTAGATGGAAGAACAGTAATGGATGAGCTGTCAGCATTTAACAGACTAAAATAGTGATAGCTATAGATGACCTTTTTGGTCTGAAATTATATAATTTTAATTTACATGTCGAGTAATTTAGTTCAAATTCAATATGATATTATGTTGTTCAAAACTCAGAAATACTTTACTTAAGTATCAAGTTATATCAAATGTTGCAAACTAAAACACCATAAATCTACCATCAGTAAGTGTTGTATTCAATTTGTTTGTTGAATTAATTATAATATGTACCAGTACCAGTACCTAGAATAAAAGGTATTTTTAAACAATTGTTTTTAAGGAAATAACATTTCCATAGTAATTTCTTGTAACAATATTTTTCGCGATATTTACGTCAATAGTTTTATACCTACCTACAATAGTTCACACCTTGAACTTGTGTTTTGTTTAAAATGTTCGTCGAACCTAAGTGAGGTGGTTTCTTATAGTTGTTGAGAAAAATGATTAACAAACACGGTATGAAGTGTTTTTGTTGAAATGTAAATATTGTCAATAGAATTGACGCCATTTATATGAAGACTCTTAACAACTAAGTTATACATAACTAAGCTTAATAATAGGCATGATCGCGGATGTCCTGTTTTCCTCCTATAATAAAGTCATATTTACATATTTATTTTTCCTGCTCGAACATGCGCTGTAGTATAAACATAAACGAATATTTTAATTAAATTGGCTTTCGTAATAGTTGTGTTAATTAAAAATCATATTCGACTTAGTTAGGCGTTTAAAATATTGATCAGTTTCAAGCACATAAATCTGGAATATCCCTTCCTGTGATTTCATATTTAATTTAGCAACGAAAAGGTTACTATTTCTATTAGATAAAATTGATCAAATATGTGTTTAATGAAAAACAAAAAGTGATTATTATGGGTCTGAATGGATATTTAGGCCAGTTGAGGTTACCTATGTTAATTCCCAAAATTCAAATAATGCCACGTTTTATCCAAATCAGCCCAGGAGTTTCTAAAATTATAGATTTCCTCTTTGTTTTTTTTTTGCCATTTACTATAATGGACACTCTTAATCGAGCACAAATCATATAGTAACCTATAGATAATTATTTATAGATTATATATAACATTATAAACAATTATCAATAGTTAATAAATTGTTATTTTAATTAAAATTATTATTAATAATATGAATTACTATTACTATAATTATACACATTTATATTTTATCCTCTAGCTAGTTGAATTAACTTTTCCTTGAAACCATTTCTCGAATGCAGATCAGGATGTCGTTCTATGTATTTATAATTCCCGTTCCCGCATTTCGTATTGAACTGAGGTTTGCACTTGACGTGCAAGGCCGTGTTTTACGTCAATCGGCCACTGACACATGGAATACAACTTTATCTGTATTTATAAATGATTACTTATATCGCTTTGCGATTGCGTCCATTACTCTGAGAAGCAGAGTGATACGCACGTTAGCCTGTTCCAAAAGAAGACATATCGAGAAAATTCCCTGAATTAGTAGCGCGTTGATTCGAAATGTCAGATGCACGTTCAAATACTGTCGGGTGCAAATTTTTGGAAAGCATTTCTATAAAAAACAGTTCATTGAGTATAGGAAACACTTAAAAACTACGAAACGTCATAAAATGTAATAACTTAAAGAAAATCCAACGTGATGTCACGATGTCAGGTCGTCTGAACCAAAGAGCAAATGATTCTGAAAAACGTGATAACAGAACAATAGCTAGTTGACTCGAACGAACTATGCGAGCTAATCTTGGAGTTGATGTAGCGGAAACAATAATTGGAAACGAGGAAAGAACACGTACAGAAACTGATACTCAGGTAGGTACATCTTGTTGTTAGTATAGATACTAGCACCTAAGCTGATATGAATTAAGTCTAATTTGAAATAACCTACAGTTCATTTACATGCACTGAGGTGTGAAGTGAAATGTCAATTAAACATCTACGTCTTTTCTTTAGGCCTTCATCGCATACTGAGAGGTCAAACTGAACAAGCTACTTTGTTGAGTCCATCCGATCAGGCAAATGTAAAATGATTTAATTGCTTCAGGGCCTTGAGGCCTTTTTATCATTCATTCATAAACGAGACAGATTTAAGTATGGTCTCAGGTAAAACTGACTGTATCAATGGCCTCTATTATATTGATAGAAAGACGTCTTTGAATATCCTTTGCCTTACTAAAATTTAACAAACGTAATATCTATTCCGGCTATATTTTTTTTTTTCAACGTTTTACTATTCAAGATTGTAATAAAGATGTTCTCACAGTACCGTATAGTTTGAAAGTGTTAGAAAGGAGTAATGTTGAAGATTTCTAGGTCGTACTGCGTCTAGAATATTGATTATAAATATTATTATTTATAAAATAAACTTGTCTATAAAAGTTTCGGTACAAATAAAATTATAAATTAGGAATTATCTGGAATTTAATATTTACTTAGATCTAGAGTAGGGAAGAGCAAGAATGTATTTATATTATATTTTTTGACTTTCTGTTCGATTTGTTATTTATAGCTTTATCCGGTATTCACAGCACAGACGTGAATATTGTGACGGTTTTACTAATCAATCAGTGCGTTGGTCTTGTATTTGTAGTTCATAATTTTAAAGTTTAAATTATAAACTACAATTTTAGCTCTACCGACCATGAAAATTTCAACATTATCGATCCTATGACCTAGAATCACATTTTCTTATTTTCATATCCCGTCACGTTTCACAAATGAAGTTAGGTATCAAATTTTCTTCCTAAAATATTAAATTTGAAACTCCAAAGGGAATTAAGTCTGCGGTGTTGTTAATTTACCTCAGACATTCATTTAATTAGGCTAATTGATATTCTGGAAGAACACCCGCGAATACGTTACACAAAAAATATTTACATACAAAATTAAATTATCATTAACAGTGTAACCTTTAATTAACATAAAATAACTTAACTCTGTTTGATAATAAAACACATTGTATTGCATACATATGTTTACAAAATAATATATATTCAATTTAACTTCATTATTGTTCAAGGTTTATTTTTCCAATTATTTATACTAAGTACACCGTAAATCATCTGCAACAAATATGAAATAATGATGGTTGCAGTATCAATATTGATTTAGTCAGATTTCTTCGGATCTTCTCATACACTTACTTACATGACGTTTTTACTTCCCGGAAAATACGTAATTCTGACTTATTTACCTACGTCCTACGTATCGTGTCGACCGTTTCTGAAAATTGAGAATCAGCTAGAAATGTAACAAAAAACGAAGTTAACAGGTTAGTAAATAAAGATCAATTTTTTCACTTAACGGAATCAGAATTTTTTGCTCTGTACTTTTCTCCTCGATCTAATAATGGATAAGGCTTTTCGTCTGCCGCTTTGTAAGATTAGCCAATTCGATTCGGGTGCTTTATTTGCTTTCTGCGAGTGTTGACTGAGCGACTTTTTATCGCTCTCTTCTCTTTGGATTTGAACTCCTTCATCATTATAAGCAATAAATATGGCACGTACTTACGTCATTGCATACACTGCCTTTCTAGTCCCAAATTTAGCAACTAACTCACCACTGAAATTAAAGAGTTACTCGGTCCAGTCACTAACCTCTTTAATAGCAGTCGTAAGTCCAAGTTAGGTCCTTAGGACGTAAAAACTGACACTTGGTGAATCACACCACTACATGGAAATAAGAAGAAGACTCCGCCATTCAATACAACATTCTTGATAACAATTCGCAAGAATCCTAATAATAATGATCAAGCGTCCAGAAAACTAATAGAATATTGAAAACCTTTCTGACCAAGTACAAAAACGAGCCTCCAGTCGATAACAAACAAATAAAGTGTGCAACTTTATTAAATGTGCCTTCAGGATTTCTCTGAGTAAATAAACTTTCTTCATTCAACCTTTTCATTTATTCAATGGGTCGCTCGAATTTCGTCCTAGGGTTTCGTGAGGTTATCCGTCTGGTGTAAACACGTAATTATGGTTAACTGTACGAACAAAATATTCCAGTCACGCGATTAATATTCATATTAAATTGATGGTTTTAGTTACCAATTTGCATGATTAATACAAGAATTGAACTAGGTGTTGTTAAGACGCCTATTTAAGTCGTTAAGGAAACGTTTTTCAACACGTCATTGGTGATCTGATGATCTCTTAAGATGTTCAATTCGATAGCTTCAATATAATATCAGAACAGAGACTTTGCTTTCAATATATCTGCGTCTTAGCTTTGTACTGTCATATTTAGACCTGCTGCGCTCCGCGGTTTTACTCGCGTAAGTCCCGTTCCCGCAGAAATATCAGCATAAAACGTAGCCTATTTGTTATTCTAGGTCTCCAGCTACCTATATTTCAGTTATATATTCAGTTATATAATATATATTCCAGCTACCTATACATCCGTTCCGTAGTTTTTGCGTGAAAGAGTAACAAAGTCACATACAGATATACATACATACAAATTTTTGCGTTTATAATATTAGTAAGATTTAAAAAGAAATCATTAGTGATTGTTTAGTAAAGCTATTTAAAGTTAAGTCCCTCAATCTCGTTTATCTTGATGTTCTATATCTTTGTCGATATCGATTCCCGGAATTCTGCAGACGCTCGGTCACGGTCTATATCTGGCTGCTCAATTTTATAGACAAGGTTGTTTCATTTATGTTTGGATACCATATTTCTGTTATATAAAGTTTGACCATGAAGTTCTAAATCAATGTTCGGTTACCCTTATTCTAAATGATTTAGGGTCGGCATAGTACGTAAGTCTTATTGACCATACCTTTTGCAAATGAAGTTGACAATATTTTACGGTCGCCTGCACTTTGGGCCATTAATTTACTCGACCTCCAGCTTGGGTAGTTTCCTCCAGATCTCTTAGTCGCCTTTTGCAACCCTCACAGGAAAGACGGGAAAAGCTCTATTTTACGATTTATTACAATACAATTAATTTATATTAGCCATTTTATTAACGAATACATTAGTTATTGATTCTAGGTATGTTTTATCATCAGAAGACGAAGGTGATAGGCCTTACCTTCGTATCGACTGGTTTAGTACTTTAGCATTATATACAAATCAATTGAAATTACATCATGTTTTATGTGCTGATGTTATCCATCATTACCTAGTGCACTTAGCACAATGCCATCATAATAAGAACGCTCTCTGACGTTTCTGTAAATTGTCAAGTATTGCATGGTTCTAGGTTGGCATACAAATAAACTCAATATTGAATTTAGCTATGCTGTTTTCTGGAACCGGAGCTGACATTACAAATATTTGTCTCTCATATTTCGAGAGGCCCTATAGAGTAAACATAAAGAATTTTATTAAAATATTCATGTTTACCTTGAGATTAGGAGATTTGAGATTGTTTATATGAGATTATTAATTATTTGGTGTATCGATGACGATTAAGATTGTTTTATCTTGTTAGCTGATGTCCTCATTAATATAAATTATATCTATAAGAAAGCGGTGACGCTTATCTACTTTCTTAATTAATTGCTTTTTAATATTGTTTACAAACATTGTTCTAGAGACCATTTTTTTCCATTTTAAGTTCGTTTGTGGTTAATTGATATTTCCATTTCACTTGGTTATTTATATTCTCCGTTTTCTTCGCTTGTTTATTGTTTTTTAATTATAATTGCTTAATGGGAGTGTTATGTGTATGTATTTTTTATTGACGTTCTTTATTTTTAGGCCTAAATTTAATATACACCAGTCTCAGTTCCATTTTTAATAAGTAGCTAGCATAACCGTAGTGTTCTTTAGATTCGTAATGAACTTGGGACAAAATTAATTACGACTTTTTGCTAACACTTTGCTGGAATTGCTGGACATAATATTATGTGAAGTGACCACCTAGAGGAGCAGACGATCAGCTTCCATAGCTGGCTATACTAGCTATAAATATTAATATAATTCTTTGAAATTTGATCTTTGACTTCATGAAAGATCGAAAAAACATATTTATCACTGAGATTTATCATTTATAATAATTAGTGTACCTAAATAAACCAATCTTTCCCCAATTTGTTTTCTTTGACGGTAAACTTTTTGCCGAGAGGTTAACATAATAAACCTGCTATATTGACGTCATTTGAAAATTCCACTTTTTTGTAACATAAAAAGCTGATCATTGTATCTAATATGATATTTAAAAATAACATATTGTTACTTTTCGGTTTTTGTATTAGTCGTTTTTTTGTGTTGCTTACCGTATAAAATAACTATCGATTAATTCGATTGAAATTTTCACTAATCACTATTCGTATTTGCAACGACAACTTTGTACTAAATAGTAAATAGCAAAGTCACATTTAGGTATATCTGTCTGTTTCTTTGCTAACCTTTTCTAAAACATGCATCGTATTTTGGGTACGGTTTTCATTTTTTTTGAGGATGTCTTCTACAATGTACACGAGAATGCGATACCGGGACGTAAAGCTAGTTGATAAATAAAATGGATAGTATCTAAGTCCACTATTACGTTATATCCTAAGTAAGACGCTTACATAACCGAATCGCTTATTCACCTACTGGTCTAAAATCTTCAAAGTGGAAAGCGAATTCGTAGAAATAATTTAAGATATGATTTGCTAAGAAAAATAAGTAATGCTGAAACGATTTCGAAATACGTTCGATTTAGTTTCTTCCAGGTTTGTTCGTGAATTTCCATATTCGAGGAATAAAGTTGATTAAATTTTCGAGTTGTTCTGTTTATCTTTGCGTTATCTTCGCTACTTATCTTAAACCTATTCAGTCACGTGCCATTCCATAAATGTCTTTATATAATGATATGTCTTCGGTTGCGTATTCAATTCCCACCGTTGAACACTATTTAATATGTTATACAGATGTTGATTTACAGTCTAAGCGTTTACTGGATGTACTTTGGCGTTAAATATTTATAAATCTACTACCTGAGTCCCGCAGTTTCCCCCGTAAGTCCCGATCCCGTGGTAATATCAGAATTAAAAGTATGTTACTCCCCGATAATGTAGCTTTCTATTGGTGAAAGAATTTTTAAAATCGGTTCAGAAGTTTCGGAGATTACCCCCAATATACATACATACATGGTACCGACATTACCTCTTTATAAAATTAGTATAGATATAGATGACACATTTTGTTGTTATCTAAATTAATGTTTTCCTACTATGGTAACAATAATGACTAAAAACTAAGAACCCCAGATATTTTTTATCCTCAACTAGATTGCGTTAACATTTAGTAGTTTCTATGTCTACTCAGTTTTGCCGTGTTACGTTATGGGTGGAAAACACAGGGGTAGAATTCAGTAATAGATAAGTTGGGAGGCAAGGAAACACCTCAACTTAATCCAGTAAAGTGAATGATACTTAGTTATAAAAATGTGCAATATATTAATGTTGTAATGTCGAACTGAACTAGATAAACTGATATACAACAACTAAATAAAAAATACTGCAAAGTGATGTCAGACAGTCTGTCAGCCAGACAGATTACAGACTTATTTACAGCGAGAAACGACTTGATATCAATCTCTTATGGTACACAGACCTACATTTTAAGTTCTTTTATCATTCAAGTTTCTGATTTTACCTTCACTTTGGCTTCGAATGACCTCTTGTTTAAAGTTTTAAACCCCCCACTTTTTCCTCCTTAGTACGGCACACATTCTTGGAAATAGAAAGTGGCCAGTGCAGTTACATAATTTGGAAAATTATGCGTAAGAGACGCCTGACACTCCATGCTTGTAGTAAATACATTTGATTAACCCACTAACATGTCTGTCGGTGTTGGGTCTATTATGTGATCGAGCATGTTTTGTTCCTATTATTCAGTTTTTGCGACTTTTTTTCGTATTGTTTTGATGATGTATTTTTAGTGGTGCTAACGAGATGAAAAATAGTTACGTAAATAGATGATAATGGGTGGAATAAAATCTTAGCTTTTTTTATGAAAACTGTTTTGTTTTCTACTTATGGAGGATTTATAATTATCGTTTGCCAATAATATCAAGCGGATATACTCTAAAAATATATATAATACCAAAGTTGCATTATGATTTGGTTATTACTTTATGTTTATTAAAAAAAACTGTGTATTTTAGAGAAATATGTTATAGAAATATTTTTTTAAAGAGAAATGCATTATCAAAAATTCTCCAGTGACAGGATTTTAATCTGTACCCCGCTTGCCATCCACCGCTCTTCCGAGAGCGGCCTGATGGTCTTAATTAGAATTTCCCAGGTAACAAATAAAACTACTGCGCCACACAGGAATCCCGAGATATAATATGTTTTGTAGAAATATGATGTTAAATTTTATGAAGTACCTAAGTACCTACCTTAATATTTTTTTATTAAAAAAAACCTAAATCTTCTCGTCGAGCTTGTGTAACCAGTTATGAAAATTATGTTCTTATGGTTCTCGATCTTTGACGTCATTTGATGGCAAACCATAACAACCAACCAAGTGCTTCGCCTATATCTAGTTATATTACGATTCCGATATTGTGTACGTACGTAACCACTTGTCGATTTGCTTGATGAACCTTTAATAGACCCGGAAAAAAACAAAATAAATAAAATTTATTGACCCTAATTCGCAAACAAAAAAGTTTTAGATCCCCAGGAAATAAATTTTTTTAGGTATTAATTCCAGTTTTGGTGATTGTCGTTAATTTGTTTATTTGTTTTGTTCAAAAATGCTTTTTATTCCAAAATTTCATATTTTTGAGGGACCTTTAGCGGGGCTCGCTAACTAACTGCGCCAAGTGAGCTCAAGCGGCAGGGTTGAAAATACGAGTAACGCAATATTCTTATTATATTTTCGATTCTTTGAATCTTCCTATTCTATGTCTCGCTTTCTCCAAAATTTTGTTCTGTACGTTCTGTTGATATTTCTCCAATATGGATCCTTATTAGGATGATAGTGAAAACACTAATTTCCCGTACACATACGACACTGCGACTTGGTGCCACTGATATCTACTAGCCTAATTTTCTCGCCGGGTCTGGACTACTGAGGCCTTACCCTGTTTAAACCGGTACAGCAAGATATCAATAAGATGAGATATTTAGGCAGATACCATTTATTTCCAACTTCAGGCACCTACTTATATACAAACTAGCTGAGCCCCACTATTTTACCCGCGTAAGTCCCCATTCCGCGGGAATATCGAGATAAAAAGTAACCTATGTTTTAATCTAGTGGAGATCTAGATGTATACTAAGTTTCATCGCAATCGGTTCAGTAGTTTTCTACTACAAACATCTAAACTCACGCATTTATAATATTAGTAGGATAATTCATGTTGTCACGTTTGATGACATTCACATGCTACTTACCTTCGACCCTCTATTTGATTACATAGAAATACGCGTGCTTTCTGCAGATTAGCGCGGAACTAATCTAGTTATAGCTATTTTTTGTATCTGAGCTAATGACGATTATATAACAGATCTAATAATCTACATTTCTGTGTTTTAATAGTTTTACATTTTTATACTAGTTATGTCAAATTACATCGCTCTTACGACGAAGGAAAACATCGTGAGGAAATCGACATGTCTTAGGACTTACCACGGTATAATGGCATGGGACATTCGCCAATCGGGTGTAGGCTCCCGGTATCATATTGCCTAAGCTCTCTAAGGGGAGGTTCTTGCCCTACAGTGGGACAAATTGGCGGGGTAACCAAAGAAATGTCAAATAGAATTAGGCAGTGGGCTGACTACTATGTCTGTCGAATGCATTCAGAGAGCAACTGACAGACACTGGATCTTTCAAAAAGATTAAAAGGCAAACTTCCTCGAGGTAGACCCAGTAAAGTAATAAATTCAAAGTGACTATTAACAGCTAAATATTAACGCAGTTAAAGAAATGAGGGATGTCCACGGAAGTCAAAGAATAAAATTGTATTAACTCTGTCTAGAATCAAAACTAATGATCTTCTGTTTTACACAGCAGTATAGTAAATTTTATTTATTGTGTGTGTAATTGTATTTGTAACATACTGACTGGGATTACTTTCTAAAATGTGCACATTAAATTAAGAGATAATGATGTTATTGTATATTACTCATAGCATGATGAGCATAATGAAGATGATGTAAGTACATGGCTAATGTGTATTGCCAATATGTTAATGTACTTACGTTCATATTAAGTGCTATGTATTATTATCTTTTTCATGTGGAACACTTAGGTTTTAATTCGAACTTTACAATAAATATTAGAAATGCTTTTCTACATGTAAGGGTGAGGACAGAGGCTGCCCACCTTCCGTTTATTTATATTGTTAATAAGACGCTGAATACTCTTGACTCGATTTTTTTATGAATTTGAAATCTCAATTGAAAGCATCAAATCCGTACAAAATAACTTTTATAAGTTATTTTGTAACTTTTATAAGTTATTTTGTACAATTCTACAACGGATAAAAACGAAAGTAAAAACTTACGTCGTCGGTTCGATTTTTGTTGCTGCAATAAATTCTTAAATTTTTAAAACACGTTGATTTACTTATTTCAAGTGGGTGCTTATTATATATCAAGTTACTCCTTATTGTGAAAAAGGTTTTAATGGGTTGTTGAACTATTTGTATTGTGAATATTCGACTTTTTCCTCTTTAAAATTTAGGAATGAATAAATTATGTGGAGTGTAAAAAATTAAGTTATACGTTCGTGCATGATACGACACAGGAGAGAAGGAGTATATTATTATAAAAAATATTTTCACCTTTTAAACGTATTCGCTCATAAACCTTATAAGTGTATTTGTGTGTGTACGTTTTCGTGACATTATAATACTCCTATTCAAATTAAATATTTTAATTTTGTAACAGTGATGTTTATCAGCTTGACCACGGGAGAAAAACCCATGGAGTCATTGTGGTTTTTTTCCACACTTCGAAGGGCACCTTTCGAAACCAAACGTCCTAAGTTTATAACCGGTTAAGTATCTGAATTGGATGCGAATATTGTATTTACAATAAATATTATTTATGTTACACGTATGGCACGGAACGGAAATGTACATAGATATTCCGCCTTACCATGGGTCTCTTGTATAAGTCGCCGCTAGTTCGCCGCTGTATTGTTCTGCTAAAAAAAATACAAACAAAAACACATCAAGAAATTAAAAAAAAAAACAATTTAAAAAAGGATTTAATAATCTGTGGGTTTTAAAAGTACTCGGGGTATATTTTATTTCAAATTTACTTTTCAGCTACAAAAGGATGACAAAGCAAGGAGAAACTATCATGGTAGGGCAGATTATGTTACTTTGGCGTATTTCCCTCGGCAGAAGAAATATAAAATTAGGGTAGGAAATCGTTCCCACGAGCCTCGTCCAAGGGGCTTAATTTTTGTCAACCCGCATCTAATATAGATAATATGCTATATCATTGACCTTTACTGTAAGAAGCCTCTACCGAGACGCCTCGCACTATTTACTTTATAAAAAAGTATAATAATAGGGGTTAAAGTATGAAATTGCCGTTTTATTGCAATAGGTTCTTTGAATTGACATAGAATCTTCATGGTTTGAGGTTTTCGAATGAAACTTTTTTCAAATGGTTTCTGTGATGTTCTTTTTAAAAAAAATGTGAAACATTTGAATATCGACTTTCAATTGTTTTTGTTATTCAATTTAGACAAGAAAGATGGATACTGCGAAAATTCGAGTGATTTTTGAATACGAGTTCCGACGCGGAACTAACGCGGCAGAAACAGCCCGCAATATCAATGCTGCGTTTGGAGAGGGGTCTACTAATGAACGCACCGTGCGATTTTGGTTTAAACGCTTTCGTGATGGAAATTTCGACTTAAAGAACGAGCCACGAGGAAGACCGCCCACACAGGTGAATAACGATGAATTAAAAGAGATAGTGGAAGCCGATCCTAGTCAAACTACCCAGGAATTAGCGGCATGGTTTAACGTTACCTTACCCACTTTATTGACTCACTTGCGTCAAATCAATAAAATAAAAAAATACGAAAAATGGGTGCCTCATGATTTGACTGATCTGCAGAAAGAAACGCGTGTTGAAACTTGTGTTGCCTTGTTGAACCGGTACAGAAATGAAGGAATATTGGATCGAATTGTAACATGTGATGAAAAGTGGATTCTTTATGATAACCGGAAAAGAAAAATGCAATGGCTGACCCCAGGTCAAATGCCACAACAGTGTCCTAAAGCAAAACTTACCAATAAAAAGGTAATGGTAACTGTTTGGTGGTCTCAGCATGGTGTTATTCACTATAGTTTTCTTCGATCTGGTCAAGCAATTACGGCAGATGTCTATTGTGCCGAACTCCGAACCATGTTGACAAAACTAGCAGTAAAACAGCCCCGACTCATGAATCGATCTTCACCATTATTGCTCCACGACAACGCGAGACCTCACACAGCACGAGAAACCATTTTGACCCTTCAGGAACTGCACTTAGAAACCATTCGTCATCCTCCGTATTCACCAGACCTTGCTCCAACGGACTACCATTTTTTTCGTGATTTGGACAATTATCTACGTGACAAAAAGTTTTCTTCCCAGGAGGCAGTACAAAATGCTTTCACACAGTTAGTGCAGTCTAGATCGTCGGAGTTCTATCGCAAAGGCATTAATAACCTTCCCATTAGATGGCAGCAATGTATAGATAATAATGGCAACTATTTTGATTAAATAAATTTGTTAAAAATTTAAAAAATAAACAATTAAGATTTTCAGTACAAATCGGCAATTTCATACGTTAACCCCTAATATTATTAACCGCTAGTATTCATAGTACAAGCCTTGTTGCTAAGCTTGGGGCTAGATGGCGATGTGTGCTTTGCAACGTTCTGCAATATTCATTTTTTGTTTGTCAATATTTGCAAAAGTTTTTCTTCTGTTTTATCTTAACCGAGATGATGTTCAAACAATTTATATGAATCATTAAGTTGATGGCTATTTACATTGAATAGTTATTGTCATACTTACATCTTATTTTCTAAACTGCTTCCTTCGCTTGTTGAACTGCATGTTAGCACGCAAACATGTTAAGTTAATGTAAAAAATCGACTATCACGTGATCTTACCTATTTTACCTGCAATAAAGGCTGATCGTTATGTTAAGACTTTGTCCCCTATACGCATATTCCGTTCTTGGTTATATGCAAAAATGGCTTTACCAGCTTTTCACGATATGCGACTAATAAAGTCCGCGTCTCGCGTCATCGTAGACACATTTTGGGATACTTAAAGACAGCTGTACTCGAATTTGCAGTTAGGGCTAAAGCCGTACACAGGCTTAAAAGCTTGGACCATGTTAGATTATTGTGCAGAGACCTAAAAAGGAATCCGAAAATACTGGCCCAGCATAGAATATTTATCATAAACCTTTATGATCTCAATGCATAATGCATCTTATGGGATGTCTTGATATTTTAAGGTGAACTTGTTATACCCGACTTTGCAACATCTAAGGGTCCCTGTTATTAGCCAATATTGTTGATTAGTTTCAACTATTTAATATGCACCATTTGTGCAACAGATAATTTTTACCTTGAAAGTGGTTGTGTAAGATGGTTTTTAATGGTAAACTGTGAAATTATTTATTAGTCATCTTGACCACGAATTATCCGCTATTATGATTAATTGTGCTACAAACGATTTATTAGTGTTGAAAGACAACTCCTATTTGAGAAATTTCTAGTCAATCTTTTTCTATTTTGTTTGAGAGATTCGTTAATAATCTAAAAGGTCAATGAAATAGACAAATGGACATAGATTTCTTATTATTTTAAACGTTATTAAGTTAAAGATCCTACCTCCGATATTTTGGAGATTCACTGCTGAATACTGAAAAACCCCAATTGAAAATGGAGTTACTTAAATAATTTAGCAGCTTTTAAGTTCAAAACTAAAAAGCCAAATTTTGAGTTCTTCTTTCGTGTAGTGTCTATACCTATAGTTACCTAGTGTTAGTTTTCCGGTTGCCCTAAGACCTCTAACTTGACCTGACGACTGCTATCGGAGATAACGGCCAGGACCAACAGCTTGAAGTGCGTTCCGATGCAAAGTTCTGCGTAGCGTTCTGGTCTTTAGCCGTTAGTAACTAACATAAATTAATCATAATTCTATACCTATTGTTTCAGTTTTATTGAACAAGACAAAGTATCAGGGTTCTGGACGTGGATGTTCGTGCTGTCGAAGCTACCTGAGCTTGGCGACACGGTGTTCATAGTGCTGCGCAAGAAGCCGCTGATCTTCCTGCACTGGTACCATCACATCACCGTCTTGCTTTACACGTGGTACTCCTTTACTGAGTACACGTCCTCAGCGAGATGGTTCGTCGTTATGAATTATTGTGTTCATAGGTGAGTTCATTTTGTACTTCTTCTTCTTTCTCACCTAGTGATTAGGTTTTCAGGTCGCCATAAGGACTCTAACTTCACCTAACGACTGCTATCAGATAAAACAACAGGGACCAACGGCTTAACATGCCTTTTGAAGCACGATGGAGCTCGAGGAAATGATTTTTGCCACACGAATAATTGGTCACCCATCCATGTAGTGACCGCGCCAAACGTTGCTTAATCCACACAGTCATTCAAGATTGGAAAATGTTATAAGTACTTATTTACTTGGAACGTGATAAATAGACAATCTGAGACTAAACTTGCACTAAGGTATGTAAATTACCTAACAATTCACTTAGTAATTCTATGGCAGTTTCCGCACGTGCCTCTGACGTGCTGGACATATAAAGAGGTAACAAACGCGTCACTTTCGTTGTCGGATGACTGCTTTCACGTAGTTATTGCGAACTATATAAATTCACTTACCATTTTTTAGGGTTTCGTACTGAGGTAAAAAGGAAACCTTAAAAGTTAAAAAACTTAAGGGTTATACTTAAAGAAATGCCTGCCAAAAATTTCTTTTAATTTTTTTTTAATGTAAAAGGAACCCTTATATGATCACTTTGTTGTCCGTCTGTCAAGACCGTTGCGTTTATAAGGGGGTAGATGTTTATTTTGCCTCTGGAATTTGTAAATATAAGTTTAGCTGACAGTGACTAAATAAAGTTAAAAAGCTAGCTAAAGTTTAGTGACTAATATGTTCTGAAGGTCGAATTGATGATGAACAAAATTTAACATCATTATCATTCGAGAGATGTTACCGGTTACACCCTTAGAAGCTCGGGGTCCGCTTTACTTGTTATGGATTCAATTCTTTCAAATCAGGTTTAAGCAGTAATGAACTAACCATGTATTTTGTCTATTTCAGTGTGATGTACTCGTATTACGCTCTTGTGAGCATGGGTCGGTACCCGCCCAAGTTCCTCGCCATGACGATCACAGTGCTCCAACTGACGCAGATGATCGTCGGTTGCGCGATCAACATCTGGGCCCACAACTACATGACAACAGCGTCCCCACACACGTGCCACATCAGCCAGATAAACATCAAGCTATCGATGGCCATGTACTTCTCTTACTTCGTTCTTTTCGCCCAGTTCTTCTATAAGGCATATCTTTCTCCCAAACCGGGGAAGAAAGCTAAAGTCGAGCCCCCTTCAGATGCTTCCTCTTCTATCAGTGAAAAGAAGTTCAACGGATATCCTCGGCAAAGGAACGGGGTTATCTCGGCTCACTAGTCGCTGCCTATGTGATACTTTAATGTACAGATTATGGCTGTTATTATTTATTTCGTTTCGTATCTCGCTTTGATTTGTTTCGATAGTCGATTCTTTAGAGGCCTGTGGTTTAGTTTTTTTTTTAAACAATTGTTGTACTAAAATAATTTATAAATGGTGCTTTTCCAACCTAAGTTTAGAGGTCATTCTGATTTGGGCGTTGTCAATTCAGCCTTCTTTCTGTATCGGAATTGAATTCTGAATCGAAATTGAAATTAGTTGTCTTTTCGTTTCTTGTGAGTTTACATAAAGATATGGAGAATAGAAGCCTCGATAATCATTTTCTAAATCCGTGTACTTACTCTTAAAATAAGATGAAAAACTCAAATTTTGAAATTATTTTAGTATTACGTTAGTTAGCACGGAGGCCTCTTAAGAGTTAACCTGCTTACCGAGCACACGTTGTATCGAGACAGTATGTTCATCTCGAGTTGTGGCACGATTTAATCGTTTTGCAGTTCCAAATTTTAATTTATTTCGATTATTTTATGCAATCGATTGTTCGGTGATCGATTCAAATCGGCGTTTGTACGCGGCATCGGACGCGTGTTAACATTCCACGCTTTGTGTTATGTAGGGTCGGGCCCATGGCTTTAATTTGCTGAATAAGCATCGATAATGGCGTCGGTGTCTACTCACTAACGAGATTTATCGACTATCGATACGATTCTATCGATAACTCAGACTTCGATGTTGTAATATGAATTTAATTATATCGATAATTTTGTACCTAATAGTCGATAAACGTTAGTTTATAAACGCTTTTGTGTGGAACTAGAGAATTATGATAAAAATTAGATTTAAAATCAAAAATGAAATGCCCCCAAAATTAAGCTAGGCTTATAAAATGGGTAAATGGCCGGACAAGTCAGAACCGTAAATATCTAAAGATCAATATTTAGTTATATTTTAAATGTATATGTGTATTTTTCTGGGCAGGAATAGACCTTCTGCGGCTTCCATACCTGAATGTATATGAATATGTATTAACTAAGCAAATAAATCAAATCACTGAACAAAGTAAATATTTGATCAATTAAGTCGTTAATAGAATTGTTGGCCTTGCCTTGGATCTTACGAGCCCTTAAGCTTGACCTTATGTACCTACCAGGTAGTATGAATACATAAAATTATGTAATACATAATTATACGTTATGTAAATACGACGTTTCACATCTTGAATTGGTTATTCTAGAAGTATTTTCAAGGAAAAATGTGTTTTAAAACGATGCAGGTTTGAAAAGGTTATTTGAGGTGATTCATGATAGGAATTTCTTAAACACCAGGGACAAATAACTGTAAACTTGCCCCGCACAGGCCTGTATTCGAGTTGGTGGACAGCTATTGTGGCCTTGCCAAAAACAATTCCTATTATGAATAACCTCAAATATAGTTTTTAAATTTAACGTAATCGTTAGGTAGGTATTGAGTAACCCGAAGAAGTGAAGTTAGAAGTACATCTGAAAGTTCTGAAACACAAGTTCAAGTCTTGCACTTGCGATTTTTAATATGCATTTTGCTTGAAAATGCAAAATAAATTTTTAAATTTCTATTTAAATATTTACCTACTTATATATTTTACAATACACTGCTTCAATACATACCTCCTTAAATTATACCTACTTATTATAAATTTGTATGAATAGTTTCTCTAGTTCCCATACAAACGAATGCTATTGTTATTGTATTTATTGATGAATAATGAGTGAATTTTTATAATTTATTACTATAATTTGTGGGTAGTCGTAAATTATGTTGCCCTTAACTTTGTCTATGCTTGTAAGACAAGCGCACAAAGTCATCCGTAGCAATACTTAGCGAGAGAGATCGATATTGACGAGGTATAATAGACCCACGATCACTTGTCTCGAGGCCTTTTATAAAGATTTAAAGGGGCTGCGAAAGTCGAAATACGCGACCTCAGTAGGTATTCCAAAATTTCACTGAACGTACGACAAAGAGCGAGAGTTGAAAGTTACTCCTACGTTTGTTTTTCTGTCTCTGTCTCACGATAAGTGTTATTTGAAAAAAAAGTTCCTACTCGGGCCGCGTATTTTCATTTTCGTGTCCTCTTAAGAACGCGTATTATCTGCCTAATTTTTATTGATTTAAGTTAAACATTATTTTTGTATTGTTTGTCATGGCGGCATCTTCAATCGTGTACATAGCTATTTTTTTATTATTTTTAGATATAAATGTATTATCTTTATAGGGTTTCGTAGTCAACAAAAACTCTTAATGTTTCGTCATATCCGTATCAGCCAGACAGCTAATAGACGCTAAGTTATAAGAAGCTGTAATTGTGCATGAAAATACATATTGACCACAGCAAGAAAACAGTACACAAAAAAAATATAAACGTTTAGGGTGTCTCCCCACATGGAAAATGGTGGATGTTTTTTTTTTCTTGTTTACCCGATCGTGTGAGGAGATTTTAAAATTAATTAAAATTTATATTTCGAACAAATTTAGTTGAACATACATCTAGGTAGGTGTTAGTTGTAAAAACTTTTTCACATTTCAATCCCTGTTATTGAAAACTACAAAACCCTACAATGCGCGTGGTCCAACAAGGCACGGACTTGCCCAATGTTTTATATATTTTTTTATCATGCTTACATTTTGTTTTTATTGTCTAGGGCTGTTTTGCAATGCAAGCGCCATGTTAACAAAACAGTATTGAAAATAATTTTGTTATATTTTTTACTCAGATCAAATTAATCATAAGATTATTTAACTTTTTTAAACAAATTATTAAATCATTAAGATGAAAGGTTGTAGTCGCGAGACAAGTTATCGTAAACTTCTTGTAGTTGATACGCAGGATTTTTACACGTCGTCTAGCCTTAAACTAGGCTTGTACTAAGGGTTCATAGTCGAAATCAGATACTTTCTAAGCGAAACTATACTCATTCGCAAAGTTCTTCATGGTACACGAATATCCGCAACTCTGATGGCCTATTTGCATAATAAATAATCTTACTAATTTTATAAACGCGAAAGTTTGTAAGTATGTATGTATGTATGTGAGGTTGTTACTCTTTCACGCAAAAACTACTGAACCGATTGCGATTAAACTTGGAATAAAGGTAGCTGGAGACCTGGATTAACACATAGGCTACTTTTTATCCCGTTATTCCCGCAGGAACGGGACTTACGCGGGTGAAACCGCGGGGCGCAGCTAGTCCTAAATATATTAATAATAAATGACATGAAATTTTGGACAAATTTGTATTACAGGAATAACCCTCTAGTCCTCTTTAATAATTGAATCCTTTTTGCGTAAGTACCTATAAATGTTACTTAGCAAGCTCAAGTTTCGCTTAGAACCGATTCTGAGTTCGGTTAAAAGCCGTACCTAATGTAAATTACTTTGAAAATCACTAAACAATCACTTGGACAAATATGTAAGCAAACTTGAAGGCTAATATTAAATGTTAAACAAGTCAATGAGCATTGGTATTTCTCTGACGAGATTCAAACAAATTATAGTAACGGCTCAAGTGGAAGTTTATGTTTGAAGTTCGTTTACATTCAATGTATTTGATCTATTATAGAGTTAAAAGTTGAATGTGATCGGATATTAAGATGTCCCTCCACGATTGACAAAACTAAAAGTCTGTAGACAAAGTTACATTTAACCGGGTCCTAATCGCGTATGTTTCGATCATGTTACAATAATCTTGGTCCTCTCGCGACCAAGATCATTGTAACATGATCGAAACGTCGAGGTAAAAAAATAAATAATATTACGCGATTAAGACCCGGTAAAATGTAACTATGTTAACAAATCGCGTGAATTTAAAAAGTTCTGTAGACATATTTTTGAAATTCACACGAATTGATAACATAGTTTTTCAAAATAGTTCTTGGTCGCGAAGAGACCAAGACCAATATAGATCAACCAATATGGTCGAAACGTCTAGGTATGAAAATAAATAATAATTATTAAGACGCGGTAACATGCCACTACGTGGACATACTTTTTTAATGTTATGTCCATTTGTCAATCTGCAATAATTAGAGTTGTCAAGGGACATCTTAACACAAAACCTGTCTTTGTAGACTTACAGACTTGACGTAATATGGACGCATACAAATTAATTAAGGCAACTATTGTCCATGAAAATGTCGAGTGTTGTGATTTTAGGTAATTAGCTCAGATAAAAGGCTTCGAGCTAACGAATAGATTAATCCGGTTAGTCTAAGATTAGTCCGAGTCAATTTCTGATAGTAAGTCGTTAATATAACGTTACAAATTTACTCGTTTGTTACCATTTGTTTGACCGTTCAGCTGGGTGACGTAACAAAACTGACACAAATAGACTAAAGAGTATCTTTGTGTCAGTCTTTGTGACAAATCTAATACATTAGAGACTAAAGAATCTCTTTGTGTCAGTTTTGTCATTATCAACGAGCAATGTCGCGTAAATCACTGGTACTTTATCAGTGTTTAAAGCCAAAATAGCCAACAAAAGCTACCTTCTAAAGGTTTTTTCTACGTCCGTTTGAATTGTCTAGTTTGAGTAATTAGATTTAGTCATAAGCTATTTTGACTTTAAATACTGTCTGTGGACGGTCACCCAGCCCTTAGCGCGTCCATTGTTAAACCTAGGCCAATATTACCTCTCGTCAATTTTCTAGACCGCTTTACTTTGATTGACTACAGGTTAATTTAGCGATCTGTAAATTGACGCGCAAAACGGATAATTTTCGCTTATCGATACTGTTTTAAGTATTTAAAACTCTAATAAGCGAAAATATTCGTCTCAGCCGGCCGTAACAAAGTCCCAGGAACGTAATTTCAGTTGTTTTAGTACAATATTTTAGTGTTATATTGTACTAAAGTTACTTGGAATACTTGGGACTCTTAAGACGTGTAGTGCGTTGAATATTTTTAGGTATGTCAGGGGCTTCACTACAGACTCTAAATTTCAAGAGCTCGTGCAGTTGCCTTACATTTTTTCGTCATTTATTTAAAAAACAATGCAAAGCAGATATGTATCATGCATTAGTTGCTGCATAAGAGCTGTTCGAGTTATTTGGAGCTGGTAGTAAGGCCTCACACTCCATAATGTTTGCTTATTCCTGTAGGCAGTTTAAACAGTTCAGTTCATATAGTACAATGCACTTAGAGGAAATCCAAACATTTATAGTAGGCACATTACATACAGGACATTTTAATCAATGCTTTTTTTTTAATTTATTTTATCAGGAAATCAATACTTTTATATATAGTATGTCATTTCAAAAGTGCCAACTTGCACCGTGATTTAGCGCTTACTAGAAGACTAGTTCTCTTTTAGCTCGAAAGATGGCAGCACCGTCTAGAAATTAGTAAAAAAAAATACTCAATGAAGGCTGTATGGTATTCAGTGACTGACTAGGTTCAAAATTAATAAAAACCATGGCTAGTAAGAAATGAATAGACATTATTGCCAAATTTTAATTTGAATAATGCATAAAAGCCAGAAATAATTTCTTAATCACGGATATCTAGTGCCATCTATCGAGCTATTCTTCAACTATTTGAGAAGAAAAGGCAATCTTTAACTTATTTTTTGCTAGCAAGTTGAGTTTACCGCACAGCGCGAGACAAGTCGGCTGAATCAAATCAAAACATAGTAAACTAACGTCAACTTAGAAACCACACACGTGCCGCTGCGGATATGTTTTGGTTTCTATGATTAACGAAGTACCTCGTAATTTGTAAAGTACCTTCGTAAATCGAAAAGTACTACTAAGTATGAAAGAGGTGTTAAGTAAGCTAATTTAATGATAGCTCTAATGTCATCTAACTACTGGGTTTTGAAATGGCACAGTCGAATTATCTTGACGAAATCGCGCAACTCTGCTCAATTGTAATTGCGCCAAGCTTGTTGCACTTGTTTTATTTTTATTGAATTGATGAATTGTTGTTTACATTGAAATCGTGTTATTGCTATTTGGATACATTTTTAGCTGAAGCTATTTCTAATTTTTATTAGATTAAATATTTATTCGTAATAATGATACCGTTAAAACCTGGTGATTGGGTTTAGGGATGATGATGATGAGGCCGGCATTTACCGAATGACTCAAGGGTTTTGTCACTCAGTGCAAGTCTCGGAGCTTGTTACCGCTAGTATGTAGGTAGTAGGCACGTAAGACGAAAAATGCTGCAGTATAAAATGTTACAAAAATACCTAAACATTTTTCGTCCTATTGCCTCTTTGTATACAGTTAGTGTTAAAGAAAAAACGCGTTTTTTATTTGCTGACGAAAGAATATGACGTTGTAATTAGGAATCTGCACTGAATGTACCTAAACCTGTAGATACTTACCTAATAATTTTAACTTGCATATACAAGTTGTTGAATTTTTAGAACGTTTAGGCATAAGATTAACGATAAATAGCGGTGCAGATGCGATACGGAGGCAAAAGTTGCCTTACATGTGTAGGTTTGATTATCTATGATATATATTCTTGCGCGGATTAGGCATCTATTCTGTAACCAAAATGTCTCTACTATGCCTTAGCTCTGTTAATTTTTTGCGAAAACGATTAAACATTTTGTTGGAAAAGTATGCAAAATTTAGCTAATGTATTTAAAATTCATACTACCGACTGCTTAACTGTTTTCGAAAAAAATTGCAATGAGCTAAGACAAATAGGGCGCCAATGAACTTTTGACAAACAAAAGTAAAAACAAGATACTTTTTACTATATATACTATATTGTACCATACGTACGTTCAACTTTGTAGTAGATTGTAGATAGAGCAAATTCAGCTTACATAGTTTCTTCCTACTTACATGTTTTAAAACTTAGATATCTGCAGTTTCTAAAGTTATTGTGAAGTAGAACAGTTTAGATAGATAGGTATAATGTTCAAGTAGTTCGCTGAGATTCCATAGTGCCTGTTAGTGTCGTATCTGTTATCAACGTTTATTTATTAATCTTATGTATTTAGCGGTCACAGTTCCATTACCAATAGAATAAAGAATACTATTTTTGTGAGCAATGTTATGAAATGAAATTGGAACTTTCCAGATAGATTAAAGGCCTTATGAACATGTGCCGTTTGTTCTATTTTACATAATGTATGTAAAGTGGAGTACTGCAGACTGCGCTTGGTTCAATGGTTTTTGACCTATCTGGTGAAGGTTTTTGGAACATTGTAATCTACAAGTTTAATAAAGTGAAATGTTCTTGCAATCATTAAGTTGTATTTTCTGGGCAAATAAAGCGTTAATGCGTAATTTATTTCTTTTGTTTTATTTGTTACTAGCTGCGTCTGTCCTGCGCGTGCAGTGTCACCCATTCATATCGTATGTCTACATTTTTTTTTAAAAACACCGTTACCAAGTTTCAGCAATTAGCTGTGTGTTGATCAATTAGTCGTGCATGATGTAGAAATGAAGTTTTGGTTAATTCTAGTACGGCAATAACCCCTTATTGCGGTGTTGGTCTAGTGGTAGATACCCCGACTTTCATTCCGTAGGTCGTGGTTTCAATTCCGGGCCAATGTGTTTTTCTTTAAGGAAAATTTATGTGCGCTATTAACGTCGCGTCGCTCTTACGGTCAAGGAAAACATCGTCAGAAAACCCACGGCTTAAAATCACGCACAAAGGCCCAATAGTAGGGCAAATTGCGGAAACACAAGTTAAAACTTTAACCCCATAAGGTATACGGCACAGGGTCTTTTATAAATTGAGATATCATCTGAAATATAAAATTCTAGTCATTTTTTGCAGTACTTTGCAAGTACTATAAGCAAGCAAGCAATAAGCAGCAAAATTATTTAAGTATTAAAAATTATGCAAGTACTTTATTTTTTTATAATTCAAACATCATGTTGTTTTCGTCAATTGAAAAGTACTACTAGTCAAGTACGTCGCTTTCATATTAACATAAGAAAGCTTGGAGAAGCTTTCATACGTTTTGCCTAATGGTTTTTCTACTCAACGCTAGATGGCAGCATTTGGATACACTCGGCGTACAGAAAAAAAACTGGTGTCAATGTCAAAAAAATGACGTTGACGTTAACTTTAAAAACTTGTCAAGTAGAGTAATGTCAAATAAAATTGACTTTGACGTTACGATTTTGTTTGCATCAGAGAGACGAGGTTTGCATAAATTTGATCAAGTGGAACAATAATTTTTGGACAAACAATGGAAATATTTAATAACACCATGGAAATAATTGATAACGATATTAGACAATGGACTGCAGAGGAAGTAAATGAACAATTTGGAGATAGTCTGACTCTCCTACCTTCGAATGACAACATAAAGGAGCTGCAAACCATACTCCGAGACAAGTAAGTGAGGTTATAAAATCTGTCAAAATGTGGTGTTTTTAGCCACTTTACTAGTTCAAAGTTGCGTTTGTTAGTATTCTAAAAGGCACATAAGTTAATTTGAGTTATACCTTTCTAACAGTTTTACAAATAAAACCTAAGACCTAATGGATATTTCAGAAACACGTCACGAAGCGACTTCAAGTTCTACGCAGACCGTCTGATCAGGCTCGTGATAGAAGAGAGTTTGAACAAGCTACCGTTCACGGACTGTGAAGTGGTGACGCCTACGGGAGCACTGTATAAGGGACTCAAGTATGGGGCGGGCAACTGCGGCGTGTCTATTGTGAGGTCTGGAGAGGCCATGGAACAGGTCAGTTTCATTTATTATGAAAATTAAATTCAACTTGCTATTTTTTCTCTGGTTTTCACAATTCTGAAATTAAACTCATTTAATTGATTTTACCCTAAACAAGGGACACTGCAAAGTCCTTGAAAGGTTGGATGTGTTGGAAATGCTAAAAATTAAAATAAAATAATAAATGATAACAACTGACAAATTAGTTTAGTTTTTATTTATAATTTTAACTATCCAGTTGAATCTCTATAGCTTAAAAGTTTTGTTCTACACTAAGTTGAGCGGGATCATTATTTAACATCTGTACTAAAATGAATGATAGGCCCTCTTTCTTAGAAAATGGTTTTATTTTCAACTCACCTTATTTGAGATCTATGACATGAGTTTTAAATAAATGTTTTTTGTAAGGTATCTTGATAAAGCTGACTGCAAAGTTACTGAAATGTTGGTACGGCATTACAATGCAAAATTGTGAAAACATAAGGAAAAATCTTTTTTTGTTGGTTCAGGGTCTCCGTGACTGTTGCCGATCCATCCGAATCGGTAAGATCCTGGTGGAAAGTGACACTGACACTCATGAGGCTCACGTGGTCTATGCCAAGTTTCCTGAGGACATCGCACGGAGGCAGGTGCTGCTCATGTATCCTATCATGTCTACAGGAAATACTGTTAAACAGGTAAAATTTACCACTAAAGTGTTTTAAATCAAAATAAAGTAATCTTTTAATTAAACCCTTAAGACAAAGTTTCACTGGGTGTTTTCCATACATAGCCTCATAGTTGGGCCATTCTAGGGTCTGTAAGGTCAGCCAGGATCCAAAACCACATCCATTAGATTAAAAGTCAGGGTAATCTACCACTAAACCCTTGCCATTAGTTAATAAAACTAAATATTAAATAAATTTACAATGAAAAATCTTGAAGTAAGCAGATAGCTGAAGATTTGGATTAACACTCCTATATTTAATCCCGATATTCCCGTGAAATCGGAACATGAGTGAAACCGCTATTTCAAGACACAGCTAGTAAATAGCTGATATCTTAACCATTGTTTTGATAACTGATTTATATTATCATCTTCAATTTCAGGCGGTAAATGTCCTAACTCAACATGGTGTTAAAGAAGAACGGATCATCCTTTCTAACTTGTTCTGTACCCCCGCTGCTGTCCAAGCTGTAGTAGACTATGTCCCCAAAATGAAGATACTCACCTCCGAACTGCATCCCGTTGCTCCTAACCATTTCGGAATGAAGTATTTTGGGACTGATTGATACGAATATGAGGGAAATGTGAGTCTGGGTTGATTCAGTGACGAAAGTTTAATTGAACTTGATTCTGTTATTGAGAATGAGAATTTAACTATGTGAGTTACGACTAAATTCTGAAACGCCACTCAATATTTGAGTGCTACATTTAAGCAGCTTCTAAACTCAAAAATACCCTTACTCATTTTGTATTCAGAAGATGCCCAATTATTTGAGTTGTCCTCTAATTTTAAATGGCGTTCCAGTTTTAGGCTGTTAAATATACCACTCTAAAACAGTTTCGTCAAATATGGCAAATTTTTTTAATTATTACAATTAAAAAAGTAAAATAAAAGTATTCGGAGATATTTTGTAACTATGACAAAAAGCTAGTAATTGAATATTTCTTGTTCATAGGATTGGAAACAATTTTAGTCCCGCTACTCCCTATGAGATGGCGTTAGCTGTAAGATCTGATAAAAGTTTTATATTAAGTTTACCTCGATTCCTTTTGGTTTCGCAATCATGTCTAAATTTTGCGACAAAAAATGTGGATTTTCATTGTATCTATTGCTTTTACCTACTTAGTTTAGGTTTATACGAGTCATTTATTGAACCATTAGTTTTAAGTATAGTTTTAAGATAACCTTATTTATTGTAAAGTGTTTGTGATTATGTTCGTAGATTTGAGGCGAAAATAAAGTTATTATTTTAAATTATGTCTGTTTAGTTTTTATCTCCAGCCCGAATGGGAATAGTAATATAGACAGTTTAAAATTCCCATTCGTCCCTATAATGAAACACTATTAGACGTCCTAGCGGAGGTCTTCACTGGGTAATGCAAC
Organism: Idaea dimidiata; assembly: GCA_949358125.1. Lineage (NCBI taxonomy): Eukaryota > Metazoa > Arthropoda > Insecta > Lepidoptera > Geometridae > Idaea > Idaea dimidiata. Next base: position 17,876,812 of record OX442332.1, on the reverse strand, counting down.
AACTATTGTGTTTATGTTTGACTGTGATTTTTTGTTTCATAACCTATAACGTTGGCGTAAACGCACAAATTGTACGAACAATTGATGAGCGCCCCTAGCGGTCGTAATGTGAAGCTACAACTCTTTTACAAAGTTTGCGAAACTTTGCTTGCATATCTCACACACTGTGCGGTAGGTAAGGTTGACAGATGGGATGATTCTCAATAAAATAAATACAAACAATAATACGTTTAATAGTTTTATTTCGGTTTCATACTTTACATTCTATGGGTAGATACAAATATTTAATCAGATCACACGGATAAGCATTTTTTTAAGTGTACATTATTATAAATTAATTCAACATCTCAATAATTTAACACTTAACAAGTATTATTAGATAAACTTCCATAAAGTGATCCCCCGTAACTTGTCAGCTTTATTACAAACACAGATGTTCACTTACTCTACAGTATAATATATTATACAGAGTTATTGGCTGAAACTAGTTTATTAATTAAGGACTGTTTCTGGATACATCTTGATGAACTTTTGTTTACAAGAAACTTAACAGTTACTTAAGAAAGGATGGTATATATAATCCGCGTTGGCCTATTTGGATTGCATTCTGAACTGTCACACCACGCACTCATTCTGTTTTTTAATAATAAAATACATTTTTTATGGGAAACAGTAACAAGGTATTGTTAAAAGTTTCAACACAAAAAATTGTAATGATGATAATTATACAGGAGGATCGATAACTAGTTTCACCGTTACACCAATAACCCTGTATATTACGCTCTATTCTAAATATAATGTAAAAATATTTTATAACATTACACATTGTAACAAGTTCTTATTCGAGAACAAAAATATAATTTTTTTTATTTGATTATTTTTTTATTAGTAAAACTAGATTGTTTTTCACTTATAATTACTGTGTTAGATGACGATTGACGGTACACATGGCAATACTAATTCTATAATTATTAAAATCTCAATTATTCGTGAAACACCGTCATCATCTCGATACGTACTCCCTTCAAATAAATACTTAATTAAAAAAAAATACATTGTCAAATTGTATCTTAAAACTATGTTATTTTATATGACAAGCATTAACTTAAGGCCTGCGGAGGCGGCCTTCTACAGGCTCGTATAATAAAGTGTAAAGGCAACATTTTGTCAATTATTATGTTATTATATTACTTATTATTCATTACTTTTGTATGGAAAATTTAACCCCCGAAGGCCTTTTAATATCAGGAAGTTTAAAACCTGGCTACACGATGTTGTAATACTTCAAAACTTATAAATCTTGTTATACCTTCCCTTGTCTAACACATCAAAACGACAAAACTTTAGAAAGGGAGGCAAGATTTTATACAACATTTATAATTATGAACGGTTTTATTTACATTACAACATAAAATATATATAAATATATACCCTTGAAATTGACTTAGATATGTTAATAAGGCAACGTGTGAATCGCACTAGATAAATTGACAAAATTAACAGTGCTCTCGCATGAGCAATTAACTGCTCAAATGCTTGAAAGGAAGCAGATTAGTTGCCCATGTAAGAGTCTTCTAAAACTTACATAATACAACAGCCAAAGCAAAATTATAAGGCAATTAGCATAATAATTATAACATAAGTAATTAAATATACATATTCGATACACATACTCGTAATTTAACAGAAATAGTTTTTAGAAGATTTTTTTCTGTGTAGTCTCCAAAATCAGTGAAAAATATCCCACAATTTCTAAACTATTTCGCAGGTCAAAAAAACTATTCCTGTATTTAAAATATTAGTGACAATTTCCAGAATTAATATTCAATATATATAAACAACATATCGTAGGAAGCGATCGAACTAAATAAATAGATTGTGCATTCACATTTTTTTAATATTTTTCGTTTTTTTTCTCATACGTTTAACTTAAAAGTTCTATTTGACGTTGAACTTGCGAAAGTTAATTTTGTCAGTGAGGTCGAAAAGCATATCGCTTGAGGTTTCTTGCTTAATGTTCGCGCACCAATCTCGCGCATTTGCAACTAACGGCAGTACAGTATTTTGGCTGCACAAGCAAAAAAACATCACTTTATGTCGCATTAGTGATGTACAAAGCAAACAGAGAGCTCCCACATATAAAAAAACTACTCTTTCTTCTACTTCCTTACACTATTTGGAATAAAGACATATTTTATGTTCAGAAGGCATCATATGCAAAAACAAGGCATTTCATGATCAAAATTGGTCGAGTTTTACACTAAAGTTTTGCATGAAGACATCTTTTTAAGCTCAGAGGAGATCAAACGCAATTCAAAAAGTTATTTACCACGATCAAAGTTGGATAACAGGCAACGCGATTACAGCTTCTTATTCCGAAAGAAACACAAGAAAGAGTGGTTCCAAACATAAATGATGATTTAATGAAATTTACTCATAAAAGTTCGTCATTTTGTACACAGTACATAAGAAACCATTTGCTATGAACTGTACACAAAATAGGGCATAATTTTGCGAACGTCGGTATAAAGTGCCAATAGATGTGATAATGAGTGTGTGCGTTAGTAAAGGGCAGTATTTACATGAGTTTCTGTTTGGCGCACTCTGGGCAGATGATGTCCTGTCCGTCGGTGATGAAGCCCTTGCCCACGAGCGATGTCTTGCACTGCGCGCAGATGAAGCAATCGTTGTGCCAGTGACGGTCTTCGAATGAGATGAAACGGGTGCCGCCGATGCCTAGAACGGTAAATAGTAAAAATTTATTGGTATTTGTTTCATTTTATGAAAGTTCGTGTATGCTGTTATAACTAACGAATACATTATGCTTCTGTCAAAACCGAAAAATGAGTTTAATTTGAAACCAACATCACGAAAATTGAAGAAAAATTGATAAAACTTTTTTACGCGAAGCTTTTTATCGATTCCTCTTCTGTTTTCTTGAATTCTTCGCATAATTATCTGCTTTCGTTCATTTGTTTTTCCGCTAACTTATAAACTACGCAACAGACTTTGAAACGGTTTTAACCATCAATTAATTGTTTCTTTCGGAAGGTTTAATCATATATGAAAAAAATAACTTTTCATATGGAATAGGCTTGGAATAGGTTAGCAACAGATGGAAAGCGACGATGAGGTCGACTGTGCAACATGGTTGCTAGAAGAAGCCTTAGTTGGTAAACAATTTGGCAGGGAGAAATATGGCCGAGAAATTAAACATGACAAGTGATTCCCTGTGTAGTTCAGCATCGCCTGGTTAGCGAAAGGACGCAGGTTCGTATCCTGTCATGGGGATTTTTTGGAAATATATTTCCTTGCTGAAATATTTCTAAGAGGCGATTTTTCATTCCTCAGATAAAATATATCTGTCGAATAAGTTCGAACCTAACCAAATTTAAAAGCCGTCAAATTTTGTTTCTTTTTAATATCACAGTGACGTTTTTTATTCGGTGGTGTTACATTTTATTTGTCAGATATCTGTATCTAGGGATTTGAAAAATCAGCCCTAAGTAGAAGAAACCTTTTCACCAGTTACGAATAAGTATGTTGACGTGTGAAGCGCGGTGGGTAGATGCACTCACCAGTAATGGGCTTGGCACACGAGGTGCATCTCTTAGCGAAGAGCTCCCCGAAGCAGTCGGCGCAGTATGGCTTCTCGTCGCGCGACGTGAACCGCTGTCCCGCGAGCGACGTGTTGCAGTTGGTGCACGTGAAGCACTCGCGGTGCCACGGCTCGTTCTTGTACGTCACACCGCCTTGAGTGATTATCTGGAAACAAAACGAAGATGTTTCAGACCTCTGGAATGCCGGAACCTACGTCGCAAAAACGTATACCTTTAAGTGCCGGATATGTACTATATTTTCTTCTATGGTTTTTGCGGTTTTGCATAATAAAACACTTTATTTATCGGGTTTAATCGCGTTTTATTAATGATTATTAAACGACCGAACTTTCGCCAACTTTACAGTTGGCATTTTCAAGGTTGACAGAACCACGAGTTTCGATTTCTTCTTATGTACTATATTATTATGCTAATTTATCGAAGCACTCGTGCTCATTTTGTGTATAAACTTCATTCCATTCACTCCGCGGTTTCACTCGAGTAAGTTCCGTTCCCACAGGAAAATCGGGATAAAAAGCCTATTTGTTATTTCTACCTATATTCCAAATTTAATCGCAACCCTTTCAGCGGTTTTTGCCTGAACGTTTAACAAAGTCACATACATACTTACTCGGAAACGTTCGCGTTCATAATATTAGTAAGAAGTAGGATTAACAATTTACAGCTTTGCGTGAAGACTTGACAGTTTAAGAGCCTTAGGTACTGAAGAAGGTATATACAAACATTTAAATATCTCTAAGCTCTAGCTTATGTCTGTGTCTATCTAAGTAACATACCTTGTTACACTTAACACAGCGTGTAGCGAACTTGTCCTCGTAACATCCCGCGCAGTAGATCTCCTGCTCCCGCGGGATGAAGCTCTTGGTCCCGATCGGGTTCTTGCACACGACGCAGCAGAAACACTTCTCGTGCCACTGTCGTGTCTTGTACTCCATTTTCTTGGTGCCTGTCGAACAAAGTAACACATTTTAATAATCAAGGCACAATATTATTAAAATATTATTGTTAAACTTAAACGATTACATTATTGAACGGACCCAAAGTCTTACAAACTTTGTATATTAAGACCGGTACACCCCGTCTCTCCGTGGAACTTAAATAGCTTTATAAAACAAGTTCCAAATATTTTTAAATACGAAAACACAATAGCACAAAGTTACTAAAAGAACGTTTAAAAATTTGCATGTACAAATAGGCCATGTCCCTGAAAGCGATTTCTTCCAGACAACTCTCGTGGTATAGTTGCATCACGGGATATATGTAGTTTTTCTCTCGTGAGTATAAATGATGGTTATGTAACTTTCTGTCAACTTTGAAACTTTACGCAGTAAAAAACAAACTAAACAGAGGTAATGCATCTGTTAATCATTGTTTTTATTGATAATAATAAGGGGACGACATGACAACTTTAACTAAAGTGGGGTATATCAATGTTTATGAAAAGCGATACATGTTGATATTCGCCACTAGCTACATAACTACCAATTTCCAAGGGCCTAAAATTCTCATTTTACGAATCTATGAAGAATCGTATCGCTTTTCAATTCATATAAGTACTTAACATAAGTACCTACAACCTTACAAACTTGTTCATAACATTAGTAAAACATAATACTAGTATTGCGGTGGTAAAGAACATCGTAGGTATAGGTATTCTAAGTCACTTTCTCAATTCAAAATATCTGTCGGTCCTCAGTTCGATCTGCTATAAAAGTTGGCCTTGCGTTGAACCGGGGCATTACGGCATCCGATAACGACGACCGACGTTTACGGTAAGTACGAATGTCTGGAAAATATTGCTGGGAACCAATATCCAATGCCAATTGACTTCTAGTTTTATTATAACGACTATTTTGAATAATATAGAGGTTATTTAATTTGAAAGCGATGGAGAAAGTTAAATGTATCCGTAAGAAAAAGATTAAACAAACATGTCCCGCACGTGAAAGTTAGACAACTTTTAAAAGGGCTCTGCGATGATTGATTTCTTCATGTAAACGTAATAAAATCCGTAATGTAACGTAACATTTTGCAAAATCCTTTTCTAAAATATAACGTGTTGTAAAGTTATAGATGAAAATTGGAGGGAAAAAAAGATCTCTGGGGCCTAATTCTGAAATATTCACAGGTTTCAATTAAGTTAATTTCCACTTAGGTTTGAAAAAGTAGACTGGAGCCTTTAACGGAGCTACGCGGTTTTTTGTTACAGAATTAGGCCCCTGGTGTTTTATTCTCATTGGTTGAAGACGCTCATCCTAAATTGTAGTTATACGACGTTTCACAACGGTAATAATTATGAATATATTTTACTTGAACTTTTTTACTTTTTACTTATTTTTCTTTGAAAAAATAAATGAAAAAGAACTAAAATAGTTTAGTTGGTAGATAGGTAGGTAGTCCTATAATTAGTTCAGTTGTAGGCAACCGCAATTCCGTAAAAAATACGACCCTTTATAAAGTTTACTCGTAGAATGGGACAGCCACCCGAATTCAGTAATTTAGCTGACAGAATGCTCCATTTCCTTAATTTGTAAGCAAAACTTTTGTTTTTATTATCAAGTTAAAGTTTGTTCAGACCTATATTGTACGTACGCCTGCCAAATCTTAGAAGAAATGTAGGAAGGGACCAGCCGGTCTGGACACCTATTCTATATCTAACATGTTTCAACTATATATTAGCTTTGTCTATTTTTCCCAAAAACTTTTCAATATCTCTTGGAAATGATGCAAAGTTCTTTAAAATTGTAAAACTGTTTCTATAAATCTAACAATGTTGAGACATTTAAGTTATAGAACCAGATGGGAAGACTACCTGCAAGAACTGGATAAAGATAGGCATCCCCTGGTGGAATGAATGTTCGGGAGTTATAGATAGCTTTACAATAGCTTTACTATAGATAGCCGATTACTTCGGCATAAGCTGTTATGTTATCGTAAATTGCATGAGTTGCGTGTCGGACGACTATACAGTCGTATCGAACACAGGGTGTCCTTGAGGCTGCATGCGACATTGGCATTATTTGGATACTGCACGCCACATGCACTCTTTTCAAGGTTCAAAGAACTTATACGACAATGTATAGACAGATTTTGAATGTGTTTAGAGAAAAAATAACGGTTAAGTGGGAAGGAGCTTTTGTTCTATCAACAAATGAAGTACTTGGGTACCTATATCTTAGATAAAATACTTATGTTTTATTGTCCCAAAAAAAAAAGGATTACAAATAAATTTGAAAAGATAATACTTAGTAGTATTAAAAATTTAGCTAAAAGCAGTAATTTCTAGCAAATGACCAACAATTTTGGAACCGTTTTCGAAAATGAACAGAGCTGAGGCATACTTAAGGCATTTTAATTGTAGAATAGCTGCCATAATGATGGAATAGATCGCGTGCAACAAATGTTTCTTTTTCGTTGTAATTGTTAAGGTCTACGAACTTAGTAATACAATATTGTGCAGTTTGCATAATTTTACGATAGAATTTCACGTCGTCGGTAGGTATTTCATTTGAATACCTATTGCGGATTTATGTGTAGGATGTATTTAAGTTTTATTGGCAATAATAATAATTATGAGAGCTTTTTGTTTTAACGTTTTAATGAAGCATGTCTACATAAATCTCTATCATGTTCTAACATAGATTTTAATGTAGTAGATACCTAGTTTTATTAACGTGTTTAGTTAAACTTCACATTTTGATATTTTTACCTACACATTACGATGGGCTTGGCATTTTTTAATATCATTATCGCATTAGGGCCTCTACTCTAATTCTACGACAGAAAGAACGAAAAAAAAACTGTCATCTAGTAAAAGAAAATCTATATTATTGTAGTAGGCCTTTTTATGGATTTTCGGTCAATTATAGTCAAAGAAGTTATATTTTACTAGTACATTTTACTCTGCTATCCAAGGTCCAATTTGAATGATTCTATTAGAAAGGTAATATAGCATCCATTTGTTTTCATAAAAGATGAGTTGAGAAACTACGGAATGACGAGCTGTAAATCATCCCATCATTATCCCAGAATGTAGTAATTACTAATTTTTGGACTATTTATCATTGAATAAGCTTCTAAACAACTACAGATACATTAATGATGTACCTTCTCATCAGAAAACTTATTATAATTTTAACCCAAAAACATTGTGTGCAAAGTCGAGAATCAAAGCAGGTATTTTATCTACGCTACGAATCAATACAACGAGATGCGGAAATGGCGTGTTTTATGCAAAATGTGCCAATAAAGTTTTGTGCTTACAGTACGCCTACCAACTGTTCTGTGACAGGGGACGGACGGACCGGAGTAGTCGCCCAGGGCAAGACATTCAATAACATTCTAAACCTCGCTTTGGGCGTATTAAAACTTTGTTGTCTCAGTATTTTTCGGAAGGTCGCCTAATATTTTTTTATGTGGGAATGTCCGTTGTCTTATTTATTATATTATGGAGCAGTCGAGAATTTGCCTACGTTTTGGTAGCAGTTGTACCGTATTGAAATTGACAAAGCATAAAACAAAGTCGCTTCCGCGGTCTGCGCGTTTGTATGTAATGCGCAACGGTTTTGATGCGTTTTTTTTAGTAGAGTGATTCAATTAGAAGGTTTATATGTATAACACATCCTGATATTCCCGCAGGATCGGGACTTAAGCGGGTGAAACCGCGGGGCGTAGTTAGTTTTAAATAAATCGCTATATGCATTAATCTTGTTTGTCCAATGGATGTATTTTAGCCCCGCTGATTAGGTATATTCTATTACAAGCTTGCTAACCAGTCGTGATTGGTAGTGCGAATTGATGACACGTCTCTACTGGGGCGGAGCTAAATTATAGTAGGCACTAGTGATGTGTCATATTAGAAGCAGGTATGTAGCTACTTGTAGATGCGCCTTTTTTATGGCTACAAAGTTATTTACACTAAATTACTTTGAATCTACGTACAGTACGTGTGAGTGACTGTAATTTTAAATAAGAGCTATAACAGATGTCGAGTTAATGTCAATTTTTTGTCATCGTTTGTTAAAACTAGGCGCCTATGGTTACGTACATCTGGCAGGCACTTAGTACTTCCCTGAATTGTACAATGTCCCAGTCTATTGTTCAGTGAAAGTTTGCACAAAATACATACCTGGGTACCTCATTACTACTACTACTATATAGGTACCTATTTTAGCAGACAGACAAGTCTGTACTTATACATATACTTATATCTAGTTAGACCTGTCTGCTAACTGTTACAGCTAAGTAATTATGTGTATGTGTATCTGCATCAAGACTTTGATCGAGTATTTTTCTCGCACTATTTGTTCATATAGCCGATGACATGTCAAATATTATAATGTACTAATGGATTGTTATTGACATAAAGTTTCACTTAATAGTTAGTGCACCTCGCCGCTCTCTAGATGAACTAATTGCTTGGTAAACTGTAGTTAAACCCATAATACTTATAGTTTATTACTTGTACTATAATACTAGCGTTTATAAAGGCTTTTTTATAAATAATAATTTATTAGAATGAAACGGATTGATTGCTAAATGATCAGGAAGGACGAAGATGAAGTAAAAATTTTCTGTTTCCATCCGCGTATTGTTATTCTTTGCCTTTGTCAAATTCGGGTCCGTAATCAAAAAATTGCAAACAACTAATAAAATTTGTAAGGATATGACTTAACTTAAATCACTAGATTACCTAACTAGAAAACTTTGCAAAACCTTTTTTCCTGACATTAAAGCAACTACTAATAGAAAAATGTGTTTACAGTACGATAGAAATAGAACAGAATTGCTTTTTATTGATTTTACGCGAGAAAACTATTGTTCTGTTTTAATATTCTGTGGCAAAACAGAGTAGCACAGCGATTGGAACAATAAATATCAATAAACGTTTTTTATTGCAATAGTATAGCAGCATAAATACAACTGGAGGTCTGATAACACTCACGTGCAGAATCCAACTGTTTCAAACCTCGTGTACAAACACGGGTATAAATTTACTTCACATTTTTTATGAACTGACGGATTTGATAGCATGAGATTGCGTTTAATCGGCCTAAGTCGTAACGCCAAGCAGACTCGTCCACTTAGTGCTATTCCGTACGTAGGGCCTTATAAGTGTTCCTTTTTTACCTTTCGAGGACCGGGACCCTAAAAACAAAATTCCACACGTCAAAGCGTATAAGGAGCCGTTTGCTTCCAAATATGAACATACTCCTACTCTACTTCTATTACTTGAATCTACTTAGTAATTTTAAACTAACGTGGTCGTTTTTACTACAAACAATTAAAAAAACGGGGTATTTTTAATGTTTTTACCTCACATGTTTTGTTTGATTTTGTACCCGGTTTTTATTCATTAATACTTGTTTAAGCAGTGGCTTCCCCAAGATAAAATGTCTTTAGGTTTTAGATATACCGTTACTATAGATAGATGCTAGATTTCTCGAGGTGGAGGTAAAAGGTAGGTATGAGGACCAAAATATTCCACAAGTCATGAAATAAATCGCTACATTTCATTACTAGAGTAGTTACCTACTGTAATAAACATTGATTTGTTATGCCTTTGCCTCTAGTTTAACAAAAGAGCATACTTTAGCATGAAACTATAGTTATGTGCTGTAATTACCTAAGTGTTCGGGATTTCTAAAATCTTAACAGTATTTTTACTTAACCTTGGAGATTAATGTATTAGCAAATACACTTTATAGTATAAACAAAAAGACGCCGAGTAAAATAATAATATGTAAATCATAATTTGTTTATCTTCAATGTGCCTTCAATCAATGATTCACATTGGATGTGAAAATATTGTCATTTAATTTTACTAAAAATACTGCGTTTATTTTGCCCCCCTTTGAAACTTTAAAGTTTTTAAATATTTTTAGCGTTTTTATTGCAAAAAAAAAAAGGAAAAAAGTTTTTCAATTAAAAGCAAACTCTGATTCCGGTTCCGTCCGCGTCGTTGGTTTAAAAACGTAAACAAATTCGAAATTCAAATTCCTAACATAAATTCGAATTTAGCTCAATAGTGTTCATTTTGTTCCAAATAAGGTAAAGGTCCCATAAAGCGACTTGTACAATATTTGTCCAACCTACGCTTGTGACATCATGCAGAGATACGGCCTTGCTAGTCTCATCTCGAGTGCTAATGGGTGCCCACAAACTGGCTTATACAATGGATGTATTATGCATTTTGTATTTACTTTGAAAAGCAATTTGAGTTTTTCACAATTAACTCCCTTATGGTTTCTTAAATAAAAAAAATAACTCGCTGCCCTACTAATGTAAAATAATTCAAAAGGATAAGTCAGTTAACTTTCTCGCTCCTATGACCTTATTATAAAGTAAGACAATACACCCACAGGGCCCATATCGTATGATAATTGCGAACACCAACAGTCGACATTGACGGATTATTATTTATCGAGAGGACGATCAAGCTTGATTAATTGTTATTTAAGTGCTTTTAACTGCGGGTATAATACTCACTAGGTATCTGTTCTCCTACAAACAAAAATCAATAAAGACACCGTTTTAAAAAGACATCAATCAGGTACCATTTATATTTGATGTTTTGAAATGCCACATAAATGTGTACTGATTTTAACAAACTTGTTAACGTCCCCTGTTTCGCGAGGGAGTGGATGTGAGGGGTTACAATCAAGGGTTGACAAATCAAAAGGAGCACACAGCGACATTTAGCAATTAGCCCACACTAATCATTTAGGTTTGTAATATGGGTTGCAGTCAATGTATGTGTAGTGTGTAATGTACTTTTATATCTTATATTTTTTTTCAGAGTCTTATTCGCGTATGGTTTACCTTTCTTTTGCGTTTACATACCTATTTCATAAAAAATAATCTGTAAGTACCTAGATAATATTAATAAACTTTTGTTGAATGAAAGTATCCACAGTTCCAGAAAGGTCAGATATAAAATATAGATAGATTCAGCAAATAATTCAATACTTGTTACTTATATGCAAAAAAAATTAAAAACCACCAAAAAAAAGAATTGATAAAAAAGACCAAAATAACCTCTACATACAGCGCCACCGACTAATTAATCTGTTTTATCATCTGAAGTCGGGCAATTTTACTGGCTGTATGGTTCCATATTGTACTTCGTTTGGCTGCCCGACTTCAGATGATAAAACAGATTAATTAGTCGGTGGCGCTGTATGTAGAGGTTATTTTGGTCTTTTTTATCAATTCTTTTTTTTGGTGGTTTTTAATTTTTAAATTTTTTTTGTTCTTTTTTGAAGTCGTTTTTTTAATTTTTAAATTATTTTTTTATTTCACCCTTTTTAGTACCTACCTACCTGCTTCCGACTGCCAAATAAATTAACAATACCTATTGTTACCGTAATTTTAATTATTGAGAAGTTTGCTGATGAGAAGGTGGTTTTAGGTGGCCCATCAATCTGTTCTGAGTTCTTTAGGGGTCTATTCTTTTTGGTAGGAGTCAAAAAACGAGTAATTTATTACATTCTGGGATGATGAGTATCTTCGGAATGATGGACAGGATAGCTATCCTGTCCATCATTCCGAAGATACTCATCAGATCCTGACCAAATTTTTATGGGACCACCACAGGGCTTCCACCTTTCCATTAAAAAAAGAACCATCTCAATCGGTCAAGCCACCTTCGAGTAATCGGTGAACAAGTGAATTGAATACAGGTTTTTGAGGAGCATTCCCGGTCCTTACTTCGAAGATCCTCATCAGATCCTCACCAAATTTTTATGGGACCACCTCGGGGCTTTCACCTTTCCATTTAAAAAAGAACCATCTTAATCGGTCAAGCCACCTTTGAGTAATCGGTGAACAAGTGAATTGAATACAGGTTTTTGAGGAGCATTCCCGGTCCTCACTTCTAAGATCCTCATCAGATCCTCACAAAATTTTTATGGGACCACCTCGGGGTTTTTACCTTTCCATTAAAAAAAAAACCATCTTAATCGGTCAAGCCACCTTCGAGTAATCGGTGAACAAACATAAAAAAAAAAAAAAAAAAAAAAAAAAAAAAAATATATATATATACGCGACGAATTGAGAACCTCCTCCTTTTTTGAAGTCGGTTAAAAACGTATAAAGTCATAGATTAAAGAAAACCATTTTATCGTATCGCACGTAAGTTCCGACATCCGTCATTCTGTGATGCGACGAGCGAGGCCAGGGTCAAGGTGGATGGGTCGACATCTGGTGCCGTTACCCTATACGGGTGGACATTGATGGCCATTGACCAGTCCTAGGTACTGCATGAAGGGTACCTTTGTTAAGAAAAAAGTATGATGTCAGGACTTTAGCACAGAAGATTTGCTTAAAAAAATCACTAATTAAGTAATTTTAATTGATTTTTGTTAAAAGGAAAACAAGCATGCAAATCTTTTACGGCTATAGGTTGCGAAGGAAGTTAATTACACTGTGCAAGGCGAGAGATGCAAGGACATTTATTTTTTCAAATTTAAGAACGTGAGTTTTTCTCAGACCGTAAGCATTTATAATTAATTAATGAATTAAATTTTAAAATTATAGGCGGCGGAAATCATTATCAGGCTTTGAAATTAATGACACAAGAATGAAATAAATATTTTGATTTTACAGCTGCATTAAAATTTAGGATGGCTTCAAACTCTATCTGATTAAAAGGTTTGAGCTGAAAAAGAAATGTCCTAGGGTAGCGTAATATAGAATTACATTTCTTTATTTTAGTTATTTTCGTTTATTTTACGAAATACTATGGTAAAATTAAATTTGGCGCCCAAGTAAGTACTACGGTTTGACCCTAATGTGAGTGAACGACTATAAATAACGTTTTAGTTCAATTCGATTGTAAAAACTAAAACCGATATCGTAACGTGTTCCATTTCATTCAACCATTCGTTCTTATTGCTTTGAAGTTTAAATTTAAATATTTATCGGTAGTTAAAGGTTAGGTCAATGGTTTTTCATTAAAGAAACTTTATTCATTTAAGTTCGAAATTGGTTTTGTTTCGTAAGCTATTAAGGGTTAGATATTAAGTAGACAATAGTGAATTGATTGTGGTTACCTTAAGACTATTACTTTACGAGGGAGTCGATGTAATTTCTTCATACGACGAGGGTAAAAATAAAAAATATTACTACGCATATTGCCCAAATCCGGTGATTTTTTGTGTAATTAAAATCGATATGTCATATAAAACGAGGCTTTAACTTTCCTATTTTCAATTAACATTAACTAAAAAAACAAAACTTTTTTTTTTGGTAAAGAAACGGCGAGAGTTTGAAACAAAACGTACTTCTTTAATATGCACATATTGTTGTCTGTGGAAGCCATTTTGACTGATCTTCTTATAATCTATGGGTTAAAATGTTAAAACTCATCCAAATATCCACTTCTACGTCTATGTACAATACCTATGCCTATGATAGATACATAGGCATAGGTAGGCTATATACCTATGTATTAATGAATGTGTAAACACGACTCAACACATTGTAAATTCAAAACCTGACACCTACGTAGGTAATATTTGCTTTTCTCTGTTTATTTGCAACTAATATTTACCTGTATTAATATTTAATTAAGCTTTAGCCTTCGATACTGGTTTAATAATTTATACCTAAGTCATTTATTTAAATTGCCTACGACTACGTACGAAGTGAAAAAAATCGGTCTTATTTAAAAAAATGTTTCTAGGAGAAATTATCATCAAAATCCTCCCGTGACGAGGTTCGAACCTTTGCCTTTGCCTTGCCGGGGGAGTGCTCTAACCACTTATCTCATATTTTCCAAAACAAAACACATAGGAAGAAGACATCAATCAACAATTAAAGCCATTGGAGTAGTTAATTGCCTCGGGTGGGTTCATTGTTCATTCAATTAGTTTTGAAATTTTGCCGTCGTGGAAGTCAAATTCAGCCTGCTAATCTTGAGTTATTGCGTTAAATAAATTGTTCAATTGATATGTTCCTTTAATTGATAAAAATCAATTGATGTATTTCTTTTAATGTTTGTTTCATTTGAAAAGAGAATCAGATGATGTCATAGAGAAATAGTTAAGCAGCTTTTGTGTGGTGATTGTGGAGGAATTTAAAACAAAAATTAATATTACTAAACAAGACATTAGGAATAGAAATAAAATTTTATTTATCAATTTAATTTCGATAAACGATCAAATACGAATTGATTACGATTTAATATTTGAAATAGAATAGGTTAGGAATTTAAATTTTAGTAGGTATAACATTTTAATGAAGTGCCTAGCTAGAGTAATCTTTGAAAATACATCATGACAACAATTTTAAACAAAAAATGGAGTTATTTTAAAACTAATTGGATTTGTGTCAACGATTGATGTTTAAATTCTATTCCTCCACTACTTTGCTACCTTAGGTACATAAATAATAGATTTATCTAAGAAACACCTATTTTTATATTCTACATCATATTTATCAGATTTCCATAAAATTTTACAAAAATGCTAAAATATAAAGAATTCTTAACGCGATTTGAATTCTAAAACAAACTTGTTTTTGAAAGTGTTTTCATTATGATAAAGATTTATTATTCGTAGAGCGAAGAAGGCATATCTAATATACAAAAAAAGTAACATACCAGCAACAGTTTTCCTCGGATCGCCAAGCAAGCATTGTTCCCTCAAGGCACAACAAAACTTTTTATTCTCCCTCTCAGCCGTAGCATTTGGCAAAAACATGGACAATATCGCTACATCCTCGTTAGTTTCTCGCGCCCGACGTATCCTGTCTTGCCCTACAGTTTTCGTCGTCAAATGCAAACGAGATTTAAAATCTTCACTCAAAACATCGGCCGACATGGCAGTATAGATTTGAAACCGATGTCAATAATATAAAATTTAAAAAAAAGTAAAATTGTCAATTTATTTGACAGTTGGTCGCGTTCGCGCGCAAGTTATTTTATTACAAATGTGGCACTGAATAAGCACACGGGTGCAGGCTTCGCGGCTTACGGCGCGGTACTGAATGATTTCCGACAATTTCCGTAGCTTAGCGTAGGTAGTTTGGAGGCTGTCGGCAACTGAACTGCCGATAGAACTTAATTGTTCTTTGAAACAATAAATGAAGATATATATAAGAGAGTTTGATCAGGAATTGAATGCAATTTTGTGAAATGAATTGTTAATCAAGCCGCATTGTTTGATAAAAGTATTTAAGTATAGTTAATTAATCTTGGTACTTAAATATCTTTTTGTTTTATTTAAAGTACGTGGGTTGATAATATTGTGTAGGACTTGTCAAGTAACAGGTGTTGGCATTAACATCACGTTTGCAAAGTAAAGTTTAGAGATTAATGCTTGCAAAATTGATAAATATTGGGTGATGTCATTTTCGTATTTTAAACATGTTTATTGTTGGTAATTACTAAATAGGTATAGGTAGTAAGTTTATCAAATCAAATACATACAGGAGCTGCCATATGAAAAACCAAAATCATTTATTTTAGACATTTAGTACCTTTTATAATTTTTTCACGGGTCTTATTCGCGTATTATTATTTTTATATTCGCTTACCTAGTCGTTTCGACTATGTTACAATAGTCCAGGCCGCGAGGGGACTGAATATGATTACCTGTGTAAGCTTAAAAAGTTTATGGGTATACCTTTATTACCTTTACTAGCAGCGTCCCGCGGTTTCGCTCGCGTTTTTCCCGATTCTATGGGAATTTGGAATACAATTTCTTAGAGGATACCTACACAACTTACAAAGAACACATCATTAAAAATATGGGTTTAAAAACTTTATAGTATTTTTTAGGTTTAGGCTATGTGTTGAAATAATAAAGTTCAGCCTATTCTTTACTTCATTTTTTAATTGAATACAACCAGTTGACACTATATACTTTTTATAAAAAATTGACATATACAAAGAAACAAAACGTCAGATTTTATAGTCTGAAATAAAAAAAAACGTAAGTACTATAGGCAAGTGTCAGGCACATTAAAACAGTTCTAACAAGTAATCTGACATTGCCACCTACACTACGTGTTAAGACCTAGTTCTCTGTTCCAAGTTCTAGAACATAATAAATAGCTATTACAAATTGTATGGGCGATAAAACTGAATGGACTCGTTTACTTTGACTGGAAATTACTGTAAGAACTACCATTTACATAAATTATATCGACGCATAAAGGCCGGTATAAAAAAATGCATGTTCTCTCTAAAATATAATTTATAAAGTTATTTGGAGGTATTACCATGATCCCCTTATTGCAGGACCTAAGTCGTTCAGCTAAAAAAACATCAAAAAAAATAAAACAAAAATATCTGTGGTGTCTTAAAGTCGCGGTATTTTTTGTTGAAACTTTTTTTTTTAACGACAAGAGGACGATAGTAGGACGAGAAACGATCATGGTTGGGTGGAATCTCTGGATACTTTGGACCCACATTCATGACATTTAATATGAGAATACATTTCGTATTTAGTAGTAAAGCGGGTTCCGATATTTCTTCAGGATCGAGACTTGCGCGAGTGAACCGCGAGGCGCAGTTAGTTAAAAATTATTTGCCTCAAAAGTAAAAAAGTACCTACACATTGCACATTAATTTGGCGCCATAAATCAAACAAATAGGCTGATTTAATCTGTGGACGGATATAAAGTTGAATAATTTAAAACGTTTGTTTAACGACACATCATTTTTTATATTCGGGCATTTGCATATGGAAATAAAACTGGGGACCCACGTGGGTATACCCGCTTTCATTCATCGAGAAACTGCTAACTGATTAACGCCAAGGTATAGCTATAATAATATGCTATAATGTTTAGGATTTAGTACATTACCTAGTCAAAGTAGAAAGCTGTTTAACTAGTTTGAGATAATTGTGCCGTAGCTACTTAGCTAGTATAAAACGAAGCGCCTATAGTTCATACTTGCATGCATTTGCTGCATTAACTAGGTCTCTAGGGAAATTTAAAAGGCCATTGTCCATTCAGGGTTTCTATGAGGCATAAACCCTTATATTGTGAGTATTAACTGTTGTGTAGTGAATGTTTGCGTGATCTACATTGTTTGTTTTCATGTACCTACCAAAACAAACCTATTACCTACCTATTATTAAAAAACCACCCCTGCACGTTTTTTTCATCTGAATAAATTTAAATAATCCTGCACCTACCTTTAACTAACATTATCTAATGGATAAATTAATGTGTGTATTTCGACTTCATGGCCGAAGGACCAAAGAAACCTTCGTTTTTTTTTGTGTATATCGTAATTTGGTCCGACAAATTACGATTATTGTCTTAGAGTTAAGATTAATAACAACAAATACATAATTTTTAATATAATTTATTTACTACAAAAGCAAATTACTATTCTATTCTAAAGTGAACCCACGCATGATGATTCAAAATTCAAGCCCGTGTCACTAATATATAGGCTTGGTTTCAACGATTTATTTTAAAACATTACATTATTTTTGACATTTATAGGATTTTTATTAAAATAAATATTTATACGTTAGTGTTTACATTTTACAAATGATGTAATCTGACACTAGCATGAATAGGTATTATTCCTAAATGACAGTGACCATTCTACGAACAAAAATCATTCTACGTACATTTTCCAAAACAATTCTAAGTTAATTAAAATGGAATTGTTACTAACCGCCGCACTCAGAGACATTTAATGGTTGATTCCTAGACCTATTGTTACCAATGTACATATTTACTACGACATGTAATGGAATTAGCACTAGTTTTAGAAACCATAGGGCAGATGTAAGTTTGACAAAAGTTGTAAGATTTGGTTTTAAGCAAATAACTTTTTTAGGGTTCGTACTACATAAGAAAACCAAAAGATCACTCGCCTGTCCACCTGTCTATACGTCTGTTTTTTTTTATTTCTTTTTCCTATTTAGTGATCTCTACCAATTCTATTTACGTCAATGAATCAGTAGTTCGAGTACCCATTAGATTTCCAGTTAGTTTGAATGGTGTCATCATTAGATACTCTACCAGGCTACCTACATTTAATCAATGTGGGTGTAATTGTATGGTCCTGATTTATTCGCAAAAAACGGCTCATCCGCCATCTTGCTTGGCTAGTTCTGCTGTGACAGTTATTAATTATTATTTGATAATGAACCATCTTCATCTTAAATGTTTGATGTGTCCGTCTAGTCATTTAAGTCTATATTTACGTATTACCTACTTACTAGATAAATACAAGACGACTTTAGTATAATTTAACAGGACTGCGGATTCATAATCTAGCTTAGATCCTTGAAAAAATACCTCGATGCTAAAATAGAATAATAAGAAAAAAATATTTTTGAAAAAATGCTGTCCTGACGGATGCAATATGCAATCTGTCCTAAGTTGCTTCAAAATAACTAGTCATACAAGTGTAAATAAAAATTAAGGTCACATTAATAAAAACATACCTAAACAAAAACCATACAAATTATAAAATAATTATGATTAATTAAATTCTTCTCAGAATCAAAATTAAATAAAAACAACTGCAACTTAATTTGAGTTTTATAATTTTGACTGCACGTACCTAACTTTGATCGTTTATCATATCAAAATGACATGTAATTTGCATACTAATGTAGAAACTTTGGTTGTTGTTAATAACATCTTAATTATTAATGTCTGTGATTAAATTGGGGTTAAAATAATTTCTCTATTTAGAGACAGGATTTTCAGTAAAGTTCAAAATAATACACGACTTAATCCCTATAACAGATGACGTCTCGTGTAGTGATGTGGCTCACCTAGTATTACAGTTTTCATGTCATACTCTAACTTGACCTAACGACTGCTATCAGATATAATAACCGGAACCAACTGCTTAACTTCGTACCTTCCAAAACACGGAGGTGCACGAGAAAATGCTTTTTTGCAACACAAATTTTCGGTCACCCACCCAAGTAATAACCACGCCAAGCGTTGCTTAACCTGCACGAGCATTCTAGATAGGCAGCTAGGCCAATGAGCTCCTCATAACCAATAATATTAATTATGTGATTTGATGATGACAAGCGCGGAATAACAAGCCATGGCGCCCGCGCCCCACCATCATTCGGGATGTTAATTGCATCAAATTGAAGATTGAACTTCAGAAGCCATTTGATTTCGTACGGTATCATTAGTAGTTAGATCCTGTAATTGTAGGGGTATTTTTGTTGCTCGTTATGATCAGAGGGTTTTCAAAAGTGATATTAAAGCTAATTTGACGACCTCTGTAGCGCGACGTGCAAATGCCCGGTTGCGGGTTCGATTCCCGCCGCGTGCAAATATTTCTACCTAAAAATAAATATTTGTATCTGGTCTGGGTGTCTTGCTATGTATTTTAAGTATGTATTTACAAAAAACAGGTATAATATGTAGTTATATCCGTAGTACAAGCCTAGTGCATAGTTAAAGGCCAGATTGCGCAGTATGTAATGTCGTGCATTATTTATTTATTTATTTGCTACCTATGATCAACTGACGTAAGTACGCGAGGTTAATTTGAACGTTTTATTTTCGATAAGTGCCTTGAAAATTGCGATTAATATAATAACAGATTGTCTTTCTGGATGACAGTTTTTTTTCCATCCGTTTGTAAAATTAAAGAGAGGCACAGTGAAGTTGAGTCGAACCTAAGTAGGATTAAAAAACCTTTGGCTAGCACAAGGTGTTAATGTAAACAAAAAAAAGTTAGAACTAGACGAAGATACAAATAAGCATCGACACTAACATTGCGGAACGGCATCGACACTAACATTGCGGAACGTCACATCTGATTAAACCATTCGATACATATAATAACATAAGCTATTATAAAAATACAAAAAATATCCTCATAAAAGGCAAGAAGTCAGCGGCAATGAGAGTGGTTACTTTTTTCTCGTCGAATCACCTTACCTGCCTTTTGTAGCGAGGGTTACCGGCTACCCTTAAATGGTAGTAACTCGATCTCACAAGGAGAATTCACGAATTGTCATAAACACTACTTCTGTTTTGGTTATACGGAGATGGTGTTATGATTTCCGCCGGAAGTACGATTGACCGAAATTTTATTTTAAACTAAAAGCTTATTAATGTTTTACTTAATTAATTAATTAATTACTGTGGGAAATACTATTAACAAATTTAGTGTTACGTAGTTGTGTTTGAATAATTTAAACCTGGATGATAAACAATTAACAGATTGATAAAACAAAATCACATTAGTTAATTGATGGAAGAAAGTTAAAAGTTTTAATTTTGTTGAAACTAAATTTGTCCTATGTAAAATTTGGATTATATTTATTATTGGTTTGACGAGTATTTTAGCTAAATAAAAAAGATAGCAAATTCAATATCAATATCAAGAATAAACATTATACAATTTAATCTGTGTAATGTATGTATAATCTGCGAAATACTTAGTATAGGTAGCAAGAACCAGTGCCGCGGATTATTAGATATAAGTCTTCTGGTTGAGATATACATATATCACCGCAATATGTTTGTGAATAAGATTATCTGACGACTACATGGTATAAGGATAGTAGCTATACGGCTTCCT
Source organism: Idaea dimidiata (assembly GCA_949358125.1). Classification (NCBI taxonomy): domain Eukaryota; kingdom Metazoa; phylum Arthropoda; class Insecta; order Lepidoptera; family Geometridae; genus Idaea; species Idaea dimidiata. Next base: position 17,855,656 of record OX442332.1, on the reverse strand, counting down.
TTAGACGCAAGATTTTAATAAGTAGGTATACAGTCAGAATACGACTTAAGGTAGGTACCAGGTGCATATTTTAAAGTTTTAATGTTTTTAATAACGGTTCAGTAATTGTTGTTTATTCTGCTTGATATCACTAAAGCTTCCGAAGTATCGAAATGCTACCGAAGCATCACTGTTCAACTCTCTTGTTCCACAACCATCGACCGTTCAATATCCGATCAAATTAACACTATAATAGGGCAACAGACGACGCGGTTGCCGTGGCTATGTTTTGGGCTAGAGTTCTGATTTTATCTGGTATATACCTTACCTTCCTTAAAATCTTGTCCACTCAATGGTTGCCTGGAAAAGATCGCCCTTAGGCGATAGGCCCGTTGTGCCATACTAGTTTTAAGAATTTCATTGTAATGTTTGTGTAATTTGTATTTTCTTAGTTCAATAAAGCGTTTTCTATTCTATTCTGTGACTCTATATTGTTTGTCAGAAGCAGAAGAAGTAGGTACCGGGTAATTTGGGGTTATTTTGTGACAGAGCCTAACCCCACTTTTTGGCAATCAACATGACGTATCAAAATTTAATTTAAATCTTATCACTAAGTATCCACAATTTACGGCAGGTAGTAATAATAATGACTTACCAGCACGGAAGACCTCTCCACAGCCATCGCAACGGCTAGCGAACTGGGCGTCGTAGCAGTTCCCGCAGTAGATCTTGTCCAGCTTAGAGCCGAACTGCTTGTCCACGAGAGAGACGCGACACTTAGCGCAGAGGAAGCAGGCCTCGTGCCAGTGCTTGTCTTTGTACGACAGATCCTACAAGAGAAACATGAGATTTGTTAAGAGGAGACTCAAGTGGATTAAGTGGACGAATAGAACAGGTTTTTTCGAAATTCAACTTTATCACGTGAATAACAGATTTGAAAGTGGCCCTACATTTTATATAGTGAAATATGGTTTCGTGCTTATTCAGCAAACTTAAATCTAGGTTCGCATGTCTTTATATTAGTTAGTATGCATATTCCCCAATTTGTTTCTTAAAACTGAAGTGAGCGAAGAGCATTGCAGTATCTGTACCATTTATCGATAGAAATAATGCGCAGCACTGCGCAGGTCCATAAGACCCGTGAGTTACAAAGGGAGCTAAATACTCTCTGCACTGCTTCCGCGTTTCACGGCCCGGTGTGTACAAAGAGTGCAATAGTTTTAACACTTTTCACTCGGTGCACACAACGAGATTATAAAGTCATAAGTAGTCATAGTCACAAAAGATAATGAATCAAACGTAAAAATCCAAAGTACGCTAACAGGTATTAATTTGTAAGCATTTTGTTTTTTTTATCATTCTCAATTTAAAGGCGATACAACAACGAACAAAAATGTTTCTACGAATACCACTACCTACCTCCATCACTAATGATCTATCAACTACATAACTACCTACCTCTATCACTAATGAAAAAACATGTTCGTCCGTTAGTTTAGCTTTGGCACTTTCCTCATTTCTAATAGATAGGCTAGTGGGATTCTAAGAAACTTATTTCAGAACTGGTTTCAATAATTGTGAAGCGCAACATTTGGTTCTTAGCATAATTACTTTCTTTGTAGATCGACGACGCTACTGTACACTTACAACGAGCGTACAGTCGGTAACAAAAGTGAATATTCACAGTAACTATTATTAGAAGGTGTGTTGTAACCTTAAGTTCTAGTTTGTAGTCTGAGACCTGTAACTATACCTAATAAAATAAAATAAACATTGATATTCAACTCTAAAGACTTGATTTTGTTGAAATCAATCTATAACTTAACACTTAAAAAAACATAACTGCCTAAGCCTTCTAAGATGAGGACCTTGCACTACAAAATAGCGGCATAACAAAATTGACCTATTTGGCTTATTAATATTTTTTACATTGTAAATTCAGATTGATACAATGTCGTCAAACACAACATTAGGTATTTTATTCAACTAATTTCGTGGGAGATTCTATTCCTTAATGGAACGAATATAGCTTATTTAATATCTAATAAGGCATATTTACCTTTACAAATAATATTAGACGGTATTTTTGTAATGCTAACTTTAGCAATCAAAGACACACCATACCTGTGAGTTGTAGGCGTTATTATATCCTATTTCTAAATATTAGAGTATCTGACGGGACATTAGTTCACCCGCTCTTATTTGGTGATCATCATTAGCAACCTATTATACTTTGCTAGCGTATTTTCCGCGTTTTTGTTGACACCTATTAAGATGTCTAGCAACTCGATGGAATTAAATACCCTAGCATCTACCTACCTACCTAACAATTCCAATGAAGAACCTTGGTGGCGAATAGTGGCCTATTCAGATCTAGGCTTCATTGGCTACCACCTGCGCTGGAGGAAACTGTATAGGTATACGTGGGGTATATGGTATTACTACCATGAGATGGAACCAGCTATTTTGCTATAGCCGAGAAACAACGTTCTATGTAACTTATATATTTGAACGAACCTGCACCCAAAGCGGCTACGAATAACGCCCAGATCTGAATAGGTCTTTCTTAAGACCTATTCAGATCTGGGCGTTATGCTTTGATTAAAGCTTCTTAGCTTTAATCAAAGCATCGCAGGCATAGCAAAAATGGGACAAGCCATTGCCATTTCTTATAAGAAGCAAGCACGACGATCGATGATCTTGAGGTTTTTTTGTGGCTAAAATCTAATAGATTTTCACAAATTTGTTATTTGCCTTTGAATTATTATTATATTTTCGGGAATTTACACGAAACCTAAATCGTATAAAGAAAACACCTTCTAAATTTCAGGTCTCTACTAGCACCAGTTTAGGCCGTGCTTTGATTAATCCGTCAATCGGGACGCAGCATTTTATAGATATACCTAGATTATCATGTATTTTGATTACCAGACCTGTTGCTTATTCCAAACATTTAAGTCATAAACCATATTTTACTGAAGCCAAGTCATCAATTAAGATAGCACACAAATAAACCGAATAAATCTACCTACTAAATTGCTAAGCCATTAATCTGAACGTACATTTAACATAACAAACGAGAAACATTACAAATCATCTCGTGTACTGTACGTCACTCCTTATTTTAGGACATGATTCATAAAGCATATTGATAGGTAAAATACTTGACTACCGAATTTATTTATTACATTAAAGTTCACTGACTGGATTACTGGGGTAATGCTTGTAAATACTGCTGAAACGCACTTGACATAGTTTTATTTTCGATGCACTATTGTATATTGTCTGATACTATGCAAATTATTTGTACTTGTGCTAAATCACTTTGCCCATACATATATATATATATATATTTAAAAAGTTTTTGGTAACCAAAACCCTAGCCCGAACCATAACCTTAATCAATCGTTTGTCATTGGTTATCTAAAGAAAGACAGCATTTTAGGAGTTTTAATTTATTTACTTAAGTTTATAATTTATTAAGCTACAGAATTGTTATTGTGAAGTGTGAACTCACTGTTCTTTCTTCCAAATAATAAATAATTTGCTAATTACTTTGCTCAATGCAAATCAATACTACAAATTTTCGCACAATTCAAAAATGCCAACGATATACCTACAGTCGTAAGTATTCCCAATCTATCCTGATCTATTTCAGCATCAACCCACGACCAATGTCGTAATGTCAATAAAATATTCACTAGTTATTTTCGCCGATTACGATACTCCTTTAAAATCTTAAGAAATCTGACAGATCCATCCGCTTCAAGGTTACCCCACAAAAATACGCTGCGTTACTGACCCAAGA